>CM066330.1:99053126-99653126 GCA_033807585.1 Hydrophis major | reverse complement strand
ATCCATCTCAAGCTGCGCCGAGTGCCTTTTGCACTCAAGCCTAAAATAGACGAACAATTAGACAAACTAATAGCACAAGGTGTGTTAGAACCTATCGATCATGCCCATTGGGAGACCCCAATTGTCACCCCCATCAAACCCGATGGCTTCCTGAGAATTTGTGGTGACTACAAGGCCACCCTCAACCACGCATTGCAGCAGAGCGCCTACCCGGTGCCAGTAGTCCAACATCTCCTGCACTCACTAGGGGGTGGCGAGATCTTTACAAAGCTCGTCCTGGCTCAAGCTTATCGACAACTGCCAGTCGATGCTGAAACCGCCGAAGCCCAAACAACAGTGATACATAGAGGGGCGTTCAAATGTAACCGGCTCCAGTTTGGGATCAGCGTCACACTGGGCATTTTTCAAAGTCTAATGGAGAGATTGCTGCAGGGAATTAAAGGAGTCGTACCCTATTTCAATGATGTTCTGGTAGCAGCCCCTACCAAAAAACAATTGGAAAAATGACAGGGCGGTCCTACAGAAATTCAAAGACACTGGCCTCAAGGTGAAAAAGGAAAAGTGCCAAATATGCACTGAAAGGGTTGAATTTCTTGGCTACCTCCTTGACAAACAAGAAATTCACCCCACAGATAAAAAATTGAAAGCCATCAAAAACGCCCCCAGACCAAAAAACAAAACGGACCCTCAAGCCTTCCTCAGACTCATTAATTTCTATAACATCTTTCTACCCCAGAAAGCAACTGTCGCAGAACCTCTGCATAGACTCCTTGATAAAAAGGCTTCCTGGATATGGGGACGGCAAGAAGAGCACACGTTTTATCAGATAAAAAACCTTTTGACTTCAGACGCAGTCCTCATGCAATACAATGAAACGCTACCTCTGACTGTTACTTGTGACGCATCGCCTTTCGGGGTTGGTGCCATACTGAGCCACATTTTACCAAATGGAACGGAAGCCCCTGTTGCATTCTTTTCCAGAACATTGTCCAAGCCAGACAGGAACTATAGCCAGCTGGACAAAGAAGCCCACGGCATCATTTCAGCAGTAAAGAGATTCCACGAATACATTTATGGTAGGACATTTTCCATTATTACAGACCATAAGCCCCTACTTGGCATATTGGCAGGTGACAAGCCCACTCCACACATCTTGTCACCTAGAATGACAAGATGGTCTGAATTTCTTGCCGCTTATAATTACAAATTGATACATTGCTCTGGCAAGACAATCTCGCACGCTGACGCCTTAAGCCGCTCCCCCTTGCCAGACTTGCAAGAGGACCCAGCACCCACATTACCAGTCTTGCAAATCAAAATGATCCCCATGCCACCAGTAACCGTGCAAGACATCACCCACGAAACTAGGAAGGACAGACGCTTGGCGCAAGTTCTCAGCTGGGTGGAGAGGGGATGGCCAGAAACTGAGCCAAACAAACTTTTTAAACTGTTTAAAAACCGGCAAACCGGTGTGTTGTGGGGAGACTGGGTAGTAATACCAGAGACACCACAGAAAAAAGTTTTAGACTTGCTGCATGACGGGCACCCTGGCATTGTGCGCATGAAAGCCCTGGCCAGGAGCTACGCTTGGTGGCCAGGCATGGACAAGCAAATTGAAACCTGGGTCACCACTTGTAAAAGTTGCCAAGAGACTCATTCAGCTCCCCTAAGGCCCCACCATTAGAATGGGAAACACCCAGAGGCCCTTGGTCGTGCATCCATATTGACTTCGCAGGACCGACCAAGGGGCACACCTTCTTGATCACTGTTGACACTTATTCAAATTGGCTCGAGGTGAGCACCATGAAGACAACCACCACGGAAGCTGTCATCAAGAAATTAAACTTTTCGCAACGCATGGTCTGCCAGATGTTATCATTTCTGACAATGGGCCACAATTTACCGCCTTGGCTTTTGAACAATACTTGGCAGACCGCGGCATCCGACATGCATTGACATTGCCAGCTCACCCGGCGGCGAATGGTAGAGCTGAATGCATGGTTCAATTTCCAAAGAAAACTCTGCACAAAATGGAACATGGCAACATCCACGAGAAAATCACCAGGATGCTTCTTCTACAACATATCACACCAAATACCACCACCAACAAGAGCCCAGCAGAGCTATTAATGGGCAGAAGACTCAGGTCACCTCTAAACTGCCTGCACCCTGCTTACACTCCAGAAAAACCCCTTGGTTCCAGCAGCAAGCACCGCACCTTCAAGGTAGAAGACACTGTATTTGCCAAAAACTTTACAGGTGACCCACTTTGGATCCCTGCAAAAATCACCCGTCACAGGCCCCTGCTCCTACCGGCTCGAGACCACCGATGGGAGGTCGTGGAAATGTCATATTGACCAGCTAAGGTCCAGGTTGGCCACTTCCCCCCTCATAGACTCTAACCAAGAAATCAGAGGGGGGGGTCAAGTTCAGAAAATGAACAAACATCTGTACAAGTAGAACACCCCCCACAGACATTAAACAAAAACCATTAATATTTACCAGCCAGAAGGGAGTCGTGGCAGATGGGCACTTTGCCTGGAAGCAGCAGCCGGACAAGCCCCACCAGCCCAGAGATCCCAGGCGGGAGTAGCAGAGCAAACGACTCAACCAACCCAGAATCACCAGGCGGGAGTCGCAGCCAGAGGACCGGCTCACCCTTCCAGGCAGTTCCATCTTGCAGCTTGAGAGTGACGCAGAACCCATCTGAACCCAATGGTGAACAGAGACATTGTGAACTGTGCAAGTCTAGTAGGCAGGTACAAAGACCCACCTACTTGTGTGATTACATTACCCCGCCCCTTGGACGGAACCAAGAGGGGAGGGGTGTTCCATACTAGCAGGCTTGTAGGCCTGCATTCCTATTGGTCTGGAAAAGCAGGCCGTGATTGGACAAAACTAAGCATTCTGATTGGTTCTTATTCAGCTGCCGCGATTGGGTAAAACCAAGTGCGGCAAGCTCAAATGCATGTCATAGGCTTTCTAGCCGCAACCAGATCTATAAAAGGAGCTGCCTCGGCTGGGAGTCTTGTCTCAGTATCTGGTTTCCTAATAAAGAGCTGTCTCTACTTCGAGTCTCATCTCTCCTTGGGACCCCACCACCCAGACTTAACAGCTTGGATTGGGGTGGGTACTTATTTAATGACCTGCAGTTCTCAATTAACAATGAAAATAGCAAATGTTGGAATTTCCATTGCTAAATAATGCAGACACGTGACATCAAACATTTGCTTAATAATGTAAATTATCTGCTGTGGTCACATATTGATGACTACCTGTAGTGAGAATATGCTAATAGCAGCAGCAAACACAATTTGGTTTAATTATCACATTGTGAGGACAAAAAGGAATTAGTCAAGATAAAATCTGACCAAGGAGCTCTGTTTGTCTGAGTTTTGGGCCCCATATATTACTGACTAGGTTTGTCTATAATCCTTCTTCTGTTTTGATTTAGAAAATCTATCCTCTGCCTATGCACCAGGTGTTCTTCCATGAGAAAACCTTTGCAAATTGTGCTCTGTGAAATGTTGTCATTGTCCCATAGCAAGCCAATTGCCAAGTCTTAATTGCTGCCCCATATTCAGGTTTGCCAAATTTAACTTGGAGCATCAAACATAATATTTGAGGGTGAAGATCCTTTGCAAACAGCAATGCCTAGGGAAACATTACACCAATCTTTGAAAATGAACCAACTGCAATATATTTGGACCTAAAAAGTTAAAAGAGAATCGACATTGTATCATCTCAGTATCCGTGTGGAATTTTCTCTTTTTGCCAACTCAAATGTTTCCTAAGCTTTATAACTACAGCTCAATGGAGCCTGGAAAAAAATGTAATTAAAAACCTATCTTCTTTCTATGTCCTTCTCTTATCATTTTCTCTTTCTTCTTCTTTAATTTGAATGGTTGTAACCTTTCCAATAATTATTTCCTTCCCCTGGATTATCTTACAGATATTGAGATAGGTTTTTGTCCTGGAAGTACCTGATTTTTCTTCTCCTCATTGGGCTTCCCTGTTCTTTTTGTAGTGCCCTCAAGCAGGATTCCACATTGCAACTGAACAATTTCAGTTCAGTTAGCCCTTTTAAGTTAATTCCATTCCATATTAAAAGTTTAGATAAATTAATTGCAGATTAAATTATTCAAACACTTTAATTTGTTGGTATGGTCTTCTTTGAACATAGTCAATAAACCCATTATTTAAATGAATGACTTAGCTAGGTGTTTAGGTAACTGTGTAAATTTGCCAAATGTGTAGAATCAGCAAGAAAAAAAATATGTAATTGAAAAGTTCAACAATTATTCACTAAGGACATTCAGAGTGCTATATAACAGTGTACATGTAAAACAGAGAGAGGAGAGAGAAAGAGAGAAAGAGAGAGAGAGAGACAGGCAGACAGACAGGCAGACACGCAGAGAGAGAGAGACAGAGAGAGAGAGAGAGACAGAGAGAGAGAGACAGAGACAGAGACAGAGAGACAGACAGACAGACAGACAGACAGACAGACAGACAGACAGACAGACAGAGAATTTATATAATATCCAAAAAGAAAATAAGTAGCAAAAAATATAAGTACAATTATAAATTAACCTTCTTCCTAGGCTTACATTATGACTCTCTTCTTTCTCTACTCTATTGTAACACACACATACACACACACACACAAACACACACACAATATTCCATGACTTTTCCCAACTGTTCATCCATCAGTCCCAAGAGGAAATGTTCTAGTTTCAGTTGGAAGTAAATCTTTAAAATTCTCTGAATTTTAATGTATGTAATGTTACTGTGAATGTATTTTAACCCAATTTTTTCTTGTTTTTTTTTTCTTTTAACACATCCACCCAAGCATGATAAATGAACCTTCTTGTTTTCAAACTGTAACCCTTCTTTGGAAGGAGGAAGAAAGGATACCAAACATTCAGTTCAGAATTATCATCATCATCATAGATGTGCATTTATTCTAATCACCAGTTATGTTTTTAGATTAAAAAGTAGCCAAAGAAAATGGAATGCAGAAACTCAGGAATGGCTTTACAACAAGTCTACTAGGATTTTTTAAATATGTATAACATATACAATTCATATCCTGAAATAAATAAACTAATTTCAGAGAAATAACACATTTCATTTAAGACAATAATCTCAAGGCACCTTAGTTTCTGTTAAGGAAGACCTGATACGAGTAAACCCAAAAGTAAACTAAATTAAAACCAATGAAACATTACTGTGGATTTTTTTTTTTCTTAAAAAAAGAGAGGGCTGACTTGATTATAGATTTTTTTCATAAATACCTTTAAATCAGAATATTTTTGATTAATCAAATTCTTTAGTTCTCACTCGATGTCTATGCATTTTTCCCTATGAAATAAACAAAACATTAGCACATAGGAATCTAAATCATTGTTATTACATATTCATTACTAATTATTACTTTCCTAAACTATCATTTTCCTGTGCAATTTCACCTTTAATATTAATATATTAACAAGATACTGAAATAACTGCTTTTCTCCTTTTTCATTTTTTTCCCTAGTTTCATCTACTGTAGATTTTGTCTGCTTCTAAAACAGCTTCATTTTTTAATATGAAAAGATGTTGTCCACATTTCAATTCTGGGACTCTAAAACATACATTATTATCCATTATATGATTCTTTTCAGGGAGGGGGGAGTGTTGATTGTATACATATAGTCTAAAGCATTGTAAAAACAAACAAACAAAAGCTTGCACAAGTAAAAGTCTCCTTACAAACAGTTGCTCTTTACAAACAATTGAGAATTGAAGGTATTTTTAAGCCACTTGTTCAAATTAATTCTGATTAATCAAAATATTGTGATTTAAAATGTATATAAAGAATCTTTAATCATCTTTGAAAATAGTTACCCAATATAAACTTGAGTCCCATCTAGAGACTAAGCATAATTTATTTAGCAAACTGGCATAATTTGAATTTTACCAGATATTATTTGGATCAAAATGCATATAATCTTTAAGTTGCATGGTTCTCCAAAATTTACATTGCATTTCTCTGATAAAAATTGCAAACATAAAAGTGTATTTTTCAAAAAATCATGTTAAATAGATAAGCAAATAGCATAATGTGTTTTAATAATTTCAGGTTAAGAGTAACAAATAGATATTACTTGCAGATTAAACCCATACAGAAAGTAACAAATCATAATATGATCACACAAAATTTGTATGGATCAGAAACATTGTTGATTCAAAATTAAGATGTGGTCATATTTATAAATAACAAAGAAATGGACAATTTAAGTAATGATCAAATTATTTCATATTGATTCCAGTTTAGGAGAGGAGAGGAGAGGAGAGGAGAGGAGAGGAGAGAAGAGAAGAGAAGAGAAGAGAAGAGAAGAGAAGAGAAGAGAAGAGAAGAGAAGAGAAGAGAAGAGGTCTTCTAGTCCAATTCCCTAGTCAGGCAGGAAACCTATAATATTTCAGACAAATGGTTGTCCAACATTTTAAAAACTTCCACTGTTGGAGCATTCGTAACTTCTAGAGGCAAGTTGTTCCACTGATTAATTGTTCTAATTGTCAGGAAATTTCTTCTTAGTTCTAGGTTGCTTCTATTCTTGATTAGTTTTTGTTGTGAATGAATAATGTCAATAAAGTCATCTTGAGCTTGAAGTCAAGTGCAGGGTTCTGGCCCTGCACTTCTGATTGGCTGTTAATGGCAGGATCTGATTGGTCCGTTCAGGACCATCTGATTGGCCATTAACAGGCCATTCTCATTGGTTAACGGAGCTAGTGCTCCCGGATTACTATTGGTCGAAAAGTTAATAAGTTGCCTATATAAGGAAGGCTATAGCAGCCATCGAGTTGAGCTGTCACACCATGTAAATAAAGAGTTTGAAGTTCACTGTTTCTGCCGGCTCGTCACCATTATTCGCACCCATGCTCCAGACATAATACTGGCGACGAGGATGGGATTAGATGACATCCGAGCCAACTAGAACATCGAAGACAACCAAGCACGTGGCTGAAATGCACAATGGCGGAACCATGTCCGGTGGCGTAGTACCACCCACTCCGTTTGACCCAGCTCAAGAGGACTGGGAGTCCTACATGGACCGTTTCCAAATGTTTTTGGAAATGAATCATCTAAAGGATGCCACAACCGGGAAAAAATGGGCAGTATTCCTAATGCACTGCGGGCCGACGGTATTCAAAATGGCTAAGGCATTAGCGAAACCAGCTGAAGTGAAGGCCATGGACTGGGATGTCCTCGAACCGCTACTAAGGGCCCACTATGCACCGACCGTTCCAACTCTCGTAAGATGACACGAGTTCTATCAAAGAAACCAGCGGAAAGGAGAAAGTGTTGCTGATTTCGTTGCAGACCTCTGGAACTTGGGAGGCCTTTGCAATTTCGCCGATCTAGAGGAGGCCTTGGAGACCGAGTAGTTCTCGGGTTAGACGCTCTAAACATACAGAGCAAAATAATGGCTAAGGGTGACATTAGCCTTGCTGATGCCATCGCTGAGACTACAGCAGCGGAGGTGACCAAGAAGTCGGCTGCCCAACTACGCCGGAATCGTGCTCCAGCACACCAACCAGCCAGCGAAGTTTCACCTAAGTCAGAAGGACAGCTTCAGATGACCTACCATGAGGACCTCTCTTCGTCATCAGACAGCAACGAAAAAGAGGGCCATCACCTGCAGTCTGACCGGGACCGTTACCCGAAATCCCAGCAACCGTGCACTGGCTGCGGGGCCAATCATTACCATTCCGATTGCAAATTCCGCGACGCACTCTGCAACGAGTGCGGGAAATGAGGCCATATCGGACGGGTTTGCAGAAGTTTCCTCGGACCCAGCCAGACCTCGAAGGGTACCAATCTCCGCCAATTGACAGGGAATCGCCCTGTAAGGCGAGAACCAGCAAACCACTCCTACAGAAACCAACCCATGAATCACCTAACAAGATGGGAAGAGGCCCACCAAACGCTCACTATCGGCCACGCCTATTCACTAGATGCTAAGAAAATTCGAATCAAGGTAGACATCGAAAATCAGCCTTGCCAAATGGAAGTTGACTCAGGTTCGTCCCTTTCAATGGTCTCCTGGAAGACCCTCAAGCAACTCATCCCCACTATCCAGTGCCAAAACCTTCAACTCCAACGGCTTGTGTTAAAGGACTACCAGGGGAACAGGAATCCAGTTGTAGGATCCAGCAGAGTCCGGGTCGCGTTCAAGAACTGCACAGCATACTTACCCCTGACGGTGATCGACAAGGACCGGCCTAGCTTGTTAGGCTTACAATGGTTTGCACCACTCGGCATTGAAGTGGCAGGCATTAACCAAATTGGCAGCAGTGACTGGGAGGAGGACCTCACCCACCAATTCAGGGACATCTTCACGGAAAAGCTAGGTGAGTACAAGGGGACCCTGATATCCTTTAGCCTTAATCCAAAGATAGCTCCCATCCGCCTTAAGCCTCGTCGAGTTCCGTTCGCACTAAAGCTGAAAATCGACGAACAGCTTGATAAGTTGATAGCCCAGTGAGTTTTAAAACCAACTGACCACTCCCCATGGGAAACACCAATCGTGACACCAATTAAGCCGGACGGCTCCATTAGAATTTGTGGGGACTATCGAGCACCCTAAACCACGCCCTGCAAGAAAATCCTCCGGTGCCAGTGGTGCAACATCTCCTCCATTCCCTGGGGGGTGGAAAAGTCTTCGCTAAACTAGACTGAGCTCAGGCTTATCAGCAACTGCCGGTTGATGAAAAAACGGCACAAGCACAGACTATCGTAACACACCAAGGTGCCTTTAAGTGTACGCTGCTCCAATTCAGACTCAGTGTAGCCCCGGGCATTTTTCAGAGCCTAATGGAGAGACAGGGGATCAAAGGCGTTGTCCCCTATTTTGACGATGTGCTCATTGCTGCCCCCACTCCAAAAATTTTACGGGATCGTTTAAGACTGGTTTTCCAAAAGTTCCAAGAAGCAGGCCTGAAAGTAAAGAAAAATAAGTACAAGATGTGTACAGATCGTGTTGAATTCTTAGGGTACTTGATTGACAGTCAGGGTATTCACCCTTCCAACAGCAAATTGAAAGCAATAAAAAACGCTCCCAGTCCCCGGAACAAGGCCGACCTCCAGGTGTTCTTAGGCCTCATCAATTTCTATAATGTATTCTTGCCACACAAGGTGACTGTCACGGAACCTTTACATCGCCTACTAGATAAAAAAGCAATTTGGGTATGGGGTCACAGAGAAGAGCAGGCATTCCGTACTGACTTCTGACACTGTACTAATGCAGTACAATGAGACTTTACCATTAATTATCACATGTGATGCATCGCCTTTTGGAGTGGGCGCCATTTTGAGCCATGTATTGCCTAACGGTAGCGAAGCCCTTGTTGCTTACTTTTCAAAAACGCTCTCGAAAACCAAGCGAAATTATAGCCAGATCGATAAAGAAGCCCTGGCAATTGTATCGGCTGTTAAAAGATTCCATGAGTACGTGTACGGCCGGGCTTTCACTATAGTAACTGACCACAAACCGTTGCTGGGGATAATCGCTGGGGATAAGCCAACTCCCTACATACTTTCTCCCAGGATGACCCGCTGGTCAGAATTCTTGGCTGCCTACAAATATCAGCTACAATATCGTCCTGGTAAAGCCATTACCCACGCCGACGCGTTGAGCCGTGCACCGCTCCCTGAAACCATCAACAATCCTGCACCAACGATGAAAACCTGGCAGATCGAGACACTCCATACACCGCCATTAACTGCCCGTGACATCGCGAGAGAAACAAAACATGATCCCATCTTAGCATGAGTCCTCACATAGGTGGAACGCGGATGGCCATTGGACCAAGTACCAGACAACTTTGCCCCATTCAAAAGTCGTCAAACCGAGTTGTTCTCACAAAAGGGCTGTATCATCTGGGGTGATAGAGTTGTTATCCCAGAATGACTCCAACAAGCACTGCTAAGAACCTTGCACGATGGCCACCCTGGCATCGTGTGCATGAAAGGCCTCACACATAGCTATGCATGGTGGCCAGGTATAGACAGAGAAATCAAATTGTGGATTAAAACTTGCCAGAGATGCCAAGAAGTAAGCAACGCTCCACCAAAGGCAACCCCAACCGAATGGGAGACGCCGCAGGGACTCTGGTCCCGCATCCATCTGGATTTTGCTGGGCCGACCAAAGGCCACACATTCTTGTTAACCACCGACGCCTACTTGAATTGGCTTGAGATTCACCGAATGAGGAACACGACCACCGAAGCGGTCATCAAAAGACTGGAAAGACTGTTTGCAACCCACGGATTACCAGATGTTCTGGTATCAGACAACGGGCCCCAATTTACCACGCTGTCTTTTGAACAGTACCTGGCTGACTGCGGTATCCAACATGCACTCACTTCGCCTGCGCACCCTGCGGCCAACGGTAGGGCTGAGTGCATGGTACAATTTGTCAAGAGAACACTACAAAAGATAGACTATGACAACATCGATGAAAAAATCAACCAAATCCTTTTTCTACAGCACATCACACCTCATAGCATCACCAACAAAACTCCCGCCGAGCTGCTAATGGGACGAAAGCTCCGCTCCCACCTCGACCGGTTACACCCAGCCTACGAACCAGAAAAGCCACTCGGATCCAGCGGCCGGTGCCGTACCTTCCAGGTAGGTGATTTAGTATTCGCTAAAAACTTATCGGGTGATCCGCTGTGGGTAGAAGCGACGGTAGTCCGTGTAACCGGCCCAAGATCATACTTTGTACAGTGCCCTGACGATAGACTTTGGAAGCACCACATAGATCAACTACGATCATGGCTGCAGTCACGCACTTCCAAACTCCCTTATGACCAAACTGATGGGGGGGGGAGATAAGAGGAAGACGAATTTCAACTAGAGGAAAATCTTTTCGAAGAGACTGATAACGGAACTGAAACGCAGGAACAGGAACCAGGGACGGGAGTGAGTTCACCTCAGGGAGTGGCCGAAGATATTGGTGATGACGGAAACGTGAACTCTGAACCAGAGGCATCCCTGTCGTTAAACAATGATCTACCTCAGCAGAAGTGCAACCAATTGCCAGGCACTTTGCGAAAATCAAAAAGACTGATAAAACAACCGTCCTACCTCAAGGACTATGTAACCGCGCCCCGTAAGCAGAAGCCGGGGGAAAGGGGTGTTGTGAATGAATAATGTCAATAAAGTTATCTTGAGCTTGAAGTCAAGTACAGGGTTCTGGCCCTGCACTTCTGATTGGCTGTTAATGGCAGGATCAGATTGGTCCATTCAGGAGCATCTGATTGGCTATTAACAGGCTATTCTCATTGGTTAACGGAGCTAGTGCTCCCGGATTACTATTGGTTGAATAGTTAATAAGTTGCCTATATAAGGAAGGCTATAGCAGCCATCGAGTTGAGCTGTCACACCATGTAAATAAAGAGTTTGAAGTTCACTGTTTCTACTGGCTCGTCTCCATTATTCGCACCCATGCTCCAGACATAATAGTTTCCATAACTTCATGTCTATAATTTTTTTGTATAATGCTTCATGCCTATAATGTTTTGTGTCACTCATCACATAGATTGGGGACAGTTTCCCCACATTCACTGCCTAGTACCTTCACTATCTTTTTTTATAAAAAAAAAATAGATTTATTTGTAGCCCCATAAGTATCCTCTCAATATAACTAAAAATGATCCAGAAATCCTGCACTACCATGCCATTGATTAGGTTTATAACATTTAATATGAATGAAAAACAAAAGGGGGGAAATCTGCTTCACTTAATATATTGTTCTGCAACACAGGCCTGAGATGGCCTACATTAATCAAGAGTTCATGTTTTACAACATCTGCCAGTGCTGATAACCTTTGTCTAAATCCTAAAGGGTTTCCTTCCAATTTTTTTTTAACAATTTCTGCTGCCTTGGGAATTTAAAGCAGTTTTCACTATGTTGGTATGCTGTGTCAAAAGCACATAAGACTTTTACTCCAAGATTTGCACTTTCTTCCTTTTACCCTCTGGGCAAAACTAGAAATACTGCTTTTAATGTGCAAAGCACTATATTACTTAAAAATCTGTGCACACAGCCTATGATTTCATCTTATGCCAATTTAGAGATAATATTTGAAAGGTGACTGCAATATGGGCACAAACCACTTGTAAATTCAATTCTCACAGAATTTATTATTTCCTGCATGGTGCATTTATATAATTATCAGACTCACAAATCATGCTAAGCCATAACCTGCTTTTAGCTTGCCGAAGAATATATAGGGATGAGTTCATGAAAAATGTTATAATAGTTGGAGTCATATACTATATAAAAACAAACAAAAGAAGCCTTTAAGGCTTATCACAACCATTGGTGTCCAGAATAAGCCAACAATTGCATGTATTTTGATATCATGGTGCCAATAATTCAATTGTATAATTGTTCATAGAATTGTTATGGTAATTCTAACCCAGCCAATAAGTCAATGAGTACCTTATTTTCATTATTTTAAAAGGTACTAGTGATACGTTTGAGCTGTTAAGTATGAATCATGGAAAGGAAACAGAAAGACATGGCATGTTGCCCAGATGTACAATATCCTTCTTTCTTGACGGAAGTTTCTCAGGTCTGCATTATATCACCAATAATTTAGAAAAAAAAAATCAGATCTGACTTCTTGTTAGTAAAAGACTTGATTTTACAAAGAGACTGGCAGTGAATCATGTATTGAAGGGCAAACAGAAAGAACACACATATTATACATATTTGTTCTTTCATTTGCACATTGCAGTGATTTTTTTTTTTTTTTTTAATCTCAGAGATGTGCAAAACATTCTGAACTTAGAATGTTCCAGGTATGTAACTGCTGTTACAAATATTCTGGAACATGAATACAATAACGTGTGCGTGTGATAATCAAAATCATAATCAAAAGCAATATAAATCAAACAATCATCTGCCTCCCTCCCTCCCTCTTTCCCTCCCTCCCTCCCTCCCCATCTCTCTCTCTCTCTTTCTTCAATCATGCATTAACCCCAGGCCTAGAGAGAACATTGCCTTATCTCTGGGGAAGTTCTTTTCCAGAGTGTAAGGCCACTGACATAAAAGACATTCTTTGTGGGTCCCTTACAATGACATTTATTATAATTTCTTGTGAGCTGCCCATAGTTGTTAGGAGTCACAATTTCCAGTTCTTCAGCTGATGTTGGTGTTCATTCATATCAAGTTCTTCCCAAGAACCTAGGCTATTGAAATTGTAGCAGTGTGGTATATATGAATCCAAGCAGCATGAGCTATTATAATTGATGAAAATTTTGACAATTTGTAAAATTTCTAGAAATTGTCCAAAGATTTTAGTATGCTACCTAGTATACTGATAACCACTGGGACCATTATTATTATGGTTGGTTGAACAGTCAGCCAGCTGTTTAGACTGGAACTGGCATTTTTATCCACCTATCAAATCCATTCTAATGAGTTGATGTTGTTTCATGTTGTTAAAGGCACCATTGCAAAATCCAAGCTGTTCTTATTAAAGCTGCGTTTTGTAATTAACTGTAATTCTGTCAATGCCAATGATGTTCAAGTGATTCTCTTGAACTTTTGGGATTGCACCTATGGCACTTAATAATATTGGTATATCTTTACTTTCTTTTGCCAGAATTATTCTACTTCTATTTGCAAGTCTTTGTATTTCATTATTTTCTCCAGTGCTTTTTCTTCTATTCTGCTGTCTCAGGGTACTGCCACGTTCACTCTCCAGACTTTTTTTTGTCTTTGTTATTGACAATTGTTAGGTCTCAGATATTATGTGACAAATGCTTGTCAGTTTGAATTCTTAGGTGTCATAACACTTTAGCTTATTCGCTTTATATTACTTTGTCTATTTCCTTGTCTCACCAGTTCTTCCTTGCAGGCAAATGGTATTTTGTGCAGATATTCCAATTCACCATTGTTGCTACTTTGTCATGCTTCTGTTTTTAATCAGTCTTAGCAATCTTTTTGAAACAGCTAAGCAGGTGGTCCATTGTTTCTTCAACTTCTTTGCTGTCTGTTGTTGTCTTCTCAATTCTGCTTTGTCTGAATTTATTCTTAAGATTTTGTGTATCTAGAATTAGTGCCTCTATCTCTTTCTTTAACTTTTCTGTTCTTAGTTATTAACAGGTCTTGTTGTTATTGCTTTGCCTGTTAGATTATTTATTTAAGTAAATAAGTAAGTAATTATGCATATTTTGGCCATGTAATAACATTCCCCTGCCATGTCTCTTTTCTATTTTTCACTTTGTCTTTCTTGTAGGCCAGTTTGATATCTTTGTTACTCAATATGCCTTCAAACAAGCTTCAGTGCATCATATTCACTTTCTTTCAGATATTTTACCAATGTACTTTTTTTCTATTTCAGCTGTCTAGTGTAGTTGCACCACCCCATGCCAACCTACTCTTGGTAAGTAGAGTTTATCAACATTGCTGCGTACATTAAAATACATCTCATTATTTTTCTGATCTCCCTATTCAGGGATTTAAGTTCTGCTTCAGTCCATTATTCCAGCTGTGTATCTAATAACTGGATTTGCCCAGATGTTAATTGCCTTGATGTTATTTTCTCCACTAAGTTTGAACTTTTAAGATCTTCTTCACTTTCTATTCCTTTCTAAACCTTTTCTTGACTTCAATGTACCTGATGTTGTCAGTCTGAAGGATGCCCAAGTATTTGTGGTAATCATCTTCATCCAGATCCTTGATGTTACTTCCATAAGGCATCTTGATTTCTTCAGTTTTCATGATTTTTCCTCTGTTGATGGTAAGGGTTGCACGTTTGTCCAGTTCAAATTATATTGCAATATCTCCACTATATATATACAGACTGTGTTGAGCAGTGGTTCATGTTCAGATTTTTTTCCCCATATAACTTCAGATCAACCTTATAAAGGAGGATGGTTAGCCTAGAAGATATTTTTGAAGCTTAATAGCCATTGGCTGATCTGTTCAAAACTGTTGATACAGGAATCAGTGAAATGGCAAACAATAGTGGTGAAAGTGAGTCTCCTTGAAAGATTCCTATCTTAATATTAATCTTAATCTCTCTCAGTTTATCACCATTGCATAGGAACTGTATCCTCCATTGTGCCATTGATATGATGTTTCTACTGACTCCTGTTATTTCTAGGCACTTGATTATCCAAGCATGTGGCAGAAATCAAATGTCTTCTTGTAATCAATGCATGCTACATTCAAGTTGCTCTTTCTTCTCTTGAAGGTTTCCAAAATCATCTTGTCATTAGGA
Organism: Hydrophis major; assembly: GCA_033807585.1. NCBI lineage: Eukaryota > Metazoa > Chordata > Lepidosauria > Squamata > Elapidae > Hydrophis > Hydrophis major. Next base: position 99,637,837 of record CM066330.1, on the reverse strand, counting down.
GCTGATCTTTTATTTCCCATAGTTGGACATTTTCTGCCCAGGTGGACAGAGATTGTTTTCAACCAGATGTATCAGTTCCCACACCAGTTAGCAGGTTTTTTTGTTATGAATTTAATAGAAAACCAATTTGCTTTTCTCTGAGGCTGACACAAAACTATCAGAAAATCTCTCAGGCCCCCTCTATTAAATAATATTTTAATATTATTATTATTATTTAATAGAGAGGTCAGGAGAGATTTTCAGAATTTTGTCATACCCTCAGAGCAAAACAAATTGGTATTCTATTAAATTCATGACAAAGCAAGACAATATTATCAACTCTTTCTCTTCCTGTTTTTGATCCTTAAAATATACATATATCAATATTTTATTCATTTATTAAATAAATAAAAATGCCACCCATCTCCCTTACATGGTGACTCTGGGTAGCTTACAAGGTATGATATTTTCATGTAAGACAATGTTATCTGATCTTGTTTGATGTACCACACATCTTTTTTTTTATAATTTCCCAAAACAGCTAAATACCATTAAAAATTGTCCATGATTTCTCACTTGAGAATTCTGAAATTTCTTGTAACTTTGATAACTTTTAATTTTTAAAATATAGTTTTATCCATGGATCCTATCTAAAAGTACCATATGCTTTTGTTATCAATTTGTAGCCTAAATACTTGCTTGAAGCACTTAAAGGAACCAATCTTGATAGAGATAATTCCTTTTACTTTTAAGGATATTGGGTATCATATTTCCTAGAAGTTGAAGACAGACAATCCTTTTAAAGATACATTTTAAATTGTTTTCAAAGGTGGCATCAAAAATATGTTTATTTTGTTACAGTTGTCTCTTATTCAGTTACAGTATATTATATTGTAGGTTTTTTAAAAATCTTACTAAAATTGCAAAATAGTTTACAAAAACAACATATTCTCTCTATTATTTATCCCTTGGCTTTCATGATTAGAATATAATCAACTGAACAATATAATTTGTTTAAAAGGAGTAGAAGAAATGCAACCAGTATGAAGCTATACTGTATGTTTACAAATATTCATTCCTGTTCTGAATTCCAATGGAATGAACTTGACGGTATTATAGAAAGTATCTGGGTTAAAATAAGTAATGAAATACAAATACTGTTGTCAGTGTCCATTTTAACCATCCAACTAAGAAGTGATTGTGCCTTCCAAAAATAAATTCAGAGAAGTATGAAACTGGACTGACAGATTTTACTAATGCCAACATCTATTGGAAGACAAATTCTCCCAAGTAATTTTTTAATGGAAATTTTTGAATTATCTTGTTGACTTTCTGGTTCAGAGATTAGAGAAGAATCAAGAGGTCAGATATTCTTGACTAGATGGTACTCAATAGGGAATATTAGAGAAAGTAGAAGTAACAGGAACAGAAGGAAAGTGACTATGCAATGCTGGAGCTTCTCATATTAATCTAAATCTAAAATGGAGGATAGGCAAATATATATTTATATCTAAAGTGGGATCAGTAGGATTTCATGTCAGGAGAATCTAATGGGTTCTAAACAAAAAAGTTTAAAATGAGTTCAAGTTGGGTAGGAATTCCTAAAAAAGGAAATAATGAACTAATAACTCCAATAAGGAGAAAAAATAGAGGACAACAATAGCAATATCACTTAGACTTTACAGCACTCTCTGAGTGGTTTATAACATCAGCATATTGCCCCAAACAATCTGGGTCCTCATTTTACCAACCTCAGAAGATGGAAAGCTGAGTCAATTTTGAGCTGATCAGGTTTAGATCGAACTTCTGGCAATGGGCAGAGTCAGCCTGAAATATTGCATTCTAACACTGTACACAAAGCCAAGCTAGATACATTGGATTCCTGCAATGAACAAGGTTTCATGTCTCATTGTAAATCAGTAAGTATATGAGAGAATCACAACAATTATCTTCCAGATCATCATGCACCTGATATTCCAAGTAGTTTTTTTTTTTTTCTTTGCTTATGTTTTAGGCATAGACCAGCATAAAACTAGCATAATAGTCATTCCAAAGTAAAATTAGAAAAAGTAAAATATTGTATTAATCAATACAAAATAATAAGAGAATATTTGTATCATGTCCAGATCACCTCTACACCTATATGATTCCACACTTTTCCTTCCACTGGGTAACTCAGCTGTCCTACTTTTATCCCAGGTAAGATATTTCACAAATTGCAATGGAACCAGTTTAAAGACATATTTTCCTATGAGCACAAGTTTGTGCCACACTCTCCCTAAAAGCTTTTGGGTTTTCTACTTTCTGTCAATCTTATACTATAGATCAGATTAGGAAACCAAAGTCATGCAAGCTAATACTACTTTTATAATAAGGTTATAATAACAGAATCTTATAATTCTAAATCCTTCTCCCTCCCTTTACCTTGTCTGAGACACTAACTCATGTTACAGACCTGGTCCATACTCAAATTTCTTTTATCTGACCATTGATTTAGTTGCAGTTCTTCCTCCTATTCTTATTTCTTCATTATTGCTGCACTGTTGTTTTTTAAATTAATTAAACAGCAACTTGGCTGTTGTTATGAATGCTCTCCTGTTATTAATGCCCTTGTTATGAATGCTCTCCTGTAATACATACCGTATTACAAAGAAATATTATAAGCAGACAGTTATGAAGATACTGCTTTGTATAATAATGCATTTTTGGCAAAGAATTTAACAGAAGAATTGTAAACAGGTACTGTCAGTATTCCTGCACCCCCAAGAAAGGGAATTGTGAAAAACTAGGTGTTTATTTTGTTTAAAGTTTATGAAAATCTTTTCACACCTACAAAAACAATGATAGAGTCCTGGCACTAGATGCTTTTTTTTTTTTTTTTTTAACTTTCCTATTGGCCAGTGGATAATTCAATGATCATGTCATGCTGTGTTCTGAGCATTTTGAAATTGACAGTGGTTCAAATTGGTATTGGGGAAATGTCCTTAGGATAAGGAAATTGCTTGTGTTCACCATGATATAATCTGTTAAACTTTTTAACCTTGAAAAGGGAGGGTGGAAGAGAAAAAAGACATACCGTATTACAAAGAAATATTATAAGCAGACAGTTATAAAGATACTGCTTTGTATAATAATGCATTTTTGGCAAAGAATTTAACAGAAGAATTGTAAACAGGTAGTGTCAGTATTCCTGCACCCCCAAGAAAGGGAATTGTGAAAAACTAGGTGTTTATTTTGTTTAAAGTGTATTTTTGCATTATCTTTGCAAATGTCATGGTCTTTAGTCACAATCTTTAAATGCACAAGACTGTGAGAACAAATCAGGAAATGTCAGGAGGCTTGTACAAAACCTTTATTTTACCTAACAAATTTTTTTTTTTTTTGTAACCTTCTGATTTGGTTAACAAAACATATAAACATACTTTATGTTGTTAAAGGTGGGTATTTTACATCAACTGCTGCTTGTTTCCTTTCCTTACTATGTAATGCATTTGGGCAGAGCACAATACGCAATTTTAGAACAGGTCACAACTTCCAGCCTGTTGGGTCATTGTTTCATAGATACATCATTTCCTTATACTTGTGCACCCCAATCACCCTTCTTGACCCTCGTCATACCTCCCTCACACTATTGTGTGCCTCCTGCACTTTTTACATTCTTCTGTATACCCTAAATGCAATTCTTGTGCATCCCTGTGTATCCTTCTTAATATACGTGATACCCTCACATGCCCTCCCTGACCCATACTGCACCTCATGTGCACTCACACACACACCTTCTGAGGCCCACACGCTGCCTCTTGTGCACACCCTCCTTGATCAGCAAGGTATTTCTTATGCATCCCCTTGCCCTCCCTCATACCTTTCTGTCCCACATGGTGTCATAACCTCTGTGCAACCCTATACATACTCTATAATGGGGAAGACATGCAATGTTCAGCAATGATGTGGGGTGCAAGTGATTCCTCAAGAGGTGCCACACAGTTTGAGGGCATGAGTTGTGCTTCATGGATTGGGAACCATATGCAAAACACAAAAGAGTAACTGTGTAAGTCAGAGAGGGAGATGGAGAGGGAATGCTATATTGGTCAAGAAGGGTGTGTGAACTGCAAGGGTTGCACAAAAGGTACCATGTTAGGTGGGAGAAGTGTGGAAGACTGCATGAGTGGCTAGTGTGGTAAGAGCACAGAGGAACTGGAGAAAACGTATGAGTCAGGGACACTTACTCAAGTAACTTGCCATCTTTCCTGCTATTGTTGATGTTCCCTGCCAGTTTTTTTAAAAGCAATGATTTTACTTGTGGAAACTGTCAGGGAATGTCAGCAATTACAATTGAGTTTACATTCCCTGCTGGCTGCACCATTGACTTGTGAGAAGCTGTCAGGGAATGTTCAAAATGGTGACCATGACTAACCATAGCAGTGTGGCAATGCTTTTTTTTTATAAAAAACAAATTTTGTTAGTTTTACCAAAAACACAATACACAAACATACAAAACACAAAACATAAACAAAACTAAAAGATCTTTTCTGAAGGTTGTCTGTTCCCGGGTTAAAACTCTTCACACAGACACAAATTCAAACATCATATTCATCCCATATATCCTTCCATATCTAATTATCATTTTCTTTATATATATATATATATATATAAACCATTTTTATCAGTTTTATAAAAGCAATGCACAGAGTCAAGGCCTAACAGCTTATAAATTCTTTTCTAGGAAAAAATAATAATAAAAGACCAATAAGGCATAACATTTCCAAATTATAATATCAATACTTCATATAGTATTAACTTCATATCTTATCCCTACTTCTCCTTTCCATCCCAATTATTTCTTATTAATTAAAATTTTATTGCCTTTTATCAATATACAAAATCCAAAAAAAAAGCATATATATCCTTCCATATCTTATTACCATTTTCAACAACATTCTTTGTCTGTTCTATTTCCAATTATCCATTCATCTTTTTTTTTTTTTACTATACTTCTCCTGTACACCAATTGGAGTAACATCTATAACTCATTACCCTAACTTAAAAAAAACTACATATAGCAATTTTTCTTGGGATTCTGTTTAAAAGATTCTAAGATTACATAATAAATTTTATATTCTAAATACACATATCACAAACCTATGTACCCTCCAGAATCCCTCTTTTAATCTAAATTAAATTCACCCATTGTCTCTAAATAAACTTTTTTTCTTTAGGTCTTGCTTCCCCCCGTTAAGGCTTCTCCTCCCCCCCTTTCTCTCTTGTTTATTCTTCTCCTTGCCCTTTTTACCCCTTTGCTTTTTCTCTTCGCTTTTGCTCCTTTTCCTTTGCTTTCTAACCTTGCCTCCACCTTTTCGCTCATTTTCTCTCTTTTGGTTGTTTTTATAATTCTTAAAATCCCCTTTTTCTTATCCTTTTTCTCCTCCTCTCCGGAAGGGACCCATTGTTCATCAAAGATGGCTTCTTCTTCCTCTTCTTCCTTGTCCCAGTCCTTCTGCTGCATAATCAACTTTTCATAAGTACATAACGCCAGGGAAGCGGCCATTTCTAAGAATTGAAACAAAGTGCCCAAAGTATCTTCTTTTTTATATTTTTGATATTCAATCTCTAGTTCATCCACAAACGATGCCATTATGAAAAGGGAAACTTTTTCCAAAACAACCACAAGTATTTTTAATCAAAGACAATCAAAAGCAATTAAAAAAAAAAAAAGTTCCAAAAGTTAATACTTTTCTTCCTTCTTCTCTTTCTCTTCCTGGGGTTAATTTTTAATCAAAGAGGTCCAATTACCATATATCTTCCTTTGGGATTCTAGGCAATCTCCTCCTTTTTCAGCTTCTGCTCCAATTTTTTTCTCTCCCTTCCCACTTGCAATGTCAATTTTAAATAATCAGAAATCCATACCTCCAACAAGGGTTTTCCAATTTCTTAAATTTTTCAATGTCCAAAAATCCTTTTGTCTCTTAGCTTCAACTTTCAAAGCAATCCACTTTCAATGTCCAATATATCCAGATATTTCTGCTGTTTCCATGGGGTGGGAGAGTAAAGAAAAAAAAAAGTTCCCTTTAACAGCTTCTCCGCCGCTTTTCACTCTTCTTAGGGATACAATGTATCCTCCAGCAATTCAAACAGCTCAATTCCAGGCAATTTAAAAGATGTTACTTGACCCGGCTCAGACAGAACTTTCACTCTTCACACGTCCTCCAGCACAATCTTACCCGGTTGCTGGCTTCTTCATGGCGGCCATTGCTGACCGCCGCTCCACCGCCTTGGGAAAAGGGGGTTTTTCCGGAGAAGGGGGGGTCTGCGACACCCCCACCTCCCTATCTGACTCCCCTCTCTCTTCAGCTGTCCCTACAGGGCAGCTATATCCCCCTGACCCATCTGGATCGGGGGTACCTCGACGGCTAGCACAGCAGGAATCGTGAGCTGTCGCGAATTCCTGCTGCCCCGAAGCCATGCGAAACCGGAAACCAGCAGTGTGGCAATGCTGAAGCAGCAACCACACAATGGCGTTGAATTAGACACCACTTCTCCAAATGTAATTTCCCTAAGAATAATGGATCCTACCACTCTATAAATCAACACATTTGAGATAACTTAATTTAAAAATTGATACCTTATGATGAACTATTTTGTCCAACTGAAGATGACAAACAGACATAAGAATTTTAGTAGTAATATAGGGTTGATCAGGATTCTGACAATTCTGACAATTGATCAAAAGGTTATTATATAAGTTCAGGCTTTATCAGGCTCTTGGCAATTATGTGTTATGTAAAGTTCCATAAGAAACCATAAACCTGAGCAGACAATAAAGCCACAAGATGCATGTATAAATATGTGTGTGTGTGTATGTACACATACATGCATGCATGCATCCATCCATCCAACCATACACACTTGCTTCAAAGTTCATTCAAAGTTTTTTCAATCTGACTGGAGGATCCACCTTTGTTCAGCTGAATAAACATACTTTTGTTTTTAACAGAGATAAGCTGTCTCTTTATTCACACCAAGCCACACCTGATCCCTGCCTGAGAATAGATTAGTGTGACTATATCTTCTGAAAAGTTTCTAAGATAGATTTTTGGTATTGGAAATGAAAGAAAAACTGTTTCCAAATGGTATTGGATAACTTCTATCTATAGACAAAGCTTTAAAACAACATCATTCCAATCCTACTCAACAAAAATCCTTTAAGTGTTACCAGAAATAATATTATCTATTTTAATTTTGTTCAAATAGACCAACTTTATATTTATTTCCTTTAATTTTAACAATCTTAGTCTTTAATACCTTCAAATAATGTCTTAGAACTACCGTATATACTCGAGTATAAGCTGAGTTTTTCAGCCCATTTTTTGTGCTGAAAAAACCGCCCTCGGCTTATACTCGAGTCAGATTCCCCTCTGACCTGCTGCCCATGCGATTAATCTTCACCCCAAGCGGGGCTGGAGAAGGGGGTCCCTGCTTGCTTTGCCCGTCCGTGCCCGCCTTCCTTCCTCCTCCGCCTCGGCACAGTTCCTCCAACAGCCGCTATGGCACCATGCCTGGGCTGCGCTGGCATGGCTGCAACTGATCGCGCCTCCAGGGCAGCATCGCCGCCGCGGCTGTCTACCCACTGAGGGCCACACAGGCAACCCCAATCAGGCTCTCCTTCCCCATTAACTGGTGCCCGGGGCCCCCGTGAGCTCCTGCGTTTCGTGCTTCCAGCTTCACCAACAAACCGCCAGGATCAGGCAGCCTCCTCTGCCCCCTACCCTAGCGGCGAAGAGCGCATGCACTCCGGGGAAGTGAGACAAAGTGCCTGGCTGCGCCATGGCGGGAGCCGCCGAGTGGAAGAGGGCCGCCCTCTCCTGGGGAGCACGGCGTTTGCGGCTCTCCTGTTCAGTCCCCAACGCTGCCCCGAGCAGCCATGTTTCCGCCAAAGACTTTCGGAGCTGCAAATCTGGTAATCGCCTCTTTACGAGGGCAGGCAGAACCCTCTGATCCCTCTGATGGGGTCTTTCCAGTTAGGATCCAGGGGCGGCAGCTGCCCGGGCATCCTCCTCTCAGCTTTCTGCGCAAGGAGTTGCCCTGCCGCCGCGCACCGGGGAAGTGGTGGCTGCTCGCCTTTGCTGCAGTCGGAGCTCTTCGGGGGCGCCCCTCGTCTCTGTCTGACCTTGCGGTCTCTGCCGTCGCGGCTGCGATCACCTCCCACCAGGGCGCTCGTTTGGAGGAGGCGGCGGTGGCTTGCGGAGCCTCGGCACGAACCCCCTTTCCCCGCATTCCCCCCCCGCACCCCTCTGGCAGCAGCAGGCGGAGAAAGCCCCGCTTCCCCCTGGCCTGTCTTGGGGAGAGGAAGCGAAGGGCCCCGTCTCAGCTCCTGTCCTTCTCAGATACCTCTGGGTTTTTTTCCCCCTTCTAACTGGACGATGGCGATGTCCTTGAGCAAGTCTTTTTTTTTTTTAAACAAATTTTTATTAATTTTAAAGATAAAACAACACATCATTAACCATTAAATACATAAACACATAAAACCTCTTAACATTGTAAATCCTTACAAGTCAAAAAAAACATTATTTTTATACAGCATAATTCCAATTTATCCCATCTCCATATGGACACACAAATATCTTTCAGCAAATTTCTCATTATTTCTCTTTACTCCTATTCAATTTCATTTCTCTTCCATATTTATCCATTTTATAGTCATCATATTCTTTTCTTTCTGGCTTGTTTAAATTATTCTCATCTAACATTCCTCCAAGGTTTTATTGATTCTTTTTTCCTTTTTTTTATAAAAAACAAATTTTGTTAGTTTTACCATAAACACAATACACAAACATACAAACACAAAACATAAACAAAACTAAAAGATCTTTTCTGAAGGTTGTCTGTTCCCGGGTTAAAACTCTTCACACAGACACAAATTCAAACATCATATTCAACCCATATCTCCTTCCATATCTTATTATCATTTTCTTTTTTATATATATATATAAAAACCATTTTTATCAGTTTTATAAAAACAATGCACAAAGAATCAAGGCATAGCAGCTTATAAATTCTTTTCTAAGAAAAAATAATAATAAAAGACCAATAAGGCATAACATTTCCAGATTATAATATCAATATTTCATATAATATTAACTTCATATCTTGTCCCTACTTCTCCTTTCCATCCAAATTATTTATTAATTAAAATTTTATTGCCTTTTATCAATATACAAAATCCAAAAAAAAAAAGCATATATATCCTTCCATATCTTATTACCATTTTCAACAACATTCTTTGTCTGTTCTATTTCCAATTATCCATTCATCTTTTTTTTCTTTTACTATACTTCTCCTGTACACCAATTGGAGTAACATCTATAACTCATTACCCTAACTTAGAAATACTACATATAGCAATCTTTCTTGGGATTCTGTTTAAAAGATTCTAAAATTACATAATAAATTTTATATTCTAAATATACATATAAAAACACACTCTTATATACCCTCCAGAATCCCTCTTTTAATCTAAATTAAATTCACCCATTGTCTCTAAATAAACTTTTTTTCTTTAGGTCTTGCTTCCCCCCATTAAGGCTTCTCCTCCCCCCCTTTCTCTCTTGCTTATTCTTCTCCTTGCCCTTTCTACCCCTTTGCTTTTTCCCTTCGCTTTTCTTACTCCTTTTCCTTTGCTTTCTAACCTTGCCTCCATCTTTTCGCTCATTTTTCTCTCTTTTGGTTGTTTTTATAATTCTTAAAATCCCCCTTTTCTTATCCTTTTTCTCCTCCTCTCCGGAAGGGACCCATTGTTCATCAAAGATGTCTTCTTCTTCCTCTTCTTCCTTGTCCCAGTCCTTCTGCTGCGTAATCAACTTTTCAACAGAACATAACGCCATTTCTAAGAATTGAAACAAAGCGCCCAAAGTATCTTCTTTTTTATATTTTTGATATTCAATCTCTAGTTCATCCACAAACGATGCCATTATAAAAAGGGAAACTTTTTCCAAAACAACCACAAATATTTTTAATCAAAGACAATCAAAAGCAATTAAAAAAAAAAAGTTCCAAAAGTTAATACTTTTCTTCCTTCTTCTCTTTCTCTTTCTGGATTAATTTTTAATCAAAGAGGTCCAATTACCATATATCTTCCTTTGGGATCCACAAAGACGTTCTAGACAATCTCCTCCTTTTTCAGCTTCTGCTCCAATTTTTTTTCTCCCTTCCCACTTGCAATGACAATTTTAAATAATCAGAAATCCATACCTCCAGCAAAGATTTTCCAATTTCTTAAATTTTTCAATGTCCAAAAATCCCTTTGTCTCTTAGCTTCAACTTTCAAAGCAATCCACTTTCAATGTCTAATATATCCAAATATTTCTGCTATTTCTGTGGGGTGGGAGAGTAAAAAAAAAAAAAGTTCCCTTTAACAGCTTCTCCGCCGCTTTTCGCTCTTCTTAGGGATACAATGTATCCTCCAGCAATTCAAGCAGCTCAATTCCAGGCAATTTAAAAGGTGTTACTTGACCCGGCTCAGACAGAACTTTCACTCTTCACACTTCCTCCAGCACAGTTCTTACCCGGTTGCTGGCTTCTTCGTGGCGGCCATTGCTGACCGCCGCTCCACCGCCTTGGGAAAAAGGGGTTTTCCCGGAGAAGGGGAGGGTCTGCGACACCCCCACCTCCTTATCCGACTCCCCTCTCTCTTCAGCTGTCCCTACAGGGCAGCCATATCCCCCTGACCCATCTGGATCGGGGGTACCTCGACGGCTAGCACAGCAGGAATCGCGAGCTGTCGCGAATTCCTGCTGCCCCGAAGCCACGCGAAACCGGAAGTCCTTGAGCAAGTCTTAAAATGCCGGTGATGAGGGGCCTCCTGGCTCCCCAAAACACCTTCCTGGATACCATAGCAACCCGCTTTGATGGCACGCGTGAGTTGGCTTCCCACTCTTTTTTTTTTAACTCTCCTCTTCCTCCTCCTCCTCCTCCTCTCCTCTCCCCTTGTTGTCTGGTCTTCCCTAAGGAAACTCGAGGGCTCACACTTCCAGGTGTTTCTCCCTGTCTTTCTCCCTGTCAATGATCTTTTCTTCCCTTCCCTTCTCTCAGCCCCATCCTCCTTCACCTTTGTCACCACAATCCTGAACAGATGAAGTTTGTACTTCTCAAGAAAGGTTGGATGTTCCTTTTGAGGAGGGAACCTAGTGTGACATCTGTATGTTGACCTACCACTGAGCCATGGCATGTGTGCACATGCAATGGAGGCATGAGGGAGAGCTGTAAAAGAGATGGTGGCTCTCCAAAACAGGATGTACATGCAGCACATACACATGCTTTTTTCTTGCAAGGGAGAGAGTGACTCTGTTTGGACATACAGATGATGAGGAGGAATCCAGTTTTGAAGAATTTTAACTCTTGTGTTTTAGCTTGGTTGCTGATTGAGCTAAGGTTTTTGTACTTTTAAAGTTATTGTTGATACCATATTGGTTTTGTTGGCTCTCTTTTCCACTTACAGAGCTAGTTTACTGTTTTTCTTTGAAATAAATATTCAAAAACATTTGACCTACTAATGCCTTAATTAATGTAATTTTATTGGTATCTATTTTTATTTTTGAAATTTACCAGTAGCTGCTGCATTTCCCACCCTCGACTTATACTCGAGTCAATAAGATTTCCCAGTTTTTTGTGGTAAAATTGGGTGCCTCGGCTTATATTCGGGTCGATTTATACTCGAGTATATACGGTATATGCTGTTGTTATGTTGTGTTATGTTATTTTCCTCCATCAATCTCATCTATAAACACATGTGTTTGCCTTTGATCTATATCATGAAATCTAGAGTTAGAATAAGGCCCAAATCTGAGAAGCAGTCTAGAGAGGCCAATGGTTTTTGTATGTTTGTTTGTTTGTTTCTTGACAGTCAAATGACTGAAAGTTAAACACATCAAAAGTGAATCTGTGAGGAACTTCAAATATGACAGATACTTTTATTAATCAATCTGATTGTCTTTACTTGAACATTTTTAATTGTAAGAATGATGTGACGAATGGCAGCATTTTCATAGCATTATTTGATGACTTCCTGGTTTCCTCTACTGAGAGATTGTGATGAATGCTTTAAAATAGTACATAAGACAAGTCCACTTTTCTTCCCTATTCAGCAGTCATAATAGATAAAGAGATAACAGGATGATGAATGCATGCATACCAACCACAGTGTAACAGCTACAGTAATTGAAGGCAAGGAATACAACACAGGCTTGTATGAAGGCTTGCAACACAGATTTCCCAATATGGAAAGCAACCCAGAAGATCAGGCTTCCGTTGCATGTCCCAGAAATATTGTTTTCTAGAACCTGAATAAATTGACTTCAGTGGTTTATTTTTAAAAAATGGTTATTGGTTATTAAGAAGGCATTTATGACTGAAGAGTAATAAAAATAAGAAATAGTAGTAGCAGGTTTCTAATGCAGAAAGTGAGCAGATAAATATAATGTCTCTTTCTCGGTGACTCATTTGTTGCCAAGTGGCTTAATTATTGATTTCTGCTATAGTTATAAGAATACAAAACAGAGCACCAATCTCCAATGTATATGCACCCATAAAACCAAAGTTTAAATATAGCTGCCATTGTAACCATTTTAAAACAGAGGGCATTTAAAAAATAGCCTTTTCTTGCCAAGAATATAGTCACCTTTTACAATATTATTTTCTGAGCAGTGTTTATTATAAACCAAGACAATTTTGCACCTATTTCAGAACTTAACACAATTCTGTTCTTAAAAGTGAGATGTTCTTGCTTACCATTTTCTGGAAACTGAAGTCATATGGGCTCGCACGATTTTTAGACAAGAAGTTTAGGAAAACACTTAAGGCTCACTGAAGACTATTAAATAGATTAGCAGCAAACCCTATTAAGACAACCACATGTTTTTTCTGGGTTTTGGGGGGGCAGCAGTAATAGAACTATTTGATATTCCTTTTTTATAATAATTGTATCAAATATTACAACTATTTGATATTCCATTTTTATAATAATTTTATTAAACATTACAGGCATAAAATAACTAATCCATATTTTAAAAAGAAAAAATAGAAATTGCAGGAAAAAAAGAAAAAAAATAGAAAAGAAAAATAAGAATGTAGTAAAGAAAAGGATATATTTAAAGAAATCACTTCCTCCTTTGTCACAAGTATAAACAGTTTTAGTAATTTATCACTCTCTCTTCTTTATATTTATCTATAAACAAATCCTTCAAGATTTGTGATTCTGATCAGCAGAAGTCCATTAAGTCTGGCCAATTATCTGCACTTCAATGGTGTTGCCATGATGATGATGATGACGACAATGACAATGATACTATCTCACAATAGTAAGCATGTAATATTAACCCAAAGCCAGCCAGTGGCTCACCTATTGCCTAGAACAGGGCTGTCACGCACTGGCCACACTCATGCCCAGTTTAGCGAAGGGGAAAAAGGTCCCGATACATCATGTAATGCTGCCATGATGACATGAGCTCGACACCCCTGGCCTAGAATATTTACTTCTGGAGATCATTAATCTTATGCAGGGGTGGGATTCTACCGGTTTGGCCCAATTCAGGTGAATTGGTAGCTCTGTGAATCGGCTGGGAGCAAACTGGTTTAGTTTGCTCTGACAATCAGCTGATGGGCCCACCCACCCTCCCAGGCTCTTGTCTGTGCTTTATATCCTGTTTTTCAAGCTCAGCTGATTCATGCAGCACAGCTAATTGACACATGCTAGCTGTTTAACACAGAGATTGCTGGAGAAGGTCAGTAGCAAACGCTCTGCGCTTGTGCAAAGTGTGCGCTCACTGAACCAGTTGTTATACCAGTTGAATCACATCCCTGATCTTATGATTCACCAGGTGAGGAAATATCCACTATCTACATTGATGTCTGTAAAGTGACACTAATAGTCAGGCTCCAAGGAATAATAGTATGATCTCGTAGGGCTCATCTAATGCTCTTAAGGAATTTAAGAGAGCTGCATAGATATTCTTCTATTTTTAGGTAAACTTATACAAAAATGCTTTTTGAAAGGTATTCCAAAGTAGCTTTCCCCAATCACAATTGGAAAAAAAAAAGGTAGCAGATTAAGAAAAAGGTTTTATAAATATGTAAAAGATCAAAACTAAATGGGATTAAAAAAATTAACCAGTACATTAAATATGTGTATATGAATATGTGTATAAGTATAGATATAGGTATGTATAATGTGTGTGTATGTATACACACTCAATGCTCAATTAAGTATCTTAATTAATTAAAGAATCAATTAAGTTCATTGGATTCTGCAAGCTAGAACATTTTAGGACATCACCAAGTCATTTGATAGACCACAAGGATTCTTTGAGGAGGATTCACTTGTAATACACATCTGCAGTTGCTTTTTTACACTTTACCTGTAATATCTCCTCAGATCACTGAAGATGTGTTTGAGGCAGCAGTTGCACATTCAAGTCTGTGTCTGGAAAATACTGATAGCGTTGCTACTGTACTTCCCTTTATCCTTAGGGATGCCAAGAAGATTTTGCTAAATCTAGTTACTTCTACTAGATCAGGAAAACAATGTTTAGAATGGACAAAGGCCATACTTAGCAGTTTTTTAATGGCCAAATGATTATTTGTCTTGTGTTCTATAGAATGGTTTGATGTCTTCCCTTTGCTTTTTAAAAAGTTAATCCTATATAAAGCTTTACATTACAGAGCGGGGGGGGGGGGTGTTTAAAAAAAACAGGGAAATGCTACTGATTATCAGAATAGAGATGGAAAGAACCTTAGAGGAAACACTATATCATTTCAAGCCAATGGCTGTCTAGTCTCTTCTTAAAAACCTCCAGTGATGAAGCACCCACAACTTCTGAAGGAAATCTGTTCCAGTGATTGATTGTTTTCTTTGGCAATTGTTCTATCTTGCAAGTATAATTAGAATGAACAGCAAACAGAGGATTGGTTTGGCCTATGTAATTCAAAATTCATTCAACTTGTTCCAGCTGTTGGCATTTCAACTTGCCTGAAAAGAGGTTTGTTTTTAAACTAAATGGCTGTTCTTCTATAAGTGGTAACTGTTCTGTACAGTCATTAACATACTTGTAAATGCCATGTGGCAATTGGTCAAGTGCACAGCGATCTGATCAGTTGAGCGAGCCTCACTGATTGGCCCGCCGCAAATCCCCCGCGATTGGTGCAAACTAATCGCGGGAGATTCAAAGCGGTGCCATTGGCCATGGCCAAAGAATAAAAGCTGCTGTTTTTCCCTTGAAGCCCGAGCCGATCTCGGGACTAAATAAAGAGCTGAAACTGAGTCACTGGCTCCGAGTCACCTTTCCCGCGACGGACATGACACTGGCGATGAAGGTGGGATTTCAAGACTAATCCCCATCAAGCACGTGTCCTGAGGAAGCGAGACCGACAAGATGGCCAGCATCGCACTGCCCGCACCTTTTAACCCCGCTACCAAGGATTGGGAATCATACACAGACCGATTCTTAATGTTCCTCGAAAGTAGCAACCTAAAGGATGCAACCGGACAGAAGAAAAGAGCCATCTTTTTAACACACTGCGGGCCCGCAGTGTTCAAGATGGCAAAAGCTCTCGCAAAACCCGAGGATGTGAAGGCGATGGACTGGGGCGATCTTGAGCTGTTGCTCCGAAACCACTATGTCCCTGCCGTACCCACCCTCATCAGGCGGTATGATTTCTACCAGCGGGACCAGAGATCGGGTGAGAGCATCAGCGACTTTGTGGCTGATCTACAGAGCCTCGGGGGCATGTGTGGGTTCATGGACATGGATGAGACTCTGTGAGACCGTGTCATCCTCCGGCTCAGAGACCCAGTCCTGCAAAGCCGACTGATGGCAAATGGCGACATTGCCCTCGCCAACGCCCTCGCCGAGGCCAACGCAGCCGAAGCAACCCAGAAATCGGTGGCTTGAATGCGGAGACTGGACACCGGGGACTGCACTGCGACCACCAAGATGGGCACGGTGACCGAGGCATGCCCCGAAGCAAGCCGCCGAGAGACCACCGCCCACCATGGCGACTTCAACTCCACCTCCGATACCACAGACGAGGAAGAGGACATCCATCGACTCCAGACGGGATAAGACCGGCGCGAACAGTGGAGTCATAAGTCGGGACTCCAATGTGCCGGGTGCAGAGGCGACCACCTTCAATCGGAGTGCCGGTTTTTCGATGCGATCTGCTGACACTGCAATAAAAGAGGCCACATCACCCGAGTCTGCTGACTTAAGAAAGCCTACAGCCCCTGACGGCAAGATCACAGCAACCGAAAATGAGACAGCACCCCCCCCCCAGGCCCAGAGACTGCCAAGCCAAAAATCGCTGGTACCGAGATGGACGGGGCTGACGGAACAGCGAGAACCAACAGAGAGAGGAAACCCACCAAACAGTCGTCATTGGCCACTCATCCAGCGCAGACGCCCGAAAGGTATATGTGGAAGTGGGCATCAAGGGCGAACCATGCAAGATGGAGGTGGACTCCGGGTCCTACCTCTCCATGGTTGCATGGCGGGAAATCAAGTGTTTGGTGCCTGCGATCCACGAAAGGGGACTGGAAACCCAGAAATTAATCCTTAAAGACTACCAGGAGAATCACATCAGAATAGGACATTTCGAAGTAACCTTCAAAGGGCGCACAGCAAAGCTTCCCCTGATGATCGTGGACTGAGACCGCCCCAGCCTTTTGGGACTACAGTGGTTCGTGCCACTCGGGATCGAAATTTCTGGCGTCGACCACGTCACAGATGCCGACTTGGAAGAGCAACTCGCAAGGGACTTCCAGGAAGTGTTCGACAGCACTCTAGGCAAGTACCGAGGGCCCCCTATTTCCTTCAGCATAGACCCCAGTGTTCCCCCGATATGCCTAAAACCATGGCGGGTACCTTTTGCACTCCAGCCCAAGATTGATGAGCAAATAGACAAGCTCATCAAACAAGGGGTCCTAGAGCCAATCGATCACGCCCGGTGGGAGATCCCCATAGTCACCCCAGTCAAGCCCGATGGGTTGGTGAGAATCTGCGGGGACCATAAGGCCACCCTAAATTGCGCCTTACAACAAAGCGCCTACCCTGTTCCAGTAGTGCAGCACCTCCTACACTCACTGGGGGGAGGCAAGGTTTTTGCGAAGCTTGACCTGGCGCAAGCCTATCAACAGCTGCCGGTTGACGCAGAAACCGCAGAGGCGCAGACCATAGTAACCCACCGGGGAGCGTTTCACTGTAAGAGACTCCAGTTTGGAGTCAGCGTGGCTCTGGGAATTTTTCAGAGCCTCATGGAGAGACTCTTGCAAGGAATTAAGGGAGTGGTGCCCTACTTCGATGATGTACTGGTGTCAGAAGCCAACCAACAAGAACTAGAGGGTCGTCTAAGGGAGGTACTAACCAAATTCAAGAAGGCCGGGCTAAAGGTGAAAAAAGAAAAATGCCAACTGCACACAGAGCGGGTCGAGTTCCAAGGATACCTTCTAGACCGACACGGCATCCACCCGACCAAAAAAAAAATCAGAGCCATTAAAGAAGCCCCCACGCCGAAGAATAAAATGGAACTACAGGCATTTCTAGGACTGCTTAACTTTTATAATGTGTTCCTGCCCCAAAAGGCGACTGCGGCGGAGCCTTTGCATAGGCTTTTGGAAAAGGCGGCCACGTGGACTTGGGCAAAATGCGAGCAAGCCGCCTTCAACAAAACCAAGGACCTGCTCACCTCGGATGCCATCCTCATCCAATACAATGAGAACCTATGACTAACCGTCACATGCGATGCATCACCTTTTGGCGACGGCGCCATCCTCAGCCACACTCTCCCTGATGGAAAAGAAGCACCCATCGCCTTCTTTTTGAGGACCCTCACCAAACTGGAGAGAAACTACAGTCAGCTGGACAAAGAGGCCCTGGCTATTGTCACCGCAGTGAAGAGGTTCCACGAGTACCTCTGCGGCCGGATGTTCACCATCATCACCGACCACAAGCCGCTGCTGGGAATCCTTGCAGGGAACAGGGCTACCCAGAACATTCTATCTCCTAGAATGACAAGGTGGTCCGAATTCCTTGCCGCCTACAGCTACCGGCTCACACACTGACCCGGTAAGACGATCACCCACGCAGACACCCTGAGCCGCACACCGCTACCGGACCTAGACACTGACCCAGAACCCACAACGGCCACCCTTAGCATAGAGACTCTGCCCGATCTACCCATAACCGCATCAGACATTGCCCACAAAACTAATAAAGTCAAGCGTCTGGCACGGGTGTTACATTGGGTAGAGAAATGATGGCTGGAAAAAGACAATGATGAATCATTCAGGACATTTCGGAATTGGCAAACAGAACTGTCGTTACAAAAAGGTTGTGTACTTTGGGGGGATAGGGTTGTTATTCTGGAAAAATTACAAGGGAAGGTATTGGAGTTATTACACAAGGGGTACCCAGGCATAGTTAGAACAAAAGCCCTGGCCAGGAGTTACACCTGGTGGCCAGGGATGGACAAACAGATCGAGACTTGGGTGGCAGCATGCAAACGTTGCCAAGAAACCAGGCTGAGCCCTCCCGCCACACCAATCCTGGAATGGTAAAACCCCAGGGGACCATGGTCCAGGATTCACATAGATTTTGCCGGGCCCACTAAGGGACACATATTCCTTATCACGGTAGATGCTTACTCCAATTGGTTGGAGGTAAGCAACATGAAAACCACCACCATGGAGGCTGTGACCAAGGAACTCAGCAAGCTGTTCGCAACCCACGGCCTCCCAGATGTCATCGTGTCGGACAACGGGCCCCAATTTACCTCGCTGGAATTCGAAAAATTCCTAGCGGAACGGGGAATACGGCACGCACTGACAGCGCCAGCACATCTGGCGGCGAATGGGAGGGTGGAACGAATGGTTCAATTTACGAAAAAAACAATCCAAAAAATTGAACACGGGAAAATCCAAGAAAAAATAAACAAAAAGCTTTTTATGCAACACATAACCCCGAACACGACAAACAACAAAAGCCCAGCAGAACTATTAATGGGGAGGAAATTAAGGTCCCCACTTGACAGGCTGCACCCCACATACAACCCAGAAAAACCCCCAAACTCCTCAAGCAAACACCGAACATTTACACCAGGCGACGCAGTCTACGCGAAGAACCTTACCGGGGATCCACTTTGGGTGCCAGCAACCATAACCCAAGTGACAGGTGTCCGCTCGTACCAACTGCAAACAACCGACAGACGAGCATGGAAACGACACATCGATCAATTAAGATCAAGAACAACCATGGGAAACACAACAGACATGCAAACAGACACAGACAGACACCCAGAGAGAGAAGGAAACCCACATAACACAAACCAAGAGGGGAGGGAAGACCCCGGGAACCAACCACCAACAGAAAGAAACCAGCAATACTCACTGACAAGCAGCCAGCTCGAAGCCTCACCAGGGAGAAGCAGCAAGGCCAGCTCAACCAGCCCAGAAAGACCAGGCGGGAGCGGCAACAACTGCAGCTCAACCAGCCTGGGTAGACTGGGAGGGAGCTGCGACCAAAGGCCCGGCGAAACCTTCCAGGCAGTCCATCGACGAGTCAGAGAGCAACACAGAACCCGACCGAACCAGTCAGGAGCCAAGCACCAACTAACCTGCACAGATCAAGTAGGCAAGTACGAAGCCCCACCTACTTACGGGACTACGTTGCGTAGGACCAGACCAAGAGGGGAGGGGTGTTCTGTACGGTCATTAACATACTTGTAAACACCACGTAGTGATTGGTCAAACACACAGCAATCTGATTGGTCGAGCGAGCCGCACTGATTGGCCCGCCGTGAATCCCCTGCGATTGGTGGAAACTAATCGTGGGAGATTCAAAGTGGTGCCATTGGCTGCGGCCACCGCGGCCAAAGAATAAAAGCTGCTGTTTTTCCCTTGAAACCTGAGCCGATCTCGGGACCAAATAAAGAGCTGAAACTGAATCACTGGCTCTGAGTCTCCTTTCCCGCGATGGACACGACAGTAACTTATAGTAAGTGCCACACCAAAACACAAAAGGGATTCAGATGCATAAGTTATCTGTGTCTCATAAAACCTGCATCTTGTGAAATGTCTTGGTGAGGTAAGTGTCGAACCTACTTTGGATAGGTTCAGTGATGATAATAGAACTACTTTAATGTTAGTTAAACTTGTGAGTCCCTTGGGCTGTAAGGCAACCAGACCAGTCAGTCCTAGAGCAGATCCAACCTTGACTGCTCTTTAGAAGGCCAGATCCTTAAGATGAAACTCAAATATTTTAGCCACCTAATGAGAAGGAAGGACTCACTAGAGAAGAGCTTAATGCTGGGAAAGATCGAGAGCAAAAGAAGAAAGAGATGACAGAGAATGAGGTGGCTGGGTGGAGTCACTGAAGCAGTCGGCATGAGCTTAAATGGACTCCAGGAGATGGTGGAGAACAGGAAGGCCTGGAGGAACGTTGCCCATGGGGTCACAATGGATCAGACAAAACTTTGCAACTAACAACGTTAGTTCAAATGAAACAGAGCAGGAAAAGTCATGCTAGATCACCTAGGTGAGAAGATTCCAACAGAAGATCAAAGTGACAAAAATGTAAATAAAATGCATCATTATCTGATATGCAAGCCCAACACTGAAAGAAGCCTAGCCTGAAAGAGTGCGTGTATTGCACTATTACAGAGCTATTTATCTATAACTCAACACTCTGTTGTCAATAAACTGCTCCCTGGTTCTGAGACTCTGGCACCTGAAGTAAAATCCCTATCTCAGCACATTTTGTAATTGAAGTTTGTTAATACAATCAGAATGTTGCTGATGCCACTGTTTCAAATAATGCAAGTTTATTTTGAGCTCCCAACATAAAAGTGTCATTCTCATCATCAGTCATGTTTCATATATTTCCATTTGCAGACTTCTTCCATAATACAATATGCATACTTATTAAAATGTTACTTATTGCATATTTAAATCTACATACAGATTTGCTCATACTTGTATATAAAATGTGGAGAATAAGCTCCACAGCAATCACCTGGATGAAAACTTTCCTGTGTCATTAATGATATAAAAGATAAAAAATTTACTTATTTATGATTAAAGTTAAGTATGAAATATTAATTTTTGCAAGAAAAACAGAGCATAAATAAATCATGCTTGGCCTCCTCATGGCCAGAATGAAATTTCACTAAAATAGTTTAGAAAATAATTAAACCTTCTATAAAGCTAGAACTCATCCTGGATTATATTTTAAATATTATTTCCAAACATCCTTCTCAATATTTACATAGAAACATATTCTCATTCCAAAGCTGCCATACATCACTGTATGTTTACTTCCAAGGTCATTAAACAGCCAAAACCTTATAATACACATGTATGACTGAGTCGACTATAGAAATTGAACAAACAAACAAATAAATGTATAATTTTTATTATTATTTTTTAAAAAGAAGATAAAACTAATACAAGCTAATATAAAGTATGAAAAAGAAAAGAATGAAAAAGAAATCAAAGAGACACTAAAAGTGCAAGAAAGAAAAAAAAGTTGAAGAATAAAATTTTACATATATATAATTTTAGGTTGGTAATTTTAATCCTAAGGGAGACACCCCCAAAAAACCAAGACACAGAACAGGACAATGGTATTGTCCTCCTCCCCTACATCAAAGGCACCACAGATAAATTCAGCAAAATTCTCCACAAACACAATATCAAGACAGCCTTCAGCACTGACCAAAAAATAGCCAGCATCCTAAGAAACACCAAAGACAAGATCCCGCTAGAAAACCAAGGAGTTTTTGAAATACCATGCAACAATTGCCCAGCCACACACATTGGACAAACCAACAGGTGAATAAATGCACACATCGCAGAACACAAGAACACAATCAGAAAAGAAGAAAATACCTCCTCCCTTGTCCAGCACCTTAAAGCCTCAGGACATGAAATTAATTTTGATGGAACCAAATTAATCTCCAATAATGAACACTTCAACAAGAGAATAATCAGGGAAGCCATCGAAATAGAGAAACACCCCATAACATGAATAAATAGGATGATACCTCCTGCCTACCAGATATCTGGAAACTAGCCCTTATCAACAAATGAGTCTCAGCCACAAAAACCAACACTGGACCAAAAAAAACACATGACACCATCATCAATCTCCCTCACCAGATCCTCAAACTCGGAGCCGAACCAAAGCCCAGAACGTTGCATCACAGCCACCCACTTAGGATATCACATCACAGAACTCAGGAGGTTACACCACAAAACCTCAGGATGTTACAACACAGCCAACGACCCAGGAGATTACAGCACAAGACCCAGGATGTCATAACAATAGAACTCAGAAGGTCATCACACAGCCCATTATCCAGGTCGTTACAACACAGGAGGCTGATAGACACATAGCCAATACCTCAGCCATACATGCCCTTATGAAAAAGCCAACCAATCTGCAAACATCAACTCCATCAACCAATCAAGAAATAACAACACAGCCAACCAGCCCACTTACAACAGAGCCAGCACAACACACCTCCTCACCAGTATTTATAGAAAGACAGCAGCTCCGATCACGCTTTGCTCGCACAAGCATGAAGCTGAAAGCACCAGCCTGAAGATGGCGAGTGGGACTTCATCAAAACATCGCCAAGATACTCTCAATCTTACACGGGAAAAGACCTGAACATGCCAAAATCTGCATACCTGTACCCATGAAAATCTATGAACACACACACACACACACACACTCACTCTATTGTAACAACATAACTGTTTTCTTTTTATACAGGTAGTCTTTGATTTATGACCACAATTGATCCCCAAGATGTATGTTGCTGAGTGAGATATTTAAATGAGTTTTGCCCTACTTCACGCCCTTCTTGCCACAATTTTTAAGTGAATCAGTGCAGTTGTTAATATAATAATATGGTTGTTAGGTGAATCTGGCTTCCCACTGTCAAAAGGTCACAAACAGCAATCACATGACCCTAGTGTACTATAAATCATGATAAATATCAGTCAGTTGCCAAGTGTCTGAATTTTGATCATGTGACAATGGGGCTGCTACAAGTGTGAAAAAGAGTAATAAGTCACTTTTTTCAGTGTCGTAGCTTTGAACAGTCACTAAATGAATTGTGAATCGAGGATTAACTGAAATCTGTCTAATTATCAAAACCATAAACCATACATTCATTTTCTGCTTTACACAAAATGGCCACATTAAGCTCAACTTTGTTGTACCTCAAATATCTATGCCACTTAAATTTCAGATCGTGCCCTTCTATTTCCAAAAACCTTATAACACTCAGCAGCATTCACTGAGCCAAACAACAAGCTTCAACATATCAAATCAGGTAAACCCAATCTTCATCTTTCTTTTGACTCTTGTAGCACCTTATATTTAACTTGTATTTTTCCTCCCTCCTCCACAAATTTAGATATATTTTTCTTCTTCTCCATAGTTTCCAAAAATATTATTCTAGGCAAGACATTCATTGTTTAAAAATATTTTTCCCAGCAATGAAAATTGTAGTATCTCCCATCTTTTTAAACTTCATTCCATGTCTTAACATAGTTATTTTTGAAATACCATACAGCTCATATTTATCATAGTGATATGCAGATATTTTATTTTCTTAATCTTAAAATCTGTTTTATTCATCAATTCTGTTTGATCTTTTATTTTAATATTTTTGTTAACATGTTTGTCTTCTGTTCATTAAACTTGAAACCTGCCAATACAACAAATTATTTTAATTTACATTAAGTTGTCAAAACCAAGGCACGTTCTTATTGAATCAAACAAAAAAAAGGTAGTTTAACAATCTCACATTTGTAAATACTTAACTTTACTTGTAATACTTGGAATATGCCTAGGGACAGATTAATCAACATTTCTAATCTTGGCCTTTTAGCTTATCATGTTACATAAATTCATTCATTCAATTCTCTCTCTCTCTCTCTCTCTTTCCTTCTTCCTCCCTCTCTCTCCTGTGTGTGTGTAAAATCCCTTCTGAAATTCATATTTAAGCATATATTTATAAATATTGTATTTTTAAAAAATTCAGGATTTCACATCAGATAACACATTTAATTCAACACATGGCACATCACAACAAAGACCTTTTCATCTGTTATTCTCTAGCATCAAAAATTTAGATAGATAGATAGATGATAAATAGATAGATGTACATAGATAGATTCAGAAGAGGCAGTTAATTTACAGACAATCCACAAATGCTGAATTTCTGAAGCATTCTTAATACATAAGCATGCCACTGTATTTTAATATTATTGATTTATAATTAAAAGTAATGCATAACAAACTCAGTGTAATTTTAAAACTTTGAAATTATGTAGCGTATTTAACCTTTTAGCATCTCTATCTGGGAAAAAAATACTAGAGGAACACCACTAGATTACAGTGGAGTTAAATGGTTTGAAAATGTATTTATTTAGTCAACGCATGGGTTAGCCTTATAGTAAAAGTTCTCAGGGCAACATAAATCATACAAAATGAATCACAAGAAAAATCATAAAGAAAAATACATCACAAGTCAAGGTCAATCTCAAATGCATTTTAAAGTTATAAATGCTAATATAATCAAAAGAGTATAATAAGCCAGAATGTACATGCTCAACCTCTCTCTCTAGCTTTTATCTGAGTCTACAAATACTGTAGATTAACAGGAGTCCAGGAATAAAAT
The DNA here is from genome assembly GCA_033807585.1 of Hydrophis major. Taxonomy (NCBI): domain Eukaryota; kingdom Metazoa; phylum Chordata; class Lepidosauria; order Squamata; family Elapidae; genus Hydrophis; species Hydrophis major. The sequence goes on along the minus strand of CM066330.1, from coordinate 99,613,126 downwards.
GATGCTAGGGTTTAATGCTAAGGCCATTCTTTTTGCTTTGATTTTTTTTTCTCACTGTTGTTTGTTCTTGGTTTCACAAGAAGCAAGTCTTGTCATTTCCATAGAGAGAACAGTCACATTATTTCATATCCCTTCCTTTTATTGGCGGTGGGGTGGGGGGGTGTTAGTTGTTCTAATGAGAACACATGTTTTCCTTTTCCTTATCAAGTTGGTCAGGCAGAAACATCCCTAATAGTTTATTTTGCTTTAAAAGTAAAAGAGATCTAAGTATACATGGTTATATGAAAAAGCAAGGGATGCTTTCACTGTTAAACTCCTTAATGTGCAATTGTTAAAAATCATACAATGGAATTATATTAATGCATCTGATAAATTTGTTAAGATTATCACAATAATACACACAACATAAAATATGTAAGAGATTTGGAGGGACTAGTGCTTTTTTTTTTTTTGAAAATTTTTTTTTAATTAATTTTCTACAAACAGACAAGACAAACAAAACATTAAAACATACACCTCTCATATTTACATACAGTGTGTCAGTTGGTTCATCATTTTTGTACATTCATTTTGTAGTCCCAGTTACAATTATGTTACATAACAACTCATATTATCAATCCAAACTTATATATCCTATAATCACTAAACAAAAAAAAAAATTTTTTTTGACTATACTTTTAATCATTCATGCTTTATGAGCTAACAATACTTTAACCAAATTATTCAACTAATCATATAATCATACCAAATCAATCCTAGAAAAAAAAAAAAACCTTTATAAATATAATATCGATTAACAAAGTAATAGCAAAATAACAAGATAAAGATATTTCTTACTATCTAAAATATTCTATTATCGTATTTTATCATCTAGCCATTTATAAAAAAGATCCCAAATTTCATAGAATTGTTTATCCTCTTGCTCTCTGATTTCAAATGTCAATCTACTCATTTCAGCACATTCCAATATTTTCTTAATAATTTCTTCCTGTAATGGTATTTTCTCATTCTTCCAGTTTTTAGCAAATACAATCCTGGCCGCTGTTAATACATTTACAATCAGATATTTCAAATCTTTACTATATATATCAGGTAAAATTCCCAATAAAAAGATCTCTGGTTTCAAGTCTATATGTTTCTTTGTCATTTTTTCCAACCACATGCGAATTATAGTCCAATATTTTCGAGCATCCTCACAGGGACTAGTGCTTTTTTGTCAGCAGCTTAGGGTGAAGTAATGTTAATTTTTGTTGGCCTTCACAGAGAGTTTGAAGTTTGAAAATGAATGCAGCTCATCATACAGGTAATCCTCAACTAATTGGGACCAATATTTTTTCTATTGCATGGTAAAGTCATCAAATGCAACATCACATGACCATTTAACTTAGAGATGGCAATCCCAATATTCCCTTTTACTGATAATTGAATCCCACTAGTAGTTAGGCAAAGAAGCATCCCCTACCCCAAAAGCCAAAACATTCTGGCTTAGTCTCTCCTAGCTTCAAGCCTTGGTAAGGTAAGGAACTTTTTCCTCTTCAACCCCACTCAACCACCTAGCTCTCCCACTATCTCAGCTCTTTTGGTAGCCTTGTATTTTGTGGCTTGGCAGGTCTTACTCTCATATACTCTATATGCCTTGCCATCTTGCTAGCCCTAGTGGCCCACCAGCCTTGCCCTTCAGCTACCCTGCTAGACTTGTTGCTGCTTGCACTCCATTCACACTGCTGCTTCTGTTAGCCTGGTAGCCTTCCTGACCTGCACTTTGCTCATTCTGCCAGACCACTGGCCTTGTCCTGGATTTCTTTGCTCTTCTGGCCCTGCTGGCCTTGCCCCTCTGTACTCCTCTTGTCTGCTGAACCATGATTGCAGGGTAAGTGAAGTGCAGAGCAGTGTGGGTGGCTAGAACTTTGCATGGTTGTCCTGGAGTGGGTGGCTGTGTTACAGGATGAGACAGCATTCCTTGTTGGCAGCAGTACCAGGGCTGAAGTAGAGGCCCAGGGAAAAAGGGGCTTGGGTAAGATTAATGAAAAACCCCATGCCTCTGATTCAGCCCCAGTTACCATCACTGCCAAGCTATTGTGTAGGGCAGCTAAAAAGGCAGAGATGGAGGAAGGTAGGTGGAAGGGGAATTGAACTGCCCCTACAGTCATGTGGATAGGTTGCACAGCATCCAAATTTTCATCATGTGACTGCAAGGACACTGCAATGGCCTTAATTTTAGAGACCAAGCAAACATAACATTAATTCAGTGCCACCTTCACTTTGAACACTCACTGAACAAATGATTGTAATCTGAAGACTACCTCTATAATTGTTTGTTGTACTGAACCCCTTAATGTTGAACAATTACATTGTAAGCCCTCTCCAAGAAAGTCAATGTTTAAAAAAACAATGGACATGATGGTATGTATAGGTAATATAGATAATTTTCTCTCTTTATTTCATATACCTATACTATATAGTCAGATACTAGGACCACAAGTAGTATTCCCAAGGAAGAAGGGGTAGCATTTGACAATGGCAAAAAATTCCACAAGAGTGTCAGAAATGGAGATAAAGTGGGCTTGGTATATGATCCCTTTGTCAGCTTGTTCAATACTTATTTAACTGAGTGGCAACTCATTATGTTTATTATGGTATAACATACTAAACCTGGTTAAATTCACAGGAGACACGTAGCCATGTTTCATGGGTTACAAGGCAACAGAATCTCCTATAATACACTAACACAAAACTGGACAAACTATGCTTTAGCTCCATAGCAATTCTATGTTTGTTCTCTGTAAAATAAATAAATTACACACACACACACACACACACACACACACACACACACACACACATATATATATATATATATATATATATATATATATATATATATATGGATCTTTGGTTATTCGGGTTTTCTCCCGCGTAAGATTGGAAGTATCTAGGAGAAGGCGGAGCTTCGTCCCGGCGTTACAGCTGCGATCTCGGGGCTCTGAGATCGCAGCTGATATTTTCGCCCCTGGTCGGTCCTAACGGACCTAAATCGTCCCGGAGAGACGGTGATCGTGAAGGGCATTGTTCCAGGATCCCAGAGATATCGCAAAATCTCTGGTTTGATCCGGAAGAAGTCCTTTTGCTGGCGGCGGAGAGGCAGCCTCCATAGCTGCTGAAGTCGGGACAGCTCCGGAAAGAAAGTGATTGGAGTGAAGTGTGTCGGCTGGGTGAGAAAAACTCTTTTGTGCTGTAAATTCGCTAAGGTTGGAAAGTTCATCCGATATAAAGAAGAAAGCTGTGAGATTTTTTTTTTTGACTGAAATGGTTTTGAGCGGCGTTTTTTTTTTTTTAAAGTGATGTCAAATTGAGGCTTGGGTTTTTTTTTTTTTTTTTGGGAAAGATTTTACTGTGACTTTGTAGGTAACCGGATTGAATTTTCTCTTATATATATTTTTATGCTCCCTTTGATTTTATGCTTCCTTTGATTTTTTAACTTTCTTTAGGATAGAGGCTCCCTTTGGCTATTTTTTCTTTTTTTTCCGTATATATTATTCCTTTTTTCTGGCGGGCGGGGAGAAAGAGCATTAAGAAACTTTGTAACACTGCCAACTAGAGGCTTGAAAGTATCTTTATGTGAATTGGAGAGTTGCAAAAAGACCTCATCTCAAGGACTTTTTAACGTGATAAGATAGAGGGAGAGCACAGCAAAATATTATTGCAGGTGCTTTCCTGGACTGTTATCAACAACACTTGAGGTTTGGCTTTGAAGCTGTTGGAGAAGAGAGTCATAACAAGAGCCTTGGATAAATAACAAAGTGCAGTGTGTTTTCTTATATATACCCCATTCGCTAGCCTTTTTTTAAATTTTAATTTTAGTAATATTTTAGTAATATTTTTATTTTTGCCTTTTATTTTAAAGGGAAAGCCTCAGAGTTTTTTTTTTCTTTTTTCTTCTTTATTTTTCTTTTCTTTTTTATTGGGACTTTTTTGCTTTTCATATTTATGTTTTTGGACTACTTTGCTGTTGTGGTTGTTGTTGTTGTTGTTTTTTTTGGATTATTGAGACTTTTTAATTGGATTAAGGTGTGAAGAATCTGAAGGAACTTTTTGTTTTGTTTTTTCTTTCTCTTTTTCCTTTTTCTTTTTTCCTTTTTCTTTTGCTCCTAATCAATATTATTATTTTTGGATTTGTGTGTTTTTTCCTTTCTATTTTTTCCTTTTTTATGGTGGATTATCTCGTAATTGGATTAGGGTCTAGAAGAACCTGAAGATCTTTCTTCTTCCTTTTTTTCTGTTTCTTTTTTGGCTTTGTGTTTTTTACTATTGGAGTCCCCCATTTTGGATTATAATTGGCTGCTCTACCAGTTGGATTAAAAATTAAGAAGAATTTGAAGTTTTTGGAAACATTGAAATGAGCAAGAAACCAATTCCATCTGGCATGTCTACTTCTACCTCTGCTTCCCCACCAGCTGGAGGACAACGTTTAATTCAGACAATGTTGAAGCAAGATAAGGAACAAGAAAAAATAACTTTACAGTTGCAGGTGATTATGCAAGGAATCCAAGATCTCAAGACAAAATCAGATATCATTGAACAAAGGACAGGAAATATTGAACAAAGAACAGAAAATATTGAACAAAGAATAGAGAAGACTGATGAAAAAGTGGAAAATATTAAACAAATGATGGTTAAGTATGAGGAGAGATTCCAAAAAATTGAGGAAGAAGGAAAACAAAGAGAGAAGAAGATTGGAAATATTGACAGCAGATTAACAGCGGTTGAACAAGAAAAAGGTGGGATGTTGAGGTGGGAGATGGAAAGGTCAGAATTTTACCTCAGATTTCAAAATATAGAAGAGGAAAAAGGAGAAAATTTGGCAGCGGTAATGATAGAAATTTTGGCAGATGCTTTGGAAATTGCAGAGGAAAAGATGATGGATGGAATAGATGAGATATATCGAGTCTATACAAGATATGCGACGAGAAATAAATTACCCAAGGAAGTCCATATTAGATTTACCAAAAAATCCATTAAAACGCAAATATTACAAGTAGCAAGAGAGAAAACACTGAAATACAAGGGTAAAGAGGTTGTGGTTTTAAAACAAATACCCAGAAGAGTGAGAGAGATGAGAAGAGAATATCGATTTCTGACCAAAATACTATTGGAAAACGAAGTGAATTATAGATGGCTGATTCCAGAAGGACTAGTGTTTGGGTGGCAAGAGCAGAGATATAGAATTGATTCAATTGAGAAAGCAGAACTTTTCCATGCAGAATTCTTTGGAGGAAGAAGAGAGGAAGTAGAGAAAGAGGCCTTATCAATTGAGTTTCAAGATGAACAACTGGAGACTGAAAAAGAGAAAGGAGCAGCAGGGGGACAGATGGATGACAAAGAACAGCGTGAAGTGAGATCCACGAGAGCTGTTAGACCTAAATATAAAGCATAATCATGGAGGAAAAAAAACTGATTACAATGAATATAAATGGACTTAATTCAGCTGTTAAAAGAAGGAAAACTTTTCATAAACTAGAGAAATTAAAATTTGATATAATTTGTTTACAAGAAGTTCACATTAAAAAACAACATGAACAATTGTTATTACAGCCAAAATTAGGGAAATTATTTACCTCTTTGACTCAATGTAAGAAAAGAGGTGTGGTTTTATACATTAAAGAGGCTATTCCAGCAAAATTGATTTACACGGATGAAGATGGAAGAGTATTAATGGTAGAAATAATGGACAATAATATAAAAATACTCTTGATTGCAATTTATGCTCCGAATGATAAACAAGAAGAGTTTTATAAAAAGCTACACATGAAAATAATTGGATTGGACTATGTTAATATAATTATGATGGGAGATCTTAATGGAATTGTGGACAATAAACTGGACTATATAGCAACAACAACAAAGCAAAATAGAAAGGCTCTCCCAAGGTCCTTTTTTAAAATGACAGATGAATTAAATTTAAAAGATATTTGGAGAGAAAGAAATGTTAAAGCTAAACAATATACTTTTTATTCAAATAGACACTTATCATGGTCCAGATTAGATATGATTTGGATCTCAACAGAACTAATATCTAATATTAAAGAAACAAATATTGAAACAAGTACCTGGGCAGATCATAGCCCAATGACAATTAAATGGAAGGGACAAAAAAAAAGATCGAGATGGACATTAAATAATACTATTTTAAAGGAGAAAGATTTTACACAATGGATGGAGAAGGAATTGGCTTTTTTCTTCAGAGAAAATAAAAAAGAAGATACTTCAACGCAAAATGTGTGGGATACAATGAAGGCATATGCTAGAGGTTTGATAATAGATTATACAAGAAAAAAGAATATTAGGAAAAGGCAAGCTTCTAAGGCCTTGGAAGATGAGTATAAAATTCTTGAAAAAGAATTACAGAAAATGCCACAGAAAAAGGATATTAAATTGAAGCTGGATGTAATCAAACATAAAATGGAATTAATAGAGAAAGAAGAACTGGCACAGAAAATTAGAAACTCTAAACAGAATTATTTTGAAGATGCAAATAAACCAGGTAGATGGCTAGCATATAAATTGAGAAAAGAAAAGGAATCAAGAAAAATATTGAAGTTAATAGATGAACAAGGCCAAGTTTGTTATGGGAATAAGGAGAAAAAAGAAATTATTCGAGATTTTTATGGACAATTATATAAACAGGAGAATATTGATGAAGAAAAAGTCAAACAGTATTTACAGGAAGCTAAGTTACCAAAGATACCTAAAGAGACTGAAGAAATGTTAGTAAGCAATATAACAATGATGGAACTAAATGAAGCATTTAAGAGACAAAATAATGGGAAAGCTCCGGGTCCAGATGGGCTTCCAGTAGAATTTTATAAAACATTTCAAGAATTATTGAGCATCCCATTGTTAGAAGTTATGAATGAAGTTATGTTAAAAAAGATGATACCTAAAACATGGTCAGAGGCTTATATTACACTCATACCAAGGAAGAGACTGACCCATCGCAAATTAAGAATTATAGACCTATTTCTTTATTGAATGCAGACTATAAAATCTTTGCTTCAATCTTAGCAGAAAGACTTAAAAAACATTTAAATATTTTTATTCACTCAGATCAAAATGGATTTCTGCCAAAGAGACAAATTAGAGACAATATGAGAGTAATCTTGGACACTTTGGAATACTATGAGGCCCATCCTGAAAAGCAAATGGCTTTGATATTCCTAGATGCTCAAAAAGCATTTGACAACGTGAACTGGAGATTTATGTTATTATTATTGGAGCAGATGGGTTTCGCTAAAAAATTTATTCAAGCAATAGAAGCTATATATAATAAACAGACAGCAAGGGTAATGATGGAGGGGGAACTTACAGATTTTATTAATATAAGGAAAGGCACAAGACAAGGATGCCCCCTATCTCCTTTGCTATTTGTGTTGACCTTGGAAGTGTTGAATAGAAATATTAGGGATGATAAAAGCATAAAAGGAATGAAAATTAAGAAGGAAGAATTTAAGCTACAAGCTTTTGCTGATGACTTAGCTTTTATTTTGGAAGATCCGCTAGAAACAGCTCCAAAGTTACTGGAAAGGATAGAGGCATATGGAGAGGTGGCTGGTTTGAAAATAAATAAAGATAAAACAAAGATTTTGACAAAGAATATGCTATTGAGACAGAGAGAAGAATTGGCAGATCTTTTGAAAATTCAAGTTACAAATAAGGTTAAGTATCTGGGGATATATTTGACAACAAGATGTAGCACATTAAAGGAGAATAATTATATTAAACTTAAACAACAGATAACTACAGATTTGAAGAAGTGGGAAAACTTGCAATTGTCATTAATAGGGAGAATTTCAACAATTAAGATGAATATCTTACCTAGAATTTTATTTTTGTTTCAAACAATACCAATTAGGCTTGGAAAAGACTATTTTGAAGATTTAAATAAAATTATGTTGAAGTTTATATGGCAAGGTAAAAAAGCGAGAATAAAGCTAAAGCTTTTGCAAGATGCTAGAATTAGAGGAGGTTTTGGTCTGCCTAATTGGGAATTGTATCATCAAGCTGCAAGTTTGATGTGGGTCAAAGAATGGATAACATTAAGGAAACATAGGTTGTTGACATTAGAAGGGCATGACTTGCTGTTGGGTTGGCATGCTTTTTTATGGTATAAGGGAACTAAAACACAGGGTTATTTTAGAAGACATTATGTACGGGAGTCTTTGTGGTTAAATTGGGAGAAGATAAAAAGACAATGTTATTTGAAAATTCCAGTTTGGTTATCGACCATTGAAGCATTTTCCTATCCTATAATCTACAAGAAGGAACAAACAGTTAGATATGGGGAACTTTTGGATGAAAAGGGTGAACTTAAATCGATTCAAAACTTAGAGGAACAAGGTATAAGGATGAATTGGTTTTCATATGCACAAATACACTCAAGGTATGATGAAGATTCTAAAACGGAGGGATTTTATGATAAACAGACTGATTTAGATAAGATCTTGATGGGTACTGATGAGAAGGTGATTAAAAAACTATATGGTTATTTACTGGGAATGAAATTAGAGGAAGAACAAGTCAAAGAAACTATGATTGTTTGGGGGAAGAATTTTGGATATGGGATTGATTTAGAGAAATGGCAGAAATTGTGGTCTCAAAATTATAAAATGACAATGTCAACAGCATATAAAGAAAACTTGTATAAGATGTTTTACAGGTGGCACTTTCCTCCGACAAGAATAGCAAGAATGTTCAAGAACAAATCTGAAAAATGCTGGAAATGTCATCAGATACCCGGCTCGTATTACCATATGTGGTGGACTTGTGAGGATGCTAGAAAATATTGGACTATAATTCGCATGTGGTTGGAAAAAATGACAAAGAAACATATAGATTTGAAACCAGAGATCTTATTGGGAATTTTACCTGATATATATAGTAAAGATTTGAAATACCTGATTGTAAATGTATTAACAGCGGCCAGGATTGTATTTGCTAAAAATTGGAAGAATGAGAAAATACCATTACAGGAAGAAATTATTAAAAAAATATTGGAATGTGCTGAGATGAGCAGATTGACATTTGAAATTAGAGAGCAAGAGGATAAACAATTTTACGAAATTTGGGATCTTTTTTATAAATGGCTAGATGATAAAATACGATAATGGAATATTTAGAATGCTAGATAGTAAGGAATATCTTTATTTTGCTATTATTTTGCTATTTGATATTATATTTATAAAGGATTTTTTAGGATTGATTTGATATGACTAGATGATTTGTTATAGAGTAAACTGGTTTAAAGTATTGTTAGCTCATAAAGCATGAATGATTAAAAATATAGTCAAAAACTTCTTTCTTTAGTGATATTAGGATATATAAGTTTGGATTGACAATATGAGTTGTTATGTAACATAATTGTAATTGAGACTACAGAATGAATGCACAAAAATGATGAACCATCTGACACATATAAGGATGTACATATAAGAGTTGATGTTTTTATGTTTTGTTTGTCTTGTTTGTTTGTAGAAAATTTAATAAAAACATTTTCAAAAAAAAAAAAAAGATTGGAAGTATCTAGGCAATGTTTCGATGAAGTCTCATTCATCATCTTCAGGCTTGGTCTTCAGCTCTGTGCTTCTCAGAGTGATGTGAGCTTGTAGCTGCTTCTTCCTTTTAACTGCTCCTGGGGGTGTGACTTGATTGGCTGGGGGCTTGGCTGTGTTCTGATTGGATGGGGGGGTGTTCTCATTGGTTGGGGGTTTGGCTGTGTTCTGATTGGTTGGGGGGTTGGCTGTGTTCTGATTGGCTGGAGGCGTGTTCTGTTCAGGTGGGGGCTTGATTGTGCTCAGGTTAGTCTTAGTTGCTGGAAGGTTTGAGCTGGTGAGCTGTGATCTTGCTGTTTGGCTTCGAGTTCGTGGTCGTGCTGCATCTTCATGGTGGGGGTCAGTTTGCTTCATGTATGGCTCAGAGGGGTTTGAGGTGGGTAGTGATGCAGCTGCAGTGCAGCTTCTGGTCCGTGGTCGTGTTTCATCTTCTGTGTGGGTGTGAGTCTGATTTCTACGTGGAAGTGTGGTAGTGGCATCTTGTGTGGCTATCAGGGGTGTGGGTCTGGTGTCATTCTTCATGTTAGGTACGCGTCTGTTCATGAGGGCGGGTTTCCAAATGGCTGGTAGGCGGGAGGCATCACCTCGTTTATTCATGCTGTGTGGGTGTTTTTCTATCTCTATGGCTTCTCTGATGATTCTGCTGCTGAAGTGTTCGGTTTTGGCGATAGTTCTGGTATTTTTAAAGTCAATCTCATGTCCTGTGGCTTTGAGGTGTTGGACCAGGGAAGAGGTCGGTTCTTCCTTTTTGATTGAGTTCTTATGTTCTTCAATGCGTGCACCTATTCTTCTGTTAGTCTGTCCAATGTATGTGGTGGGGCAGGCAGTGCAAGGGATTTCGTATACTCCTTGATTTTCTAACTCGATTCTGTCCTTAGGGTTTCTTAGGATGGTGGATATCTTTCTGTTTGTGCAGAATGCTGTCTTAATGTTGTGTTTTTGGAGGATCTTGCTGATTTTGTCTGTAGTGCCTTTTATATATGGGAGGAGGGCTTTGCCATTCTCTTGTTCTCTGTCTTGGATTTTGGCTGGGGTTTCTTTTTGGATTAGGTGGGTGATCTTCTTTCTTTGGAATCCATTGGCTGTCAGCACGCCGGTGAGAGTGTGTAGTTCGGTCTCTAGGTGTTGTTCATCGGCTAAGCATTTTGTTCTGGAGATGAGTGTCTCAGCTACGGAATTGATCTGTCCTGGTTGGTGGTGTGAGAGTGTGTGTAGATAGCGGTTTGTATGTGTTTTCTTCCGGTAGATGGTGTGTCCTAGGGAGCCATTGGATTTTTTGTATACCAAGACATCTAGGAAGGGAAGTTGGTTGTTAGCTTCTGTTTCCATGGTGAATTGTATTTTGGGGTGTTGGCTGTTGAGGTGTGTGAGGAAGTTGTTCAGTTTTTCTTTCCCATGTGGCCAGATTATGAAGGTGTCATCTACATATCTGAGCCAGAGTTTGGGTTTGTGATCATATTTTTCTAGAGCTTGTGTTTCAAAGTATTCCATGCAGAGGTTAGCGATGACAGGTGAGAGGGGTGATCCCATGGGTGCTCCTTCTGTTTGTTTGTATTTTTGTCCGTTGTAGGTGAAGTATGTATTGGATAGGCAGTGGTTGGTCAGATCTAGGATGTGCTTGGGGGGGTTCTATTTGATTTGGATGGCTGTCAAGGCTTCTTTTATTGGCACTTGGGTGAAGAGTGAAGCCTAAAGATGATGAATGAGACTTCATCAAAACGTTGCTTAGATACTTCCAATCTTACGCGGGAGAAAACCCGAATAACCAAAGATCCACATACAAGTACCCGCGAGAACCTCAGAAAACATATATATATGTATATATATATATATATATATATATATATATATATATATATATATATATGTATATATGTATATATGTATATATGTATATATGTATATATGTATATATGTATATATGTATATATGTATATATGTATATATGTATATATGTATATATGTATATATGTATATATGTATATATGTATATATTTGTTTTCTGAGGTTCTCGCGGGTATTTGTATGTGGATCTTTGGTTATTCGGGTTTTCTTTCTTCTTACATATATATATATATATATATATATATATATATATATATATATATATATATATATATAAACATAGTACACAAACTCCTTCAGAGACAACTATGGATCTCTCTTGATAGGCTTTTTCTTTTCAAAGTTTCCTTCGACACCATTTTTATATTTGTTTGTTTCATTTATATCATCATTGTTAAAGATATACTTTAATATCTCTGAAACTGAAAATATGATATGTGAAAGAACGATAACAAAATGAAAAAAGTGATTCTCTACATTGGTTTTGTTTCTAAGATGAGCACTGTAATGGGAATGACTCTGTTTTATTTTAAACCAGTTTAAAAGTTAATGGCAGGAACGGCTATCTTGTTGTCTGGTAATGGACAAATTAGCATATTTGTCCTATTCCTGGCTCTCCCCTCTCCCCCCCCAAAAAAGAGAGAGACCAAGTTAGGGGGAGAAATGTTATATTCCTGTGATGAGACTTGTAATGAGATGAGAATATGGATCAACATGAACCCACTCTCACTGTAATGATAATGGGAAATTGTGCAAATACAACCTGTTCCATTACAATGCAAAGATTTTAATCTTCTTGCCATTCCCAAATGTAATCTCCTCATTTTCAGACTAAATTAAATGCATCCATACACTTGCTATGGATAAATTAACAATAAGGAAAGAGCTATCTAATGCTAATAATTACATCTAATGATTATATCTAATTTCCTTGCCTGTCCAAGTATGAGCATTCAAAACAACCAGACAGGGATGGAAAAGATAGGAAATAGTCTTAGGATAGTGATGCTGCAGAAATAAATTTGGGTGGTGCTTGACAGCGAAAATTTATAGTGGAACCTACTGAGTTCGAAGAAGCTCGTTTTCTTTCTTTTGCTAAATATCACTATTTATTTTAATTCTTTAATCATTATTATGCCTTTGATAGCACTACTTCAGCCTAACTAGGTGCAGATCAGTAGCCTTTCTGATTTAAACAATTCTTTCATGCAATGAGTCCCTATTGCAAAATCACAATGCAATATAATGCCCATTACATTTAATTTTAAAAGATTCCTCAAATTGTTATAAGCCTCACAGGAGATATAAAAATTGCAATGTGCAATATTTACATATAGGAAATAAGTAGCTACAAACGCCTTCTGATAAATGCTTGCCTACACGTTAAATTTCTATACATGCAAAAAGAAAACTTTCAAGCCAGTGATTAGAATTCATTATACAAGGCCACTTTGTTAAAAGATCATTTCCACCTTATGTTATGTTTTTGTTTTCACCATATGTTAGATTTTGTGCTTGTTTTTATTTTGTTTTGTGTTTGCTTTGAAAGGAGCAGGGAACACGTTTCCTTTACTTACTTTTAGTTTTAACTATAGTGCTTCACCTCTCTGATCAAGTATAAAACAAACTCTCATTCTGTTATGTCCTGAATTGGAATACTCGAAATCCCCGAGCCTTGATTGGCTAAGGCGCGGGGATTTCTGATTGGCCAGGCGAGCCGCGCTGATTGGCCCGATTGAAGTCTCCCACGATTGGTTCAAACCAAGAGCGGGAGACTTGGATCGCTGCCATTGGCCGCGGCCGCCGCTGCGAAAGGTATAAAAGCCACGGGCTTTTTGCCTTTCGCCGGTTCGGTTCTCCCATTGTAAATAAAGAGCTTTGAATGAAAGTCACCGACTCTGAGCATCTTTTTGCGGACACGACACTGGCGACGAGGATGGGATCTCGCCCCTGAACCGAACCCCGTGTCCATCCAAGTACCAGCTCCAGCGCAGAGATGGCGAAAATAGCACCGCCCGCCCCCTTCAACCCCGCCGCCGAGGACTGGGAATCGTACTCGGATCGGTTCCGTATGTACCTGGAATGCGCCGGAATGAAGGACGCCCCGGGCCCGCTAAAACGCGCCATCTTCCTTACTCACTGCGGACCAGAGGTCTTCCAGATGGCCAAAGCATTGGCCAAGCCGGCAGACGCAACCGCCATGGACTGGGACGTCCTCGAACCTATACTGCGGCGCCATTACGCCCCCGAAGTCCCCATCCTGATACGGCGCAACGAGTTCTACCGCCGAAACCAGAAACCAGACGAAAAATTGAGCGACTTCGTCGCAGAGCTACGGCGCCTAGGAGGACTCTGCGAGTTTGAAGGTCTGAACAGTCTCATAAGAGACCGCTTCGTACTCGGCTTATGGGATCCTACACTCCAGAGCCGACTTATGGCCAAGGGCGACATCAGCCTAGCCGATTCCCTTACTGCAGCCGCAGCCGCAGAAGCAACCCGCACGTCAGCGGACAGCATGCGAAGATCTGACACGAAGGGTGGAAACAACAACCCGGCAAGGTCGGCCGACACAAGAAACGAAGCAACCGCACACTACGGTGAATACCAGTCAACCTCCAGCACGTCGGAAGACGAGGAGAACATACATCGCGTGCAGACGGGACGCGGCGACCAACGAAGTCGAAAAGGTCGTAGGTCGAGGACCAACTGCGCCGGGTGCGGCGGCGACCACCCCAGGTCAGAATGCCGATTCTTTGACTCTATCTGTAGGCATTGTGAACGACGGGGCCACATCGCTCGAGTTTGCCGCCAAAAGAAGACCCGCAGCCCGCCCAAATGGGAACAGCACGACAGAAGGAGAGAAAGCTCCCCGCCCAGAGCCAGAGAGCGCCAGCCAGACGGTCGGTGGGACCGTACTCAATGATCTCAAAGAAGCGGCGACGGTCGGCGAAAAGAAGAGACCCACCAGATGGTGACCATCGGCCACGCCATCTCCGACGGCGCCAGAAAGGTACACGTAGAAGTCCATATCGAAGGCCAGCCATGCAAAATAGAAGTGGACTCCGGGTCCTACCTTTCCATGATTGCATGGCGCGAAATCAAAAGACTAGTGCCTACACTACAAAAAAGAAACATGCATGCCCAAAAGATCATCATAAAAGACTACCAAGGGAATTGCGTCCCGGTAGTGGGCACCAAGAACTTTAATATAACTTACAAAGGCCACACCGAACAACTGCCACTCACGATCGTCGACCGCGACCGCCCAAGCCTACTGGGCTTACAATGGTTCGCCCCGCTTAACATCGCGCTGACAGGTGTCAACCACGTCACCATCGAAGCTTGGGAACAGCGGCTAACCCAGGAGTTCCAGGAGGTCTTCGATGGAGGCTTGGGCAAGTACCAGGGGCCCCTTATCTCGTTTGACCTAGACCCAAGGGTTCCCCCTAAGCGGCTTAAACCTAGAAGGGTACCATTCGCCTTAAAGCCTAAAATTGACGAGCAGATCGACAAGCTCGTCAAACAAGGGGTATTGCAACCGATAGACCATGCCAGATGGGAGACCCCTATAGTGACCCCAGTAAAGCCAGATGGGTCCGTGAGAATCTGCGGGGACTATAAGGCCACCCTAAATGGCGCGTTGCAACAAAGCGCCTACCCAGTCCCAATAGTGCAACATTTACTGCACTCACTGGGAGGGGGCAAAGTCTTTGCCAAGCTCGACCTCGCCCAGGCATATCAGCAGCTACCTGTGGATGAGAAAACGGCGGAAGCCCAAACAATCGTGACCCATCGGGGGGCCTTCAAGTGTAACCGACTCCAATTTGGAGTCAGCGTGGCACCAGGCATCTTTCAGAGCCTGATGGAACGTTTGCTACAGGGCATCAAGGGGGTGGTGCCCTATTTCGATGACGTATTAGTGGCGGCGCCAAACGAAGCCGAATTAGAAAACCGACTCAGACAAGTCTTAACAAAATTTAAAGAAACAGGACTTAAAGTCAAACGAGAAAAATGCCAACTATGTACAAAGCAAGTAGAGTTTTTGGGCTATCTCCTAGACCGGCATGGCATTCACCCTACGACTAAAAAAGTGAAAGCCATCAAGGAAGCCCCCACCCCAAAGTCCAAAACGGAACTACAAGCGTTCCTAGGCTTACTAAATTTTTATAATGTTTTCCTACCTCAAAAGGCAACGGCGGCGGAACCTTTACATAGACTCCTAGACAAGAAGGCAGCCTGGACTTGGGGGAGACGAGAGCAAGCCGCCTTTCAAAAACCAAAGACCTCCTCACCTCCGACGCCGTCCTGATGCAATTCAGCGAAACCTTGCCCTTAGCTGTCACTTGCGACGCATCACCTTTCGGCGTCGGTGCTGTCCTCAGCCACACCCTCCCAGACCAGAGAGAAGCACCCATCGCTTTTTTCTCCAGGACTCTGACTAAACCGGAACGGAACTATAGCCAGCTGGACAAAGAAGCTTTGGCTATAGTTGCCGCCGTTAAGCGTTTCCACGAATACCTGTACGGCCGCCCGTTCACCATCGTGACGGATCATAAGCCATTGCTGGGCATCCTCGCTGGAAACCGAGCCACGCCGAACATCTTGTCACCCCAGATGACAAGATGGTCCGAATTCCTGGCAGCCTACAGTTACGAACTGCTACACAAGCCAGGTAAGAAAATTTCGCACGCGGACGCTTTAAGCCGCTCGCCTTTACCTGACTCTGAACCTGACCCAGCACCAACAACAAACACCCTAAGTATCGAGAGTTTACCTATTACCGCATCAGACATTGCCAGAGAAACCGTTAAGGACAGGCGTCTGGCACGAATCTTACACTGGTTAGAAAAAGGCTGGCCGGAGAAAGACAATGACGAGACTTTTAAAACATTCCGTCAGCGCCAGACTGAACTTTCACTACTGAGAGGATGTATTCTGTGGGGTGACCGGGTGGTAATTCCGGACAGATTGCAAGAGAGGGTATTAGAGATGCTACATGAGGGTCATCCTGGCATCGTCAGGACTAAAGCCCTGGCCAGGAGTTACGCTTGGTGGCCAGGGATGGACAAGCAAATTGAAGCATGGGTCGCCAAATGCCACCGGTGCCAGGAGACCAGATCCAGCCCACCCGCAGCACCTATCCGGGACTGGGAAACACCACGGGGGCCCTGGTCCAGAATCCATCTAGACTTTGCTGGCCCCACAAATGGGCATACTTTTCTAATCACAGTTGACGCGTACTCCAATTGGTTGGAGGTATGCGACATGAAATCCACTACCACAGAGGCCGTCGTTAAAGAACTGTGTAAACTGTTTTCCACACACGGCCTCCCAGACGTCGTCGTCTCAGACAACGGGCCCCAGTTCACTTCCATCGATTTCGAACGGTTCCTGGCGGAGAGGGGTATCCGCCACGCATTAACAGCACCGGCGCATCCGGCGGCGAACGGTAGGGCGGAACGGATGGTCCAGTTTACGAAAAAGACCCTCCGGAAAATGGACCACGGGGAGATCAGCGACAAAATCAACAAACTGCTCTTCATACAGCACATCACTCCCAATACCACAACTAACAAGAGCCCTGCAGAACTTCTAATGGGCAGAAAGCTGAGGTCCCCACTCGACAGATTACACCCGACCTATAACCCGGAGCGGCCCCCAGACTCCAGCTCCAGGTACCGGACATTTGACCCAGGTGACTTAGTCTATGCAAAGAACATGACGGGGGACCCCCTATGGATCCCAGCCGTCATAACTCAAGTCACTGGTCCACGGTCGTACCGGCTCCAAACCATCGATGGGCAAGCCTGGAAACGACATATCGACCAGCTCAGGTCACGAACAGCGACTGACCTCAACCCCCAAGACACGAACCAAGGGGGGAGGGAATACCCGGAGAGACAATCGCAGGAAAAAATAAACCAAAAATACTCACCGGAACACAGCCATCGCGAGTCCCCTCCGGAGAAGAACCACCTGGCCAGCTCTACCGACTCGGAGAAGCCAAGCGGGAGTGGCGAAATCCGTAGCTCAACCGACCCGGTAGGCCCAGGCGGGAGCCACGGCGAAAGAACCGGCCCGATCATCCAGCCGGTTCGCACAGAGGCAGGAGCAGCCAAAAAGATGACCGCTCCAGCCGAGTTACAGCATGCAAGTGAGTTGCGCAGGTCAACTAGGACTCGACGGAGCCCCGCCTACCTGCGTGACTACACCACGTGATGGACCATACCAAGAGGGGAGGGGTGTTATGTCCTGAATTGGAATACTCGAAATCCCCGAGCCTTGATTGGCTAAGGCGCGGGGATTTCTGATTGGCCAGGCGAGCCGCGCTGATTGGCCCGATTGAAGTCTCCCGCGATTGGTTCAAACCAAGAGCGGGAGACTTGGATCACTGCCATTGGCCGCGGCCGCCGCTGCGAAAGGTATAAAAGCCGCGGGCTTTTTGCCTTTCGCCGGTTCGGTTCTCCCATTGTAAATAAAGAGCTTTGAATGAAAGTCACCGACTCTGAGCATCTTTTTGCGGACACGACACATTCATTATTAATAATTCGGGGAAAAATAATAAACTATAATCAGGCAGCTCACAGATCATCGGGTCAGTAGTGATTTATTTTATTTTATCCTTTATTCACACCTCTCACTGAGCTTTGGTTTAAACATGACTTTTTGAATAATCCATGTGTATAAATTCATACAATATGCTAAGCTAAATTGAACAACTGTAACAATTTATATAATACTCTTTTATTGTCTTATTTCTAGAAAGAGCAATTAGATCCCCCCCCCCACTATAGATCATTAAATAAGCCTTTTTTAAAAAAAATCAAATATTGCTCATTTCATACCACAGATTTCAAACATAATTGAAAAACTACTGTTTATTTCCTCATTCTGTACTTAACAGAGTACAATTTGTGAATTTCCTAATTGGGAAACTATGATTAAAACAAAGCATGTAAGAATCCAATTTGGTGTAGTGATCAAGTTATCAGGTTAGAAACTAGGACACCGGGAGTTCTAGTCCTGTTTTGATCCCGTCACTTTCTCTCAGCTCCAAGGAGGCAAAGGGTTAGCAGAAAGCCTCAGATTTTTGTTGCTTGCTTTCTCTTGCCCTCCCCAGCCTTCCCTCATATAAGGCTTAAATGTTTATTATTATTTTAAAGAGTCCAGTTAGAGGACCACTGGAGTTTTTTTTAAAGGCTGTTTATTGAACTGAGACATAATAAAAATAATACATTTTGAGTGATGTTTTCCCTATCCGTAATTCTTTCTCCTCCTCCTCCACACTATCCATTAAGTCAATCCCCCATTGTACAGTGTTATCTGCCACCCTCAGCTTTAAATACACCCGTGTGCCAGCATTTTCCCATATCAACACCTATGGAAGCTCTAACAAAATTTAATTGCTGCTGAGAGGCCAATTTAAATTGCTCATGAAGTGCATAGGGAAAGCAGGGTTAACACCACAGTTCTTTAGCAATGAACCATCTCTCAGTGCAGCAATTAGCCTTCAATGACATTAACAAGAACCATTGGATGCTCCGTAAAACTGCTGTTGTTTTTAAAGCCCAATTGCTACAGGGCCATGATAGAAGTAGAGCATGATTTCTGCTTCATTCTCAAACAAGGGCAAGCGCTTCTTGGGGATTATGCTAAACTGCTATTCTTTCTACCTTTCAGAAAGGAGTTAAGAGCTTTCTCTTCATCTCCATGTCTGTAGTTGGAGTTATATTAATATCATTAGTAATATATTTTCTTCTTATAGAGTCTTCCTGGGTGGTATTGTACTGTATATGTAACACATATTCATAATGTGATCCCTAATTATTACCCTAATGTCAGTCAAAAAACAACAACATTCGCATATGCACTCTTCATTTTGTCCCACGTTTGATATCATTGAAAAAAATGACTTCCTATATTAAAAATAGTTGATGCTCCATTCTGCTTATGGAATTCAATCCACACTGATACTGGAATTGGTGGGTTTCATACCTATCTAATTATATCTTGCAGGGGGAAGCTGAAGATTGGAGGTTGGAGATTGGAAAGCTGGGTCAAAGAGACCTTGCCTTTTTGCTGTGGTACTGATATTGTGGTTTGGTCTCCCGGAGAGATCAATTTGACTCTCTCTTTGTTGATTTTCATTAAGATAGTTGTTGTTGTTGTTGTTGTTGTTGTTGTTGTTGTTGTTGTTATTATTATTATTATTATTATTATTATTATTATTATTATTATTATTATTATTATTATGAGGGAGCCTTCTCCTGGTTTGAGTTGTGATTTCCATCTTTCATTGCTGTAGTTCTATTTTTTATATGGAATTTCTTATGTATTGCATTTTTATGTGCACCACCAAGAGTCATTTTTTATTACAATAGCATACAAACATTAAATAAGTCAATAAATCATTTGATAGCAGTTTTTGTTAAAGATACTTTTTTTTTAAAGACTGCAGTAGGAAAGAGAAGCAGGAAAAAATGGTGGAGAAATTCAAGAAATACTATGGTGGGTCACATTCTTTGGTTAGGAAATAGCATAATCTGCTAAACTTCCACTGTCATACATGGAAGCAACAAATGAGTTTATTAGTCTATGTCATCTGTAGAAGAAAAGACTATGTGAAGCAAGAAATATCTAAGAAATGTTCATAGAAATAAGCACATTAATCAGAAACTAAAGCTCATTGTGTTTAAATAAAGTTTGCATTTTGCAGTAATGCACAGAAACATAAATATTAGATGTTTTACAAAAGAAATATACTACATGTTGGAATTATTATTATTTAAATTATACAAATAAAATATTTTGTGGAAAAATGCATTGAAAAGTTGTGAAGCAGCTGTGGACATGCTGTCATTTTATAAAACTATTGTCAGAAACAAAATATTATGTAAATACATTTGTTACAGACAAGATATACACTGATCAGCAATCCCTAAGAAAGATAATTCAGTTGTGACTTTAGAAAACTACAGTAACTCGAACAGCAGAAAAGTGAAGTACAGAAGAAAGCTCAAGAGGGGGAGGGGAATAAAAATTGGTATAAGAAATGGAGGGAAACAATTAAGGAATAAAGGGAAATTAAAAGAAAGGACCAGAAAATGATGGGATGCAGAAAGTGAACAAAAATGAAAAGAAATTACACAGTTAGGAGAATTAGAGACAATGGGTAGATGAAGAACAGGAAAGAGGATTCTGCATGGTAATGCATTTTGATATATTTTAAAATAGAAAGGATTGGAACTAATATTTATTTTTTATTTTTTTAAGGATTACTGTTAAATCATATATAGAAATAACTGGAATAAATGTGGAAATGGGAATTCATGATAAGAATACTAATTACATTTTTAAAAAAATGATGAATAAAGTTAAAATGAATTATGAGAATTGCAATAGAAAGATTAATATCAGTTGTATAATTAATTGAATAGATTAATATTTTTGAAATAATAGATTTAGAATGTAATTGAGAAAAAGAATACCATGCGGAATCTGACTTTATATATATATGTGTGTGTGTGTGTGTGTGTGTGTGTGTGTGTTTTCTGAGGTTCTCGTGGGTATTTGTATGTGGATCTTTGGTTATTCGGGTTTTCTCCCACGTAAGATTGGAAGTATCTAGGCAACGTTTCGATGAAGTCTCATTCATCATCTTCAGGCTCGGTCTTCAGTTCTGTGCTTCTCAGAGTGATGTGAGCTTGCAGCTGCTTCTTCCTTTTAACTGCTAGTGGGGGTGTGACTTGATTGGGTGGGGTTATTTTCTCATTGGTTGGGGTTTTGGCTGTGTTCTGATTGGCTGGAGGCATGTTCTGTTCAGGTGGGGGGTTGGTTGTGCTCAGATTAGTCTTAGTTGCTGGGGGATTTGAGCTGGTGAGCTGTGATCTTGCTGTTTGGCTTCGAGTTCGTGATCGTGCTGCATCTTCATGGTGGGGGTCAGTTCGCTTCATGTATGGCTCAGAGAGGTTTGAAGTGGGTAGTGATGCAGCTGCAGTGCGGCTTCTGGTCCGTGGTCGTGTCTCATTTTCTGTGTGGGTGTGAGTCTGCTTTCTATGTAGAAGTGGGGTGGTGGCATCTTGTGTGGCTCTCAGGGGTGTGGGTCTGGTGTCATTCTTCATATTAGGTACTCGTCTGTTCATGAGGGCGGGTTTCCAAATGACTGGTAGGCAAGAGGTATCATCTCGTTTATTCATGCTGTGTGGGCGTTTTTCTATCTCTATGGCTTCTCTGATTATTCTGCTGCTGAAGTGTTCAGTTTTGGCGATAGTTCTGGTATTTTTAAAGTCAATCTCATGTCCTGTGGCTTTGAGGTGTTGGACCAGGGAAGAGGTCGGTTCTTCCTTTTTGATTGAGTTCTTATGTTCTTCAATGCGTGCACCTATTCTTCTGTTAGTCTGTCCAATGTATGTGGTGGGGCAGGCAGTGCAAGGAATTTCGTATACTCCTTGATTTTCTAACTCGATTCTGTCCTTAGGGTTTCTTAGGATGGTGGATATCTTTCTGTTTGTGCAGAATGCTGTCTTAATGTTGTGTTTTTGGAGGATCTTGCTGATTTTGTCTGTAGTGCCTTTTATATATGGGAGGAGGGCTTTGCCATTCTCTTGTTCTCTGTCATGGATTTTGGCTGGGGTTTCTTTTTGGATTAGGTGGGTGATCTTCTTTCTTTGGAATCCATTGGCTGTCAGCACGCCGGTGAGAATGTGTAGTTCGGTCTCTAGGTGTTGTTCGTCGGCTAAGCATTTTGTTCTGGAGATGAGTGTCTCGGCTATGGAATTGATCTGTGCTGGGTGGTGGTGTGAGAGTGCGTGTAGATAGCAGTTTGTTTGTGTTTTCTTCTGGTAGATGGTGTGTCCTAGGGAGCTATTGGATTTTTTGTATACCAAGACATCTAGGAAGGGAAGTTGGTTATTAGCTTCTGTTTCCATGGTGAATTGTATTTTGGGGTGTAGGCTGTTCACTCACACACCTCAACAGCCTACACCCCAAAATAATTTGTTTGTTTCCTGCCTGATTTGGTCTACACCAACATTTGAGCACTTAACAGGCTTCATTTTATTTGGCTTTTAATCACAGTTGTTGGTATTCTATCGCAGAAAATCTGAATGTAGGTGGTGCATACTTAAAGCATAATTCCTGCCATATTGTGCAATTGTGTTCCAGAATTTTGATTAGTTTCCCATCATGTATAAAATGCCTGTTCTTTCTTTCTTGTAAGAGGATGAAAAAGGATGGAACTCATGACAGTGTGTGCTGGTAGACAATAATTTGCTTTGAAATCTCAGTGACCAGTGACTTTGTTTTGTTTTGTTTTTTAAATGAAGATTAAGGTGGTGGTGGTGATCATGGTGGTGATCATGATGATAATGTAAGCATGCAGTAGCATACATTTGAAGGCTGAGTGCACTATGTTAATGTAAAATCTAAAATTCATATTAGAGAAAAATAAATTGTTTGGGAAAACTTGCAGAAAATTGCCTTTAGAGTTAGAAAATATTTAACATAAAGTTTATATTCATATCAGGATATTGGGACCAATCATTAATTATTGTACAATTATTATTGTAAGAAAAAACTTCATTACTTAATCTTCCAATTTCCTCCCTCCCCCTTCCTGACTATTTATACCAAAATCGAAATATAAACTTTAAGGTTCTTGATGATGAGTAGTGTTTGAGTAATATTTTAGAAATGTTAATATTCAGTAAGGTTTTAATTTATCTTTTTTAAAAAAATAGAACCCATATATTTTAAATTTTATTTTATGTTATTAGATGCCTTGGAAATTGAAAATTGGAAAATAGCTTGAGTGACAAAACAAGTTTAAAAATTTTGTTTTTTATTTTTGTCATGTTAATCTATTGAATATTACTTTAATTTAATATTTTAATTTTACAGCCTCCTGATTTTACAATTTTGGAAAACTTGCAATGAAATAAGAGTAAACAGAAACATGTATCACAGAAACCAACTGGTTGATCAACCCCATGACATGAAAGCATCAACAAATATCCCAAACCAAATAGACTTGATATCCATCTTAATCAAGGCCTAGGAGACCAATCAGGTTTTTAGCAATGTGCAAGATATCAGAAAAAAATGAGAACATTATGGATGTCCTGGAGAAAACATTCAATAAGGAGCCATTGCCAAAGAAAACAATACTTCCTGAGGACTGCAAAGTGACACTAGTTAATTCATGAGACTGACAGAAGCATATGAAGAAGGAGGTGTCTCAAGTAGCTATGCCATGGAAAGCATTACCTTTGGCATAACATATCTTTAAAAAGCATTAACTTCCCTTGTACCCACATATGCAATTTAACTGGTGGCCTGAAGCTCTGTTCCTGGCCACAATAGATGCAGGGAGAAGAATGGAAAACCTGGACCCCTGCTTTTTCTCTTTGTCTTATATTCATTTATTAGGGAAATCTAAATGTCCATATGGTACAGAAGGTGTTATTGAAATAGGAATTGGAGCATTGCCTATAGAAACTCCTAAATTGATTTTTTTTAATTATCAGGATTGTAGTTAAAGGGATAATAATAGTACTCTCCATATGTGCCACTTTGAGCTTCTGGAGAAAAGGCAGAATATAAATTGAACAAATCAAAAAGCAATAAATATATTCAATAGTAGTGATTGGGTCAACCTATAAACTGAATTCTTAAAGAAAAGTAGCATCTTATGTCTTATCTTTGTCACCATATTTCAGTAATATTTACCTTGGTATACCCAATGATTGGAACTACCTATTCTGTTTATCTTAAGCTATAACATAGAAGGAAAATTGTGATCTGGACAATAAATTGTGGCCAATCCCCTCTCCTTCTGTATTACTATAATATAGTGCAAAAGCTAGTAAAATGTATCAGATTTACTCAATAACAGGATGCCACTGAATGGGTTAAACTAGATGAGATGAATTCAGATGGTTGGCAATTGTCTAATTGTCCTTAAAAATCACAAAATTTGGGGAAAAGGGCATTAATCCTCACATATCCCTGATATTTGCACAGAAAACATGCCATCTAATGAAAACAGTAATTATAGAGGACAAAAGAAGAGGGTTTTGAAAAAGATAGGGAAATATACTACTTTTGAAAGTGACTTGGAAAACTGCTAATTGCTTCAGTGGCATCTTATTCTCATATACAAGTTTTCAGATGTCTTCCTTGCTCCTTTTCTGCCTCCAGTGAGATGATGCATCATGTCCTACTTTGGGATATTTTGCAAATTTCAACCTATACAAATACACACAATTAAATACGGAGCATCTTCAGTAAAAAATATGACATGTTAATAAAACTTAATTATATTTTGTTTCAACCCAAAAGCCCTTGATATTTATCTACATTGTAAGTGACTCCAGGCTTTTCTTCAGAATTTAGATACAAAGGAATAGTACTTTTTTTCCTTCTTCCTTCAATGTCAATTATATATTTGAAATATATTATTGTCTCGGCAGTAATAAAAGTAATAACAATATAGGTTATTGCTTGACTTCTAACCTTTTATCAGTTGAATGTCGCATGAGTGAAGTCAAAGCAAACTCCAGAGACCTGGATTAGTTGAAAAATTGACATTTGCAAAGATCTTTGGATTTGTGAATACTGTATGGATTATGTATCACAGATAACTTTTTTAAAATATGCCCAGTCAGATTGACACAAGGGCTAGGGAGATGTCTTACTTTGTAGAAACAAACATACAACAGTGATGTGTGAATACTTATATTTTATTCTATTGTTATATATTACTATGTTAATTACTATTCCAATGTATCAGTATTATTCAATTACCATTACATATATATATTACATACATATTACATATATATGCAGGTCTTGGCATGTTCAGGGCTTTTCCTATGTAAGATTGAGAGTATCTTGGCAACGCTTCAACAAGGTCCCACTCGCCATCTTCAGGCTGGTGCTTTCAGCTTCGTGCTTGTGCGAGCAAAGCATGATCAGAGCTACCATCTCCCTATATATACTGGTGGGGAGGTTGGCTGTGTTGTCATTTCTTGGTTGGTTGATGGAGTTGATGTTTTCATATTGGCTGGCTTTTTTGTAAGAACATGTGTGGCTGAAGTATTGGCTGTGTGTCTATCAGCCTTCTGTGTTGTAGCAACCTGGGTAATGGGCTGTGTGATTACCTTCTGAGTTCTATTGTTTTGACATCCTGGGTCTTGTGCTGTAATCTCCCGGGTCATAATGACCAGGTTCATGGGCTGTGTGATGACCTTCTGGGTTCTATTGTTGTGACATCCTGGGTCTTGTGCTGTAATCTCCTGGGTCATTGGCTGTGTTGCAACATCCTGAGGTTTTGTGGTATAATCTCCTGAGTTCTGTGATGTGATATTCTAAGTGGGTGGCTGTGATGTGACATTCTGGGTTTTGGTTTGGCTCCAAGTTTGAGGCCTGGATATGTGTTCATGGCGTGTGTCTGTTTGCTTGGTTTAGGGGTCTGGGTGTGTGGCAGCTGGTGATACAGCTGTGGTCTGGTTTCTTGATGGTGGTTGTCTTTCATCTATGGGATGGGTTTGGGTTTGAGTCTGGTGAGGGAGAATGGTGGTGGTGCCTCCCACCTACCAGACATCTGGAAACTAGCTTTTATCAACAAATGAGTCCCAGACACAAAAACCAATACCAGACCCAAAGCAATACATGACACCACCACCATTCTCCCTTTTTACAGTATGCTTTGTCTTGCTGGGCCTCTGTTTATATACAATACACACACACACACACACACACTTTTCCTTTCCTTTGCACTATCCACAGCTTCTAAAGGAAAAACACCTCTTTTCATTTGACTGCTATACATAGTGTGCTGATGGCTGCAGCACTCCACAACACACATCTCCATTCTCCTCCTGTTTCCTCCCACACCTGTCAAGGTTGCACTTTTACTGGCAATTCTTCCATGCTGATACTGGTGAGAAAGCTCAAATAAGAGAGAAAGAAGGCAGCCCAGGTACCTGCAATTTTGCTGAGCAGCCTATTCTTCCACACAATGAAAGAAATTCAGAAAATATTCTCACTCCATCTGGGTCTCAAGAAGAACATTAGAAAACTAAATTTGGACAGCAAGTGGTAGACTTCTGCCAAGTATAAATAATAGCTAAGCCTAGCTTGACCATAAAAACGCTTGCTGGGTTAGCTTTCGTTAAAGAGCTATCCTTCAGTTGTCATTGTCTGAAGTAAGCACATCACATTCATAAGCATAGTCATTGCCAATCCCTTTAAATATATGACTTGTGCTAGATCTATAAAATACAATAAAATGATTATTATCAGAGCACATATAAGGTATTATTCTATTCATTAACATACAGGAAAGCATAATATATATTTATAATTGAAAATGAATACAGAACATATGCCTTCAATTGATAGATTTTTGAAAATATATTATGTTAAGTCTATATGTGCTGTATAATTAAATAAGTTTAAGCAGCCTCAGTTGTAATCCGATGGCCTCCTGTCTTGGTGGACTACAACTCACAGCATCCTTACCAATATCGATGATGCAATTTATAATGGAGCAACACATGGCTCTTAACTCCTATTCTATATGCTCAACTTAATAGATGAACCCTCCACAAGCTGAGCTGATCAGACCCAGCATCATTTAGAACAGCATATTTCACTAACAAATTCTCATGCCAAAATGTAAAAGACTCTGTCTTGCTAAGTGCTTGAATCGGGTATTCCCCTCACCCTCCCACCTCAAACCATTTTTCTGCCATGAATTTCCTGGATGAACTTTCACTGACAATTATTTTTCAGAAGATCCAGAGTCACAGATGTTGGTGTCTGCAAATAAATATGGCCAGGAATTCAAAAAGAAAGTTGACTCAGATTCTGGCAAAATGACATTTTCCTAATGACTTCCTAAGATAGAAAAAAAAAAAAAAACAATTATCAGCTTTGTGATAAATAGATTAATGGTGGCTTTTAAATGTTCAGTATGTTTCAGTTTGGCAGCACCCAGACATTTATTGCTGAGTTTCCTGCAGCTTTTCAAGAAAGTGTTAGGTGAATATAAGATAACCTGTTAACATTCCAGCTGGATGCCCATATAGTGTCCATGCCTGTGAATGTTTGAATCACATTTTTGCTTTGCACCCAGAAATCAATACAAAATTGGATCATATATCATTGCACAAGGAATTGTTGAACCAGTCATCCACACTAGTTAGGCAACACCTGTTGTTCCTGTCATAGAGCCTGATGGCAGTGTCTGTACTTGTAGGGATTATAAATGCACTGTAAATAAAGCTTTGAAGCAAGTTCCACATGGGGGGAGTGTTTGTGCCCAACTGGACTTTGTTCAAACCTAGCAGCAATAGATGATAATGTGGCAGATGTCCAAATTACAATTATTTACCAAGGAGCTTTTTGTCAGACTTCACTCTATAAGGAAGAGTAGAATCAATTACGCCAATTTACAAGAATCCAAGAATTTCTGATAAGGAACCATTATGGAAAAGCATACATACAAGCCAAAACAAAAAAATTCTATCAACTGCTAGGTTTTAAGAGCAAGTGCTGTGTATAGAATCAGCATTTTTTTTAAAAAAAAATGTCACTGCTTTATTTTTGAATTCCTTTTCTTTCTGCAAGGCTCAGAGATAGAACACTCTTCCCTAGGTTGGGAAGAGTGTCTAGGGGTTTGCAAGATGTGCTGTGTGGATTAAGTAGGGCACATGGGAAACTATGTGTGGGACAAGAAGGGTTCCTGGGGGTAATGGGTATGTGTATAAGGTGCTATATAGATTATGTAGAGCACATAGGGAGTGTTGTGGGTCAAGAAGAATGAATTAAGCATTAAGGCATTAAGAGTTGTTAATCTAATCCTACGTAACTTTTTCTCTGGTAATATCACACTACTAACTACAGCATACAAAACATTTGCTAGACCAATACTTGAATACAGCTCATCAGTCTGGAACCTGCATTACATATCTGATATTAATGCAGTTGAGAAAGTCCAGAAATATTTCACAAGAAGAATTCTCCACTCCTCTACTTGTTGCAGAATACCTTATGCCACCAGACTTGAAATTCTAGACCTATACAACCTAGAACTACAATACCTTCAGTCCGATATAAGTATAGTGTATAAAATTATACATTGCAATGTCCTACCTGTCAATGAATACTTCAGCTTCAACCATAACAATACAAGAGCACACAATAGATACAAACTCAAGATAAACTGCACCAAACTTGATTGCAGGAAATACAACTTCAGCAACAAAGTGCTCAATGTCTGGAATACTCTACCTGACTCTGTGGTTTCTTCCCCAAACCCCCAAAACTTTAACCTTAGACTGTCTACTACTGACCTCACCCCTTTCCTAAAAGGTTTTTAGGGGCATGAATAAGCATACCAATGTGCCTACCATCCCTATTGTTTCTTTTATTTTTTTGTTCTATTTTTCTTATATGTATCCATTTCATGTATTCATAACTATGTTTATACTTATACCTGTTATCTTATAATCACTTGACAAAATAAATAAATAATTAAATAAAAATAAATAAATAATTGGAGTGGCAGGGGTATGTGTAAGTCAGGAACAGCCCACAGGAAGTCTGCATGAGTCAGGAAGGATGTGTGGGGGTGCCCAAAAAGTGTGCATTAGTCAGGAAAGGCATGTAGAAGGGGCACAGGTTGGGGAGGATGTGTGGAGATGTGCAAGAGGAACTGCACAGATCAAGGAAAGCACATGGAACAGAATCATGTCCAGAACTTGCATGGGGGAGAGGGAGGAACAGGACCATTGGGGGAGTGTGCAATGGGTGGCATGGTCCAGAAGGGGTGTATAGGTGTTTCTTCCTTCTCATTCCTCTTTCCATTCCCTTTTTTCCCCAGGACTCCCTTTCTAGCAGGAAGACAAGCTGGGTGGGGGAGGGAGAGAGGGATTGTGGAACTGCTAGGCAAGTGTCACTGAACATTGAAAATGTATATCACATGACCACAGCAGCAGCCCAGCAGTGCATCAGCAGCCAATACACCTGAAAAAGTCATAACTTCCCCAAATTTCATTTCCTTGGGAGTTATGAGTCTTGAATTTTGTACACATTCTATACATTTGAGGTACCTTGGTTTGAAAATTATACATTATGATGCACCATTTTGTCCAGTTAAAGATCATGACAATGAGATTTTTAGCATGATATGGATAGATATAGTATAGTATAATTATATCATTGAAAGTCATGGAAAATAAATGATGTGAGTCATCAAACATCTCTCCTGAAGATATCATTGAAATAACGAGAGATGGCCATGGGTACAAGTAGAACGACGGCTCTGTGGCCCTAAGATTTTGTAGAGTTGTATGCAAAAATGAGTCCAGCAAACATTCATTCATACAATAAATACCATTGCAAAATCCAATCCCAACCACAAAAAACTTCACTCAAGACCAGACTTATCCATACAGCAAAGAATCTACTCCTATGAACTCCGTGCAGAACTCAAAAACTGTCTAGACAATGGAGAAAAGGACCTATACATTGACTACAGAACTGATTGCATAAAAAAAGTTACACAACCCACAACTCTGCATCCAAACCCACCCCATCCAATCCAACATCATTCAAAACTAGGCACACATGCCCCTAACTACCTCTATTCCAACCACAACTGGCCTTAAATTCAAGCTACTCAATGCCAGAAGCCTTGTAAATAAAATACCTGAATTTCTCCTCTTACTAAATATGGCTAAATTCAACATTATATTTGTCTGTGAAAGATGGCTCAACACATCTCTCCCTGACTCCATTACCACAGTAACAGACTATCATGTTTACTGATCAGATCATGAAATCTGTAGAGGAGGTGATGTTGCTATCTTCTATAAAAAGTCCCTACATCTAAAAAACAACCAAGTTACCCAAGAGCTTGCTATTCCTGAGACCATCATCTGTGAACTGTCCTTAAATATCACATTTCAGTTCTTACAGTTCTTACAGAGCCCCGGATTATGATATTGAATATGCAAACAAGCTAAATATACTACTAAAGTGGGCAGCATCCTGCCTACATACTTTTATCTTTCTAGGTGACTTCAATCTACCTCATATTAACTGGACCCTTAACAAATCTACAACTGAACCCACACATGCAACCTTAACAAATCTGGGACTAGAACAACTACTAACCAACAACACTAAACAACTGCCTCAATCTCATCTTCTGCAATAGTTTGAATTCAATTTAGGAAATACAAATTAAAGAACCCTTTTTCAACAGTGACGACAACATGATTGACTTTTGTCTCAACACACGTCCACACAAAAATCATCACAATGACAGAATCCCCAATTATAACTTCAAAAAAGGCAACTATGATCTTATAAACAATGATCTCTAATCCCTTGATTGGCAATTTCTATTCTCCGGATGCAATACTATAGGAGACCATTACAACATATTTTTACTTGAAGTCAAAAGAGTCATTAAACTATATGTACCATTAACAACTCCCAAAACCAGAAAAAAACAAATTACCCAAAACAATAAGGAAGCTTCAATGCAAAAAGAGATCACTTTGGTGGAAAAACAAATTTGGTCACGTTGCCGACTTCAAAAGCCGATACAAAAATTTATGCCACCAGATAAAAACTGAATGCACCAGTTATCACATTAAACAAGAAAAAAACCTTCTACGCACCAATTCCACCTGTGCTTTCTACAAATTTGTAAGCAACAAACTAAAAGACTCAAGGTCCATCCCACCCCTAAAAGGACCTAATAGTAAAGACTGCAATGATGACACTATTAAAGCCAAACTCTTTGACACGTTCTTTGGCTCAGTATTTGTAAACAGCAAT
This sequence comes from Hydrophis major, assembly GCA_033807585.1. Classification (NCBI taxonomy): domain Eukaryota; kingdom Metazoa; phylum Chordata; class Lepidosauria; order Squamata; family Elapidae; genus Hydrophis; species Hydrophis major. The sequence continues at coordinate 99,581,822 of CM066330.1, read as the reverse complement.
GGAACAGTATTCGACAGTATTCGAACCACAGACAACTACAATGATCTAATACATATCAATTTTACAGAAGACAATGCTGAAAAAGCACTATGCAATCTAAAACCATCTCTATCTATTGGACCAGATGGAATATGTGCCTACTTCTTAAAAAAGCTATCCACTGCCATAGCTGAACCGCTAAGCATAATCTTTGAAAAATCTTTCAGGACCAACTCCTTGCCAAAACTATGGTCACAAACCATGGTCATCCCCATCTACAAAAATGGAGTCCCAGCCTAGTTGAAAATTACAGACCAATCTCTTTATGCTGCATCACCTGTAAAATCATGGAATCAATTATTAACCAATCCATCATCCTCCACTTAGAAACAAACAACCTACTCCCGAATAAACAATTTGGTTTTATGAAAAAACTATCATGTAATCTGCAATTCTTACACTGCAAAAACATATGGACTACACAACTCGATCAGGCCAAAGAAATAGATGTAATCTGCATAGATTTCTGTAAAGCCTTTGATTCAGTGGTAAATGACAAACTACTCCTAAAACTAAAATTTTACAGTATCTCTGGAAACCTGCATAACTGGATAGAAGCATTCCTGTCAAACAGACAACAAATGATCAAAATTGGGAGTGTCAAATTCTGTACCTGTCAACAGTGGTGTCCTCCAAGGCAGTGTTCTAGGACCAACTCTTTTCATACTCTACATAAATGAGCTCTGTGATCATATTAAGAGCAACTGCATTCTCTTTGTTGATGATGTAAAGCTATTCAACACCACAGACAATACAGCTACTCTTCAAAAAGACTTTGACTATGTATCAGAATAGTCAAACAAATGGCAACTTCAAATCTCAACAAATAAATGCTTTGTCCTACATATTGGCAAAAAATATCAGAAAATAAAATACAGGCTGAATAGTCAAGACTTTGTTGATAATCCAAAATCTTTAAAGGATCTTGGAGTACTCGTCTCAAATGACCTAAGTGCTAGAACCCACTGTAACTACATAGCCAAAAAGGTGTTGAGAGTTGTTAACCTAATCTTAAGTAGCTTTTTCTCTGGTAATATCACACTACTGACTAGAGCATACAAAACATTTGCTAGACCAATACTTGAATATAGTTAATCAGTCTGGAACCCACATTACGTATCTGATATTAACACAGTTGAGAAAGTCCAGAAATATTTCACAAGAAGAGTTCTCCACTCCTCTGCTCGTTGCAGAATACCTTATGCCACCAGACTTGAAATTCTGGACCTATACAACCTAGAACTGCGCTGCCTTCGGTCCAATCTAAGTATAGTATATATAATCATACATTGCAATGTCCTACCTGTCAATGAATACTTCAGCTTCAACCATAACAACACAAGAGCAAACAATAGATACAAACTCAAGGTTAATCACACCAAACTTGATTGCAGAAAATACGACTTCAGCAACAGAGTGGTCAATGTCTGGAACACTCTACTTGACTCTGTGTTTTTTTTTTCTCCAAACCCCAAAAACTTTAACTTTAGACTGTCTACTATTGACCTCACCCCTTTCCTAAGAGGTCTGTAGGGGGCGTGCATAAGTGCACCAACGTGGCTCCCATCTCTGTCCTATTGTTTCTTTTATTTATTTTTATTTTTCTTATATGTATCCATGTATTCATAACTTTTTTTTACTTATACCTATTATCTTGTAAGCAATTGACAAATAAAAAAAAATAAAAAATATATATAATTATCTAGTTCTGGCTCAAATTCCATTTACAGTATTTGTTTTTCCTAATATGGGTCCTGTCACAATAAATTAGTGATGGTAAATATATCCAGAAGAAGAATGCCTCCATCAATGAGTCCAGGATTAGATCAAACTTGAGCATTCTGAACAATTTTTAATAAAATGTGAGCATTTTGAATTGGGCTCAGTCTGTAACTGGCAATCAGTCAAACTACATTAACCTGAGATACATGGAAAATCTCATAGAAGTTTTGTTCTACATGTACCTGTCTTTTAAAGATTAAAATATATCCTAATAATACTTTGGGCCAGATGCTATTTCTAGATTATCTTCTGCCTGATTATTGATATGTTTGGGAATTTTACAATCTGATGACTTCCAGGTATTTTGAACTACAATTGTTGATCTCTATCCATCATGTATTCAATTTTTAAATAACTCTTTAGTATTGGAAAGGGAAATCTTGTCCAATATTTATATATACTGTTCTAAATATAAAAATAAACAAGAAATGCACCTTGTCACCACTTGAAATTTTCTATTCCCTAATCTTTTTTTATATAATATTAATAATTTTATTTAACTTTTCCATATTTTAAAAACTCATATACAATATTCACAGCATTATGACATTGACTTTTCCATTTAGGACAATATGCATATTTACATTAACTTTTGTTTCTACTGTCTAACCAGTTATACCAGTTATACTCTCCCAGACCATATATAATTCCAGATCTTCTCTATCTTGCAGTTCCAATGTGAGTTTGACCATTTCTGCACAATCCATTACTTTCTTTATTATCTTACTATTGGAGGGGGGTGTACTATCTAGTTTCCAACTCTGTGTGTAAGCTATTCTTGCCGCTGTCAGTATATGTATTATAATATATTTAATTCCTTTCTTAAATATTACTTTATTTCTAAGAGAAACATTTCAGGTTTGAGTTCAATTTAGAGACCAATAATTTCCTGCAACCAATTCCTTATCTTATTCCAATATTTTCTTGCTTTGGGGCAGGATCACCACATGTGAAAGAAGATACCTTGTTTGGTTTACATTTCCAGAATTCTGGACTCATATGTGAATATATTTAGCCAATCTTTGTCTAATTTTACCAGAATCATTTGGAATAAAGATAGCCACCTTGGTAGTAAATTCATTTTAACAGGAGCAATTTTTCCTACCAATGATAGTTGGAATTTCCCCAAGTTTTCAAATCTTTCTTTGTCTGTTGCATTAGCTTATTGTAATTATCTTCCTTTATTGATGAGCATCTTGCTGTCAGCCATATTCCTAAATATTTAATTTTTTTGTGATTTGTAATTCAGTTTTCTTTTGTCTATTCCCTAATCTTAATGAGGCTCACATATTTGAATTTATAAAATCTATAAATCTAGTTTTCATTTCCCTTGTACCTGAATAACACTCAGGACCTCAGCTTCTAAAATAAAGAGGTCATTTTGAAATGAATGAATGAATTACCACTAAATTATATTACGTATATCCCATATATGTCTCAGTTTTAAGAATGTCTGTTGAATATTTATTGTTCAAATTCCTTGTACTGTTATATTCATATCTACTTTAATCTGTTACACTCATGTCTTTTTAATCTAAAGTCTGGTATTTTTTTTAAATCATAAAATAATAAGATGGAACTTGTATTGGAAAAGCCAATACAAGTTTTCAATACATGCTTAAGAATAACTAATAGTATTCAGCAGTATAAAAATAAATAATGAAAAGCAAATAAAGAAATAGACAAAGATTGTTTAAGACCTCAGAAATGTTTGTAATGAGAGATTAGGGAATCATTACAAAACTGCTTAGTTAGCTAAGATAATTAAAATTTATTTAACCATATGAAATTTTTCTTGTTATTATTATTGAATGTGTACACAGTGTGATTATATTCTTCAGTCATTAAATGCCCTGAGACCAAAAATATATATGTTCCAATGGAATGAAGAGTTTTGGTTGCTTTAATATCTTTCTTAAATGACAACAGGCAAATTTACATTTCAGAATATTGTAAGCCATTCTGGGGAAAAAAATTTTTTTTTTGAAATATGGCATATTAATTAAAACAAATGCTGTAATTTGAGTCTGCTTTTCTTTTTTCCACCTATTCTGTTTAGCATCATTTCTATTGCTTTTAAAGTTTCTAATAAAAACTTAAAATTCATAGAGGCTAGATAATAAATATGCTAGGTCATATTCCTCAGTTCTCCACTATTCTGAAAAGCCTTCCTTCCTTCCTTCCTCCTTCCCTCCCTCCCTCCACCAATGAACAAATGTGAACTTTCCTTAAATAGAATTTTTGTAACTTCATACACCGAAGTTCTGCTTATAGTAATCCACAGTTCTTGAAATCTACATGTAGGCAAATGCTCAGAATGTAAATTTAGACTTTTTCTTCCTTCTTTACTAAATCAACAGGCACCCCTTTTCTTTTTTAGTCTATTGTTACTAATGATCTGGTATCCATAAACTGAACCAGTTTCTGATTTTCACACTAAGTGATAATATCAATAAGGACTAGATATTATTTGTATAAGAATTACAGTGAGATCAGGACCAAATCATTAATGGCACATGAACTCATGATTCTGAAATTGAAAAAATGAACTATCTACTTTGCAGATATGTTTCCAACTATCAGCAACCACATTGCTACTTTTGCTCTGCTGTCATTTAAGCTTAGAAAGATTACTTACTTTCTTACTTATAGCTTTTACATGTCTATTTGTCCAAGAAGATTTTGCAACATGAAAAAAATACCATATATATATGTTCACAAATAAATCAGCAATAATTAGAACTCCTGATTTTCCATTCTGTTTGATTATCTCCTGATAAATAAACAGAGTTTCTAGAAGGAATTTCACGTGGCTAGGTTCCAGGGACAACACTAGTTTTGTTAGTAGTTAAAGGACCAGGTTAGAAAGTGAAAGGCTGTGAATTCTAGTCTCACCTTAGGCACAAAACCAAATGGGAGACCTTGGCCAGTCACTTTCTCTCAGCCCCATGAAGGAGGCGATGGCAATCGTTTTGAAATTTATGTATTTAAAATCACTTACATAACCACCCATTTTCTAGCAAAGTCTGAGTGACTGCCAACTAATAATTAAAACATTAATATAATAAACCTACACAAGCTATATAACAAGCCAACATAATAAATATATCTGTTTTGCCAAGAGACTTGTAGAGCCTTGTCCAGATAATCACCAGGAGTCAACACTGACTATAATTCACCCACTCACCACCTACCCATAGGTCCCAGTAAGCAAGGTCATCAATATGAAGAAGAGACATTGTTAAGTAAAGTCAGTGCAGTGGAGTTTTGCAAGGATGGTTGACTTTATTTGCTTTGTGAAACAAAAAAGAAATGCTTTCTGTTAATCATGTCTTAAGAAATAAAAGTAAAAATGGAAACAGGATTTTGTAATAATGCTAGGGATGTATATGTGTTACTAGCTGAAACATTCTGATATATATTTACAGTAGGAGAAAATTTGAAACAAGTCAGGGGATTAGAGCAACAAATGGCTTCTCAGCTCACAGATGATAAAAAAAGGTGAAGATTGATCAGATAAAAGGATTGTGTATTTTCCATGATCACAATGGTGAAATTATAGGATCCAATATATTTAAAAGGTAATGGAGAAGTTGTGCTGCATGGTAAAAATGTGCACATCTCAGAAATTCTAGTGACTAAATGTGGTGATTGTGTAAAGTGTACATCTGGGTTAAAGTTGAGGAGTGAATAAGTAGAAGAACGAATATAAGCAATGTTATGATTAACGTCTACTATCATCCATTCAACAAAGGAAAAGATAAGATGATGCCTTTCAAAACTAACTTGCAGGTTTTTCAAAGAGGGGCAAAACAGTAATGGTTGAGGACTTTTATTACCACAATACCTGTTGGGGAACAAATTCTGCCAGATATGATACTTTCAAGACATTCCTAACTTACTGACAATCTCCTTTTTAAACAATGGCACAAGGCATAAGTTAAGCTACCCTTCACTTGACACTAATCAAAAGACTTCCTTAACTACATGGAAATAACAGGACTGCTGGAAAAAAGTGATCATTTAATTCTGCAGTTCTTCATTTTACTTATTTATTTAGCACATTTGTATCCCACAACAATGTTAAAAATCTCAAAGGAAACTAAAGCTGCCTAGTACTTGGTTGGAGAAAGTGCCTGGACACTCCTAGGGTGTAAAATAGATATCAAAGGCTACATATCTAAAACAATTCAAAAAGAAAAAATAATATCATTAGCATTTAGATTTCATAGCACTTTATAGTGCTATATGGCTGATTTACAATGTGGAAGCATTATTTGCATATTGCCCCCGAAAATCTGAGTTTTCATTATATCGATGGAAGGACGGAAGGCTGAGTCAACCTTGAGCCCCATCAGTATTGAATTCCAGTCTATGGACAAAGTTTGCCTGTAATATTGTAACCACTCTATCACCAGGGTCCCATGGAAGTAGTAAGTGGGAAATCATTTCTGCAATATTGCCCCAAAAAAGATTATTTATGCAGTTGCTCAAAGACAAGCTTAACATAAGAATATTTTTGATGTTTTTTGTTAAGTCCTGGGCATGGGCACAAGGAACGGAGACAAGACATCAGACGGTGACTTCATCTTTTTATTTAACAAGAAAGAATGGAGCAAAATATCTGGGCAGCAGTAGCTCTTTTTTAGAGCTTGCTGCCGTCAAACAACCAATGAACTGAGTCTATTGCTTTCACAAGCATCCAATCAGGGGTTCCCATTAACAGCCAATCAGACTGGCCAAACCTGACCAATCACGACTCGCTATTTACGGGCCAATAAGAATTGCAGGATTACAAGCCTACTGTAAGATGAAGCTGTTGAGGGTTGTATCGCTGCGTTGGCTTAATCCATAACACCCCTCTCCCCTTGGTTCCGTTTGAGGGGCAGGGTGACATATTCTCACAAGTAGGCAGGCCGCTTCATCTGTCTGGTCAACCTGCGCTGTTCCACTGGGTTCTGTCCTGGTTCTGGCTCTGGCTCTGGCTCCGGTGGGCTGCCAGCTGAGCTGGATAGCAAACACTGTGGTTCCGGGTTGCCCCCATCAGCGCTGTCTTCCAGGTTCCCTGGATCCAACTCCGTCGTGGTACTGTCATGTGGCAAGGCCGCTCCCTGGCTCGGTTATCCCTCGGATGGTGAGTATCCCCTGGGCTGTTGGGTTTCAATTTCTTCTTCATCCTCCTCCATGTTCCTTCCCCACCCCCAGCTAGAGGTTCTGGCGCTAATCTGGAACGGAGTTGGTCTATGTGGCATTTCCACATCTTACCATCTGCTGTTTGTAGGCGATAAGATCAGGGTCCTGTAAGTTGTGTTATTGTCGCGGGGACCCACAATGGGTCACCCGAGAAGTTTTTTGCAAACACAAGGTCCCCTTCTTGGAATGCCCGACACTTGCTGCTGGATCCCGGGGGTTGTTCTGGTATGTTGTTTGGGTGGAGGCGATCAAGATACGAGCGAAGTTTCCGGCCCATCAGGAGTTCAGCTGGGGTTTTGTTCGTGGTGCTGTTTGGGGTTATGTGTTGGAGAAAAAGCATTTGGTTTATTTTATCGTCAATGTCGCCATGGTCTATTTTGTGCAGGGTCTGTTTTACAAATTGAAACATTCGCTCAGCCCTACCATTGGCTGCAGGGTGGGCTGGCGATGTTAAAGCATGGCAGATGCCCCAATCTGCCAGGTATTGTTTGAATGGCAGGGCAGTGAATTGGGGGCCATTATCTGAGACGAGGACATCAGGAAGTCCGTGGGTAGTGAATAGTTTATTCAGTTTTTTAGTGACTGCGTCTGTGGTGGTGCTTTCCATTTTTTTGGACTTCAAGCCAGTTTGAATAGGCATCCATTGTTAAGAGGAAAGTGTGTCCTCTTGTGGGTCCCACAAAATCGAAGTGGATGCAGGACCAAGGACCTCGAGGCATCTCACACTGAGTTGGGGGAGTCTTTGGAGGAGCGGAGCGAGTCTCCTGGCATTTACTGTATTTTGCTACCCAAGTCTCTATTTGTCTATCTAAACCAGGCCACCATGCGTAACTCCTGGCCAGTGCCTTCATCCGCATGATGCCTGGATGTCCCTCGTGCAGCATTTTCAATACCCTATATTGCAATTTCTCCAGGACTATGACTCTGTCTCCCCATGCTATGCAACCTTTCTGGGAGAATAGTTCTGTTTGACGATTCTTAAATGGCTTGAACATGTCATCGGTTGCACTGACCGGCCAACCCCATTCTACCCAGCTGAGAACTCGTGCCAACACAGGGTCCTTTTTTGTCTCTAAGGCTATGTCTCGAGCAGTTAATGGCGGCAATTTGAGGGTTTCAATTTGTAATACGGTTATGGTTGGAGCAGGGTCCTCTATAATGTCTGGTAGTGGAGAGCAGCTCAAAGCGTCAGCATGGGGAATGGTTTTCCCCGGGAGATGTTGCAATCAGTAATCGTAGGTGGCTAAAAATTCTGACCAACGTGTCATTCTTGGTGATAATATATGGGGAGTTGGTTTGTTTCCCGCCAAAATACCAAGTAGTGGTTTGTGGTCTGTAATTATGGTAAAGGGTCTCCCATATACATATTCATGGAAATGTTTAATTGCGGATACAATAGCGAGGGCCTCTTTATCAAGTTGACTATAGTTCCTTTTGGTTTTAGACAAAGTTCTCGAAAAGAACGCAATGGGTGCCTCATTTCCATTTGGTAGGACATGGCTTAAGATGGCTCCTACTCCAAATGGTGAGGCATCACAGGTAACCATCAAAGGGAGAGTCTCGTTGTATTGCATTAATACAGCATCGGAGGGTAAAAGGTCTTTTATCTCTTTAAACACTTTCTCTTCACGCCGTCCCCAAACCCAAGAAGCCTTTTTATTGAGAAGTCTATGTAGGGGCTCGGCTACGGTTGCCTTCTAGGGCAAGAAGATGTTATAAAAGTTAATGAGTCCCAGGAAGGCTTGAAGGTCTGTCTTATTCCTAGGTCTCGGGGCTTTTTTGATTGCGGTTAGTTTTTTTTCGGTGGGGTGGATTCCCTGTCTGTCGAGAAGGTATCCCAGGAACTCCACTCTCTCCATGCAAAGTTGACACTTGTTTTGTTTTACCTTAAGACCTGCATCTTTGAATTTCTGCAGGACTTTTCTGAGTTGTTGTACTAATAACTCTTTAGTGGGGGCAGCTATTAGGACGTCATCAAAATAAGGCACGACACCTTTTATGCCTTGTAATAGTCTCTCCATTAAACTTTGGAAAATGCCCGATGCCATGCTTACTCCGAATTGGAATCTATTGCACTTAAAAGTGCCTCTACGTGTAACTATTGTCTGGGCTTCTGCAGTTGCTGCGTCCACAGGGAGTTGCTGGTACGCCTGAGCTAAGTCCAATTTCGCAAATATTTTTCCACCACCCAGGGAGTGAAGAAGGTGTTCAACCACCAGTACTGGATAAGCGCTCTGTTGAGGAGCATGATTTAGGGTGGCCTGATAGTCCCCGCAAATTCTTAACGAACCATCTGGCTTCATGGGCATTACTATCGGGGTTTGCCAACAGGTGTGGTCAATCGGTTCCAATACGCCCTGGGCTATCAGTTTATCTAGCTGCTCATCGATTTTCGATTTTAAGGCAAAAGGTACTCGATGGGGCTTAAGCCGAATGGGAGCTACATCTGGGCTGAGATTAAACGATATTGGGGTCCCCTTGTACTTGCCTAATGTTCCTGTGAACACATCCTGGAATTCCTGGATGAGGGTCTCTTCCCAGTCATCATTTCTGGCATGGTGTATGCCGGCTAGTTCAATTCCAAGTGGGGCGAACCACTGTAACCCTAACAAGCTGGGTTGGTCATGATCGACTACAGTCAGGGGAAGTGTTGCTATGCAGTCCTTAAAGGATACTTGGACGTTGCTGGAACTGACAACTGGGATTCTGTTTCCCTGATAGTCTTTCAGGATGATTCGCTGTGTGCTGAGGTCCTGGCGGGAAATGGCAGTGATCATCTGTTTGAGGGTTTTCCAGGATACCATCCATAGGGATGATCCTGAATCAACTTCCATTACACATGGTCAATTCTCAATAGTAACCTTTACGCGGATCTTTCTTGCATCGAACGATGAAGCGTGGCCAATGATAATGGTTTGGTGGACCTCTTGTCATCTCATTGAAAAGGCAGGTGCTTGGTTTCTGTAGTAGTAGTGGTTGTTCCATTGATGGTTCAGATGGTCCCAGTTCTCAGGAGGTTTGCCTATCTCCCGATGGAGGTTGTTCTCCCTTCGGTTGGGACTGGACTCTCGTCTGCTTCTGCAGACCTTCACGATGTGGCCTTTTTTCCCGCAGTTACGGCAGAATGTGTCGAGGAATTTGCAGTCCGATTGCGGGTGGTTTGCCCCGCAACACACACATTGGCGCGGACGTTGCTGGTTCCTTTGCTCTCATTCCGAGCAGAGCCGGTTGACCTCCTCTTCATCACTCTCTGAGGATGACTCGAGGATGACTTCGTGTTGGGTAGTGGTAGCGTGATTCTCAGTGGCGAGTGGGACCTTGTCAGCGAGTTGACAAAACAGTGCATTTGTTCGGCGCATTTGAGTGGCTGACTTCCTGGTTGCTTCTGTGGCAGTAGCGTCGGCGATGACATCTGCAAGGCTGATGTCGCCTTTCGCCATCAGCTTACTCTGCACGTGTGGTGCATTTAAACCCAGAATTATACAGTCTCTTAGGGCTTCCTCTAAGTTTGCAAAACCACAAAGGCCTCCTAGGTTCCGGAGGTCAGCTACGAAATTACCAATGCTCTCGTCCTTCCACTGGTCCCTCTGGTAAAATTCATGTCTTCGTATGAGTGTCGGTACTGCGGGTGCGTAATGGGCTCGGAGGATTTGAGCAAGGGTGTCCCAATCCATGGTCTTCACTTCTGCCATTTTTGCTAATGCGTTAGCCATTTTGAAAACGGCGGGGCCGCAATGAGTAAAGAACACCGCTCGTTTCTTGCCGGACATAGCATCTTTTAAATTGTTGGTCTCCAGGAACATCTGGAAGTGGTCTATATATGAGTCCCAGTCTTCGGTTGCTGGGTCGAATGGAGCGGGTGGTATTGTGCCGCTGGCCATCTTGCTGTTTGTTTCGTGCGCTCTTTCGCCACGTGCTCCGTCTTGTCCGATGTGTTCTAGTCAACTCTATTGTCTCCGTATCCCACCCTCGTCACCAATGTTAAGTCCTGGGCATGGGCTCAAGGAACGGAGACGAGACATCAGACAGTGACTTCATCTCTTTATTTAACAAGAAAGAACGGAGCAAAATATCTGGGCAGCAGTAGCTCTTTTATAGAGCTTGCTGCCGTCAAACAACCAATGAACTGAGTCTATCGCTTTCACAAGCGTCCAATCAGGGGTTCCCGTTAACAGCCAATCAGACTGGCCAAACCTGACCAATCACGACTCGCTATTTACAGGCCAATGAGAATTGCAGGATTACAAACCTGCTGTAAGATGAAGCTGTTGAAGGTTGTATCACTACGTTGGCTTAATCCATAACATTTTTAAAAGCTGGTTGAAATTAAACATACACTTTGAACTTCAAAAATCACAATTCAATAAAAATTTAAATAAGAATGTTAAGAAGGATTCCATGGCTTGAAAAGCTAAAAGAAGTAGTAGTTCATGGTATGCAGGGGTTCCTAACAGGTGAAATATTTAAAAAAGATAATTAAAACTATTGCAATGGAGAGTACAATGGAAGACAGCAGAAGTCAGGATGACATAAAAGTAGGCATAAAGATCTGGCATACATATTGGGAGACTAGGGAATGGCAAGAATGAGGTCTCACCAAAAAAAAGAAAGAAAGAAAGAAAAAATCCTAGTACACCGAGTCTCCTGAAGTTATAGAAAGAAAAATCAATAAAATTGAACTTCATGATAAGCTGAAGTTGGCAAAGATGCTAAGTACAGGAACAAGGGTTTCTTTCAATGCGTTCAAAATAAAAGAAAGAAAAAAGGTGCCCAGTGAAGGCAGCAAAAATGCTAACCAGTAACAAAGAAAAAGCAAAACTTCTTAATTCCTATTTTAGCTCTCTCCTCTGAAAAGATATCACACAAAAGAAGGTCAAGACCTTTTTCTATCATTCCAGGACATAAAATAATGGAATTAAGCTTAAAAAAAAAAGCAGATTCCAGCTTTTCTTTAACATTCCAGCTGAATGTTAAAGAAAAAAGAAGGAAAAGAATAGTTCAGAAGAAAAAAATCCAATTAAAACCAATTATCCCAAAATGTTGTAGCCTCCCATTTATTCAAGTGGAAGCTAGACAACTATGTATCATAGATGTTTAAAACTGAATACATACACACTAATCATACCCCAAATGCCACCTTCCAGCTCTATGATTACGTACCTACATATTTGAAATTGTTTTCTATTATCGTTGTGCACTGTTCTCAGTCAGAAATATGTGTAGAGACCATGAATTACTTTGTAAGGATAAATGCTCTATTGTAGATGACATTAAACAATTTTTTTTAAAAAAAACTAATAACTGGTAAGTTAAAAAAATAAAAATAAGTAAAATCGTGTAAGTTAAATTCAAAACATAACAGCAGTTTTTTTGGGGGGAGAAAGTTATTGCAAAATGATCTGCTCGGAGCAAGGCACTTTGGTCTTCAGACTTTTTTTTAGAAACTAATGCATTTTGAATCAACACTCACATTGTTATGTTTTATTCATGGACTTTCTTTACACTAGAACAATGTTAATTTTCCAATACATTGTCTGCCACAAATGAATTTACACCCTGTGTTATTTTTTTCTTTCTGCTTCATTATCTTACCTAGAAAGAAACAATGTGCTGCCTTTGCCCTTTACCTAGGAGAAAAGCTGCTTTCCCACAACAACATGGGCTAGTTTATTTCATGCTACAAGTTTTGAAAATCAGGTGCCACATGGGTGGAATTAATTAGTTATTCCAAACTAATCTTCCTTTATCTTCTCATTTAGGTCATAACTAAAATGGGAGAACAATGAATATACAATGGAATGTTGTTTTATTCATTTGGAAAAAAAATGTATGTTGGGCTACCTTATAAAAATAGCCTCAGGCAGCTGACAAAACAGATAAATAAAAAACACAAAATTCAAATTAATACAGCACCAGTTCCATACCAGTACTCTCTCAATAACAAGAAAACAAATGCCAAGCTCATTTGCCATCAGGCCCCAGTGCTTGGGGGAAGAACCAGGTCTTAATGACCTTCCTTTAATTATTTTCCTTAATACATTGTTAAATCCAGTTTATACTGATCTCATACTCTGTGCCCCTCCAGAGCTTTCAGGCCTTGAAAACAGTCTTTTGGGATGTCCAAACAACTCGCTGTCTGGAGAGCCCAAAACACAGACCACCCTCAAGACAGACACACACACCAACAAACTCAGAAAACTACAATGCCAGAAACCAACTCCTCCCCCCTCACAGCCACACATGAAACAAACAGTGTACAACATCTCAGACAAGATCCTCACCAAAGCCGAAACCAAGGTCCTTTCAAAAGGATTCAACTTTGCTGTTGCTCCCAAACACATCCCCACAGAAACCAACATATATGGAGTTGAAACCAGCCTGACCAAAACCAACCCTGATGATGCTAACAGAATCAGACTCGAAATCACCAACATCCTCTGCACTAGCAAACCACCCAAAAGCAACTTATCCAAAGAAGAACAAACTGCACTACTTAACCTGAAAGAAGACACCAGCATAATAATCCTACCAGCAGACAAGGGCAATGCAAAAGTGGTTATGAACACATCTGACTACCAAACCAAGTTAACCAACCTACTCCAAGACTCCACATACAAACCCCTAAAGACAGACCCCACGACCTACCTAGAAAAAACAACCAGATCCAAAATAAAAGCCTCCCCCATCATTGAAGAAATCCAGCAAAGAATCATACCCAGAGAGAAATCATCCAGATGCCCTAAGCTTTATGATCTCCCCAAGATACATAAAGAAGGAACCCCACTTAGACCCATAGTCAGCTCCAGAGGCTCATCTCTACAAAACCTAGCCAAACTTCTCACCAAACAACTACAGCCCTATGCAGAATCCATCAACTCACACATAAGAAACTCATTCCAGTTCATCGAGATCATAAAGAAACAAAACTTACAACCCAGCGATCTACTTGTGAGCTTCGATGTCATATCCCTCTTCACCCAAGTGCCAATAAAAGAAGCCTTGACAGCCATCCAAAACAAATACAACCCCCCAAGCACATCCTAGATCTGACCAACCACTGCCTATCCAGTACATACTTCACCTACAATGGACAAAAATACAAACAAATAGAAGAAGCACCCATGGGTTCGCCCCTCTCACCTTTCATCACAAACCTCTACATGGAACACTTTGAAACACAAGCTCTAGAAAAATACGATCACAAACCGAAACTCTGGCTCAGATACGTAGATGACACCTTCATAATCTGGCCACATGGGAAAGAAAAACTGAACAACTTCCTCACACACCTCAACAGCCTACACCCCAAAATACAATTTACCATGGAAACAGAAGCTAACAATCAACTTCCCTTCCTAGATGTCTTGGTATACAAAAAATCCAATGGCTCCCTAGGACACACCATCTACTAGAAGAAAACACATACAAACCACTATCTACACGCACTCTCACACCACCAACCAGGACAGATCAATTCCGTAACCGAGACACTCATCTCCAGAACAAAATGCTTAGCCAATGAACAACACCTAAAAACTGAACTGCACACTCTCACCAACATACTAACAGCCAATGGATTCCAAGGAAAGAAGATTACCCACCTAATCCAAAAAGAAACTCCAACCAAAATCCAAGACAGAGAACAAGAGAATGGCAAAGCCCTCCTCCCATATATAAAAGGCACTACAGACAAAATCAGCAAGATCCTCCAAAAACACAACATTAAAACAGCATTCTGCACAAACAGAAAAATATCCACCATCCTAAGAAACCCCAAAGACAAAATCGAATTCGAAAAACAAGGAGTATACGAAATCCCTTGCACTGCCTGCCCCACCACATACATTGGACAAACCAACAGAAGAATAAGTGCACGCATTGAAGAACATAAGAACTCAATCAAAAAGGAAGAACCGATCTCGTCCCTTGTCCAACACCTCAAAGCCACAGGACATGAGATTGACTTTAAAAATACCAGAACTATCATCAAAACCGAACACTTCAACAGCAGAATAATCAGAGAAGCCATAGAGATAGAAAAACACCCACACAGCATGAATAAATGAGATGACACCTCCCACCTACCAACCATTTGGAAACCCGCCCTCATGAACAGACGAGTACCTAACATGAAGAATGACACCAGACCCACATCCATGAGAGCCACACAAGATGCCACCATCACACTTCCATGTAGAAAGCAGACTCACACCCACACTGAAGATGAGACACGACCACGGACCAGAAGCTGCACTGCAGCTGCATCACTACCCACTTCAAACCCCTCTGAGCCATACATGAAGCAAACTGACACCCACCATGAAGATGCGGCACGACCACGAACTTGAAGCCAAACAGCAGGATCACAGCTCACCAGCTCAAATCCCCCAGCAACTAAGACTAACCTGAGCACAACCAAGCCCGCACCTGAACAGAACACGCCTCCAGCCAATCAGAACATGGCCAACCCCCCAACCAATCAGAACACAGCCAAACCCCCAACCAATGAGAACCCCCCAATCAGAACACAGCCAAGTTCCCACCCAATCAAGTCACACCCCTACTAGCAGTTAAAAGGAAGAAGCAGCTGCAAGTTCACATCACTCTGAGAAGCACAGAGCCAAATACACAAGCCTGAAGATGATGAATAAGACTTCATCGAAACATTGCCCAGATACTTTACCCGCGAGAACGGTATTTTCCCACGTCATAGTAGTGGTGCTTTTAAAGTTGTAGCAACGTTTCAGCAGAATCTCATCTGCCATCATCAGGCTTCTGTATAGTGTATAGTGTATAGTGTCAACAGCATATAAAGACTTTTAGAGTGGTTATGTGGTCTGACTCACAGATGAATACTATACAGAAGCCTGAGGATGGCAGATGAGATTCTGCTGAAATGTTGCTACAACTTTAAAAGCACCACTACTATGACGTGGGAAAATACCCGAACAAAGCTGAATGCCAGACATGTAAGTACCCGCGAAAACTTAAGAATCAATATAAGAATATATATATATATATATATATATATATATATATATATATATATATATATATATATATATATATATATATATATATTCTTATATTGATTCTTAAGTTTTCGCGGGTACTTACATGCATGGCATTCAGCTTTAGCTTTGCTTTTAAAGTTGTAGCAACATTTCAGCAGAATCTCATCTGCCATCATCAGGCTTCTGTATAGTGTTCATCTGTGAGTCAGACCACATAACCACTCTAAAAGTCTTTATATGCTGTTGACATTGTCATTTTATAATTTTGTGACCACAATTTTTGCCATTTCTCTAAATCATCCCATATCCAAAATTCTTCCCCCAAGCAATCATTGTTTCTTTAACTTGTTCTTCCTCTAATTTAATTTCCAACAAATAACTATATAGTTTTTTAATCACTTTTTCATCAGTACCTGTCAAAATCCTATCTAAGTCAGTCAATTTATCATAAAATCCTTCTATTTTAGAATCTTTAAGATACCTTGCATGTATTTGCGCATATGAAAACCAATTCATCTTTATACCTTGTTCTTCTAAATTTTGCATCGTTTTAAGTTCACCCTTTTCATCCAATATTTCCCCATATCTAACTGTTTGTTCCTTCTTATAAGTTATAGGATACGAAAAAGCTTCAATAGTTGATAACCAAACTGGAATTTTCAAATAACATTGTTTCTTTGTTTTCTCCCAATTCAACCATAACGATTCCCGTATATAATGACTTCTAAAATAACCCTGTGATTTAGTTCCCTTATACCATAAAAAAGCATGCCAACCCAATAGTAAATCATGACCTTCTAATGTCAACAATCTAGTCTTTCTTAATGTTATCCATTCTTTAACCCACATTAAGTTTGCAGCTTGATAATACAACTCCCAATTAGGAAGGCCAAATCCTCCTCTAATGCTAGCATCCTGTAAAAGTTTTAATTTTATTCTCGCTTTCTTGCCTTGCCATATATACTTCAACACAATTTTATTTAGTTCTTCAAAGAAATCCTTGCTTAACCTAATTGGTATTGTTTGAAACAAATATAAAATTCTGGGTGAAATATTCATCTTGATTGTTGAAATTCTACCTATCAATGACAATTGTAGGTTTTCCCATTTTTTCAGGTCGGATGCTATTTGCTGTTTAAGCTTAATATAATTATTCTCTTTCAATGTAGTACATCTTGACATCAAATATATCCACAAATATTTAACTTTGTTCGTAACTTGAATTTTCAATAAATCTGCCAGCTCTTCTCTTTGTCTTAATAACATGTTCTTTGTCAGAATCTTTGTTTTGTCTTTATTTATTTTTAAACCAGCCATCTCACCATACATCTCTATCTTTTCCAAAAGTTTTAGAGCTGTCTCTAAAGGGTCTTCCAAAATAAAAACCAAATCATCCGCAAAGGCTTGCAATTTGAATTCCTCCTTTTTGACTTTCATTCCTTTTATGTTTATATCCTCACTAATATTTCTATTAAAACTTCCAAGGTCAATACAAATAACAAAGGAGATAATGGGCATCCTTGTCTTGTACCTTTTTAAATATTAATAGAGTCTGTGAATTCTCCATCTATCATTACTTTTGCCATTTGCTTATAATATACGGCTTCTATTGCTTGGATAAATTTTCTAGCAAAGCCCATCTGTTCCAATAGTAATAACATAAAACTGCAGTTCACATTATCAAATGCCTTTTGGGCATCTAAGAATATCAAAGCCATTTGTTTTTCCAGGTGCGCCTCATAATATTCCAATGTGTCCAGGATTACCCTCATATTGTCTTTAATCTGTCTCTTTGGTAAAAATCCATTCTGATCAGAGTGAATAAAGTTATTTCGGTATTTTTTAAGCCTTTCTGCCAAGATTGAAGCAAAGATTTTATAGTCTGCATTCAATAAAGAAATAGGTCTATAGTTCTTAATTTGTAATGGGTCAACCCCTTCTTTTGGAATAAGTGTAATATAAGCTTCTGACCATGTTTCAGGTATTTTCTTACTTATCATAACTTCATTCATGACTTCTAACAGTGGAATGCTCAACGATTCTTATAATGTTTTATAAAATTCTGCTGGGAAACCATCTGGTCCTGGTGCTTTTCCATTGTTCTGTCTGTTAAGTGCTTCGGTTAATTCCATCATTGTTATAGCACTTTCTAACATTTTCCGAGTTTCATCAGGTATCTGAGGTAGATTAGCGTTTTGTAAATACTGTTTAATTTTTCCTTCATCAAGATCCTCCTGTTTATATAATTGTCCATAAAAATCTCGAATGATTGCCTTTTTCTCCTTATTACCATAACAAATTTGACCATGATCCTCTATTAACTGTAATATTTTCCTTGACTCTTTCTCTTTTCTCAACTTATATGCTAACCATCTACCTGGCCTATTTGCATCTTCGAAATAGTTCTATTTAGCACTTCTAATTTTTTTGTGCCAGTTCTTCTTTCTCTGCTTGATCCATTTTATGTTTAATTATGTCCATTTTAAGTTTGATATCTTTTTTCTGTGGCATCTTCTGTCATTCTTTTTCCAGTTTTTTATAGTCATCTTCTAGAGCTTTAATCATTTGCCTCTTCCTAATGTTCTTTTTCTTTGTATAGTCAATTATTAATCCTCTTGCATATGCCTTCATTGTATCCCAAACATTCTGTATTGAAGTATCTTCTTTTTTATTTTCATTGAAGAAGAAGGCCAATTCTTTTTCCATCCAATGTATAAAATCTTTTCCCTTTAAAATAGTATTGTTTAATGTCCATCTAAATCTTCTTTTTTGTCCTTTCCATTTAATTGTCATTGGATTATGGTCTGCCCATCTACTTGTTTCAATATTTATTTCTTGAATATTAGATAATAATTCTGTTGATGTCCAAATCATATCTATTCTGGATCACGATAAATGCCTGTTTGAATAAAAAGTATATTGTTGAGTTTTAGCATTTCTTTCTCTCCATATATCTTTTAAATTTAATTCAGGATTTAGGGAAAGTTTTCCTATTTTGTCGTGTTGTTTTTACTGTATAGTCCAGTTTATTGTCTACAATTCCATTAAAGTCCCCCATCATAAGTATGTTAGCATAGTCCAGTTCATTTATTTTCATATGTAATTTTTTATAAAATTCTTCTTGTTTATCATTTGGGACATAAATTGCAACCAAGAGAGTTTTTATATTATTATCCACTATTTTAACTATTAATACTCTTCCGTCTTCATCAGTATGAATCAATTTAGCTGGAGTAGTTTCTTTGACATACAAAACCACTCCTCTTTTCTTACAATGAGTCAGAGAAGTAAATATTTTCCCTAACTTTGGTCGTATCAATAATTGTTCATGTTGTTTTTTAATGTGTACTTGCTTCTCTAATTTACAAAAAGTTTTCCTTCTTTTGATAGTTGAGTTCAGTCCATTTATATTCATGGAAATCAATTTTTTCTCCCCCATGGTTATGCTTTATATTTAGATCTAACAGCTCTCGTGGATCTTATTTCACGTTGTTCTTTGATCTCCATTTGTCCACCTATTGTGCCTTCTTCTTTTTCCATCTCCATTTGGTCCTCTTCAAATTCAGTTAAAATCTTTTCTTTTTCTGTCTCCATTTCTCTTCTTTCAAAAAATTCCTTGTAAAACATTTCTGCTTTCGCAATTGAATCAATTCTGTGTCTCTGTTCTTGCCATGTAAACATTAATCCTTCTGGGATCAGCCATCTATAGTTCACCTCTTTTTTCAATAGCATTTTAGTCAAAAATCGATACTCCCTTCTAATCTCTCTCACTTTTCTAGGTACTTGTTTTAAGACCAGAATCTCTTTGCCTTTTTATTTCAACCCCTTCTCCCTTACCACTTGTAATATTTGGTTTTTAATAGTTTTTTTAGTGAATCTAACATGGACCTCTCTTGGTAATTGGTTCCTCATCGCATATCTTGTGAAGACTCGATATATCTCATCTACTCATCCATCATCTTTTCCTCTGTTATTTCCAAGACTCCAGCCAGAATTTCAATCATTACTGCCGCCAAGTTTTGTCCTTTTTCTTCCTCAATATTTTGGAATCTAAGATAAAATTCTGACCTGTCCATCTCCCACTTCAACATCCCACCTTTTTCTTGTTCAAACATTGTTAATCTGTTATCAATATTCCCAATTGTATCATCTCTTTGTTTGTCTTTCTCTTCTATTTTTTGGATTCTCTCATCATGTTTCACCATCATTTGTTGAAAATTTTCAATTTTCTCATCCATCTTTCCAATTATTTGGTCAATACTCTCCATTCTTTGTTCCATACTTATTTTAAGATCTTGTATTCCTTGCATAACCATCGTTAAATCCACTTGCACTTTGTTTTGCTTCACCATTGTTGAGAGTCGTCCTCCAGATGATGGGGAAACAGTAGCAGAAGTTGAGATGCCCGAAGGTAAAATTTTCTTACTCATTTCGATAACTCAGGGTCTTCTGGGTCTTTTAATCCAATTAGTGAGGTAGCCAATTATAATCTGATTTAAAAAAAGGAAAACACCACAAAAAACAAAAAACAAAACCAGTAATAAGTAAAAAGCCCAAAATTAAAAAGAAAAAAATTCTTCAGGTTCTTCAAGACCTTAATCCAATTGTAAAATACGCAAATATAATTCAACATATAAAGAAAATTTGTAAAAGATGTTTTACAGCTGGAATTTTCCCCCGACAAGAATAGCAAGAATGTTCAAGAATAAATTTGAAAAGTGCTGTAAATGTCATCAGATACCTGACTCATATTACCATATGTGGTGTACTTGTGAGGAGGCCAGGAAATATTGGACTAGAATTCACATATGGCTGGAAAAAATGATAAAGAAACACATAGATTTGAAACCAGAGATTTTTTTATTGGGAATCGTACCTGATATATATAATAAAAATTTAAAGTATCTGATTGTAAATGTATTGACAGCAGCTAGGATTGTATTTGCTAAACATTGGAAGAGTGAGAAAATACCATTAAAGGAAGAAATTATTTAGAAAATATTGGAATGTGCTGAAATGAATAGATTGACATTTGAAATTAGAGAACAAGAAGATAAACAATTTTATGAAGTTTGGGATCTTTTTTTTATCAATGGTTAGATAATACAATATGATAATAGAATATTTAGAAATTTAGGAAATAATGAATATATAATTTTTCTTGGTTTTGATAATTTTTAAGAATATTTTATTAAGATAGATTTGGTATGATTTCATGATTTGTCATAAAATAATTTAACTTAATTATAGTTATCTCGCTTAAGTATGAATTAGTAAAATTATAGTCAAATGATTGTTCAATAATGATATTGGGATATTTTATTGATGATTGATAATGTGAGTTATTATGTAATATAATTATTCTGATGACTATGAAATGGATGCACAAAAGGGAGTGGTAAACCAACTGATACACTGTAAATTTATGAAGAATGTTATTATTTTTTTATTTTTTTTATGTCATGTTTTATGTCTTATATGTTTTTGTCTGTTGTTAAAATCAATAAAACTTTTACCAAAAAAAAAAAAAAAAACACTGTAACAGTCTGACTCACAGATGAACACTATACAGAAGCCTGATGATGGCAGATGAGGTTCTGCTGAAACGTTGCTACAATTTCTTAACATGAGTTTATTTATTTGGTTGTTTCATTCCGATCAGTTGGCCAACATAATCATAGATTCAGTGTATGAATTTAACTTACTTAAATCATAGTTAATTATTTATATGCAATTGCTTAAAGATTCAAAATAAGAAAATGGTGTATAGGCAGGTGCAGAACTTTGGGCATCCAATTTATTCATTAGCAATAGCAACAGCACTTAGATTTATATACTGTTTCATAGTGCTTTACAGCTCTTTCTAAATGGTTCACAGAATCAGCATATTGCCCCCAACAATCAGGGTCCTCATTTTACTGACCTTGGAGGGATGGAAGGCTGAGTCAACATTGAGCCAGTGGGAATTTTTTAAACTAAAAATAAAAAGACACTAGATTCATTAGACATAAATTTAGCCAGATGAACACAATTTCACGGATGAACAAATACTTTGGTTCTTGTAACATTTCAAGTCGTACTTGCTGTTCTTTGTATTACCAGAAACTAAGAGTTCTTCTAAACAGATCTATGAACATTTATAAAAGAAGATCATTCATTCTTGCAAACCAGAGGAAGATAATTTTAAAAATTCAGATGCGTGCAGTTACTAATTTCCACCATGAGAAACATTAAGAAATTGAACTATTGAAGTGAAAGCAAGAAAGGAAAGCCCATGACTAATATTAGTTAGAATTGTCTGGCGACTAATAAAACTTTCAAAATAGAAATCACAAATAACATATTGAAAAAGTGAATGTCTCACAGCTGGTGAAGAAATGGAAGCTGAAAAGAGATTGGTTAATTCAGCAAGACAAAGATTCAAACATAGCTCCAAATGAATCATGAGGAACTTGCAGAAAAGGAAAAATAAATAAAATATTTTGGAATGGACTTCATAGAGCTCAGATTTTCATATTATTGATATCTAGGGCTGATCTTTGATATGAAATGGATGCATGGAGATCTAAGAATATTTCTGAGATGGAAGAAATCTGCAAGGTAGAAGGGGGAATATAAAAAGCAGGAGGAAAACTAGCTGAGTTCCAGTTGCAAGGCTTCGGTGGCAGCAGGAATCCGCTTCTCTGCGGGTCCCTGCTGCGCTTGCCGCTGAGGTACCCCCGATCCAATTGGATTTGGGGGTTGTTGCTGCCCCAAAGAGGCAGCGGAAGACAGAGGAGATCCAGGCAGGGGTCTGGGGATATTGCACCCCCTTTCCCCAGCCGGCTAGACTCCTTTTTCCTGAGGTAGTGGAGCGGCTGTCAGAAATGGCAGCCTCAAAGGAATCTTCAACTGGATAAGACTGTGCAGGAGGAAGAATCAGAAGGAGAAGTTTTCTTGGCTGAACTGGGACATTAAGATACTTTTAAACACCCTGGAAACCTGACTTTTGGATTGATACATTTGTTTCCAAAAAAAAGTTGTTCAAACGGCGAAAGTGCTGAAAGGAAAGTTCACTCCCCTTCCTTACGGAGAAAGCAAATGAGCACTGAAAAACCTGCTGCTTTAAGGTAAAAACAAGCTCATTGTTATAAGTGGGAAGGAGAGGACTAAAAAAAATAATCTTTTAAAACTGGTTGGAGGAGACGCTTTGAAGATTATAAGACCAACAACTAATTGTAATATGGCTTTAAAATATATTTGGGATTTTGCCCCAGGAGGAAAAGTTGCAAAGAGAAGAAGAGGAAATAATTTCTGGCTGTTTGGACTGTTTGATAACTTTGACATTTGCAAATTACCTTAAGACTAAAAATATCTGGGTTGTTTTTAAAAAAATGTACAATGGTACCATCTCTGGATCAACTAAAAATGGAATATAAAAAATTAAAAGAAAGAGAATCAAATGGCAAGAATTCATTGGGAGCTGTCTTCCACTTTTTAGAAATGGTGGTTTCTACGTACCAGCAAATACTTGATGAAGAAGGAGAAGGAGAAGAAGAAGAAAAGGAAGCCATTTTTAATGGACAAAAATTTTTGATTAAGAAAGAAAATAAGAAGAGAGGAAGGAAAAATGAGAATTTAAGATTTAATAAAATAATCAAGAAAAAGAAAAAAAAGGTGAAAAAAAGGTACAATGTTAGAAAGCAATTGAAAAGAGAATTACAACAGAGAAGGGAAGCTAAAAAGGGGGAGATTAGGAGAAGGGGGGGCAAAAAGATCAGATTGGAGAAGAAAGGGAGGGAAAAAGGGAAAAAAAGCCATGGTCTGGAACAAGATTTTTTTTTAGAGATAAAGGATAAAGGATGTATAATTTAAGAAAGATTCTGCAAGACTACATAAGATAGTATTGTAGTATTTGCATTTGAAATAGTCTATTGGAATATTATAAGATTTAACAAAATATTAATATATTAAAATGTTTTATAATGATAGATTTCAATATTTAACAAAATATCAAAAAGAATGTGTAAAATGATTAATGTTTTGTTATACTATTAATAGAATTAGAATTAGAATGGAAATTATATGTTTAATTATATTATAAGTTTGTTATTCTTTTTCTTTTCAAAATGCAATATGTAGAATGTACTAAGCAGAATCAGGATAGAAATTATGTATTATTTTAAGTGTTATTTTAGGGAAAGGCATCACACTTTAAAAGTGATTGCAGGGGAAATTCTTTTGCTAAAGAGAAGAGATAAATAGATGATTGGAAAAGAACAGATAAAAGATTCAAATATAATGATTCTGAAATAAGATGAAATAAACAAAATATAACTAAGAGAGTGAAAAGAAGGGAGAAGTTATATAGAATGGTTAATAAGATATGAATGGTATATAAGGTGAGCACGAACTTGATTTAGGTCTGTCAAAAAAGATGTAACCCGGGGCTAAGCCACTTTTCAAAAGAAGTTTTATGTTTTATGTTTTGTGTTTTGGTTAGCTATGTTTTGATTGTGAATTAATAAAACCTTGGAGGAATTAAAAAAAAGGGAGAGAAATTTGGAAAAGACATGTATAAATAATAATTAAGAAGGTTTTATCTTTTATGTTTTGTTTTATGTTCTGTATTTTGTGTGTTTATGCTTGATGGAGAATTAATAAAACCTTGATAGAATGAAATATAATTGGATAAAAGTAAAGGGAGAAACAATGAGAAAATTGGAAAAGATATATATGTGTTTAAATGGAAATGTGATAATGTGGAACTATGCTTTAAAAAATAATGCCTTATTTGCTTTGTTAAAACTTATAAGTAATTTTTGAGAAAGGAGGTTTTATACTTTGATGTCTTATGTTTTGTTTGTCTTTAAAATCAATAAAATTTGTTCAAAAAAAAAAAAAAACAGGAGGAAAACTCTGAATTAGTTATATGAAATACAGGGTGTTATTTTGTCCAAAGGAATGTCATGAAGTACAGATTGAAAGGTGTCCTACACATCCATATCTTTTCTATTCACTGTTTTCTTATTTTGAATTTGTAGACAATGTGAAATATACAGTAATTGTACATTCACATTGTCAGAAAGGTGTTTAATTTTTTTGCGGTGTAAACTTTCATCAGCTTCAGTTCACCTAAAGATTTACTAAAACATACAATTTGATCATGGATATCTGGAGTTTTGAATGCAACTACTGTGTATTGGCACTATTATTAAAATATAATCTAATTGTATAGTGTCTAATCTGCCTCTCTGAAGAAGATCAAAGACCATCAGCAGAACAGTATGCTGATTGGCAGATAGTGTGTGCAGATGAACCATGTTTTCTACTGAAAATTTATTTCACATTACGAAATAATGCTTATTTGAAAAAAGAAAGTAATAATAGGGTTGTTAACATACAATGATAATTTTAAATGGCCAGGTATTCATGCTAGAAGGATTATGAGGTTGAATAACTACAAGGCCCTACTTCCGTAGTAGCTTTCAGTGCTGTGATTTCAAAATGTAAAGAAACAATGGGAATTGTGGGGAGGGATTAAAATTATAAAACAAAAAAACAAGTAGTTTTAAATAAATAAATGAAGTGGAACTAGAAGGCCACTAAGCGTTGATGTAATCCAATGTTAATTAATGTTCAGTTATTTATTTCACAGCTATATCATTAAGAAGGACTCGAATATTGATTTAGCTTAATTGATCATTAGGAAAGGACAATGTTAAAACAAGAGATCAATGAAAACTGGCTAAAACACTGAGCTTGTTAATCAGAAAGGTGGTTCTAATCCCTGGTGCTGCATAACGGAGTGAGCTCCCGTTACTTGTCCCAGCTTCTGCCAACCTAGCAGTTTGAAAGCATGTAAAAATGCAAGTAGAAAAATAGGAACCACTTTGGTGGGAAGGTAATAGCATTCTGTGCGCCTTTGGCATTTAGTCATGCCAACCATATAACCATGGAGACATCTTCGGACAGTGCTGGCTCTTCAGCTTTGTAACAGAGATGAACACCACTCCCTAGAGCCAGAAATGACTAGCATGTATGTGCGAGGGGAATCTTTATCTTTACTTTTAAATAAATAAATAATTCTTTCCCTTTAATTTATAAAACATGCTCTGAACAACTAAGGCTTTCTGCTGATGAAATTAATCAATGTTTGCAACAATTCCTGTTATACAGCAGGGTAAAGTGCATGGAAACCAAAACCATAGCTAAGTAATGTGGTAACAACATTGGGATAAGTTTTGAATCTGTGAAATCATCATTTCTATTGTAGCTGGCAATCACATTTCTGGATTTGAAAATGTTGCAGATGAATTATTTAGATATTGGGATTAATCATATCAGTTTTAGCTATAGGGTAGTTATCGGGGCTGTGGCAGTGGAAATTCATTTTTTTATTTAGTATGTTTATTTGTTTATTTATATATGTATGTATTTATGTATCTATTTATTTATTTAGCATATGGCAAAAGGGAAAGGAAAATATATGCTATGGGAATTATACCAGGTTTGTATGCTGGTAACCTCAAGGATAACCTCTTGATGACAAGTGCTAAGTGGCATTAATATTGCAGCCGAAATTGGTTTAACATCTTAAGCTTCTTCAGACCACAATGCTTCCTTATATCTCTACCAATATATTTAATGGTATCCTAAAGCTATCGGATTCCCTGAATGAAGCTATGGGGCACTATAGTAAGAACTCATAGAAAGTTTGATGGAAAGGGTTTTTTTTCATACTGGAGAATACGCAAATGCATGCATTTTGATTGAATTTATTTTGTGAAAAAGGGTTTTTCTTCATGAGAAAGACAAGATATATGTCTTCAAATTAAATGAAGGACACATCCATTTGGTGGATTTGAAATTACAGCATCATTTCATTGGTTCAGCTGCCAAACTTTTCAAATGAATCAAAATTATTGTCCTAAACTATTGAATATTTTTAATATACATTTACTTGACTTTATGAAGAGCTTTCCTAAATGGAAAAGAGCTGCTGGACTGCTGGAAGAAAATTGCTTACCATTACAGATATACAAAGACTGAAAAGAAAGTAATAATGATCTGCTAATACAAATCAAATCTAATCAAATGAATGAGAAAAAAGATATCTAATAAGAATGCACCAGTTCTGGAAAGAATAACATCCAGAATCATAAATAATAGAATAGAGGTTAGTAGATCAACACTGATTTATAATACAAAATAAAATATTCACAGAAGTAGAATTGAAAAAAAGTCTACCCAAAGGTAGGAAAACCAGAAAAATAATGACTATGAATTCTTTCACTCAGCAACACTGACAGATTCTACTTATCAAGGAAAATATGTGGATGTGGATTGTTGTACAAAGAGTTGAAGAAGAAAAAAGGATAGAATATTAATTTCTGAAGGACAGTGAAGAAGATGCAAGAAAGGCCAAATAAAAAAAGAGACATAACAAGGCAAAATATTGCTTGATCAATATGTAAAAAACATAATAGGCAAAGCAGATGTGGTAACAACAAGACCTGACAATGGCGAAGTGCAGAAATCTGAAGAAAGAAACACAAGGAATAATTCTGGCTGCACAAGACCAAGCCTTAAAAACAAATGTATACAAAGCCAGACTTAAGAAAACAGAACAGACAGCAAATATAGCTTCTGCAAATAAGCTAAAGAAACAGTGGACATCTAGTTAGCTACTGCAAGAAAACTACATAGATGAGAAACAATGGCATGACAAAGTGGTACAATGGTGCATTGGAATAGGTGGAAGACATACTATTTTCCTGCAAGCAAGAACAGGTGGGGCCACAAAGTAGTCAAAGTAATAGAAAATGAAGAGGATAAAGTCTTTCTGAGACTTTAGAATTCAAATAGACCAACATCTGTCACATAGCACTCCAGATTAATAGTTGTCAATAAGAAAGACAAAAAAATCTGGATAGTGCATGTGGCAGTACCTGGAGACAGCAGAATAGAAAAGCAAGGTGAGGGGGAGATAATAAAATACAAAGATCTGCAAATAGAAATAGAATGGCTGCAGCAAAATAAAGCAAAGCTTGTATCAATTGTAATAGACTTCTTAGGTATAAACTCCAAACAACTGGAGGATCACTTGAATGCCATTGGCATTGACAAAATCACCACCAGTCAATTGCAACAGGCAGCTTTATCTGGAATAGTTTACATCCTGCAACAATATCTTTACTTTTAGTAAAAATTTCTCCCTAACCTAGATCCTTGGAAAGGATGCGGTAGATGGACAAAAATTCTAAATCTGGTCTCAACATCTGGCTGAGTGTGTGACTAATCATCATCATCATATTCATCATCATCATATTCATCATCATGATCATCATCCAACATAATATTTGATTTGCTACCTCCCTTTGTACATTGCACATGCATACACACATGTATCAATTTCACAATGTCTGTATAGCATCATCATTCCAGTCAAGCCAAACCTGATCTATATGTGGCTTGCATTGAGTCAGTACTCTCATTTTCTAAGAGGGACTGACGAACAGGTTGCAGATAGTTGCTAATGATACCTGAGCCAGGCAAAGAAGAAAAGTGCCTCCAGAGTACTCATTCCATGAACTTCCATTTATTTGATGCATTAGGACAGAAGTGTTGAACTTGTGGCCCATGGGCCAGATGCATCACATGCTGGCCACCCCCACCCCCAGTTTAGCAAAGGGAGAAACAGTCATGATATGTCATGTGATGACAAAGTGATGCCATGAGTTTGACACACCTACATTAGGACATAAAAAGATGCAAAGGTAAGTGATTAAAACAACAACACTTCTCAAAATATTACATGATTTATTATCATTGACAAAAATGATGAAAAGAATCAGCATAAGGACAGCTGCTTAGATACAAGTGAAATTCAAAAAATAAGAATATCGTGCAAAAGCTCATTTATTTCAGTAATGCAATTCAAAAGGTGAAACTAATGTATGATATAGACTCATTACATGCAAAGCAAGTTAGTTCAAACCGTGATTTGTCATAATTGAGATGATTATGGCTTACAGCTCATGAAAACCCCGAATCCACAATCTCAGAAAATTAAAATATTACATGCAATCAATAAAACAAGGATTGTACATAGAATATCGGACCTCTGAAAGTATAAGTATGCATACGTACTCAGTACTTGGTTTGGGCCCCCTTTGCAGCAATTACTGCCTCAATGTGGCGTGACATGGAAGCTATTAGCCTGTGGCACTGCTGAGGTGTTATGGAAGACCAGGATGCTTCAATAGCGGTCTTCAGCTCTTCTGCATTGTTTGGTCTCATGTCTCTCATCTTTCTCTTGGCAAAGTCCCATAGATTCTCTATGGGGTACAGGTCAGGCAAGTTTGCTAGCCAATCAAGCACAGTAATCCCACAGTAATTGAACCAAGTTTTGGTGCTTTTGGCAGTGTGGGCAGGTGCCAAGTCCTGCTGGAAAATGAAGTCAGCATCCCCATAAAGCTCATCTGCGGAAGGAAGCATGAAATGCTCCAAAATTTCCTGGTAGACGGCTGCGTGGACCCTGGACTTAATGAAGCACAGTGGACCAACACCAGCAGATGACATGGCTCCCCAAATCAACACAGACTGTGGAAACTTCACACTGGACTTCAAGCATCTTGCAGTGTGTGCCTCTCCATTCTTCCTCCAGACACTGGGTCCTTGGTTGCCAAATGAGATGCAAAAGTTGCTCTCATCAGAAAAGATGACTTTGGACCACTGAGCAACAGACCAGTTGCTCTCATCAGAAAAGACGACTTTGGACCACTGAGCAACAGACCAGTTCTGTTTTTCTTTAGCCCAGGTAAGACGCTTCTGACATTGTTTGTTGTTCAGGAGCAGCTTGACAAAAGGAATAAGACATTTGAAGCCCATGTCCAGAATCCGTCTGTGTGTGGTGGTTCTTGATGCACTAACTCCAGCCTCAGTCCACTCTTTGTGAAAGTCCCCTACACTTTTGAATGGCCTTTTCCTGACAATCTGCTCCAGGCTGCAGTCATCCCTGCTACTTGTGCACCTTTTTCTTCCACACTTTTCCCTTTCACATAACTTTCTATTAATGTGCTTTGATACAGCACTTTGGGAACATCCAGCTTTTTTGGCAAATACCTTTTGAGGCTTTCCCTCCTTATGGAGGATATCAATTATAGCTTTCTGCACAACTGTCAGGTCAGCAGTCTTTCCCATGATTGTGCTTCCTACTGAACCAGACTGAGAAACCTTTTAAAGGCTCAGGAACCCTTTGCAGGTGTTATGGCTTAATTAGCTAATTAGAGTGGGACACTTTGAGCCTAGAATATTGAACCTTTTCACAATATTCTAATTTTCTGAGATTGTGGATTTGGGGTTTTCATGAGCTGTAAACCATAATCATCTCAATTATGACACATCAGGGCTTGAACTATCTTGCTTTGCATGTAATGAGTCTATCTCATATATTAGTTTCACCTTTTAATTTGCATTTCTGAAATAAATGAACTTTTGCACAATATTGTAATTTTTCAACTTTCACCTGTAGGTCATGAACATTTTCTGGGCAAATCTTTTTGAAAAAGGAAGAACTGGCTAAAATATTAATTTATGAATTTATTCACCACATAAGCATGTTTCATTGTTTGTTGTGTTCCACCCCTAAAATAACTGCTCTGAAGTGTAGGCCCAAGTTTGCTAGAAAGGATAAAGATTCTAAGTTCCTCCGCAGCCCATTTTAACAAACTCCCTCTTCATTTGTGCTAATGACATCTCTTATTACCTGAGGACGACTATATAACTCTATTCATCTGTCCATCATACAATTTGAGGATCAAGGTTTTTGTTGTGAATGAATAAATGTGTAATAAAGTTATCTAGAGCTTGAAGTCAAGTTCAGAGTTCTGGCCCTGCACTTCTGATTGGCTGTTAAATGGCGAGATCAGATTGATCCGTTCAGGAGAGTCTGATTGGCCATTAACGAGCCGTTCTAATTGGTCAATGGAGCTAGTGCTCCTAGGTTGTCATTGGTTGAATAGTTAATAAGTTGCCTATATAAGGAAGGCTATAGCAGCCATCCATCCAGTTTGAGCTGTCACACCATGTAAATAAAGAGTTGAAGTTCACTGTTTCACCGGCTCGTCTCCATTCTTCGCACCCATGCTCCACACTTAACACTGGCGACGAAGGTGGGATGTGGAGACGTCAGAGCTGACTGAACAACAAAAAAGATAACCAAGCACGTGGCTGAAAACGCACAACGGTGGAACCATGTCCGGCGGCATCATACCACCCGCTCCATTCGACCCAGCGCAAGAAGACTGGGAGTCCTGCATGGATCATTTCCAAATGTTCTTGGAAACCAATAATTTGAAGGATGCCACAACCAGGAAGAAACGGGCGGTATTCCTAACGCATTGCGGGCCAACCATATTCAAGATGGCCAAGGCACTAGCAAAACCGGCTGACGTGAAGGCTATGGACTGGGATGTCCTCGAACCTCTACTGAGGACCCACTATGCACCGACAGTACCAACGCTCGTAAGGCGGCACAAATTCTACCAAAGAAACCAGCGGAAAGGAGAGAGCGTTGCCGATTTTGTTGCGGACCTCCGAAACTTGGGAGGCCTCTGCGGGTTCGCAGACCTGGAAGAGGCTTTGAGAGACTGAATAGTTCTGGGATTAGATGCGCTAAACGTGCAGAGCAAGATAATGGCGAAAGGCGACATTAGCCTTGCCAATGCCATCACTGATGCTACTGCAGCAGAAGCAACCAGGAAGTCGGCTGTCCAACTGCGCCACAACTGCACTCTGGTACACCAATCGACCTGAGATATTTCACCTAAGTCAGAAGGACAGCTTTTGATGGCCCACCACGAGGACCTCCCTTCGTCATCAGACAGCGACGAAGAAGAGGTCCATTGAATGCGCTCCGATCGGGACCATTACCCGAAGTCCCAACACCCATGCGCTGGCTGTGGGGCCAACCATTCCCAGTCCGAATGCAAATTCCACCACGCGCTCTGCCATGAGTGTGGGAAACGAGGCCATATCGGACGGGTCTGTAGAAGCCTCCTAGGACCCAGCCAGACCTCGAAGGGGGCCAACTTTCACCAATCAACAGGAAACCGTCCTGTAAGGCGAGAACCAGCAAACCACTCCTACAGAAACCGACCCATGAATCAACTAATGAGGCGAGAAGAGGCTCACCAAACCACCACTATTGGTCACGCCTCTTCATTGGATGCCAAGAAAATTCGAGTTAAAGTGGCCATCGAAAATCAGTCTTGCCAAATGGAAGTTGACTTCCTTTCAATGGTCTCCTGGAATGATCGTCCCTTTCAATGGTCTCCTGGAAGACCCTCAAGCAACTCATCCCAACTATCCGGTGCCAAGACCTTCAATTCCAAAGACTCATACTTAAAGACTATCAGGGGAATAGGATTCCAGTCGTAGGATCCAGTCGAGTCCAGGTCTCGTTGAAAAACCGCACAGCGTACTCACCCCTGACTGTGATCGACAAGGACTGGCCTAGCCTGTTCGGCCTCCAATGGTTCGCGCCACTCAGCATTGAAGTGGCAGGCATTAACCGAATCGGCAGCAGTAACTGGGAGGAGGACCTCGTCCGTGAATTCAGGGACATATTCACAGAAAAGCTAGGCGAGTACAAGGGGACCCCAATATCACTTAGCCTTAATCCAAAAATAGCTCCCATCCGCCTTAAGCCTCGTCGAGTTCCATTTGCCCTAAAGCCAAAAATTGACGAACAGCTTGATAAGTTAATAGCCCAGGGAGTGTTAGAGCCAACCGATCACTCTCCCTGGGAAACCCCAATTGTGACACCCATTAAGCTGGATAGTTCGATGAGAATTTGTGGGGACTACCGAGCCACCCTGAACCACGCCCTGCAGCAAAACCCATATCCGGTGCCGGTGATGCAACACCTCCTCCATTTCCTGGGAGGTGGAAAAGTCTTTGCTAAACTAGAGTTAGCTCAGGCATATCAGCAACTTCTGGTTGATAAAAAAACAGCACAGGCACAGACAATCGTGACGCACCGAGGTGCCTTTAAATGTACACAGCTCCAATTCAGAGTGAGTGTAGCCCTGGGGATCTTTCAGAGCCTGATGGAAAGACTATTACAAGGGATTAAAGGTGTTGTCCCCTACTTTGATGATGTGTTAATTGCTGCCCCTACTTCAAAAATTTTACGGGATCGGTTAAGATTAGTTCTCCAGAAATTCCAAGACGCAGGCCTTAAGGTGAAGAAAAATAAGTGTAAGCTGTGTACAGATCGTGTTGAATTTTTAGGGTATCTAATTGACAGTCAGGGCATTCACCCTACAGATAGCAAATTGAGAGCAATAAAAATGCTCCCAGACCCCAGAAAAAGGCCGACCTCCAGACCTTTCTAGGCCTCATCAATTTTTATAACGTATTCCTGCCGCAAAAGGCGACTGTCGCTGAACCTTTACATCGCGTACTGGACAAAAAAGAATTTTGGGTATGGGGTCATAGAGAAGAGAAGGCGTTCTATAATATAAAAAGACTACTGACTTCTGACGCTGTACTAATGCAGTACAATGAAACCTTGCCATTAAATATCACATGTGATTCATCGCCTTTCGGAGTGGGTGCCATTTTGAGCCATGTATTGCCTAACGGTAGCGAAGCCCCTGTTGCCTAATTTTCAAAGACGCTTTCGAAAACTGAGCAAAATTATAGCCAGATTGATAAAGAAGCCCTTGCAATTGTGTCTGCTGTCAAAAGATTTCATGAGTACGTGTACGGTTGGGCTTTTACTATAGTGACTGACCACAAACCTTTGCTGGGAATAATAGCGGGGGATAAGCCAACCCCCTATATATTATCTCCCAGAATGACTCGCTGGTCAGAATTCTTGGCTGCTTATAATTATCAGCTGCAATACCGCCCCGGGAAGGCCATTCCCCACGCCGACACATTGAGCCGAGCACTGCTTCCAGAGACTATTGATGACCCTGTGCCAACAGTGACAACGTTGCAGATTGAGGCACTTCGTACACTGCCATTAACCGCCCGTGATATCGCGAGAGAAACAAAACGCGACCCCGCCTTAGCATGAGTCCTCACGTGGGTGGAACGCGGATGGCCATTGGACCAAGTATCAGACAACTTCGTACCATTCAAAAGTTGACAAACACAGTTGTTTTCTCAAAAGGGCTGCATCATCTGGGGCGATAGAGTCATTATCCCAGAACAACTCTAACAAGCAGTACTGAGAACCTTGCATGATGGCCACCCCGGCATCGTGCGCATGAAAGCCCTCCCATGAAGCTACGCATGGTGGCCAGGCATCAACAAGCAAATCGAGACTTGGGTAAAAGCTTGTCAGAGATGCCAGGAAGGAAGCAACGCCCCACCAAAGGCAATCCAACCGAATGGGAGACACCACGGGGACCCTGGTCCCGTATTCATCTAGATTTTGCTGGGCCGACCAAAGGCCACACCTTCTTGTTAACCGTAGACGCCTACTCGAATTGGCTCGAAATCCACTGAATGAGGAACATGACCACCGAAGCGGTCATCAAAAGACTGGAAAGACTGTTTGCAACCCACGGATTACCAGATGTTCTGGTATCCGACAACGGACCCAATTTACCGCGCTGTCCTTTGAGCAGTACCTGGCTGACCGCGGTATCCAACATACGCTCACTTCTCCTGTGCACTCTGTGGCCAACAGTAGGGCTGAGCGCATGGTACAATTCATCAAGAAAACGCTACAAAAAGTAGACTACGACAACATCGATGAGAAAATCAACCGAATCCTTTTCTACAGCACATCACGCCTCACAGCATCACCAACAAAACTCCCGCTGAGCTGCTAATGGGACGAAAGCTCTGCTCCCACCTCGACCGGTTACACCCAGCCTACCAACCGGAAAAACCACTCGGATCCAGCGGTCGATGCCGTACCTTC
Organism: Hydrophis major; assembly: GCA_033807585.1. Lineage (NCBI taxonomy): Eukaryota > Metazoa > Chordata > Lepidosauria > Squamata > Elapidae > Hydrophis > Hydrophis major. The sequence continues at coordinate 99,546,869 of CM066330.1, read as the reverse complement.
CAGGTAGGCGATTTGGTGTTCGCTAAAAACTTATCGGGAGATCCGCTGTGGGTAGAAGTGACTGTGGTCCGTGTAACCGGCCCAAGATCATACCTTGTACAATGCCCTGATGATAGACTTTGGAAGCGCCATATCGATCAACTACGATCAAGGCTGCAGTCAGGCAATTCCGAGCTCCCTAATCACCAAACTGAGGGGGGGGAGATACAGAGGAAGACGAATTTCAACTTGAGGAAATTTTTTTTGATGGAAACGATAGCAGAACAGAAACGTGGGAACAGGAACCAGAGACTGGTGACAACAAAAACGCGAACTCAGAATCAGAGACACCCCTTTCGCCAAACAACGCCCTACCTCAACAAGAGTGCAGCCAAATACTGGGTGCACAATGAAAATCAAAAAGACTAACAAAACAACCATCCTACCTCAAGGACTATGTGACTGCACCCTGTAAACGGAACCTGGGGGTAAGGGGTGTTGTGAATGAATAAATGTGTAATAAAGTTATCTAGAGCTTGAAGTCAAGTGCAGGGTTCTGGCCCTGCACTTCTGATTGGCTGTTAAATGGCAAGATCAGATTGATCCATTCAGAAGAGTCTGATTGGCCATTAACAAGCCGTTCTCATTGGTCAATGGAGCTAGCGCTCCCAGGTTGTCATTGGTTGAATAGTTAATAAGATGCCTATATAAGGAAGGCTATAGCAGCCATCCATCCAGTTTGAGCTGTCACACCATGTAAATAAAGAGTTGAAGTTCACTGCTTCACCGGCTCGTCTCCATTCTTCGCACCCATGCTCCACACTTAACAGTTTTTTTATTCATGTAATGTCAATTTAATTTATATCAATAATTCTCTCAGGTTTATTACTTTCTCCAAAAATGAAGGAAGCAAAATAGTCTTGAAAATGATCTGTTAATGATGTCTCACATCTGTGTCTGAAATAGATTAGATAAGCATGATGAAGCTAAGATTAAACATGCAAAATCAGACTCAGGAATTGGGATGTTCTAAAATGAATTTAATTCCTTGCAAATGATCTGATTCATATCTTGGGAGCACTGCTTTCTCTTTCTAGGCTCAAATGGTAATAGTGAATTTGCATTGCTAAACTTTATGTGTCAGCTGTAGCTGTTCCTGAACTTGTTAGCACTTACTCATGCTTTAATTACATCATAACCAGAGGTGGTATTCAGCAAGTTCTGACCAGTTCTGGAGAACTAGTAGCAGAAATTTTGAGCAGTTCAGAGAACTGGCAAATGCCACCTCTGACTGGCCCCTCCCCCATCTATTCTCTGCCTCCCAAGTCCCAGCTGATTGGCTGGGTCTTCTTTTGTTGCCCTGCACAGGAGAACAGAGCTGAATAGCAGGTTAGTGGGGTGAGGAGGGAATGGGATTTTGCAGTATTCTTCCCCTGTCATGCCCACCAGGCCACACCCATGAAGCACGCCACGCCCACCAAGCCCGCAGAACTAGTAGTAAAAAAAAATTGAATCTCACCAGTGATCATAACTAGATAGGGCTATCCTTAAACTGTGCCCAAAGCGTTAGCTGCTCACCAAGTAACTCATACTTGATGTAATTGTATAATCTATAGGTAAAGATCTGTGTTGGATAGCCAGTAGATTCTTCAACTCAGTTCAAAACTTTGGTCTTAAGGAACTTGGAGCAGGGGTTTTCCATTTCTTTTTCAGGCCATGAAACTTGTTTTTTAAAATGACTAAGTTGGAACCTCTAATCAAGAGGCAAAGCTCTTGTGGTAGAACATTGGTTTCATTCAAGTGATTTGCTTATTGGTTTTGCCCCTAGTTATTCACAGATCCTCACCAAGTTCTTGCAGAATCCATGGATCCCCCAGAATTTTTAAAAGTCTGGCTTAAAACTCGGAGCCTATCTTTCATGAATCTAGGGAGCACTTAATGTTTTCAAGAAAAACTTTTTCAAAGATGTCCCTGTTTTTAGAAGTCCATTTTCATGTTATCATTTTATCTTTTTTTCTCTCCCTTCCCTCTCTAAGAGTGTGTGTGTGTGTGTGTAAAGATGGAAGTAAACTCAATAAATGACTCCACAATCTTTTTTGTTGTGAGCTTGTATATTATAAAGCATTTGTATCACAGCAACAAAGTCTAGCTATTGTATAACTATGTGGCCCCTGGTGTTCAGATTTTCAGTGAAGTCAAGTGGGATAAGAAAAGCCTTTTGTGCTCATACTCTCTTCACTATTAATCCTTCATTAAAGTTTGGCTAACAGGCCAGCCAAATGATGTCCTGCTGAGGCTGCAGAATATTTGAAACTGCCTCCAGAATGAATTCTAAGACTGATGAAGCTATAAAGCTATAAATTTAGATGGACATAGTGTCTCCTAAAACTGTCTTCTGCTGCCTTCTACAATTCCAAAGCAAAGAAACAAACAAACCACTATGTGTTCAGGATGAACTACATAAGTATAAAACAACAACATGACCATAAAACTGATATCATTATACAAAGTAGCTGTTAAGTCTGGAGCAGGGTGCGAATAATGGAGACGAGCCGGTAGAAACAGTGAACTTCAAACTCTTTATTTACATGGTGTGACAGCTCAAACTGGATGGCTGCTATAGCCTTCCTTATATAGGCAACTTATTAACTATTCAACCAATAGCAATCTGGGAGCGCTAGCTCCGTTAACCAATGAGAACGGCCTGTTAATGGCCTATCAGATTCTCCTGAACAGACCAATCCGATCTTGCCATTAATCAGCCAATCAGAAATGCAGGGCCAGAACCCTGCACTTGACTTCAAGCTCAAGATAACTTTATTCAACATTTATTCATTCACAATACCTCTTCCCCCCGGCTTCTGCTTACGGGGCATGGTCACATAGTCCTTGAGGTAGGATGGTTGTTTTATTAGTCTTTTTGATTTTCGCTGTGCACCCGGCATTGGGTTGCACTCTTGTTGAGGTAGGGCGTTGTTTGGCGAAAGGGGTGCCTCTGGTTCGCGTTTACGTTGTCACCAGTCTCTTCGGCAACCCCCTGAGGTGAACTTACTCCCATCCCTGGTTCCTGTTCCCACATTCCTGTTCCACTATCGTTTCCATCAAAAAAGTTTTCCTCAAGTTGAAATTCGTCTCCCTCTGTATCTCCCCCCCCCCCGCCTCAGTTTGGTGATTAGGGAGCTCGGAATTGCCTGACTGTAGCCTTGATCGTAGTTGATCGATATGGCGCTTCCAAAGTCTATTGTCAGGGCACTGTACAAGGTATGATCTTGGGCCGGTTACACGGACCACAGTCACTTCTACCCACAGCGGATCGCCCGATAAGTTTTTAGCGAATATTAAATCGCCTACCTGGAAGGTACGGCATCGGCCGCTGGATCCGAGTGGTTTTTCCAGTTGGTAGGCTGGGTGTAACTGGTTGAGGTGGGAGCGGAGCTTTTGTCCCATTAGCAGCTCGGCGGGAGTTTTGTTGGTGACGCTGTGACGCGTGATGTGCTGTAGAAAAAGGATTCGGTTGATTTTCTCATCGATGTTGTCGTAGTCTACTTTTTGTAGCATTTTCTTGATGAATTGTACCATGCGCTCAGCCACAGGGTGCGCAGGAGAAGTGAGCGTATGTTGGATACCGCGGTCAGCCAGGTACTGCTCAAAGGACAGCGCGGTAAATTGGGGCCCATTGTCGGATACCAGAACATCTGGTAATCCGTGGGTTGCAAACAGTCTTTCCAGTCTTTTGATGACCGCTTCAGTGGTCGTGTTCCTCATTCGGTGGATTTCGAGCCAATTTGAGTAGGCGTCTACGGTTAACAAGAAGGTGTGGCCTTCGGTTGGCCCAGCAAAATCTAGATGGATATGGGACTAGGGTCCCCCTGGTGTCTCCCATTCGGTTGGATTGCCTTTGGTGGAGCATTGCTTACTTCTTGGCAACTCTGGCAAGTTTTGACCCACGATTCGATTTGTCTGTCGATGCCTTGCCACCACGCGAAGCTTTGTGCAAGGGCCTTCATGCACACGATGCCAGGGTGGCCATTGTGCAAGGTTCTTAGTAGTGCCTGTTGGAGTCGTTCTGGGATAACGACTCTATCGCCCCAGATGAAACAGCCCTTTTGAGAAAACAACTCTGTTTGATGACTTTTGAATGGTGCGAAGTTGTCTGGTACTTGGTCCAATGGCCATCCGCATTCTACCCCCGTGAGGACTCGTGCTAAGGTGGGGTCACGTTTTGTTTCTCTCGCGATATCACGGGCAGTTAATCGCGGCGTATGAAGTGTCTCGATCTGCAACGTTGTCATCGTTGACGTGGGATCGTTGATGGTCTCTGGAAGCGGTTCACGGCTCAATGCGTCAGTGTGGGGAATAGCTTTACCGGGGCGGTATTGTAGCTGATAATTATAAGCAGCCAAGAATTCTGACCAACGGGGAGATAGTATATAGGGGGTCGGCTTATCCCCAGCGATTATCCCCAGCAAAGGTTTGTGGTCAATCAAGATAGTAAAAGCCCAACTGTATACGTACTCATGAAATCTTTTAACAGCTGATACAATTGCCAGGGCTTCTTTATCAATCTGGCTATAATTTCGCTCGGTTTTCGAGAGTGTCTTTGAAAAATAAGCAACAGGGGTTTTGCCACCGTTAGGCAATACATGGCTCAAAATGGCGCCCACTCCGAAAGGCGATGAATCACATGTGATATTTAATGGCAAGGTTTCATTGTACTGCATTAGTACAGCGTCAGAAGTCAGTAGCTTTTTTACATTACGGAATGCCTGCTCTTCTCTATGACCCCATACCCAATTTGCTTTTTTGTCTAGTAGGCGATGTAAAGGTTCAGCAACAGTCGCCTTGTGTGGCAAGAATATGTTATAGAAATTGATGAGGCCTAGAAATGCCTGGAGGTCAGCCTTATTCCAGGGTCTGGGAGTGTTTTTTATTGCTCTCAATTTGCTATCTGTAGGGTAAATACCCTGACTGTCAATTAAGTACCCTAAAAATTCAACACGATCTGTACACAGCTTGCACTTATTTTTCTTCACCTTAAGGCCTGCGTCTTGGAATTTTTGGAGAACCAATCTTAAACGATCCCGTAAAATTTTTGGAGTGGGGGCAGCAATTAACACATCGTCAAAGTAGGGGACAATGCCTTTTATCCCCTGCAAGTGTCTTTCCATTAGGCTCTGAAAGATCCCCGGGGCTACACTGACTCCGAATTGGAGCCGCGTACATTTAAAGGCACCTCGGGGCATTACAATTGTCTGTGCCTGTGCCATTTTTTCATCAACCGGCAGTTGCTGGTAAGCCTGAGCTAAGTCTAGTTTAGCGAAGATTTTTCCGCCCCCCAGGGAATGGAGGAGGTGTTGCACCACCGGCACCGGATATGGATTTTGCTGCAGGGCATGGTCCAGGGTGGCTCAGTAGTCCCCACAAATTCTAATTGAGCTGTCCGGTTTAACTGGTGTCACGATTGGGGTTTCCCAGGGAGAGTGATCGGTTGGCTTTAACACTCCCTGGGCTATCAACTTATCAAGCTGTTTGTCGATTTTCGGCTTTAGTGCGAACGGAACTTGACGAGACTTAAGGCGGATGGGAGTTATTTTTGGATTAAGGCTAAAGGATATCGGGGTCCCCTTGTACTCGCCTAGCTTTTCCGTGAAGATGTCCTTGAATTCGTGGGCGAGGTCCTCCTCCCAGTCACTGCCGCTGATTCGGTTAATGCCTGCCACTTCAATGCCGAGTGGTGCAAACCATTGGAGGCCTAACAGGCTAGGCCGGTCCTTGTCGATCACCGTCAGGGGTAAGTATGCTGTGCGGTTTTTGAACGAAACCCAGACTCGACTGGATCCTATGACTGGAATCCAGTTCCCCTGATAATCTTTTAGCACAAGTCTTTGGAATTGAAGGTCTTGGCGCCGGATAGTAGGGATGAGTTGCTTGAGGGTCTTCCAGGAGACCATTGAAAGGGACGATCCCGAGTCAACTTCCATTTGGCAAGACTGATTTTCGATGGCCACTTTAACTCGAATTTTCTTGGCATCCAATGAAGAGGTGTGACCGATAGTGATGGTTTGGTGAGCCTCTTCTCGCCTCGTTAGTTGATTCATGGGTCGGTTTTTGTAGGAGTGGTTTGCTGGTTCTCGCCTTACAGGACGGTTTCCTGTTGATTGGCGAAAGTTGGCCCCCTTCGAGGTCTGGCTGGGTCCTAGGAGACTTCTGCAGACCTGTCCAATATGGCCTCATTTCCCGCACTCGTGGCAGAGCGCGTCGCGGAATTTGCAATCGGAGTGGTAATGGTTGGCCCCGCAGCCAGCGCACGGTTGCTGGGACTTCGGATAACGGTCCTAATCGGACCACAGTCGATGGACCTCTTCTTCCTCACTGTCTGACAACGAAGAGAGGTCCTCATGGTGGGCCATCAGAAGCTGTCCTTCAGACTTAGGTGAAAGTTCGCTGGCTGGTTGGTGCGTTGGAGTGCGATTTCGGCGCAGTTGGGCAGCCGACTTCTTGGTTGCTTCCGCTGCCATAGCCTCATCGATGGCGTCGGCAAGGCTAATGTCGCCCTTAGCCATTATTTTGCTCTGCACGTTTAGCACATCTAATCCTAGAACTGCTCAGTCTCTCAAAGCCTCTTCTAGGTCGGCGAAATCACAGAGGCCTCCCAAGTTTCAGAGGTCCGCAATGAAATCGGCAATGCTCTCCTTTCCACTGGTTTCTTTGGTAGAACTCGTGCCGTCTTACGAGTGTTGGAACGGTCGGTGCATAGTGGGCCCTTAGTAGCGGTTCGAGGACGTCCCAGTCCATGGCCTTCACTTCAGCCGGTTTTGCTAGTGCCTTGGCCATCTTGAATATGGTCAGCCCGCAATGCATCAGCAATACCGCCCATTTCTTCCCGGTTGTGGCATCCTTCAGATTATTCATTTCCAAGAACATTTGGAAACAGTCCATGTAGGACTCCCAGTCCTCTTGCGCTGGGTCAAACGGAGTGGGTGGTACTACGCCACCGGACTGGTTCCACCATTGTGCATTTCAGCCACGTGCTCGGTTGTCTTCTTCGTTTAATCAGTTCTGATGTCTCCACATCCCATCCTCGTCGCCAATGTTAAGTCTGGAGCATGGGTGCGAATAATGGAGACAAGCCGGTAGAAACAGTGAACTTCAAACTCTTTATTTACATGGTGTGACAACTCAAACTGGATGGCTGCTATAGCCTTTCTTATATAGGCAACTTATTAACTATTCAACCAACAGCAATCTGGGAGCGCTAGCTCCGTTAACCAATGAGAACGGCCTGTTAATGGCCAATCAGATTCTTCTGAATCGACCAATCCGATCTTGCCATTAAACAGCCAATCAGAAGTGCAGGGCCAGAACCCTGCACTTGACTTCAAGCTCAAGATAACTTTATTCAACATTTATTCATTCACAACAGTAGCATTTATTCATTCACACCAGGCTACTGCGGGCCCGGAATGCCGCCTTTAGAGCAGGTGATGATGTTGGCCTGAGAACAGCCAGGGCTAACTTGGACCGGGGTATCAAAGAGGCAAAGAGGCAGTATACCAGGAAGATAGCCCATCATTTCAGTGACAGCAGAGATACCAGGAGCCTGTGGCAAGGTCTTCAGACCATCACGGACTACAAACCCCGGCCTCGGACCTGTGATAATGACATCACTCTGCTGAACAATCTGAATGATTTCTTCGGTCGTTTTGAGGCACAGAACGGCACTCCTGCACGAAAGTCCGTACTTCCACCTGGCGACCATGTGCTGCGCCTGTCTCCAGCCAGCGTGAGACGATCCTTTTCCAGGATTAGTGCCCGCAAGGCTGCGGGGCCGGACAACATTCCTGGTCGCGTACTAAAGGACTGTGCAGAGGAACTCATGGATGTCTTTACAGACATCTTTAACATCTCTCTGAGCCAGGCTGCGGTTCCTACATGCTTCAAACTAACTACCATCATTCCAATACCCAAGAAGGCTTCCCCTTCCTGTTTTAATGACTACCACCCTGTTGCACTGACTCCCATCATCATGAAGTGTTTTGAGCGGTTAGTCATGCAGTATATTAAATCCATCCTTCCTCCTACCTTGGATCCCTTCCAGTTTGCATATCGGGCCAACAGGTCCACCGATGATGCTATTTCTACTGCCCTTCATTCAGCTCTCACCCATCTGGACACTAAGGACTCACATGTCAGAATGCTGTTTATAGACTTTAGCTCAGCGTTCAACACCATTATCCCCCAGCAGCTTATACGGAAACTGGATCGGCTGGGTGTGAATACCTCATTGTGCAACTGGTTGTTGGACTTCCTGACTGGGAGACCTCAGACAGTCCGGGTTGGCGGCAACTCATCGGGAACTATTATTTTGAATACGGGGGCCCCCCAGGGATGTGTGCTCAGCCCTCTACTTTTCACTCTGCTGACCCATGACTGCACACCTAAGCATGGTACCAACATCTTCGTTAAGTTTGCGGATGACACAACTGTTGTTGGTCTCATCCATAATAACAACGAGTCTAACTATAGGGATGAGGTGAGCCAGCTCACCACATGGTGTGGTGTTAACAACCTTTCTCTTAATGTTGATAAAACTAAGGAGATCATTATCGACTTCAGGAGAGCACGTACCCAGCATCCTCCTCTGTCCATTAACGGTACAGTTGTGGAGAGAGTGAGCAGCACTAAATTTCTGGGCGTGCACATTACAGAAGATCTTACCTGGAGTATCAACACCACATCACTTTACAAGAAAGCACAACAACGTCTTCACTTTCTCCGCAGACTGAGAAACGCCAGAGCCCCTACCCCTATCATGCTCTCTTTTTATCGTGGGATTATTGAGAGCATCCTGACCAGCTGCCTCACTGTGTGGTATGGCAGCTGCACAGCATTCTGTCATAAGACCTTGCAGCGCACAGTGAGAGCAGCTGAGAAGATTATTGGTGTCCCCCTCCCACCCATTCACAATATTTATAATACACGCCTGACCCGTAAAGCTATTCAGATCTCAGGCGATGTCTCCCACCCCACACACAGCTACTTCAGCCTCATGCCATCAGGCAGGAGACTGAGGTGCCTTCGGGCTAGGACTTGTAGATTAAGGGACAGCTTTGTCCATCAGGCTGTCAGGCAGTTAAATTCCCTGCCAGTTCTCCCCCCTAGTCTGTTTCCGTTGTCTTCGCATTAATACTATATACATACATGAACATTCATTGTGTTTTAATTGCTGCTTTTCCCATGCACTTTAGCACTCACAGTACTTTTAATGTTTTAACTTTTATCCTGCATTTCTATTGCCCTCGAATCCGCTGCACTAGGGTTACTGTTAGTGTTTTATTGTATTTTATTGTTCATTGTATTTTTTTATTGTTTTTATTGTTTTTATTGTTCTACTGTATTTTATTGTATTGTTGTTACTTTTTTTACTGTACTGTGGGAGAGTGGGAACGTAATTTCATTCCTATATATGATTTGCTTGTCATGTATGGAGTGACAATAAAGGAACCTTGACCTTGACCTTGACCTTGATATTTATATTTATCTTCTTTTAAAGTGACTAAATGGGAAAATCCCTTTTTTTTCATTTCTTACATTTATATTGCACTCCCCCACCAAACATGTGAGGTAGGTTGGGCTGCTAATGTCATTGGACTAAAGCACTCAGTGAGTGTCCATTACTATGAATAGATTTAAACTTGCTGTTTACAATCCTACTCAAACCCCTTAATCTTTGTGCCAAAATGATTGGCTCCCATGAGAGTTTGGATGCAGTACAAAGGGAAGAGTAAAAGACTTAGGCTGTGTCGCTGTAACCCTCTTTGACCTCACACATCCTAGAAGCAAATAAAAATATAATTAGTTCTTGCTATTCTGATTTTTAATCTGGATTATATGAAGAACATGGAATCATTATTCTTTCATGTCTGTTTGAACTGAAGGATTAAAAATCCAAACAGCAATGTCTTTTCAGTTTGGACCATTTTATCCAACAAAATCATTTCAATATAAAACTGCTCATTAAAAATCACCAGTCTTTAAAATATGATATTTCCTGTTAGTGTAAATGTGACCTAAATTGGCTAAATCCTCATATCATACAAACCCTTCACTCACTACCTAATATAGGTATATCTTTAAAAGAAAAAAAAAAAACTTGGTTCAAAGATTTTAAGACCTAAAGAGGATAAAGAGATTAAGATTATAACAGAAGCAATTAATCTGTATAAATAGGTTAGATCAAGGAGCTTTATTTGCTTTGAAGCATCCTTGAACTATATATGAATCATTCAATCTGAGTTGAGTGCTCTAGTTAGGCATAGTATACTGTTCATTTCTTGAAGCAACAACAAACCCCCCCCCCACACACACTATGAACAAATGTGTACAGCAAACTTTATCAGATTTTATTCTCCACTTATTTAACAAATATATATGGCTACCCATTTCAGATTTTAGGCAACATATAATTAACAAAATAAATGGACAACAAACAAGGTTAAAAACAATACAAAAATATAACCAGGAAATGAAATTTACCCCTCTAGGGGGAAATTCTAATCACTTAGCCCCAAATCCCAAAGAAAGGACAAAGTCTTTAATACTTTTCAAGTAAGAGAAGCAGAGGCCATAAGAGACTGTGATTCATTAATGACATGGAAATGCTTAACACTTGTCATCCAACTTTTGTTTTCCACTTAAAAAATTACATACTTCAAGATCAGCCACTTTCCTTCCAGAAGGGTGCCATGTTTACATGAATGAACCCAGAACCAACAAATAAGTAACTGTTTCAAATCCATGCCAATTCTTTGTGGATTTACTTGAAAATCCATTCCACTTAATTTCCACATCAATCAGCATTTATTTTTGGATAAAGTATTTTCTAGCATATGCTTTTTTTTAATGAAACTTTCATTTGTGTGTGCATCTTTATGTAAGGGTTGATCTGAAAACCGTGTTGTCAAATTTAGAAAGGTACATAAAACAAAAGATGTGTATGTTCCAATCTATAGGTTACCCCAAGAAATATAAATGAGGTCAAGAAACTTAAAAGGTGGATGACACACTATTTCTTCCTCTCATCTCTACAAACACTGTTCCCTGTTCTTTGTTATCTTTCTTCCATTCACAATAACAAGCATCTGAGGCAGTTTTTCATTTTAAAAATAACTTTGTTAGATATATTTGCATGTGATGTCATTTACCCTTAAGAATTAGAAAATTCAAAACACTTTCAGCCTTTCAGCTATGTATTTCTTGTTCCTCCTGTTCTTAACTTAAAATTCCCTTCCTTGACACTAGAAGATGTCCAAAATCAAATGAAGCTTCAACTTTTTACTTTTTTACATATATGTGTATGTGTGTATGCATTATATTATATTGTATATTATAAAGCATTTGCATTACAGCACCATTTATAGTTGTACATTTTAAAACAATTATTCCAATAGGTTAAAGATAAAAGTCTAGCTATTGTGTTACTATGTGGCTCCTGTTGTTCAGATTTTCAGTAAAGTCAAGTGGGATAAGAAAAGCCTTTTGTACTCATGTGTATGTATGTGTGTGTATGTATGTAGATAGATAGATAGATGATAGATGAAAGATAGATCAATCGATAGATAGATAGATAGATAGATAGATAGATAGATAAACCTTAATTATGTAAGTGTCTTTCTATACATGTTATATTGACATAGGGATTCAGAGTTGAAAAAGTACAGAGTTTGGCTGTCCTCTGCAAAGATACTATGCAGCTCAGAACATCCCTATGAGCATTGTGGAGGTCAGAATAATAGTTTTAAAATGCAAAATGTAGGATAAAATGTCCACAGTTACACTGGATGATTTTGTGGGTTTCTTAGAACAGTCTTGTGTCTCCTCAGGATGGGATATCAGCTGGTCAGTTTATTGTGATCAGCAAAGTGGTGTCTGTGATGTTAACTAGCATTCTTTTAACCTTCTGGAACCTGGATAAGTGTAAGTGGTGGGATTCAAATTTTTTTGCTACCGGTTCTGTGGGTGTGGCTTGGTGGGTGCAACAGGGGAAGGGTACTCTAAAATCTCCAGTCAGAGGTGGTATTTGCTGGTTTTTTGAACTACTCAAAATTTCTGCTACTGATTCTCCAGAACTGGTCAGAACCTGTTGAATATCACCTCTGATGTAAAGCTTTCTTTATTTTAAATGCTCTTATCTCTATATTGATGTCCATGTTTATCTTGGCTTCTGCACATTGCTAAGCAGGACATGAGAGATTGGATTTGACTCCAAAGTGGTGATAATGTACCAATAAAGGAGAATATTTGCAGCTGAGAGTTGAAATAATGATAATGTGTTCTCCAGTAAAGAATTCCAAACAAATTGGCCATTGATTTATCCATAACTGACAAGTTTCATCCAATTTCAAAACTTCCCTTTTAAGGGAAACATCATTGTGAAAGTAATGCAGATTTTTCTAGAAGACACAGTTCATCTGGATTCAGATCTAGAAATAGGACAAAAACTGCACTGACTTTTCTGGTGAATTAATTTTTTGGAGACCTGCATGGGGCGAAAGTACCTTTCTTGGTCCTGTTATACATATCATGGCATTTGATAAAATCAACTAAAACAGGGCTGTCAAACTCTTGGCCAGAAGTCGGATATGTCATGCTCTGGCCACGCCCATACCTGGCTTAGTGAAGGGGGGAAAAGTCCCAATATGTCACGGAATACCACTCTGATGACATGAGTTTGACATCCCTAAACTAGAACATCTCTTACAAGGGGTGCACATTAGGGATATCATTTTTAGTGTTTCTACTCCTCCATGAGATTTCAGCTTGCAGTCACTGGGGAATAATGCTTGAACGCCTGAGCTCATTACTCCAAATACAGTAAATGATAATATATCTGTACGCAACAAAATTATGTTTCTGGGATTTCCAAACAGCAACTATTTAACCAACTAGAAATATGAATCATCACTATGCAGGTAAATGCAGCATGACACTGAGAAACTTAGAAGAAGCTGTAATACTTTCCAATACTCATATCACCTGAGATCGATTTTCTTCTTTCTCCCTATTTCCCCATTCATTAAACCTAAGTATAGTTGACTGCGAGTCACATCTCATCCTTTTGATAAAAGCAGCCTTTTCTGAACTGCTTTATCCCTGGTATTGAATTAATAGTGGAACCAGTTAGGAAATAATTTAATACTTTAATCCAGAAGGTAGATAAGGAAGACATTGCAAGCAAGCCTCCCCCCCCCCCCAGGCTTTTTGTCACAAAGAACCAAACAGTAAAGAAAAAATGTTCTAACAGTACCTCTGTAGAAATAAACCAAATCTCTCCTCATGACACCCTTGTTAAAATAGTATTAACATTTCATTGAAAATTAAAGGTAAATTGTAATAAAATCTATAATTGTGTGTTATATTTATTTTTTAATAAAAAAAAACCTGGCAAATGATGTTGTACGCCACACCAACTTCTTCAACATTCAGCTATGGCTTTGCTACCCATATAAATAATGCTACATACAATCCCCATTCTTTATTTGCTCACCACTTCCATCTTTCCTGTTCAGCATTTACCATTCAGGATATGTTTGGCACTTATCATTAAAGATATATTAGTTATTCATAGGCAGAGACAAACATATTTTATGTTTAATAAAATTATAGTTGTGTGAATCATCCATTCTTGTGGTTAAGATTGCATCAGCATTTTTGCAAAAAGATCTGTTCTTAAGAGGTTTATAATTCAACCTTTTAGAAATTTGTTCAGATTTTTAACACCTTACAGAAGGTCATGGCTCAAGTCAATTTTACTTTAACCTTTTCTAAACCACTTGAGCCTCTTTTTAAAAAGATATAGTCTAAATAAACCTGTAACAGATTCATTTCTGGATTTTTCTGCTCTCAGAAACCATGGTTCCAGGAAGTTTTGCTTCCTCCTCTTAATCTCCCAGATGTTCCTTCATTTAGGGAAAAAAAGCTGCTACAAGTGGAATGGATTCTTGTTCCGATATTATCCAATAAGACTGGGTCTTTTTTTTTTTTTTTGAGCCCCGAAAAAATGGCTAGGCCATCTTTTTGAGGGTGACTTAATTCCCCCCCCCTTGCATCCTCGGGTGGGTGGGCGTCGTCAGCTTGTATGTCAGCCTCAGCGTTGGTGGGGCACTTCACATAGGGAGAACTTCTGCTGCCATTGTTTTCCCTTCTGCCCCTGCTGCTGCGGCATTTGGACTGTTGCTGCAGCGTTTGGTGCAGTCACGCAGGGCTGGTCAGGGCTCCTTCCTGCAACCGGAGCCCCACTGGAGACACTCGGCTTTAGGTGCTCCTGTCGCTGCCTTCTTGGGCATCGTTCAAAGGCAAAGCCCATTCTTTTAAAAATGAGGTCCTACTATGACAAAGCCTTCCCCGCCCTAGAGGGCAGCCCAACCCCATGTGGGGAGGTGAATCTCCTGGCGCCGCAGCACAGGACCAGCCCACCCTTAGAGAAGCACCCAGTCATCCCTGTCTGGCACCAGGCAGAGAGTGAAGAGCCTCGCCTGGGGCACCCCATGCAGCTGACAGGCGGACCCTCTTGCCTGGCAGAGGAGTTCTGGCCAATGCAGAGAGTGCCTTCCCACCAGGCCCTACGTTCATTCTGCCTATGCAGAGCTGGGAAAGCAAGCCATGGGTGCGTGCCCTCCTACCAAGCAAAAGAGCCAGGCCTGCCTGAGCCTGGCTTCCTGAGTTCTTCCAGCCTGACCCTAAAGGGGCCACCATGATAGGCTGCCCAAGGCAGTGATAGCACTCACCCATCCATGGACAGGGAGGCAAGGCAATGGCAGCGCTGTTTCACTGGCTGGCGGGTCCGGTGGAGGGACCCCGTGGCTGCCTGTTCTTTCTGTTAAGTACTTGGACATGGGTTGGAGTAAATGGAGACAGTCTTTGAATGTGAACTTTCAGTTCTTTATTAGCACAGTGACTTCTCAAAACAACAACAGTGAACCCTGCCTTATACAGGCAACCTTTGTGAGAATTATCCAATTGCGAGCTATGAATGCAAGTACTTCAAACCAATAATAATCCTCTGTTAAGGGCCAATCGGATTCCTAAGAACTAGCCAATCCGATCTGGCCACCTAACAGCCAATCAGAAGTGCAGGGCCACAACCCTGCACTTAACCTCAAGCTCATACTTTATTAACTATGGTACATACATAACACCCCTTCCCCCGGCTTCTTAATTATGGTGTAGTTATATAATCCTTTAAGTAGGATGGTTGTCTTTTAAGCCTTTCGGATTTTCATTGGACTGGTTGATTGCAATCCTGTTGAGGTAGATTGTTGTTTGGCAGTGTCTCTGCTTCTTGCTCAGGTGCAATTTCTTGTGGTGCAAACAATTCTCCTTCCTGCTTCATTTCTTGAGTCTCACTTGATTCGTCGCTCTCTTCAAGCAGGTTCCCTGGAACGTCATCTTCTTCTTCTGTACCTTCCCCCCCCTCAGTTTGGTCATGGGGGAGTTGTTGACTGGCCGTTATGAGTCATGACCGTAATTGGTCAATATGCCGTTTCCACAGTCTATTGTCACAGCATTTCACTATGTAGGATCTGGGGCTGGTCACTCGTACTACCGTTGCCTCTATCCATAACGGGTCGCCTGATAAGTTCCATGTGTAAACGTGGTCTCCTACCTGGAACGTGCAACAGAGGCCACTGGATCCTATTGGCTTTTCTGGTTCGTAAGCAGGGTGCAACCGGTCGAGGTGGGAACAGAGTCTTCATCCCATCAGTAGTTCTGCGGGAGTTCTGCCGGTGACGCTATGTGGAGTTATGTGTTGCAAAAAGAGAATTTGGTTGACTTTGTCATCGATATTGTCATAGTCCATTTTTTGCAAAGTCTTTTTAACAAATTGGACCATGCATTCCGCTCGGCCATTGGTCACAGGGTGCGCAGGCGAGGTGAATGCATGGTGGATGCCGCGGTCAGCGAGGTACTGCTCGAACATCAATGCCGTGAACTGTGGCCCGTTATCAGACACCAGGACGTCAGGCAATCCATGGGTTGCAAAGAGTCTATTTAGGATCTTAATCACTGCCTCATACGATGGCCGTCATACGATGAACTTCTAACCAATTGGAATATGCGTCGACTGTCAGCAGGAAGGTATATCCTTTGGTTGGCCCTGCGAAATCCAGGTGGATTCTGGACCAGGGTCCACATGGCGTTTCCCATTCAGTAGGCATGGCTTTTGGTGGGGCATTGCTGGCTTGTTGGAAACTGGTACACGCTTTGACGCACTGCTCGATTTGCCGGTCCATGCCTGGCCACCATGCGTAGCTTCGTGCAAGTGCTTTCATCCGCACGATGCTGGGGTGGCCCTCGTGCAGGGTTTGTAGTAGCGTCTTCCAGAGTCGTTCTGGGACAACGACTCTATCGCCCCAGATGACACAGCCTTTTTGTGAAAAAAGTTCAGTCTGTCTTGCTTTAAATGGCGCGAAGTCATCTGGGACTTGGTCCAATGGCCATCTGCATTCAACCCAGCCTAGGACTCGAGCTAGGGTGTGGTCTCGTTTGGTTTCTCTTGCGATGTCTCGGGCAGTCATAGGTGGCGAGTTGAGTGTTTCGATCTGCAACGTGGTTGCCGTTGGTGCCGGATTGTCGAGAGTCTCTGGAAGCGGTGCTCGGCTTAATGCGTCGGCGTGGGGAATGGCTTTCCCCGGGCGATATTGAAGGCGATAATTATAAGCAGCGTGGAATTCTGACCATTGGGTCATTCTAGGGGATAATATGTAGGGGGTTGGCTTGTCCCCGGCTATTATCCCTAGCAACGGTTTGTGGTCAGTGATAATGGTGAATGTCCTTCCATACACATATTCATGAAATTTCTTTACAGCTGCAATGATTGCGAGAGCTTCTTTATCAATTTGTCCATAGTTCCGCTCTGCATGTGAAAGAGTCTTTGAAAAGTATGCAACAGGGGCTTTGTTCCCATTAGGCAGTACATGACTCAAAATGGCGCCCACCCCGAAAGGCGAGGCATCGCAGGTTATAACTAATGGTAAAGTCTCGTTATACTGCATAAGTACAGAGTCAGATGTGAGCAATTTTTTAACATTCTGGAACGCTTGTTCTTTCCGGTAACCCCATACCCACAATGCTTTTTTATCTAATAACTGGTGTAACGGTTCAGCAACAGTCGCCTTATGCGGTAAAAATACATTATAAAAATTAATGAGGCCTAAGAATGCCTGGAGATCGGTCTTGTTACGTGGCCTGGGGGCATTTTTTATCGCCTTTAATTTACTTTCGGTAGGGTGGATGCCCTGGCTCTCTATCCTGTACCCTAGAAACTCAACACTGTCAGTATATAAGTGACATTTGTTTTTTTTCACCTTAAGTCCTGCCTCTTGGAATTTTTTAAGAACACTTTTCAAACGATCCTGCAAGATTTTTTTGGTAGGGACTGCAATTAATACGTCATCAAAATACGGAACCACGCCCTTGATTCCCTGTAACAACCTTTCCATGAGGCTTTGGAATATCCCCGGGGCTACACGAATCCCAAATTGCAATCGAGTACATTTAAAAGCACCTCTGTGCGTTACAATTGTTTGGGCCAGAGCCGTCTTTTCATCCACTGGTAGTTGTTGATAAGCTTGAGTTAAATCTAATTTAGCGAAAAACTTTCCGCCCCCCAAGGAGTGGAGGAGGTGCTGCACCACCGGAACTGGATACGCATTCTGCTGTAGGGCGTGGTTTAAAGTGGCCCGGTAGTCCCCACAAATTCGGATTGACCCATCTGGCTTAATGGGCGTTACAATAGGGGTTTCCCATGGAGAGTGATCGATGGGCTTCAACACCCCTTGAGCAATTAACTTATTGAGTTGTTCGTCGATCTTAGCTTTAAGAGCGAATGGAACTCGACGGGGCTTCAAGCGAATTGGGGCTACTTTTGGATCTAAACTAAATGAGATTGGGGTCCCCTTATACTCGCCTAAATGGTCCGCGAAGACGTCGCTGAACTCAGAAACAAGGTCTTCCTCCCACTCACAACCACCAACTCGGTTCACACTGGCCACCTCGATGCCTAGTGGCACGAACCATTGGAGGCCTAATAGACTAGGCCTATCTCTGTCGATGATCATTAGAGGTAAGTATGCTGTATGTTTTTTGAAGGAGACTCGGACTCGGCAGGACCCGACCACAGGGATTCGATTTCCTTGGTAGTCCTTGAGGATGAGGCATTGAAATTGGAGGTCTTGGCGTTGGATTGTGGGGATAAGTTGCTTGAGTGTCTTCCAAGACACCATCGAGAGGGACGATCCCGAGTCGACCTCCATGTGGCAAGGCTGGTTCTCGATGGCTACCGTGACTCGAATTTTCTTAGTGTCCATGACTGAGGCATGACCTATAGTGATAGTATGGTGAGCCTCTTCTTTTTGCAAAGCGCGATTTCTGTAGAAGTGGTTTACTGGCTCTCGCCTTATAGGACAGTTTCCTGTCGATTGGCGATAGTTAGCCCCTTTTGAGGCCTGGCTGGGTCCTGGTAAGCTGCGGCAGACCCGGCTGATGTGGCTTCATTTCCCGCACTCATGGCAGAGTACATCGCAGAATTTGCATTCAGCCCTGGCATGGTTTGCTCCATAGCCAGCGCAAGGGCGTAGGGGCTTAGGGCGAGGGTCCCGGTCGGACCGCAGTCGATGGACCCCTTCTTCATCACTGTCTGATGACGAAGAGAGGTTCTCGTGGTGTGTCGTTAGTTGCTGTCCTTCAGACTTGAATAAAATGTCGCTTGTCGGTGGTGGTACCGGAGTGTGGCTTCGCTGTAGTTGTGCAGCTGACTTTTTGGTCGCCTCCGCAGCCGTGGCTTCAGCGATGGCATCAGCAAGGCTGATGTCGCCTTTCGCCATCAGCTTGCTTTGCACGCCAAGTGCATCTAATCCCAGAATTAATCGGTCTCTTAGTGCTTCTTCTAAATCGGCGAACCCGCAGAGGCCTCCTAAATTTCGGATGTCTGCCACGAAATCGGCCACACTCTCTCCTTTTCGCTGGATCCTTTGATAAAACTCGTGGCATCTCACGAGTGTAGGCACGGTTGGTGCGTAATGATCTCTCAGGATGGGTTCGAGGTCGTCCCAGCTCATGGCTTTCACTTCTCGAGGTTTGGCGAGTGCTTTTGCCATTTTAAAAACAGCCGGGCCGCAGTGCGTCAGGAACAGTGCCCGCTTTTTTGCTGGTGTGGCGTCCTTCAAATTATTCCTCTCAAGAAACATTTGGAAGCGATCCATGTAGGATTCCCAATCCTCTTGGTTTGGATCGAATGGAGCGGGTGGTACGATGCCGCCGGACATGGTTCCGTTGTTGGCGTCGTCTTATCATGTGCTCGGTATTGCTTCCTGGCTTCTTAGGTTCAGACGTCTCCAAATCCCATCCTCGTCGCCAGTGTTAAGTACTTGGACATGGGTTGGAGTAAATGGAGACAGTCTTTGAATGTGAACTTTCAGCTCTTTATTAGCATAGTGACTTCTCAAAACAACAACAGTGAACCCTGCCTTATATAGGCAACCTTTGTGAGAATTGTCCAATAGTGAGCTATGAACACAAGTACTTTAAACCAATAATAATTCTCTGTTAAGGGCCAATCGGATTCCTAAGAACTAGCCAATCCGATCTGGCCGCTTAACAGCCAATCAGAAGTGCAGGGCCAGAACCCTGCACTTAACCTCAAGCTCATACTTTATTAACTATGGTACATACATAACACTTTCCTTCCCTTGCCTAGCCCGTCCCCATCCCCACACATCTTCAAATGCACCGGCAGCTCAAAATGCTGCAATGGCACATGCGTCGGTCAGAGGTGTTCACTCAGCAGGGCTTGGCTCAGAGGAGAATGCGGGCCATTACCTTGCTTCCCTGTCTTCGGACGGGTGGGTGCTAAGACTGCCTGACGTGGCCTCTCCCTTTGGGGTTGGGCAGGAGGGACTTAGGATGCCAATCTCAGGTCAGCCCAGCTCTTTCGCTTGGTAGGTGGGTGTGCACATGCAGCTCGCTTCCCCTGCTCTGCCAAGCCCACCCAGTTCTGGCACGGCTCTGGGGGGATGAGCGGAGGGCCCAGCGGAGAGGTGCCCACTGCCTTGGCCAGAGCTCTGCCTCCAGGCAGGAGGCCCCGCCTGTCAGCTGCACCGGGTGCCCCAGGCAAGGGTCTTCATGCTCTGCCTGGAGCCATGCAGGGACAGCGGCTGGGCGCTGGTCCAGTTCTGTGGTCCAGTCCTGTGCTGGAGCCCTGGGAGATTCACCTCCCGATGTGAGGTTGGGCTGCCCTCTTGGGTGGGGGAGGCTTTGTTGTAGTAGGGCATTGTTTTTAAAAGAATGGGCTTTGCTTTCAAACAATGCCTAGGAAGGCGGCGACAGGAGCACCTAAAGCCGAGTATCTCCGGCGGGGCTTCAGTTGCAGGGAGGAGTCCTGGCCACCCCACATGGCTGCGTCAAATGTTGTTGTGATGCTCCAAGCGCCAGGGTGGCATGGGCAAAAGTTGAAGCAATGGCAGTGGAAGGTCTCCCAATACGAAGTGACCTACCAATACCAAGTAACCATCCATGCCAAAGCTGCCCATCTGCTGACCTGGCCTGCAGGCAGCAACATACCTGGGTCTACAGCAAAAGTACTTGGTGAGGGTAGGGAGGTTGGTGGCAAGACATGGTGGCTTCCTGAGGGGTGCTCTTAATGGCAAGCCCCACCCACCTTTCCCCCCATTTTGCATGTTTTAAAATAGACCTAAATTTGGAGGGAGGGGCTTAATTTCATTTTATGCCTATAAAACATGCTGGGACTTTCTATTGGGAGAGGCTGTATTGGTGGAGAAACACGGTATATAAGCTATCAATATTCCCCTTAAATATGCCTTCATTGTATCAGATAGGTTCT
The DNA here is from genome assembly GCA_033807585.1 of Hydrophis major. Taxonomy (NCBI): domain Eukaryota; kingdom Metazoa; phylum Chordata; class Lepidosauria; order Squamata; family Elapidae; genus Hydrophis; species Hydrophis major. The sequence goes on along the minus strand of CM066330.1, from coordinate 99,525,991 downwards.
TCAATGAGGTATCCTGCTTTTTACTAAATTTGAAAAAACTGATCAATTCTTCCTTAACTTTTTGAATATGTCCTTTCTCTTTTAGTATTTGGGGATTAAGTGTGCATCTGCCGTTTTTATAATTACTATTTTTCCATACTATCTGTATTGGGTTGTGGTCAGCCCATGTGTTAACCGAATTTTTTATGTCCTGAATCTCTTTATATAGCTCACTATTTACCCAGGCCATATCTATCCTGGACCATGATTTGTATGGACTGGAGTAGAAAGTGAACTGTGATATTCCTGGGTTCCTTTTTCTCCATGCATCCACTAATTCTAATTCTTTGACCATCTCTATAAATTTCTTAGGCAATGTATTCTGTTTCTTAAATTGTCACAAGCATAATCTTGTCTATTATCTGTTATTGCATTATAGTCCCCTATTATGCAAATTCTTGGGTTTCCAAATTCTATTAATTTTTCATATAGGTTTTTGTAAAATTCATTCTGGTTTTTGTTAGGGGCATATATCCCCACCAATAATGTCTTTTTATTTTGCATTACCACTTCTACCATTACTATTCTTCCCAATTCATCTTTGTATATCAATTCTGAAGCTATCTCTTCTTTTATATATAATATTACTCCTTTTTTTTTCTTCCACCAAAGTTGCATACATTTTCCCCAAGTTTTTGTTTAATAGGTACCCTTTATATCTATTCTTTATATTAACCTCTTGAATATATATTATAGCCGCTTTTTGTTTTTCTAACTTAAAGAATATTCTTTTTCTCTTAACTGGGTCATTTAACCCATTAATATTTATAGATAGCAAGGTGGGAGGTGTCATCTCATTTATTCATGCTGTGTGGGCGTTTTTCTATTTCTATGGCTTCTCTGATTATGTTGTTGCTGAAGTGTTCGGTTTTGGCAATAGTTCTGGTATTTTTAAAGTCAATCTCATGTCCTGTGGCTTTGAGATGTTGGACCAGGGAATAGGTTAGTTCTTCTTTTTTGATTGAGTTCTTGTGTTCTTCAACGTGTGCACTTATTCTGCTGTTAGTTTGTCCGATGTATGTGGTGGTGCAGGTGGTGCAAGGGATTTATGTAATGAGTAAAAGAAAAGAAAGATATAAAATATACTCCAAAGGGATTAAATATTACTTACTTAAGTTAATACCTATTTCCAATCAATCTTGTTTTCTTATTAATTAAATAGAAAGTGAGATTATACTGTTCCGATTAATTTGAGGGAGAAAAAAAAAGAGAACAACTCAATGGAGAGAGGATTTACAATCTCCTTTTTTCCTACTGTTTCCTTAGTAATCCAATTATATCCAGAGATAGATTCGAGTCTTAACTCTCAGTTCTCAGTTTGGTCTGGTACCTCTGCCACTTTACTTCACTCTCCCTGTCACAATGTCTGCCTCTACAAATTGTACTGTCACTCTTCTGATCGCTTTCAAAAGTTTTAAATTTTCACAATTCTTTTCCTCTGTAAAATATTCTTTGTGATATATTCTGTGACTGGAAATACAAAACTTTCCTCATCAATAGTCACTCCTCTTTCCTTTCCTTTCCTTTCCTTTCCTTTCCTTTCCTTTCCTTTCCTTTCCTTTCCTTTCCTTTCCACTTCCTTTTTAAAATCAATTTTCCACTTTATCTGGAAATATGGGTAAACAGCTCAGTCTTGCTGCCACTTTCCACTTTCCCCCTCTGGCACTTCACAGATGTATCAATTACCTTTCCAATTTATCTGTTAATTATAATCCAACACCAATTCCTTTCGACCTCTTTCCCGGACTCCAAATTCATTCTTGTCTCTCCGCTTCCTTCTCAAAGTTGTTTCATCATGCCTTTGGGCCAGCCTACCTGGCTGGCTTCTTTTGCTCTGTGCTTCGGGCTCCTTTCTTTACCTCCGGGATTGCACTTCCCATTCAACTCCAAGAGTTCTTCCTCACTCGAGTGATCCCACCAGGATCTAACTTTGCCTCAAATGGCTGCCCATGAGCAAAAACCCTACTGTAGGAGAGCAGATCAAGGTTCTCCTACCTCACCATGCCGTGACATCACTGGAAGTCCAATAAAATATCTATTGGTCTGTCTTCTGTATCTGTGCATTTTTCCATTTTGTCCAGACTCTTTGTCTATTCATTCATATAATTTTGTAAATTTAATTGCTCATAATTCAAGAGGTACATTTTTGCAAGCAGATTTGCACATGTGTACCTTATATTATATTCAAAATTGTGAGAAATTTATACAATATGCATTTTTAAGGTTGACCTCTCACTAGTTCATGTAAAACAATATTTGGGAAGCACTCTTGCTCTCTCATTGTTGTGAACTGTAGAAAATCAAGTTATTTGTTGCAGCTGAGTAAAGTTAATCTCCTTCCTGTCAAATGAACAGTTGCCTGGTAAGGTGAGGCAAGTATGATGACAATTACAATGAGAAAATTGGTGGGAGAAGAAGCAGCAAAATGTTAAAAGTCTCTTATGTTCAGTGATCCCAACTGAGATCACACTGTCTTGGTCTCAGCCTCATTACAAGAAGGTTGACACACCAACCAGCAATCCAAAGGAATACTGCTGTCCCGCAGCTTTTAATAAAGTCTTCAGAGCAGTCATTTTTTCCTAATTGCCATGATTGGTCAACTGGAAATAGGAGGGAAAATAATGAAGGGCTACCCAGAATTGCAAATATATAAAAAAATAGTTGCCAAGGTTTGTGGATAGTGCCAAAATTCAGGAAGTATCCTTTGGATACTTCTTTAATATGAGATTAATATGAGATTAAAAATGTTTCAAGTATCTCTAGGTATATTGACATATGCTAGAATTATTCTACATTCCTATGGTTTTTTATTATTTTTATTGTTGTATGCCACTCAGAATGGCATGGAGTTGGATGTCATAAATAAATAAATGGGCTTAAAATCCTGCCCTGCCTCTATAGAAGTTAGAGTGAGCACAGCATATACTGAATCCTTACTAAATTTATTTTAAGTTATATGCAGGCTAAACATTTAAAGGTTAATTTAAAAATAGAGCATAATGTTCTGCCTTTAAATCAAATTGTAGCATAACTTAGGTGTTATAAAATAGTCTGAAATGTAGTGAGAATCTAATCCATGTTACACAGGCAACAGCCATTGAAAAGGTCATTATATTATGGCTAGTGTATCACATGAAAACTCACTAGGATAAAACATTTATGTTCTATTGAATTCATTTTCTTCCTTAAATAAGCCTAACCTCTTCCTTTGTAACAATATGCTAAATTTCATGCTATTAGTCTGCCTGTTTTAGGAATCTACGTATCATTCTGTATCAAACCCTAGTTTTGTATGTATTCAGTCACTAATTCATATTATCAAATCTCTTAATCGGCTAACTTTAAAAATAAAGAAAATCCACTGTAATATCCAAAAACTATGGAACTCAAGGATAATATTGCTGACACTGTTCATAATTTTTGGTTAAATTAAAACTGTTGTGGCAGTTCATTCACCTGAATAGATTTTGCAAAAGTTTAAAACTTTTTACAGACCTGGAATTTGCCTGTTTTAGAACTTTGGGAGTTAAATATGAAAAACAATAGTAAAGGAGGAGGTATTTGACAGGAATAGTATTGTAACCTTTTATGTAATTAGTTGCAGGTTTAGGTTGGGGTTAAATCAAACTATTTTGGAAAACAATTGAGTGAAACAATTTCAAGTTATGAAGAGAAATGATAGGAGCAAATGGATAATTTCTTTTTGTAGTTACAAAAACAAAATGAGAAAAAAAGCCTGCCAAAACAAATAATACAGCCTTATTCCATAGGCTACCCAAATACCAGGCACACAGCTGTAAGTGGAAAGTAGATTCTCATTTGTGAGTTTCATATTTATGTCATACCCAGGATCGTAAGAGGAAAAAGAGAGTCAGAAGTCAATGTCTTCTGCTTCTAAGCTCAACAAAAGTTCATATATTTTAGTAATTACACATTCATCATTTGTACATAGCTCATTTTCAAATTCTGTCTAGTCCTTGCACTGTTCTTTTTTTCCCATCACTACATAAATACCAGTCTGAAAATAAAGGCAGATCCACTGTTTGGCCCAACACAGACTACTGAGCCCTTCTTCCTTGCTCTCCCAGTTACAAGTGTAACCCATGCTTTGTATTTTCCAGTTTTGAAATTCCAGCAGCATTTTTCCAGTTGTCAGATAGATATGCATTCTTCACACACAAGTTAAAACAAGGTACACAGACATTGCTTATTGGTTTCTCTGCAGATACATTATATTTCTCTCATCATTTTGGAATCACTCTTATATCCACCTTTTTTCTCATTCATAGGCTCTTTCACTTCATAATTTCACCAACTATGATTCTTTATACTTCTCATTAGCACAACTCCACCAGTTTCCATATCATTTGGCAAGACAATCCTTTTAACTCTGTAGCTTTCATTTTAGGTATGTTTTAACTGATTCTGATTGTGGATGAATTTATTATCTAAATTTCTCTGCATGCAAGACATGTACACAATTTTCCTAAAACTATTTTTGCCTTCTTTTTAGTTGTTTTTCTCCCCATTTCTGTCATGTCCATTTTCTCCTGAAGAACCACTTTAGAAATGATAAATAATAGCTCCACATTAAGAACTTATTCACCTTGAATTCTTTACTAATAGCCTCAATCATTCATCATTATCAATCAAAGCAATTCAGAAAGAGGCTTTTCCTAGATCATATGATTGCTTATGTAATCTCAGAGGAAAAAATGTTCAGTTTAAAGAGTTGCAAACAGGTGTTATCTTCGTATACTTTTGCACCCTAAAGCATACTTTTTTTCCTTCAAATCCAAACTATTTCTCAGCATAGTGATTTGTGTTATGTTATATTCTAGTTTGCCATTCTTATCAATATTTTTTGCTCATAAATCTCTGTTATTGTAGTAATATGGAAGAGGTTCCAGAGCTTCTCCTTTCATACTTTTAGTGTAGCACAAGTAACTCTAGAACATACGATAACAAACATTTTCCTAAAAAGTAGATTTAATCCAGCACAATGAGAATTCAAAAAAGTGTGGGAAAATATAATGGGCACATAAATCAGTCCTATATCCTCATTTGCCCAGCTTAGATCAGGATAAATGTGTTCATAATATTCTCTACAACTAGAAATTGGAGGTCTTATAAGATACAGGTAATCCTTGACTTGCAATAATTTGTTTAGTGGCCTTTCAAAGTTACAACTGTAAAAAGGTACAACTGGAAAAAGTGACTAACGAACATTTTTGACAATTAAGATTGTTGCAGCATCCCCTGGTCATGTGATCAAAATTCAAACACTTGGCAGCTGGCTCATATTAATGACAGTTGCAGTGCCAGCAGTCATGTGGTCATCTTTTGCGCACTTCTGACAAACAAATGGGGAAGCCAGATTCATTTAACAATCATATTACTAACTTAACTACAATGGTTTACTTAACAACTGCGGCAAGAAATGTCATAAGATGGGGTAAAACTCACTTAACAAATGTCTCACTTAGCAACATAAATTTTGGGCTCAGTTGTCATAAGTCAACCTGTAGTGTTCCTTATATAGCACTGGGAAGACTATATTGAGTTTTTCAGATGTATAAATCCACAATTCCACAAATCTTGACAGTTTACTCAAGAATAGTAGGATGGCATTGTCTAGGAACTCTCTTGTATATACTGAAAAAAAAGTGTGTCAGGTAGCTAAATAAAAGGATTAAATATAAGCCAGAGAACTAGGTATTAGTCCTTCCTGTTACCATCACTACACTGTTTTCTGACTCTATTTACAAGCCTAGATGTTACTTAGATTCTGATAATAAAATGAATCAGAAGTCACTCAAGGAATGTACATTATCTATGAAGACTAAGATTACTTCAATTTCTAGAAATTCAGCACTTAAGTGAGTAAAAATCACCATGGTAGGTCCTATTCCCTCAGTGTAATAGGAGCGAGCAGTATGACATGAAAATCTAAGTTATTTCTTGATAAGTTTTTTATTTGTATTTGAATATAAAGAGGATGACCTTAAAAGAAAGAGGAGAAATCCATTATCAAATATAATAATATGGCTTGAGCCTCAATGAAACATCTCAGAGAAACACCTCCCTCATGTACATAAATATAAGAAAGAGAGAAGGTAAAGAATAACCAGGATGGCAAGTTCTGTTATAATCCATCTTAATAAAAGTAGTTTTAAATTTCCATAGAATTTGTTTCTTGGTCTGGTCTACATGCTCAGGGCTGATATCATCCTTGTTCTTTCCTCAAATATTCTCCCCCTTTTAAATCCTGGATTAAAATAAATTATTTTAAAGTGAAGATGAACAAAAACTGAACCACAAATAACCACCATGTATTTCAGAAAGGATACAAAGCAGCAGAAATGTAGTATGTAGCACAGATCAAATTTAAGTTTGCATCTGCAAACTTAAACTGCATTTTCTTTACATTCAAGCCTGTCATTTAAAAAATACTAGCATCAATTTCATAGGCCAATACCAGGGTCATTCTGGACAACTGAGCTTCATCTGTTCAGTATTTGCAATAGCTCTATCTGTTGTGAATTAATAAAAGTGCTTTAATAAAGATTATTAAAACCTTTAGAAAAGTGCAGGGTTCTGGCCCTGCACTTCTGATTGGCCGATAATAGCGACATCTGATTGGTCCGTTCAGGAGAATCTGATTGGCTATTAGCGGGCCTCTCTCATTGGTTAAGGGAACTAACGCTTCCCGTTTCTTATTGGTTATTTGATCAGCAGCTTGGCTATAAAAAGGGCTATTGCTGCTGTAGTTTTTGCTCTGTTCCACAATGTTAAATAAAGAGTTGAAGTTCACTGTTCATCGACTCGTCTCCAATTCTTGCGCCCATGCGCAGAACTTAACACTGGTGCCGAGGATGGGATTTGGAGACGTCAGAGCTGACTGAGCACTACAGAGCACTAAACAGAGCACATGGTTGAAGACGCACCAATGGCTGAAACATGTCGAGCAGCGTCATACCACCCGCTCCATTCAACCCGGCACAAGAAGACTGGGACTCATATATGGACTGATTCCAGATGTTTCTGGAGACCAACAACTTGAAGGATGCCACTACCAGAAAGAAGCGAGCGGTATTCCTAACTCACTGCGGGCCGACTGTGTTAAGATGGCCAAGGCACTAGCCAAACCGGCTGAGGTGAAGTCCATGGACTGGGATGTCCTCGAGTCCCTTCTATGGGCCCACTACGCACCGACCATACCAACGCTTGTTCGAAGACATGAATTTTATCAGAGAGACCAGCGGAAGGGAGAAAGCATTGCAGATTTCACAGCGGATCTCCAGAATTTGGGAGGCCTCTGCGGATTCGCTGACCTCGAAGAGGCCCTGAGAGACCGAATAGTTCTGGGATTAGATGCACTAGTGACGCAAAGTAAGCTGATGGCAAAAGGTGACATTAGCCTTGCAGATGCCATCGCTGATGCTACTGCAGCAGAAGCAACCAGGAAGTCGGCTGCACGAATGCACTGCACCCACACCCCGCTCTGCCAACTCGCTGGCGAAATCTCGCATCACCTGGAAGGACAGGCAACGACAGCCCACCACGAGGACCTCGAATCATCATCAGAAAGCAATGAAGAAGAGGTCAACCAGCTCCGGTCTGAATGAGACCAATGCTATCAACACAATCAGAGAGTGCAGTACCAATGCGCTGGTTGTGGGGCAAACCACCCATGAATCAGATTGCAAATTCCTCAACGCGCTCTGCCATGTGTGCGGGAAAAGAGGTCACATCGGAAGAGTCTGTAGAAGCAAGCAAGGATCCAACCCACCTCAGAGGGGGACCAACTACCACCAGCCCACAGGAAGTCATCTTGTGAATCGAGAATACTTAATCCACCAATGGAACAACCACTCCTACAGAAACAAACCACTAGCCCAGTCAACAAAATGAGAAGAGGCACACCAAACCATTATGATCGGTCATGCCTCATCATTAGACGCCAAGAAGATCCGGGTGAAGGTCACCATCAAAAACCAGCCCTGCATGATGGAAGTCGATTCAGGATCATCCCTCTCGATGGTTTCCTGGAAGACCCTTAAACAATTAATTCCCACCGTCCAGATTCCAAAGAATCATACTTAAGGACTATCAGGGAAATCGAATTCCAGTCGTTGGATCCAGCAAAGTCCGTGTCTCATTTAAAAATCGTACTGCATCCCTACCACTAACCGTAGTCAACAGGGATCAGCCTAGTTAGTTAGGCCTCCAATGGTTCACCCCACTTGGAATTGAAGTAGCCGGCATTCACCGAACCCACAGTGATGACTGGGAAGAGGCCATAGTCCGGGAGTTCCAGAACGTCTTTACAGAGAAATTAGGGGAGTACAAGGGGACCCCGATATCATTTAACCTTAACCCCATCCGCCTTAAGCCTTGTCAAGTTCCATTTGCCCTTAAACCAAAGATTGACGAGCAGCTTGATAAATTAATAGCCCAGGGTGTGTTAGAACCAACCGACCATGCTCCCTGGGAAACCCCAATCGTAACACCCATCAAGCCGGATAGATCGTGAAGAATTTGTGGGGGCTACCGAGCCACCCTGAATCATGCCCTTCAGCAGAACGTTTACCCGGTACCGGTGGTACAACATCTTCTCCATTCCCTGGGGGGCAGAAAAGTCTTCGCTAAATTGGATTTAGCACAGGCATAGCAACAACTGCCTGTAGACAAAAAAATAGCAGAGGCACAAACGATCGTTACGCACCAAGGTGCATTTAAGTGCAACCGACTCCAATTCGGAGTTAGCGTGGCCCCAAGAATTTTTCAGAGCTTGATGGAGAGACTACTACAGGGTATAAAAGGGGTTGTACCTTATTTTGATGATGTTTTAATTGCTGCTCCGACTAGAGAAATACTAAGGGAGCGCCTGAGGTTAGTTCTCCAGAAATTTAAAGACTCTGGTCTTAAAGTAAAAAAAAAATAAGTGTCAACTATGTACGGATAAAGTAGAATTTTGGGGGTACTTAATCGATAAACAAGGCATTCACCCCACCGATAGCAAGCTAAGGGCAATCAAAAACACTCCAAGGCCCAGAAATAAGACTGATCTCCAAGCTTTCCTGGGCCTTATCAATTTCTACAACATGTTTCTGCCCCACAAAGCAACCGTAGCCAAGCCCCTACATCGTCTGTTGGACAAAAAGGCAACCTGGGTCTGGGGACACTGAGAGGAATACGTGTTCCAACAAGTAAAAAACTTATTGACTTCAGAAGCTGTTTTGATGCAGTATAATGAGACTTTGCCATTAACGATTACATGTGATGCATCACCATTCGGAGTGGGTGCCATTTTGAGCCTTGTGTTACCAAACGGTAGTGAAGCCCCTATTGCCCACTTTTCAAAAACGCTATCAAAAGCTGAACCTAACTATAGTCAAATCGATAAAGAGGCTCTTGCTGTCTTTTCTGCTGTTAAACGATTTTATGAATATATTTATGGGTGAGTTTTTACTATAGTTACCAACCATAAACCTTTGCTGGGGCTTATAGTGGGGGACAAGCCAACTCCTTATATATTATCTCCCAGAATGACTACTGGTCGGAATTCTTGGCTGCATATAATTATAAACTGCAACACCGCCCGGGGAAAGCCATCCCCCATGCTGACGCACTAAGCCGTGCACCACTTCCAGAAACTGTTGACGACCCAACTCCAACTCTCGCGATGCTCCAGATTGAGACACTTCAATCACCACCACTGACAGCTCGAGATATCGCAATCGAAACCAGACGCGATCCCAGTTCTTAGCTGGGTCGAGCGAGAATGGCCATTGGATCAAATCCCTGACAACTTCAGTCCTTTCAAGAATTGACAGATGGAACTATTTTCCCAGAAAGGCTGCATAATTTGGGGGGATAGAGTCATCGTCCCAGAGTGACTGCAACGAGCGGTATTGAAAACCTTGCATGAAGGCCACCCCAGCATCATGCGCAGGAAGGCGCTCGCACGAAGCTACGCATGGTGGCCGGGTATCGACAAGCAAATCGAGGCCTGGGTAAGGACTTGTTGCAAATGCCAGGAAGTTAGCAATGCCCCACTTAAAGCAACCCCAACAGAGTGGGAAACACCCAGGGGACCATGGTCCCGTATTCATATTGACTTTGCGGGACCTACTAAAGGACACACATTCCTAGTAACAGTGGATGCCTACTCAAACTGGCTTGAAATCTATGAAATGAAAAGTACCACAACTGAATCCATCATCAGGAAATTGGACAGATTATTCGCAACCCATGGACTGCCAGACGTTCTGGTATTCAACAACGGGCCCCAGTTTACCGTGCTTTCTTTGAACAGTATTTGGCAGACCGTGGTGTTCGCCATGCGCTAACTTCGCCGGCGCATCCTGCAGCCAATGGAAGAGCCGAGCGCATGGTACAATTCATCAAAAAAACCCTACATAAAATGGACTATGGCGATATCGAAGATAAGATTAACCGGATACTCCTTCTTCAACACATCATTCCGCACAGCATCACCAACAAGACTCCGGCCGAATTGTTAATGGGACGAAAACTCCGCTCCCACCTTGACTGACTACACCCATCGTACGAACCAGAAAAACCACATGAATCCATTGGGAAATGCTGCGAATTCCAGATAGGTGACTTTGTCTTCACTAGAAACTTTTCTGGCAATCCTTTGTGGGTCGAGGCAACTGTAATCCAAGTCACAGGACCCAGGTCATACTGAGTAAGAAGTCGCGACAGAAGAATATGGAAGCGCCATATTGATCAGCTGTGTTCAAGGCTGCAACCTCATTTCTGTGACTCCGGTAACTGAGGGGGAAGGAGATGCCGAGGAGACTGAGTTCGAAATGGCAGAAAGCACGAGTGGAAGAAGTGAGCATTTGGAAGGATCAGAGAGAGTGGTGGACTTGCCTCAAAGAGACACCTCGTCAGAAGCAAGCCCACAAAGGCAAGAGGACAACGAGGACATTAGCGGCACCGAGTTTTTAAATGAAAGACCGGAGGCACCCTACTCACCAGAAAATGTCCCGCCCAAACAAGATTATAAAGAAGTACTGGGGGGACAGCGAAAATCTAACAGACAATCTAAACAACCTGCCTACCTCAAAGATTACATCACCGCACCCCTTAAACGGAACCCGGGGGGAAGGGGTGTTGTGAATTAATAAAAGTGCTTTAATAAAGATTATTAAAACCTTTAGAAAAGTGCAGGGTTCTGGCCCTGCGCTTCTGATTGGCTGATAATAGCGACATCTGATTGGTCCGTTCAGGAGAATCTGATTGGCTATTAGCGGGCCTCTCTCATTGGTTAAGGGAACTAACGCTTCCCGTTTCTTATTGATTATTTGATCAGCAGCTTGGCTATAAAAAGGGCTATTGCTGCTGTAGTTTTTGCTCTGTTCCACAATGTTAAATAAAGAGTTGAAGTTCACTGTTCATCGTCTCGTCTCCAATTCTTGCGCCCATGCGCAGAACTTATCACTATCAGAATAATGTTGATAAAGAGTGGAGAGGCAAATAAAACACATAAAGTTATACTTGACAGAATCAATCTTGTCTAGAAACATACCTAAATTCAGAATGAAATTATCTTCATATTCACTTTGGCAATATTCAGGACCCTATAGATTTTAGCAATGGAAAAATCTATCTTTTACTGCCCTAGTCATTGTCATCTCTGTTTAATCATATTCATGTAATTCATTATTTGATTAGTATATTTTAATATTGCTTCCCATATAGCCATCCTGAGGTAGTTGTTGTCATTTGGAAATGAAATATAATTTTGGCACTTCATATATATGAGAGCCAATTTGGTGCAGTCATTAAGGCAGTATACCAGAAATCAGGAAACTCTAAGCTGTGGTCTTGCTTTAGGCATAAAGCCAGCTGGATAACCTTGGACTGGTAACTTTGTGTAAGCCTAGGAAACCATTTCTGAAAAACCTGCCAAGAAAACTTCAGGGATTTGCCCAGCCAGGCCCTCAGGCACTTCTGCATATGCCCATGCACCAACACATGTTCATATATGTATGTGTGTGCATAAATGTATCCAAATACTGTACATGTACATATACCTGTGTATATACCAATATGTATGTACATGTATACACACACTTACACACGTACAGAATTCTAGAAAAAAATAGTGAACGAAAAATAAACATAACTACCATTCAGTTTTATTTAGATTGTTCTAATTCAGGCTTACACAATGCTGGAGCTAAGAAGCCAAATACAATCTACTAGTTGTGTACTGTGCTCTGTTATGAACTTGATAAAATATCCTGTTTGCTTTTGCAAAAGAGCAAAGAGTTCAGGACTGCTCAACTTTGTTCACCTTGACAGCTTGTACCTCATGTAGCAGCAGTTCATAGAAATGAGAACTTGTAGAGGCAAGAAATAAATTGTATACCTGCATTCCTTGTGGCTGAATATTAGAGTGTTCCTAAGGGAGAAACCAACTAAGCTTGTGAATCAGACTACTATTCTCTACAATGTGTGACAAGGGAGACATCTTTCTGAATATAGACATGATGTTGGCTTTAGATGAATTTCTTTCCTTTCATTTCTTAACTCAGAATGGAAAAACAGCTTTCTCTATTGGCTTGTATAAGGTGACATCCAGTCTGCAATATGCATTAAAACAAGTGGTATTACCTCTTAACAATTCATTCATTAAGAATAAGTGAAAAGAGGAATTATTGCTCAGGAGCATGACTGAAGTTGAATCTACCTTCCCACAATCTCATTAGAAGTGATTGAATACTTTTGAAATCTGGCTGATTTTGCTTCAAATGTAAATGTTTTCTTGTTTTTGCCAGCTTTCAATTTTAAGAATCCTAGATCTGGGGTACAAAAATTGCAAGGTATTGGTTATGTGCAGCATTCCAGCAGCCTTTTTGCATTTCCTTGATTCCTATTTTCTTATCCCAGATGTGCAAAGAAGGATTTCAAAGATGATCGTGTCAAAGACAAAGTTTTTAATCCTTATGCAGGAAAATGAATGCAAAGGTGGTTCCTACAACTAATTTTAAATTGTTAGTACCAACCCATGTTATTGTATTTCAGACATTCTACCCTCCCAACAGTCTGTAGAGATTCTCAGTCATGCAAGTCATGGTTGTCCCAAAGGTGGTTTTTCTGGAGGCAACTTTTTTTTTTTTTTGAAGCCGTTTTGCTTCCTATTCAAAAAGCTTCTCCAGCTCTGACAGGATTGTGAGGAATGAAAGTGTTTATATTCCTTGCAGATAGAAATGTCTTCAGAAAAAAAAAAAAAAAGGAAGTCCAGTTTCCTCCAGAAAATGCACCTTTGGGACTACCTTCCCAACAGTACCAGCATCAAAATTGGGATTATGCAAGAACAACCCAATATATTTGGTGACCAGATTCCCAGCTCTGAAAGTAGTCCAAAATCACTTGCATGTATGCATTTCTACTCTATATCAACATGACCATCCTATATAGATGAAAAACATCTTAGTATGTGTACTGTCAAAGAGCAAAGACAAACACAAGAGCTATATAAGCTTCAAAAATGCCTTAGAAGAAGACCAAATACCTTTGTATTAAAATAGCCTACACTTATTCAGACTTTGTGAAAGTATGTTTTTTTAAAAAGTGCCACTGCTTTAGAACTCTAGAAAAAGACAGGCTGCTTTAATGAAGAGCAGAGAGGTGCTATATTCATGCAACTCCAAATTATTTTCAAAGCATCTCTAGCCTTCACAAATATGAAGGCACCATGTTTGTAAATTATATGAATATTCACATGAAAAGATACAGCTAGAACAAGCAAAGTTGTATATAGAGGAATATTCATTTTCCTGTTAAAGCTCCATGAATAACAGTACTATGTATATAAAATTTTTTTTAAAAAAAAAACATATTCACAATGCAAAAATCTCTGAGAATCTTTGAAGCATCTTCAAAAACTGTGCCAGTACAATCTTGCACTTGATTTTTTTACTATAAGCATTTGATACAAGTGTAGTTCTAGTTTTAACATGGGAAACCCATTAATTATAAATATCATATGCAGATGAATAATTAATATAATAACACACTGCAGGCAAAAAATCATTTTAGATAAGGGATACTGAATTTTTTTTTTTTTCACTAAGGTTACTTTTCAGTTTTTGATGTTATGAGACCTTGCCAATTTTTTCATGGAGCAATGGTTTTGCATCAATGAGAAACTATTATAAATGACTCTGCATGGAAGAACTTAGACTGAGTAACAAGAACTTTGTTAAAAGTTAAATGCAATGTGATTATTCTAGCTAAATTTCTGGAAGTGAGAATGGAATAATCTCCAAACATATAATTTGGATATTGTTACACTAAATTCTTCAAAAAAAAATTCTTGGCAGAATGATAATCAGTTCACCAATAAAAGCTAATTTAGTGATGGCATTGAATTGCATATTACCTTTATTTGCTTACAAGTTGCACTTTACATGAACTTGTTTGCCGAACAAAAAATAGCATGAGAGGTCAGTATCTACATATAGTGACCTTAGCATCATATTTTTTCCCCAGTAGTGAATGTCACCATATTTATTAAGTAGTCACTTTGATTTCAGTTGAAATTGTTTCTGAATAATATAACAGTGCTAATAAAATAAAAGGGCAATGTCCAATATGATTGAATAGCCATTTCAATATGCATTCTCAGTTTCCAAAAACAATTGTCTTCAAAAGTTTGCCTGCATGTAGATGTGCTCAAGTTTGGGGTGAGATAACATCCAATGGCTATGTTGCTGATTTTTCTCTGTGCCAGCCTTGTTCCTCAATTACTGAACTAGAGTTATCCTGAAATAAAAGGATATTTTATGAATGTAGTTGTTGTAAGGGGTTATGGTTATGGTTGTGTTGGATTAGAACTGGGAAAATCCAGGTTCAAGTTTGCATCTTGGGAAATTCATTGGTTTACCTTGGAATTCCAGGAGAATTAGAGGATGTGTTTCTCATTCTACCACCTTGTGCTTGGAATATAAATCTAGGAAATAAATTATAAGGAACATACAAATAGTTCATCTGTGACTATAAAATCTGTAAGATTGACCATAGACATAAACAGTGCTCCAATTAAATAGTTGGGGTAGAAGCAATAATATGGAAGACTAATGTGTAAAATCCTTTTCTTATTCTGAAAGTGTTTAATTCTCAGGAGAGTTGCCTTTTGTTTTTGTTTTAAATTACTTGCATCACACTTTAATGGATGAATACTCTAGAGGAAAAGTAAGAGAAATCTCAAAAGAATCTAACATCCATATTTTAGTTCCTTTCATCCCCCTGCCTCTCTCTCTATTAAAGCTATCACTTTAAATTGCCTGAAATACAGAGATGCAACAAGCTTCCCCCCACCCCTCAAGTAGATAAAATGAGACCATGGTTAGTACTGCTGAACTTTCATGACTAAACTTGCTGCCTTTTTTAACAGAGTTCTTCCTATGTTTTTAACAGTATTCTACTACACTGCATATGTAATAATGGCTGGGCCAAAGCCAGCATATTTTAGTGCTTCTTGTCATTCAGGGAATCAATCTACTCAACTTAAAAACATCAAGATAGAGATGATCTTCCTCATGTTGAGGAAAGTTGATTGTTCCTCATCTTGAGGAAAAATGAAAGATGAGGCCAATAGTTGATCTTGCTCAGCTACTGGCCTCATCCTGAGGAAAGTGACTTCTGAATATTCACAGGGTACATACAAAATGTAGGATGGTCAGGTGATGCCAAATACTATGGCTGGATCACACTGACCCATGATTCACCACTACTCAGTGGGTGCAAGATTTGCTCCTGTTTGGCAGTTTTCTTTCAAGAGAACATTCTAACAGATAAATGATCAAACCAAATACTCCTTCAAAACCCAGTACAATTTCCATATATAATTTTCACTAAACAATTTTTAAAAGTATAAAGGCACAACAAATTGTGAAATAAAGAAGTAAAAACAGTAGTAGGTGTTATGAACTAATAAAAGCGCTCAAATAAAGTTTTAACAAACCTTAAGAAAAAGCAGGGTTCTAATCCTGCACTTCTGATTGGCCGATAATAGCGATATCGGATTGGTCCGTTTGGGGGAATCTGATTGGCTGTTAACAAGCCACTCTCATTGGTTCAAGGGTTTAACACTTCCATGTTTCTCATTGGCTAATAGGACAGCAACCTGCCCTATAAAAGGGCTGCTGCTTTCCTAGGGTTTTTGCTCTGTTCAGAATGATTAATAAAGAGTTGAAGTTCACTGTTCACTGCCTCATCTCCATTTCTTGCACCCATGCACAGAACCTAACACTGGTGATGAAGGTGGGATATGGAAACATCAGAGCTGACTGAACACTACAGAGCACCAAACAGAGCACGTGGCTGAAGGTGCATCGACAACGGAAACCATGTCCGGCGGCGCCATACCACCCGCTCCATTTGACCTGGCACAAGAAGACTGGGACTCGTACATAGACTGATTCCAGATGTTTCTGGAGACCAACAACTTGAAAGATGCCACTACAGGAAAAAAGCAAGCAGTGTTCCTGACCCATTGCGGGCCTGCCATTTTTAAGATGGCCAAGGCACTAGCGAAACCAGCTGAAGTGAAAACCATGGACTGGGATGTCCTTGCACCCTTTCTACGGGCCCACTATGCACCCGATGTACCAACACTTGTCCAAAGACATGAATTTTACCAGAGGGACCAGCAGAAAGGAGAGAGCGTTGCAGATTTCATCGTGGATCTCCGGAACCTGGGAGGCCTCTGTGGGTTTACAGACCTTGAAGAAGCTCTGAGAGACTGAATAATTCTGGGATTAGAAGACCACACAACGCAGAGCAAGGTCATGGCCAAAGGGGACATCGACCTTGCTGATGTCATCAAGGATGCTACTGCAGCAGAAGCAACCAGCAAGTTGGCCGCCAGAATGCGCTGCACCAACGCACTGCTCCATCAACTCGCCAGTGATACCTCACCTTGCCTAGAGAGGCACACAACAGCGACCCACCACGAGGACCTCAAATCGCCATCAGAAAGTGATGAGGAGGAGGTCAACCAGCTCTGGTCTGAACGTGACCAACGCCACCAGTGGAATCAAAGACTACCACACCAATGCGCGGGTTGTGAGGCAAACCACCCGCGATCAGACTGCAAATTCCTCAACGCGCTCTGCCATTTCTCTGGGAAAAGAGGCCACATCGGGAAGGTCTGTAGACGCAAGCGAGGATCCAGCCCACTTCAGAGTGGAAACAACAACTGCCAGACCACAGGGAATCACCCTGTGAGTCGGGAACATTTGAACCACCAATGGAACAACCACTCCTACAAAAATAAAACACTGGCCATTTCAACGAAACGAGAAGAGGCACACCAAACCATTACAATCGGTCATGCTTCATCGCTAGATGCAAAGAAGATCCGAGTGAAGATCGCGATCGAAAACCAGCCTTGCGTGATGGAAGTCGATTCAGGATCATCCCTCTCGATGGTTTCCTGGAAGACTCTTAAACAATTAATCCCTGCCGTCCGGTGTCAAGACCTCAGAGCCCAAAGAATCATACTCAAAGATTATCAGGGGAACCGAATTCTGGTCGTTGGATCCAGCCAAGTCCAAGTATCATTCAAAAATCATACTGCGTCATTACCACTGACCGTTGTCGACCATGACCAGCCTAGCTTGTTAGGCCTTCAATGGTTCACCCCACTCAGGATCGAGGTAGCCGGCATTCACCAAACCAGAAGCTACGACTGGGAGGAGGCCATCGTTCAGGAATTCCAGGACGTCTTTGCAGACAAACTAGGCGAGTACAAGGGGACCCCGATATCATTTAATCTTAACCCTGAAGTAGCCCCCATCTGCCTTAAGCCTCGTCGGGTACCTTTTGCCCTTAAACCAAAAATTGACGAGCAGCTCGTTAAATTAACAGCCCAGGGTGTTTTAGAACCAACTGACCACGCTCGTTGGGAAACCCCAATTGTAACACCCATCAAACCAGATGGATCGTTAAGGATTTGTGGGGACAACCGGCTACCCTTAATCACGCCCTTCAACAGAACGCTTACCCGGTGCCGGTGGTACAACACCTTCTCCATTCCCTGGGGGGTGGAAAAATCTTCGCTAAATTGGATTTAGCACAGGCATACCAACAACTGCCTGTAGATAAAAAAAAACCACAGAGGCACAGACGATTGTCACGCACCAAGGCACCTTTAAGTGCAACCGACTCCAATTCGGAGTGAGCGTAGCCCCAGGGATTTTTCAAAGTCTGATGGAGAGACTCTTGCAAGGGATCAAGTGGATCATGCCATACTTTGATGACATTTTAATTGCTGCCCCAAATAGAGAAATACTAGAAAAGCGTCTTAAAATGGTTCTCCAGAAATTTAAAGACTCTGGCCTCAAGGTTAAAAAAAATAAATGTCAACTGTGTACAGATAAAGTAGAGTTCCTGGGGTACCTAATCGATAAACAAGGCATTCACCCCACTAATAGCAAACTAAAAGCAATCAAAAATGCCCCAAGACCCAGAAATAGGACTGATCTCCAAGCTTTCCTGGGGCTCATTAACTTTTACAACATCTTCTTGCCCCAGAAAGTGTAGCTGAGCCCCTACATAGACTTCTCAACAAAAAAGCAACCTGGGTCTGGGGACACTGACAAGTGAAAAACTTACTAACCTCAGATGCTGTTTTAATGCAGTATAACGAGACTCTGCCTTTAACAATTACATGTGACGCGTCACCATTTGGAGTAGGAGCCATTTTGAGTCATGTGTTACCAAATGGTAGTGAGGCCCCTATTGCCTATTTTTCAAGGACCCTATCAAAGGCTGAATGTAACTATAGCCAGATCGACAAAGAGGTTCTTGCTGTTGTATCTGCTGTGAAACGGTTTCATGAAAATGTGTATGGATGAGTTTTTACTATTGTTACCGACCACAAACCTTTGCTAGGGATTATAGTGGGAGACAAAGCAACCCCCTATATATTGTCACCTAGAATGACTCACTGGTTGGAGTTTTTAGCTGCATACAACTATAAATTACAACACTGCCCGGGGAAAGCCATTTCCCACGCTGATGTATTGAGCCGTGCCCCACTTCCGGAAACTGTTGACGACCCAGCTCCAACCCTTACGACACTCCAGATTGAAACACTACATTCACCACTGCTAACAGCCAGAGACATTGCAATCGAAACAAAACGAGATCCTGTCTTGGCGTGAGTTCTTAGCTGGGTCGAACAAGGATGGCCAATAAAACAAACCCCTGACAACTTCACCCCTTTCAAAAACCAGCAAACAGAACTTTTTTCACAAAAAGGCTGCATCCTATGGGGAGATAGAGTCGTCGTCCCAGAGCGGTTACAACGAGCAGTATTGAAAACATTGCATGACGGTCACCCCGGCATTGTGTGTATGAAAGCGCTCGCATGAAGCTACGCGTGGTGGCCGGGCATCGACAAACAGATTGAAGCCTGGGTAAAGACTTGCTTAAAGTGCCAAGAAGTCAGCAGTGCCCCACCTAGAGCAACTCCAAGAGAATGGGAAACCCCCCGGCAGCCATGGTCCCACATCTACATTGATTTTGCGGGACCTACTAAAGGACATACGTTCCTCCTAACAGTGGATGCCTATTCCAACTGGCTCGAGATCCACGAAATGAAGAATACTACAACCGAGTCCATTGTCCGAAAATTGAATAGGATATTCGCAACGCACGGGCTGCCAGATGTTCTGGTCTCCGACAACGGACCCCAATTCACCGCCGTGGCGTTTGAACAATACTTAACAGACCGGGGTATCCACCATGCACTAACTTCACCAGGGCACCCTGCGGCTAACGGCAGGACCGAGCGCATGCTACAATTTGTTAAAAAAGCTCTCCGTAAAATGGACTATGGGGACATTGACGACAAAATAGACAGAATACTCCTACTCCAACACATCACTCCGCACAGCGTCACCAACAAGACCCCAGCTGAACTGTTAATGGGATGCAAGCTCCGTTCCCACCTCAACCGGCTTCACCCGTTCTACGAGCCAGAGAAACCCTGTGGATCTACTGGAAAATGCCGCGAGTTCAAGGTAGGCGACTTAGTTTTCACAAAAAACCTCTCCGGCAAACCATTATGGGTCGAAGCAACCGTAATTCAAACCACCGGGCCCAGATCGTACCGTGTACAAACCTGCAACAAAAAAATATGGAAACGCCATATAGATCAGCTTCGCTCTAGGCTACAACCTAAGTTCCCGCGACTCCTGTGACTCCCAAACTGAGGGGGGAGGGGATGTTGAAGAAACCAAATTCGAGATGGTGGAAAGCAGAAGGGAAGGAAGTCAGCAATTGGGCGCGATAAATGAAGAAGAATTAGGGAGGGGACTCTCCTCGCTACAGTGGAATACCTCAACAGAGGCAAGCCCACAAAGATCGGAGGACAACAATGACAGCGTTAGCGGCACCGAGTCGTCCAGTGAGGATGCGGAACCGCCTGTACCAGATATGTCCAAAAACGTCCCACCGAAACCGGACGACAGATAGGAACCAGTGGGACAGCGCAAATCCAATAGACACTTAAAACAAACTACATATCTTAGGGATTACGTCACCGCACCCCTCAAACGGAACCCAGGGGGAAGGGGTGTTATGAACTAATAAAAGCGCTCAAATAAAGTTTTAAGAAACCTTAAGAAAAAGCAGGGTTCTAATCCTGCACTTCTCATTGGCCGATAATAGCGATATCAGATTGGTCCGTTCTGGGGAATCTGATTGGCTGTTAACGAGCCACTCTCATCGGTTGAAGGGTTTAACACTTCCATGTTTCTCATTGGCTAATAGGTCAGCAGCCTGCCCTATAAAAGGGCTGCTGCTGCCCTAGGGTTTTTGCTCTGTTCAGGATGATTAATAAAGAGTTGAAGTTCACTGTTCACTGCCTCGTCTCCGTTCCTTGCACCCATGCGCAGAACCTAACAGTAGGTAGATGAAAAAAAGTGCAGAGAAATAAATTAAAAAGGCTCCCAGTCTTCTTAACAACATTTATACTTTACCTCCTCTCTGTATCTTTCCAATTCTTTAAGTTTATTGATTTTCCATAGTCTATCCTTTCTAATGATCAAACTCCGAAATCACATGTTCTTTTTTTTTCTTGCTTCATCAAAAAGTTCATAAAAGTTTCCAGTCACTAATAAATTTAGTTATTGTCTTTTATTTAATCAAACAAGCCTTTTTTCCCCATCTCTGCTAATTCTGTCATCTTCACCAGACATTCCTCCATTGTGGTTATTTCAGACTCTTTCCATTTTTCTTCATATAATAATCTTGCAGCAGTTATCATATATAAAAACAGTATTCCATAACTCTTTCCTAGTTGATATCCATTAGTCTCAATAAAAAAAAAAAATACTTTTTCTATTGAATATTAATCTTTAAAAAATTGTATAGCTATGTGGATTTGAACCCAAAGTTTTCTGGCTTTTTTTTTTTTTGCAAGAGCACCAGGCATAATAAAATACTCCTTAATGTTTTCCAAATTTCTATCATAAATTGGAAGTACTTTTGCAAATAAATAATTTTTCAAAAGTCATATATCAACATATATCAATATTTCTCTTTTAAATTCTGATATAATGTGAATTTCAATCCTTTCAATCATACATTTTCCCATTTTTTCATTCACACTATTATCTCCAAAGTTTTAAGTCCATTTTATCATACATTCTTTTCCTTGTTCTTCTTCTGTTTCTATGTTCAACAAAAGTTCATTCATTTTAGTAATTACATGTTCATCATT
This sequence comes from Hydrophis major, assembly GCA_033807585.1. Lineage (NCBI taxonomy): Eukaryota > Metazoa > Chordata > Lepidosauria > Squamata > Elapidae > Hydrophis > Hydrophis major. The sequence continues at coordinate 99,504,174 of CM066330.1, read as the reverse complement.
TGTATATAGCTCATTTTCAGATTCTATCTTGTTCTTGTGCTATTCAATTCCAAATGTTCTGTTATCTACTTCACATTTTTCTCTTAACTGTGCATAAGAAAATCTAAATCCTTCTATAGTAAATTGAGCTCTTGATTTCATCTTATATTCTCACATTCTTGTTCTAAGAGCTCTTGACATTGTATGTTAATTATCTTGGCTTTGTCTGCTGTTTCTTTTCTGTAAAATGCTTCTTTTAATGATATCTACCAAGTCATTTTTGGGTTGGATTTATATCTGTTCCAAATTCTGAAAAAGACATTCCTAATATTGTGTTTTTGTTTTAAATCTACATTAATTTTTACTTTATTGTATGAGAGAAACCATGCCACCCAAACCTCAGGTTGTGCTCTTTTAAGTTTTATGACCCTCTTATTCTTAGCAGCACCCATTTTTTATCCAAGCCAGCTAGGTAGCAGGCTGCAAAATGCAGCTTCAAACCTGACAGTTCCACATCTCCTCATTCCTTTGCATCTTGGGAGGAATTTATATTTAAAGCCTAGAATAATTTCTAACCTATTTTTTTCATGTTTAAAACAATACATAGGTAATATTAATAATGACTGTGCAAACCAACTACAGTTATAATAATATGCCATTTGACTCTCAGTGACTCTGGACAGTTTACAGTTGTTAAAAACGTTTAAGAAAAACAACAACAACAACAACAACAAAATCGAACAAAGAGAGCTAAGAAAACAAACCAGAGAGGAATGAAAGGAGGAAAGAGGCCTCGCTAAAGAGCCAGCAACCACATTAGATGAATGTAGCCTCGTTATAATCAAGTTGAATAAAATCTAACTTTTCTTTAGACCTGGCCATTTTCTGGCTTTTTTTTCCTAGATATGCCCTTAAAATCTAATTATGAGGTTAGTTCCCACTGCCATTATTTTATATTTTCAGGCAAAAGCCTTAAATTACATTTAAATATTTTAATGGTGATTGTCTGTCTTTCCTTCCTTCCATTTCTGTCATATCACAGTTCAAAGTAAATACAAAATTAAAACTTACAATTCCCAGTAGTGACAGTGAAAATGAACAACAGTGTTCAGAACTGTGAAGCCTATATATGGTTCACCAATTAAAAACAAAACAGAAGAAAACTAAAAATAAGCATTCAGCTTGTTTGGGCAAAACAAGATCTAGAAGGTACTTATGGATAGACAAATATTAGAAAAAGTAAAACAGTGTTTAGTTACATTTGGGGAGATAAAGTCAAATAAGTTAAGTGGAAATGAATAGGAGATTGTTTGACTAAGAATGGAGATCCTTCCTTCCTTCCTTCCTTCCTTCCTTCCTTCCTTCCTTCCTTCCTTCCTTCCTTCCTTCCTTCCTTCCTTCCTTCCTTCCTTCCTTCCTTGGGAAGCAACCCTCCATCCTAGAAGAATGAAATATTTTGAGGGATATTTAAAAAGGTAGAATATTATAATTCCCTAAATGAGAACTGGAGAAACATCATCTTCAAAGACAGAAAGCAGACTCCGTGTCCAAGCAGAAACTGAGGAGGCAGCTTTTAGAAATGTAGATTTGATAATATAGTCAAGACAGGATATTTTGAAACAAAGGCAGAATGGTAAGATTAGAAGCAGCCCCTCAACCAAGATCCGACACAGGACAAAAATTATTAGCCACAATAGGAACTGCCCAACACCCTTTCAGAACACAAGCCCCTTCATTGCATGACCCCCAGAGCAGTCCAAACTTCATCTGGGAGCTTAGATAAACAATAAACCAGAGGTTGACCAGATTAGCTCAGACAAGCACCTAGAATTTCCATTTCCTCTTTTTCCTATAGAGCCAGCTATGATCCCTACATGACTCTCATAGGAATCTGATTACTGCCAATAGAATATTAGAGGACATGTTCTTGCACAGGAACAGGAAGCTCAAATACAAAGGCCAAAGAAGGTATAAAAGCCACCCACTCTCAGGTCCATTTTGTCAGATGCACCAGAACCACTAACCTTACTTTCCAATCAGCCTCCATGTTGTTTCCAGTCCTTTTCACTTAGTTTGGACCCGAACAGATGGATTTTTTTCAACCCTCCCTCCCTCCCGTCCCATCATTTTTATTGCTGAGATTAAGAATTATATGATACAGGGGAGTAAAAAAAATGACTTCAATAGCATATTCTTTATAGATCTATGTTTGACATTCTGGTCATGTACAAGAAAAGAGGCGATATGTGTGATAGGCAGAATTATTTTTGTGTGGAAAATGTTTTATTGGTATAAATACAGTACAGCCACAAGTCTTTTAAAGTCTTGGGTAGAATGTCCAATGATGCATGTAGAACAATAACTAAAGCATGAGTAAAGCCTGTATATTAAAAAAAATGACACAATCTTCAAAAACAGCTATGTAGAATTCATTAGAACCCCCAACAGTATATATATATAATGAAACTCTTCATAAAAAAAAAAATTAGAAAAACACTTTATAAATAGATGATATAGAACTTAAAATCACATCTATAGAAACCTTAACCATTTCAAAGGGGGGGAAAAGTCCATGAGATTATTTTGTAAATACCCCAACTGTCAAACGGGTTAGGCACCTTCCAGTCTTACATCACATACACATAGTATATATCTGAATAATTAGTGTCACCATGTTTGGGTTGCAAAAACCCAAGGAATCAGTAGTTAGCAGCGAAAAGATATGGAAGTATGTTTTTGCTGACATCTAGTGGCTTTTTAGATATTTGCAGCCCAGATCTGTAAGTATATCCTTCATTTAAATCTTTTGGGAAACCTTTCTCCTACTGAATATTTATTTGCCACAAATTTGTCAAACAAATCTGGAATTATTTTAGAAGCTATTGACAACCTTAAGGACAATTGTGAGATTGGAATTATCTTTAGTTGCAAATGATAAACTCTGAATAGTTGTAATGAGAATGGACTAACCTTTTTCTGCCCTAGAACTGCTACAAGTTTCATTTAAATTTCCAGGTAATTCTTCCTGAATCCCTTTATTGACCAGGTATTTTCATCTTACAGAACTCCACTAAATTTGCTTATGTGGAAATTCATACAATTCACACATGACATATTATTACATATACTGTCAGAAATGATATCAATAATATAAACAAAGAAGGCATTGCTAATGTATTTATTGGTGCAGGGACTGATAAAGTGTTGGGACCTAAAAAGAGTCCTACATTAATGTATATCAGGCATTTATTTCCACCAATAAATTTTCAATTGATTATACCTACATAGTTTTGTACGGACAATAATTTAAGAAGCTCTGAAAAATCTATAGAGCCATCTGATGCCAACCATGAAGAATATAGCATTGAACAAAGGAGCAATCTGCTTGCTATCAACATGATTTGTCAAGGTGCTATTGACTGTAGTGGAGTTGAATTTCATGCCATGTTAGTGACTGCAAACATTAATGGCCATTACACAATACTATAAACTGATCCATAATATTGTTATACATTTAGCTTAATACTATAAATGCTCTACCCAAAGTGTTTTAGCAGAAGCTAAGAAAACAATGTCAATCAGAAACAAAGAGTGCATAGGAAACATCTTATCATTTTTATTGCCCATTGAGTTAGAAAACTGAGGAAGAAAAGGGGTTTATAAAGCTTACTGATTCAGAACTGGTTAAAGGTAAAATGATTGGGAGCATGGCAAACCTTCCAGAAAGGACCATTCCTAGTTTTTTAAGACTCTAAATACAAGGAGAAAAAATGTACTTTCAGACTTGTAAGATTATTGTAACCATATAATAAATGTAGCATTAGTACTTATGGATGGTACTTCTTTTCTGGACTACCTAGAACAGGGGTGTCAAACTCACAGGCTGCAGCCAGATGCATCACATGCTGGCCACGCCCACCCCCGGTTTAGTGAAGGGGGAAAAGTCACGATACATCACATGACAACAACATGACACCATGAGTTTGACACCCCTGACCTAGAATGATGGACAAGAAGTTTATACTTGCCATATTAAGGGAAAAAATGCTTCATGGAATTGACAGCCTCGGAGTTTATGCAGGGTTTCCTTCTAGCCAAATGAATAAAAACAGGTATAATTGTTTCTATAATTGTTTATAATTCTGTTTCAGATAACAGATAATCAGAGTTGGAAGGGACCTTGTAGGTCATCTTGTCCACCCACCTCTGCCCAAGAGGGAGACCCTACACCATTTCTGACAAATGGCAGTCGAATCTCTTCTTTAAAGTCTCAAGTGATGGTGCTCCCACAACTTCAGAGGGCAAGATGTTCCAATGGTTGATTGTTCTCATTGCCAGAAAATTTCTCCTTATTTCCAGGTTAAATCTCCCCTTGTTCAGTTTCCATCCATTATTCCTTATTTCCTCAGAATGCTAAAGGAAATGGAGTCTAGCTTCCCAGGATGAACTTGGGCCAGGTCAGCTTCCAAACAATACAGATTGGTATTTGGCCCTGGCCACTAGATGGAGCCAGAGAATTACAACACTATCTACACAAATTATCTTTGGGGGCATGGCAGTACAGAAAGGGATTGTACTGGGAATGCAGCCAAGACAGCACTTTTGCATTTGATCATTGCAATGCAGTTGTTGAGATCAAGGGACTTGATCAATAGATTTGTTGATATGGAACTCCCACATCACAGAATTCTGCATGGAGTTCTTGGGATAGAAGTGAGTGGTATAAATATTAGACCTTGCTGGATAACAGAAATGAGGCAGTCTGGGTTTGAATGTTTGAGTGGCTTTTGGTGTCTATTTATTTCTCAAAACTGATATAGTCAAGGATCTTGCTTATTAAGAACAGTATTTTTTCTGTAACAGTTGCTTCAAGTTCTTTTTGCCTTCAAAAGGACGTAAACTCTAATAGTTTACATAAACTACGTAAACTATTGTGCTGAGATAGAAACACAAGCCAAAATTCTCTGAAAGTGTATTTAGTATAAAACAAAAGCAAATCTGCTGTAGGCATTTGATTTGCTGAGAATAACAGTTTCAGTGAACTAGTAGGCAGACTGTTTCCAGTTGTGAAGTATGCATGCAGATGAACAAAAGCCAGAACATCTTATGAACCACATTGGTTGCTCTAAAGGGAATGATGTTCTTTCAAAGTCAAATACCATTTCATCCCCAGTTACTAAGGTCTCATATTGTTGGCTCTCTTTAAGATTTGAGAGACAGAAAGTATATTGTGGGAGGAAGGGAGAGTGTCTCTGTTCTGACATGTTAATTGATATATGGGCTTGTTTTGATGAAAGTTTTCTGAAAGTAAGATCTTGAGTGGAGGACAGAGAGTGGGGAGAAAGAAAATGTGTGAAAAAGAACATCACATTTGCAAATGACCTGATCTTCACATGTTGAGCTAGAGGACTCACTTTTTGTTCTCTTTCTATTCCTATATTGTTTTATATTATATATACTATAGAAACAGTATAATATGGTTTTAAAACATAATACATAAACATAAAACCCATGTATAGCCATATTATATTTCCAAGCCATGTTTTAGCTTTGAAATGTAATATGGCTGCTGAAATTCACTTCAAATTATCCAGTGAGATCACACACATGAAATACCAAATTTTAGGATTATAAGGAAAGATAAGCCTTCATAAAATGGTAGGTATTAGGGGAGAAATAGGGTTACTTCAAAGGACACAGTGGTTCAGTGGCTAAGACGCTGAGCTTATCAATCAGAAAGGTAGGCAGTTCAGCAGTTCGAATTCCTAGCGCCGCTTAATGGAGTGAGCTTCCATTATTTGTCCCAGCTTCTACCAATCTAACAGTTCAAAAGCATGTAAAAATGCAAATAGAAAAATAGGAACCACTTTGGTGGGAATGTGACAGTGTTCCATGCGCCTTTGGCATTTAGTCATGCCAGCCAGATGACTATGGACATGTCTTCAGACAGTGTTGGCTCTTTGGCTTTGTAACAGAGAAGTACACTGGCCCCTATAAAGCCAGAAATGATTAGCACGTATGTGTGAGGGGAACCTTTATCTTTACCTGACTTGTAATTACAGGCCAAATAAATTGCTGAATTTTCCATGAGGTGTAGATGGCTGCCCCAATAACTTGCCTCTTTGGACCTCAGAAACAGAGATCCTAAGATTGTGGAGCAACCTGCACTAAGTTGGATTTCATAAAGACAATCTTCTTGGTGTGATCACCTAGATCTAGACACGGAAAAAGTGCATAATATCAATGACCATCCTGTGAAGTGGTCTGAATTTTATTTTAGAGTTCAGAAATGCATTGAGTTGACATGGTCATGAAGCAGTGATGAGAAACTATGAATAGGAATTACTTACCTTTGTTCTGTTAACTTTTGGAGGCTATAACCCCATTCCTTAAGAAGATCATGTGACAGAGAGCTGACAATGCATCCATCCTTCTTATTTCTTCTTTCCCTGATCTATTATTTACCTTTGTATGCAGACTGGCTTTTCATCCCCCTTTCTCTTATTCTTCCTTGATTATTATTTCCCAACTTCCAACCACAACACTGTGACCTTAATTTACCTCTTAGCTGGATTTGGCAGAAGATTTCCTGACACAGTTCAACTCGATAGAATCTTCATTGCAGACAAGAATAAAGTCCCAAACAAAATATTTGATTGCCCACTGCAGCGTAGACATGTCTGAGAGTTATGTTGCGAGACTCTTGTTTAAATTTCAGACTTCTGCCCTTCCAAATTTGCAATATGAAGCTTGTTGCTGACAAATGTTTTCATCAGAGTTCTCTCTAACCTAAAACTACTGCTTTCTACCTCATCAGTCTTTCTTAAGGAACTGATTTATTTATTATATACAGGGTGGATTTTCAGTACTCCTCTCTCCCACTTCTAATTCTTAAAGTATATGTACCAGAGCTATCATGTTAACTGCCCAACATTTTTTTAAGGCAAAGAGAGGGTCTTCGACAAAACATATATGGATTTTGTTCTGTTCCATAAAATAATGTTTGTATTCAGAGGTGGTATTCAGCAGGTTCTGACCAGTTCTGGAGAACCAGTAGTGGAAATTTTGAGTAATTCAGAGAACCGGCAAATACCATCTCTAACTGGAGATTTTACAGTATCCTTCCCCTGCCACACCCACCAAGCCACGCCTACAGAACTGGTGGTAAAAACAATTGAATCCCACCACTGTTTGTACTATTCTTAGCTGCTCTCTTAGTTCTACCTAAATGGTATTTCTTTGCTGAATAATCTTTTCCAGTGATCGGTGTATGAGTGTGTGCTTACACACACACACACACACACACACTGCTACCATTTCCCATGGCATTTTACCTACCTACATAGGGGACAATAAGGGCAAATGACATTGTGTACTTTGTCAGACATCATTATATAAACCTGACATCTGCATTGATAACAGGAAAAAGCACGGATCATTTTGACATTTTCATTGTTTAATATAGATTGCTGCTGGACTTCCCTGAATGCTTTATGGAATTTGTGTGTGTGTGCGTGTTTGTTTTTATTCTTTCATCACTATTTTTTATCATAGATACTATTTCCCCACTGAACACTATTTCCCCTGTGATTCCTACTTTATACTCCATTACTATTTCCAACAAACATGCTTTTCATTGTGTTGTTCCTGCTGGCTAAGGATATTGGCTGGGGAATTCTGTAAGTTGAAGTCCAGGCATCTTACAGTTGCTAAAAAAAAAACCTGTATTAAAGTATCTGTGATAAACTACTTCCAGCAGCCTCCCACTAGCTGGAGATTTCAGCTATCTATATTAAACTTTTTCATCACCTTATACAGCTCCACTTCCATGTTCTTGATGGCAACTAGAAAGAGACTTAGAGCATTTTTGTTTTAAATCATTCATCAAATGTGTATAGTTGCCCTTCTCACAAAAAGTGATGTGGGCAATGTATAACATTCAAATAAAACAACAGATATAAAAATAAATAAACATCCATATTAAAATTAAAATACATTTATTATTCAAATAAATGTATGAACCCTATAGAAAAGAAAGATAAGAATGGCTCCCTCAACAATGGAACCACTGAAGCATGACTTCAATTCTTGGACAGACTACAGTGGTATCTTGGTACTCAATTGCTTTGAAACTCATCAAATTTGGCACTCAATGCATTTTGATGCAAAAATTTGCCACGTCATTTGGTACTCGTTGTTCATTTGGTACTCAACAGAGAAGCTAGAACTTGTTGGTGTCGGCTGCCTTTTGACTCACTACATTATTCCTTATGGAAATAATTTGCTTGGTACTCATCATTTTTGGTACTCAATGTACCTCCCGGAACTAATTAACAATGAGTACTGAGGTACCACTGTATAACAAAATACTACTACAATAGAATCATGCTGAGAGAAAGAAATGATTGGTTTTCTTTTGTCTTACGTTATTCTAATATACTGCAACAGACTGTAGAAGGGAGAGTGGAAATAGATGAGCACTGATTTTAAGTATGTATGAAAAAAGTGATGTGCTTAACTTATTAATAAAATCAATGACTGGACTGCATAAACATTGCATTATGTTTCCTGCCTAAATCTTGGGAGAATTCTAATGGGCCTTTTGTAGCTATAGTACCGATTCCTAGCAATTAAATAAATATGTTTGTGATTTTTGTAATTAGATACTTTCTTATGTTCAATTGGACTAAGACTTCTTTTGATTTTGTTTGTGTTTTGATTCCCCCACATATGGTTAGATATGTTTAGTTCATTGTAATATATATTACTATTTTAATTAATAGTACTATTTTAATTAAAGATTTCTTTATCTGTAGTTGGATTTAAAAAAAAAAACAATTGCTATCAAGCTCAAATCCAAGGATTCAAATTGGAGATATTGTCATTAAATGAAGGCTTAAGAAGCATTAAACAAGTTGTGTAAAAACAACAACAACAACAACAATTGATCTTATGCCACTCATGTTAGCATGCAGCCCAACTTTCAAGAAAAAAGGTCTGTCCTCCCCTCACCATTTGAGCAATTAACTTAGTTTGTGAAAAAGATGGAGAAAAGTTTACATTTTTCAGAGAAAGTAACATGTTTCATAAGCAGAAGTGTAGGATTCAGAGGCATCTGTTGAACCCAGAACCAGTCATAAGTAAATAAACAAATTTGCATGTGATATGTCAATAAATACAGTGGTAACAGGTTTATTTCTAAAAGAAAACAGAACACAGTTTTTAAGGAGCAAAGAAGCCTAGGGATGAGTGTAAGGTTAAGGGAAGAAAGAGTTAGGAATAATACCATATCATGTCTGCTATTGCACTTAATATCAAAAACAAATAAATAGTAAAGTAAAATGTTAGGATCTTCTTATGGACCAGAATTGCCTAAATGTCTTGGCAGAACATCAAGAGTTTGAACCACAATTTTTTTCCAGTCTTATTTAGAAACATGGAGAGACCACTGGACCTGGAATTTCAATAGTCAAATCACGTTCCAGTTTTTTACTTACTATTTCCCCCACTTGTTTTCTATTAATTTCACATGCTCTGCAATTTTTCTTTGGAAATAGCTCAGTGATACAGCATATGCTATGCATGCGAAGAATGCCAGGTTCAATTCCCATCATTACTAAGTAGGGCTCCCCAAAAGATTTCCATCTGAAATCTTGGGAGTTCTGATGCCAAGCAATGCAGGCAATGCTCACTCTGATAGACCAACAATCTAAAACTTTATAAGCAATTTTAAGATTAATTGTTGTCAGTTTTTCTGTACCAGAACAAGAAAGCCACATTGATAGCTTTGTGTTAAGATTTTTTAGAAAAAGATAAAGGAAAGGGAAAATAATATAAAGAGTGCTCTATTAATTTTTGCTGAAAAGGAACAGACTATGTTCAAAACTGTCACTGAATGATTCAGAAAGATAAAGAGAGATATTTTAGACGAAGCTTCATATGGAAGCGCATGTTTTAGCATATACATTCTGGAGAGCCTAGATTTTTTTTTAATGTATTGAATCAAGAAACAATGCCATCAAAAAAGGGGTGGTTGAGGAGATCTCAAAAATTTGTTTTTATCTTCTGGCCTTTTATCCTGTGACTCAGTTACAATCATTCAACAGATGCTTCCAAATATACTTCTCCCTTTAATCAATCTTTTTCTTAGTTGTGATGTTTCCCCTGAGATATATTCTCTTGAGCTGTCCTTAATATTTTCGTACAAAGCTTCCCCTCAAAAGAGGGAGGCTTCTTACAAACAGTGATCTGCATTTACTGAAATCAAGGCAAGTAAAACAATATAACAGAAATTTTTGCCCATCATCATTATCCTCTCAAAGCGCTTAGCTTTTTAAGAAACCACATTTCTAGCTCTGTGGGGTTTTTTTAGTTTTTAGTTACAGAATTGAAAAGTCCTTGAAAGCCCTTTATTTGAATAATGAAGAAGCAAAGTAGTTATTTTCATAGCAAATTTAAATTACCCAGCTTTAAACCTTGTTATCTTGAAGGAAATGAAACTTGAGCATTTCTATGTACCAATTATTATTGGATATAGCCATCCATCTGTCATCAATCTATCTGAGGTAGGACTCTATAAGGGGTAATGCAAAAGTACTTATCTCACACAATGAAACATCTGCACAATCTACACCCAACATCTGCACAATCTACACACAGTAATTTTGCCCAAAGTAAACTTTTGCTCAGGTCAAGTTTAACTCTTTGTGACTTTATGGAAATCTACATGCAATTTTCTTGGAGTGGTCCATTTTGGAGATTGCTGTTTTGATTTTCCAGTGTTGCATGCATATTTTCAGACAAAACCAGGTCCATTGCTGCTTTCTGAGTTCAATCAAGGTCCAGTAGATTCTATCACATAGCTGGGTAGAAAGTTGTCTAGCTTGGCCTTAAATATTACTTGCTATATTTCTGCGAAATATTTCACTTTTAAAATAACCTTAAAATATGATAGGTATTCTCTGACTAATCTTCTGTTTGGGGTAAGGAAATCTTCTTAAATTAGATGAATAGTGCCTTTATTCAAAAGCAAAGAACGTTATAAATTCTTGCAAGATATTAAATGACAAATCCTATTATGTAGATTCTAGCTCACTGGAAAGACTTCCCATTGACCATTCCTGATCCATAGGAATTCTGAGGTCTATTTCTTCATTTTTCTCCCATAAAGACAGTTTCATTATCATATGAATATAGTGTTTGCCCTACAAATGCATACTATGATATGTAGCACTAGTAAAGAATATGGTAGGATTAAGTGAACTAATGACCTAAACTTGATTTTTACAGTTGCCCTATAGTAGGATCCAGTACTGAGGCAACAAAGAATCTTGCTGTACAATCACCTGTTTCCAGTTTTCTCTTTGCATAGGTTCCTTTTCAAAGTTGATCATGTTATTGATCCATTTCTGATTTTGTACATAAAGGGAAGCTTATAAAAATCTGAAAAACTAGCTCAGCGTGATTCTACTCTTTCTACTATGGTCTAAAAATTCCTAGCCAGTAATAAATTATATCTAAAATCTATCAGGTTGTGATATGCTGGGAATAATATTCTATTGTACCTTAAAGAAGAAGAAGTGTCACTAATAGATAAGTTGCATATCGACATTGAAAATACATGTCAGACCCTGAAGAATCTCTTAGGACTACATCATATAAAGTAAGCCACTATTTTAATGCATGCAGGGAAGTTGACATCTATTAAAACTGACAATATATTTCCTTTGCCTTAATCATCTAGAATCTTTGCAGTAGCTTGCCTGCATTTCTTGTTCAGTTCTTAGGATCTTTTATACATTTATAATCTGTTTCTTTGGGAGCATGCATCTCTCTGCAGTATCTTTCTGCTTATTATTCACTTAAATAACAATTCCAGATGTCCACTCTATGTTACTCAGCCTTCAATTATTCCTATGATTAAGCCTAGAAACCATCTAGATGATGAGGCATCTCCTCTATATTCAACAATCACAACAGAATGAAAAACACAACCCTGTTACTAATACTAAGAAATAAGCTGCAAGCAAAAAAAAAAAAAAAGCAAACCAATGAATAAATCCTATTAACATTTCCCCAATACTTAGAATATAGAGAGAAGTAATTATAGAATGCTTGGCTTTATCTACAAGAAATACAGCAACATTATTGGGAATATCAAGCAAATTTGGAAAGGCATGAATAGTGACAGTGACAAATAGGCCTGAATCTTGCCAGGATTCCTGAGTGAAAATTTCTTCATAAAGTGTTTCTCAGTGGGAAGATGTTAGTGATAATGTTTTTTTTTTTTTTTTTTTAACTCAGAAGTTTATAAACTTTGCTAATCTGCTTCCCTGAGCCGAGAAGTAAAGGAGGGGGCGACATTTTGAAAAGCCACAGTTACAGAAGATAAAGTAAATATGGAAACCTGTCAGCCCTATCATTCTGAATCTGAAGCCGGTAGGAATGGAATTTTGGTTGTAACAAGAAAATATAATCCAATTAGTCCTACACGGCTGGTGAAATATCCTGATTGGAACAGGATGGTAAAATAGTTTCAATATTTTTTTTCCTTACTTGTTAGCACCATGCAAAGTATCAGAAACAGAAAGAAGTTTTGTGCCTAATTAAGACACATGGGAGCAGATGAAAGTATATACAATATATAAAATACTACCTAGCTCTTAGGATGTAGAGGAGATTGGTGATAGTTGAATGATATTGCTAGGGTTTGTGCTGTGTGAATCATTGACATTTTAAGAGCAGACTGACTGATGGCAAAGACTGTGGCATGGAAAGAACAGACCTCATAGATATCAGTTAAAATATCTTGATACAGGTGCTAGAAAATAAAGAAACCTGGTTTTAACAGATAATCAGAGTTGGAAGGAACTTATAGGTCATCTAGTCCAATACCCTGCCCAAGTGGGACACCCTATATCATTTCTGACAAATGGCAGTCCAATCTCTTCTTGAAAGTCTCAAGTGATGGCGCTCCTACAACTTCCAATGGCAAGCTGTTCCACTGGTTGATTGTTCTCACTGGTTTTCTCTCCAGGTTCTCCAGATATATCAAAGTCATTGATTTTAAGATATATCGATGACACCTTCGTGATTTGGCCCCATGGACAAGAAAACCTAAACAACTTCCTAACACACCTAAACAGCGCACACCCCAAAATCAAGTTCACCATGGAAACAGAAACAAACAAACAACTACCATTCCTAGATGTACTAATCTACAAGAAAACAGATGGCACACTAGGAAACACCATATACCAGAAGAAAACACACACCAACCGCTACCTCAACGCCCAATCCCACCATCACCCAGCACAGATAAACTCCGTGGCCAAAACACTAATTACTAGAACCAAACGCCTGGCAGACAAGACACACATTAAGACTGACTAAAATATTGACAGCCAACGGCTTCCACAAAAGCAAAATCACCAACTTGATCCACAAAAACACACTGAGACATAATAGAGACCCAGAAGATGAACAGACCTATGGAACAGCTGTCCTGCCCTACATAAGAGGCACTACAGACAAAATTAGGAAGATTCTATACAGACACCACATCAAGACTGCCTTCAAAACAGACAGAAAAATAGCAGCCATCCTCAGGAACCCCAAAGACAAAATTGACCTGGAAAACCAAGGCATATATGAAGTCCCCTGTGCATCATGCCTGGCCACATACATTGGACAGACCAATAGAAGAATAAGCACCCACCTGGATGAACACAAAAATGCAGTCAAAAAGCTGGGACACCACTTCCTCACTCGTCCAACACATGGAAGCCACAGGTCATAACATCAACTTCAATGGCACCAAAACCTTAGCCACCATAGAAAATCCCAGCCACAGAATCATCAGAGAAGCCATAGAGATTGAAAAAAGACCAGAAAGCATGAACAGAAGAGATGATTCCACCAGGCTGTCAATCATTTGGAAGCCTGCACTCACAAACAAAAAAATCTCCACACCACAAGTCAGGCAAACACCTGGGCACAAACAGATCCCCCCTGATACCTCCAGCTCAAACACACCCCAACCAGGCACCCAGATGAAACCCAGCTTCCTAACTAATGATAGCCGTCCATTTACCCGAAGCCAAGCTGCACTAAAGGCCTCCAATAAAGTAACACAATGTTGCCAGCCAATCAAGATACAAAAAGAGCCCCCCCCAAAAAAAAGACAGAAGATATTAGTAGCAGAACACAGCAAACTCCAAGACCAATAAACACAGACCAAGACTCTCAACCAATCAGGAGGAAGAAAAAACCATTCTGACACAGCAATAGGCTGCCCCAAATTTAAATCTGAAACCACTGTAAAAGTTTGACTCATAGACAAACACCATACAGAAGCCTGATGATGGCAGATGAGATTCTGCTGAAACGTTGCTACAACTTTAAAAGCACCCCTATTATGACGTGGGAAAATACCCGAACAAAGCTGAATGCCGGATATATATGACTGGCAACATTGTGTTACTTTATTGGAGGCCTTTAGTGCAGCTTGGCTTCAGGTAAATGGACGGCTATCATTAGTTAGGAACAGACAGAAGATATTAGAAAAACAGACAGAAGATATTAGAAGCAGAACACAGCAAAAACCAAGACCAATACACACAGACCAAGACTCTCATAACCAATCAGGATGAAGAAAAAACCATTCTGGCACAGCAATAGGCTGCCCCAAATTTAAATCTGAAACCACTGTAAAAGTCTGACTCACAGACAAACACTATACAGAAGCCTGATGATGGCAGATGAGATTCTGCTGAAACGTTGCTACAACTTTAAAAGCACCACTACTATGACGTGGGAAAATACCCGAACAAAGCTGAATGCCATACATGTAAGTACCCGTGAAAACTTAAGAATGAATATATATATATATATATATATATATATATATATATATATATATATATATATATATATATATATATATATATATATATATATATATCGTATAATTGTGAAGGTTTGCATCCCGAGATATAAGTTCAGAAGAAAAGGAGATTGCTCTTCGGGAAAAAGTTTTTATTTTTGTTCAGAATTTTCGGATTTGTTATCTCAAGTCCGTCTTCAGTGAACAGTTAGGTGGAGATGTGTCAGGGAAGGAGCTTTGGTCGTTGTTTCTGTCGTTGGTGTCAGCGTTCTATAGATTGGCAGCGCGGGCATCAATCGCGTGATTGGCTTGTCAGTTGTTTTGGGTGCGAGCTGGGTTGTTTTTTGATGTTGTTCATCCAATTATCACGTAAACTTTGATAGTTGGGGTCAATGTCTTTGTGGCGATTAATGCAATTGGTGCCAGTATGCCATGCTTCAATAAATTCGCGTGCATAACGTGTTTTGCCTGTGCCAATTATTTTGGTTGCATCCCAGTTGAAGCAATGATTGTGCTCTATACTGTGTGTTGCTATTTGAGATAGTGGGTCTCTTCTTTTAACTGCTAATGTGTGTTCATGTATTCTTTCGTGGAGTTGTTTTCCAGTTTGGCCAATGTATTTTTGGGGGCATGTTTTGCATGGTATTTCATATATAACGTATATAATAACCAAATAACCGAATAACCAAAGATCCACATATATATATATATATATATATATATATATATATATATATATATATATATATATATATATATATATATATATGTGTGTGTGTGTGTGTGTGTGTGTGTGTGTGTGTGTTTGTATGTGTATTTGTATGTGGATCTTTGGTTATTCGGGTTTTCTCCCGCGTAAGATTGGAAGTATCTAGGCAACGTTTCGATGAAGTCTCATTCATCATCTTCAGGCTTGGTCTTCAGCTCTGTGCTTCTCAGAGTGATGTGAGCTTGCAGCTGCTTCTTCCTTTTAACTGCTAGTGGGGGTGTGACTTGATTGGGTGGGAACTTGGCTGTGTTCTGATTGGGTGGGGGTGTGTTCTCATTGGTTGGGGGTTTGGCTGTGTTCTGATTGGTTGGGGGGTTGGCTGTGTTCTGATTGGCTGGAGGCGTGTTCTGTTCAGGTGGGGGCTTGATTGTTCTCAGGTTAGTCTTAGTTGCTGGAGAGTTTGAGCTGGTGAGCTGTGATCTTGCTGTTTGGCTTCGAGTTCATGGTCGTGCTGCATCTTCATGGTGGAGGTCAGTTCACTTCATGTATGGCTCAGAGGGGTTTGAGGTGGGTAGTGATGCAGCTGCAGTGCGGCTTCTGGTCCATGGTTGTGTTTCATCTTCTGTGTGGGTGTGAGTCTGCTTTCTACCTGGAAGTGTGGTGGTGGCATCTTGTGTGGCTCTCAGGGGTGTGGGTCTGGTGTCATTCTTCATGTTCTTCATTTGGGTTTCCAAATGGCTGGTAGGCGGGAGGTATCATCTCGTTTATTCATGCTGTGTGGGCATTTTTCTATCTCTATGGCTTCTCTGATGATTCTGCTGCTGAAGTGTTCGGTTTTGGCGATAGTTCTTGTATTTTGAAAGTCAATCTCATGTCCTGTGGCTTTGAGGTGTTGGACCAGGGAAGAGGTCGGTTCTTCCTTTTTGATTGAGTTCTTATGTTCTTCAATGCGTGCACCTATTCTTCTGTTAGTCTGTCCAATGTATGTGGTGGGGCAGGCAGTGCAAGGGATTTCGTATACTCTTTGATTTTCTAACTCGATTCTGTCCTTAGGGTTTCTTAGGATGGTGGATATCTTTCTGTTTGTGCAGAATGCTGTCTTAATGTTGTGTTTTTGGAGGATCTTGCTGATTTTGTCCGTAGTGCCTTTTATATATGGGAGGAGGGCTTTGCCATTCTCTTGTTCTTTGTCTGGGATTTTGTCTGGGGTTTCTTTTTGGATTAGGTGGGTGATCTTCTTTCTTTGGAATCCATTGGCTGTCAGCACACCGGTGAGAGTGTGTAGTTCGGTCTCTAGGTGTTGTTCTTCGGCTAAGCATTTTGTTCTGGAGATGAGTGTCTCGGCTACGGAATTGATCTGTGCTGGGTGGTGGTGTGAGAGTGCGTGTAGATCGCGGTTTGTATGTGTTTTCTTCTGGTAGATGGTGTGTCCTAGGGAGACATTGGATTTTTTGTATACCAAGACATCTAGGAAGGGAAGTTGGTTGTTAGCTTCTGTTTCCATGGTGAATTGTATTTTGGGGTGTTGGCTGTTGAGGTGTGTGAGGAAGTTGTTCAGTTTTTCTTTCCCGTGTGGCCAGATTATGAAGGTGTCATCTACGTATCTGAGCCAGAGTTTGGGTTTGTGATCATATTTTTCTAGAGCTTGTGTTTCAAAGTGTTCCATGTAAAGGTTAGCGATGACAGGTGAGAGGGGTGATCCCATGGGTGCTCCTTCTATTTGTTTGTATTTTTGTCCGTTGTAGGTGAAGTATATATTGGATAGGCAGTGGTTGGTCAGATCTAGAATGTGCTTGGGGGGGTTGTATTTGTTTTGGATGGCTGTCAAGGCTTCTTTTATTGGCACTTGGGTGACATCGAAGCTCACTAGTAGGTCACTGGGTTGTAAGTTTTGTTTCTTTATGATCTCGATGAACTGGAATGAGTTTCTTACGTGTGAGTTGTTGGATTCTGCATAGGGCTGTAGTTGTTTGGTGAGAAATTTGGCTAGTTTTTGTTGAGGTGAGCCTATGGAGCTGACTATTGGTCTAAGTCCAGATGCCCTAAACTTTATGGTCTCCCCAAGATACACAAAGAAGGAACCCCACTTAGACCAATAGTCAGCTCCATAGGCTCACCTCTACAAAACCTAGTCAAATTTCCTAGATACTTCCAATCTTACGCGGGAGAAAACCCGAATAACCAAAGATATATATATATATATATATATATATATATATATATATATATATATATATATATATATATATATATATATATATATATATATAAAATTCAGCTTTGTTCGGGTATTTTCCCACGTCATTGTAGTTGTGCTTTTAAAGTTGTAGCAACATTTCAGCAGAATCTCATATGTATAAATTCTTACATTTTCATATCTATATGTATGTATATTTATGGGTATCTATATGTATGGTTTTCAGCTTTGTTCAGGTATTTTCCCACGTCATTATAGTTGTGCTTTTAAAGTAGCAACATTTTGGCAGAATCTCATCTGCCATCATCAGGCTTCTGTATTGTGTTCATCTGTGAGTCAGACTTTCACAGTCATTTGTTTTAAATTTGGTGCTAGCCTACTGCTGTGCCAGAATCATTTTTTCTTCATCCTGATTGGTTGGGAGTCCTGGTCTGTGTTTATTGGTCTTGGAGTTTGCTGTGTTCTGCTTGATTGGTATTTCTAATATCTTCTGTCTGTTTTGTAGCTTTTTTGTTGTTGTTGTCTTGGTTGGCTGGCAACATTGTGTTTCCTGTATTGGAGGCTTTTAGTGCGGCTTGGCTCCAAGTAAATGGACGGCTATCATTTATTAGGAAGCTAGGTTTCATCTGGGTGCCTGGTTGGGGTGTGTTTGAGCTGGAGGTATGGGGGGGGTGTCTTTTTGTGCCCAGGTGTTTGCCTGGCTTGTTGTGTGGAGATAATTGATAGTCTGGTTGAGTCATCATTCATGCTTTCTGGTCTTTCAGGCCATAGAGTTTGAAAAAAAACCTGGTGTTGAAACGTAGAGGGAAAAAAGGTAATAAGTTTTTGGAGAAGAGAGTTATAACAAGAGCCTTGGATAATTAAACAAAGTGCAGTGTGCCCTTTTTACTTTTCCTAAGTTGTGCTATTCCTCTTCACCAGCTTTTTTGTATTTCTTTTTATCTTTTTTTTTTTTTTTTTTGTAATAACTATATGGGTTTTGGGCTTTCTTGAAGCTTGTCTTTGTTTTTCTTTTTTTCTTTGGAAGTCCAATTTCTACGTTTGCTTTTTATTTTAAAGGGAAAGCCTTAAAAGCCTTTTTTTCCCCTTTCCTGGTATTTTTGTTTTTTCATCTACCTTTCTGGTTTATTTTTATGCACTTTTTTCTATTTGAGAAATTTCAATTGGATTAAGGTGTTGAAGAACTTGAAGAATTTCTCATTTTCCTTTTCTTTTTCTTAAGTCTTTTTCTTCATCTAACTATTGATTGGATTAAGGTATACAAGAACCTGAAGAAATTTTGTCCTCCCTTTTTTTCTTTTTTCTTTTGTTATTATTGGGCTTTTTTTTTCTACTATTTTTATTTTGAACTATAATTGGTTATTTCATAATTGGATTAAGGTTTAGAAGAACCTGAAAATTTAGAATTGCTTCAAATGAGTAGGAAATTTACAGCTCCTGGTTCTTCAATTTCTACTTCTTCCTCTCCACCATCTGGAGTACAACGTTCAATACATACAATGTTAAAGCAAGAAAAAGAACAAGAAAAAGTGACTCTGCTGATGATTATGCAAAAAATTCAAAATATTCAAGCAAGATCAGAGAATATTGAAAAGAGAATAGAGAACATTGAACAAAGAACAGAGAACATTGAACAAAGAACAGGGAAAACTGATGAAAAAGTGGAGAACATCCAACAAGTGATGTTGAAGTATGATGAGATATTCCAAAAAATTGAAGAAGATAAACAAAGAGACAAGAAGATTGGAGATATTGATAATAGATTAACAGTGGTTGAACAAGATAAAAGTGGTATGTTGAGATGGGAGATGGATAGATCAGAATTCTATCTTAGATTCCAAAACCTAGAGGAAGAAAAAGGACAAAACCTAGCTGAGATAATGATAGAAATACTGGCTGAAGCTTTGGAAATAACTCAAGAGAAAATGAAGGATGGAATAGATGCAGTTTATCGAATTTTCACAAGATATGCGACGAGAAATAGCTTACCAAGAGAAGTTCACATTAGATTTACAAAGAAAGCTATTAAAACGCAAATATTGCAAGTGGCAAAAGAGAAAACATTGAAATACAAAGACAAGGAGATTGTGGTCTTGAAACAAATACCCAGAAGAATGAGAGAGATGAGAAGTAAGGTCATGGAAATTGTATGGAAATTATAACTCAGAAATATCAGGAGGGCCACTATTCCCTGTCTCTCTTAAGAAAGGAAACCCTATTCTTTTTCAGGAAAATCTAAGTTGATTACGGATTCTCCTTGCTAAAATGAGTTGTACTGAGCTATTATTTTCAAAAGTGTTACAGAATGGAAAGGCAAGTTAACATGAGGATTATATTCTCTTCCAGATGATCTTAAATAGAATTCTATTTGATGAGACAATTGACAGCTGTGTGACTTTTTTTAAAATCACAGAGAACATATGTGAGCTTTCATTATGCAAATTACAAAATCATTTCTCTAGTCATATAAATTTCCAGGTCATTATCAGTCTAGATCAAACATTCTTAGTGAATTTGAATACTGTTTCTCTATGTGCATGTTTTGAAATCAGACTGTTAGTAATAACTGTAGAGCACTATAGCAACATCAATATGAATGTTGAAAATTCAAAACATACTAACTATGCTTCTTTATCTAAATGATATTGGCTTTACTTTCTTAGCTTCAGTTCACACACACAAAATCTACAGAGCAAGTGAAATGGCACTGCAAGGAAAGGTCACGACCTTGTTTAATTTTTTGGGAAAAAATGTGAAGAATGTAGAAATTCTATAGTAACCTAAAGGAGGAGGGGATAAGGAATGTAAATATAGAATTGGGAAGAAAATGCAGGAACATGGTGCATGGTTTTTGAATCTATTTCTATAGAGAGGATTTTTATAAGGAAAAGATTTTTATAAAGAGAGGATCTTAACACCCAGTGGGAATTGAGTCATCACTTTAATTGGCCTTTAGTCTGCTTACAATAAAACTTAAGCTATATCTGTATCATATCTCATTGTTTAAGAAGATATAACAATTCAATTCTTAAAATTGGCCAGCTTGACAGAATGAATCAATGAAATAAACTTATGACACAACTATATATTAACTTTGACCATATCAGTACAGGAAGTAGATCATGTGGTTTTGTTTTTTTTTCAAGAGACTAATGAAAACAATCAAATGATTATTATTATTTTTTACCCGTATGGCCTACAATAACACAATATAATAATATTTTCCAATATAGTCCCCAGCAGATATGTAGGGAATACAATTCTCAAAAATCCCAGGCTTCAAAGTCAGTTCTGGAAAATGCAATATACAAATCTGGAAAAAACCATATTAGAGAAAGATGGTTTAAATTTCCATTTATTCGGTGCTTCCCAAACTTCATGCTCTTGATTTGCTATCAGAACACAAGGATAGTTGACATCTATAATGATATTAGATTTAACAGTGTCACTTGCTAAATAGTGGGTGGTTACCATCCAAAAATAAAATCCCCTAGAGTAGGGGTGTCAAACTCATGGCCTGCAGGCCAGATGTGACATGTGCTGGCTCCATCCCCACCCAATTTAGCAAAAGGGAAAAAAGTCCCAATACATAACATGATGCCACCGTGATGATGCAAGTTTGACACCCCTGCCCTACAGTATCCATCTCTATACAGATATATATGCAAAAAGCAGTAATGTAATATACAGAATAGTATATTACATGAATGGTAGGATTTGACTGATAGTAAGAAGATACCCAATTCCCTCTGGGATATAAAGATGTTATGAATTTTGGGGGTTAGGGGCTTTGGACATGCTTTCTGAGAATTCTGGAAGTTAATTTCTCAATATATTTGAGAAACTTCAAGTTGGGAAAGGTCAAAAGTTCCTAACTGCATTGGTGAAGATTACAAAACTTTAAATTATGAATGAAGAAACTCTTTGCATTCCTGAGCAATGGGACTCACCAACATTACAAACTCAATTATTACGTATATGAATATTTTATATATTAAATTTCATAAGTTCTGCTTGAGTACACCAAGAAACTGAATTAAAATTTGATTTATAATTAAAAACATATCAATCGGTTCAGCACAGACACTTCTTCATGATATTATTTGATCCTTTGACTCTCATTTAACAAAGTCTGAGGTAATCTGTCAGGTAATAGCAGCCATCAGTTCCATGCAAGAAACAATTGTTTGCCATGGCATAGTGAACATTTATAACCCATCAGCAATAGCATAATGATTTATTACATTCATGATATATGTATTACACCAGAAAACAGAGATACATAGTAGTGCATTAAGCCTCCCATTAAATAGATTTGACATTTAAATAGTTCAGCATTTTTATGTGCCTGGATAGATTCACCTCCACCTTTATTTCCAATAATTAGATGAAGTGTAATAGAAGGAAGGAAGGAATCAGGGAGGGAGGGAGGAAGGGAGGGAGGATATTGCTTTACAGGTACCTTTGCATAATTCATCATTTTTGTCTTCTTTTTGTAACTGATAAACAAAGCCCATTATAATCAGTTGCAGACTGAGTAAACCTTGATAAATGATGGCTATGTTTAAGAAAATATTTAAATTCATCAGTACTTGAGAACAGTTCCACCATTGTAGATTAAGACATGTAGATTTGGTTCTTAGATTAATTGAAACCTACCATGCTATTTTATACATGTTGACTTAGAATTGCATCCTGTTGAGTTAAAAAAGATACATATTCTAAATGCTAGAATAAACAGAGTCAATTTTATATAAGAGCACACCCACAAAGCTTATCCTTCATCCTGCCATTTTCTTTTTTAGAGAACTGCCTTCTGTATTTTGGGGGACACACTATCTCTGAATTTTTACAAATCTCAAGGACAAAGCTTTCATAGTCAGAGCATTTTTTTCAACTGCAGATGGAATGGCAAAGGAAAGCTAGCAGGAGGTCTGAAGCATCTCTTCCTGAGCATTTTTTTTTTAATACACCAATTAGCTCCCATAAAAAAATATATGTATCCAGCATCTTTCTTTTTTATGAGGTACACATGTCACTAAAATGATATGCATCAAGAATCCATGGACTAGAGTTAACCACTTCATATCATGTAGTAATACTAAAGGCTGATTTTGAAAGCTTGGTATTATACTAGAATGGCACCATGTAGTAAAAGCTAACATTTTTAATTAAAAAGACAATCTTCCCTGGCCAACAAATCACAGCAGTTCTGATTCAGAGAAATTATGTTTGTGTGTTCATGTGCATGCAACTATATATTCCAAAAATTAGGCACCTCAATTAAGAGGAACAGCAGAAAACAAAGAGAATTAATTCCCCCCATTTAGTTTCTGTTGTGCAAGGACAGTTAACAAATACTTTATTCTTTTTCAGGCAAACATCTTCCTCTTCACATCTTAATTACTACTGAATTCAATTGCATTTGCCACTGAAAGAGAAGGAGGCTAAATAATGACAGCAGCTGACTAAAATTCTACTGTATATAATTCTATATACTGTAATCTTACACCACATTTGAAGGTTGGATTTATCTTAACATAAGGGTGTTTAATACATTAGGTCTTGCCTAGCTTGTTAATAAGGAGAAGAGTTTTTTTTTAAAATTAGAAACTCTTGCTAATTGTTTATTCTGACAGGAATCTTATACTGGCTACTTTTGTTAATTATTTAATCTTGACTTGATTTTAACAATGGGTTTGATCATTTTAATATGCAATGCTAATTTACTGTTACTGTGAACTTTTTACTCAGTTTTATATAGTTTGGAAATCCCTTTTCTATCTTCTTTTTGTTTTCATGTTTCTTTTGTGTGTTTTTTAATAAGTAAGTAAGTAAGTAAGTAAGTAAGTAAGTAAGTGGGAGATTGGAGCTGCGGCCTGCACATGCTTACCTAAGAGCCCCCCACAGCCAGGCTACACATGCCCCAACACCTGCCTCACTTTGTGGCGGTGGCTCCAACAGCTTCATCCAGCAGCCCCCCCTGTAATCACCAGCCCATTTCATCTGTTTGTTCACAGCTGCAATGGAGCAAGAGGCTGAGCAACACACTGTGCCATGGCCACAAGATGAGGTGGGGGTGGAGCTGCTCCATGCACCCAATACCAGCTTACTTCAAAAACAAGCTTACTTAACAGCCTGTGCAGCCAGGCCATCCATACCTTGACACCTGTTTTGCCTCACAGCTGTGGCATCAGAACACCACTCAGCCTTCTGCTCCATTGTGGCTGCAAGCAAACATAAGAAGTGGGCTAGCAGCCATATTGGCTCCTGCTGCACATGATTGCTGGTGGTGGTGTTGGGATGTGGATGGCTGGCTGCACAGGCTCTTAAGTAGAGCTGGGTTTTTTGGGGGGTTGGGGGGGTTTACATTAGGCACACACATAAAAACATGATAGGGCTTATTTTTGGGATAGGGTTTGTTTGTGGTGAAACAGGGTTTATATTATATAGGATATGATAAAATAAGGGAAAATTAAACCTCTTCTATGAAAAAGAGAAAACTGTTTTGGAAATTAGACATGAAATTTTAGCACAGAATTTAGGAGATATATCTATAAATTAGAAGAGGGTTTTTCAAATTTAGTTACATGGAATCCTAGGTTCTATGAGAAACTAGAGGCAAAATAAGTTCATTTAAATGCAACCCATTTTCTATCATTAGAGCTTGATCTAAATATTTTGTTACTGTAACCTTGCAGTAAAGAAAGCTTCACAACTCATGGTTTGTCCTTCTTGTCTGTACTGCCTTAAAGCAGGGGTCCCCAACCACCGGGCTGAGGACCGGTACCAGTCCGTGGAACATTTCCTGCTGGGCTGCCGGTTTGCTGGGCATCGCCATCTTGTTTGACGAGAAAGTGCTTCCGGGTGAGCTTTTCCGGTTGGAAAGCAGCATTTGGGTCCTGAAGAAATCCTCGCGCCTTATTTTCATTGAAGGAGGGGGCTTCGAATGAAATTAAGGTGCAAGGATTCTTTCAGCACCCAAGGCAAGGCTAGCCGAGCAACCGTCCAAAAGCCGTCCTGAAGCGAAGCCCATCGACAAAGGTACAAAAGAGGAGTTGAAGGTGGCAGGGAGAAGCAGGGGACGGCTGGCTGGCTGGTCGCTCAGCTTGCCTTGCCTTGTCATGCATGCTGATGCTGGCACCAGGCCACAGATCATTTTGTGATGCTGGTACCAGGCTGCGGCACAAAAAAGGTTGGGGTCCACTGCCTTAAAGGGTTAACAACATTTTGGTGTTAATCTGAATGTCCTTCTCCCCTTTTTTACTTGTACTTTATAGGAAACTAGGAAGAGTCCTTTCTGAGACAGTTCCCATGCCCCTTTTTCATCTGCAGACTAAGATATCTTTACATGATTTTTTCTAGGCTTCCTCCTGTCTCATTTCCATATCATAAAGTCATTTTCACATATCCTTACACAATGGCAAATGGCCAAAAAGTTGCATGCACATGGAGATGAAGTTACAGGAAACCAACAAGACTCAAAAGAGATCCTCGGAAGCAATCCAAGAGGAAGCATAAAAGTACCAATCGTGTATTTTTTCTTCCTTTGCTTCTGGAACTCAGGCATATCCCAGAGGATCTATGAGTTAAAGTTGGTTGGTAAATAAACATTCCTTTTGACAACTTCGACATATTGATGCAAAAAGTTTTGTTTATTTATCAGGTGAAACACAAAAAATTAGAATATCATGCAAAAGTTCATTTATTTCAGAAATGCAATGTAAAAGGTGAAACTAATATATGAGATAGACTCATTACATGCAAAGCAAGTTAGTTCTGATTTGTCATATTTGTGATAATTATGGCTTACAGCTCATGAAAACACCAAATCCACAATCTCAGAAAATTAGAATACTACATGCAATCAAGAATTGTAAATAGAACAATATCAGACCTCTGAAAAGTATAAGCATGCATATATATTCAGTACTTGGTTTTGGGCCCCCTTTGCAGCAATTACTGCCTCAATATCAGCCTGTGGCACTGCTGAGGTGTTATGGAAGACCAGGATGCTTCAATTGCGGCCTTCAGCTCTTCTACATTGTTCGGTCTCATGTCTCTCATCTTTCTCTTGGCAATGGTGAATTTTCTGGCCAATCAAGCACAGTAATCCCATGGTCATTGAACCAGGTTTTGGTGATTTTGGCAGTGTGGGCAGATGCCAAATCCTGCTGGAAAATTAATTCAGCATCCCTATAAAGCTTGTCTGTGGAAGGAAGCATGAAGTGCTCCAAAAATCCCTGGTAGACGGTTGCATTGACCCTGGACTTAATGAAGCACAGTGGACCAACACCAGCAGATGACATGGTTCCCAAAATCAACACAAGACCATGGAAACTTCACACTGGACTTCAAGCATCTTGCAGTGTATGCCTCTCCATTCTTCCTCCAGACACTGGGTCCTTGGTTTCCAAATGAGATGCAAAAGTTGCTCTCATCAGAAAAGAGGACTTTGGATCACTGAGCAACAGACCCGTTCTTTTTTCTTTAGCCCAGGTAAGACGCTTCTGACATTGTTTGTTATTCAGGAGCGACTTGACAAGAGGAATACGACATTTGAAGTCCATGTCTAGGTTCCATCTGTGTGTGGTGGCTCTTGATGCATTGACTCCAGCCTCAGTCCACTCCTTGTGAAAGTCCCCAACACTTTTGAATGGCCTTTTCCTGACAATCCTCTCCAGGCTGCGGTCATCCCTGCTGCTTGTGCACCTTTTTCTTCCACACTGTCCCCTTCCACATAACTTTCTATTAATGTGCTTTGATATAGCACTTTGGGAACATCCAACTTCTTTTTGCAATTACCTTTTGAGGCTTTACCTCCTTATGGAGGGTTTCAATGATGGTTTTCTGCACAACCGTCAGGTCAGCAGTCTTTCCCATGATTGTGATTCCTACTGAACCAGAGAGACCATTTAAAGGTTCAGGAACCCTTTGCAGGTGTTATGGCTTAATTAGCTGATTAGAGTGGGATACTTTGAGTCTAGAATATTGAACCTTTTCACAATATTCTAATTTTCTGAGACTGTGGATTTGGGCTTTTAGCTGTAAGCCATAATCATCTCAATTATAATACATCACGGATTGAACTATATTGCTTTGCATGTAATGAGTCTATTTCATATATTAGGTTCACCTTTTAAGTTGCATTACTGAAATAAATTAACTTTTGCACGATATTCTAATTTTTTGAGTTTCACCTGTATATTCTCCAATGAAACTGAGATTAATATGTAGGCTGGCACTGATAAACTTGTGAGGCTACAGCGCTAGATATGTGGATTTATTTCAGCCAGCAAATCCAAAAGCTATAATAAATTCAACAACAGGGAAATCATTTTGCCAGAAATATGCATTCCATTACAAAATTCAGTTAATACATCTTCTTTTAATTCCACTATTTTAGACCATTTTTTTCCTTTCATATTTTTGGAACTTTTTTTACCTGACAAAAAGAAACAGATGCTCATATTTGAGAAATAGGTATTCCTCTATTTAAAAAAAAGATTTACACAATGTTGAAAATAACATGCAAATTTCTTAAATCTGCCACAAATGTTTAAACATAATGAATTGTGTTTATCTAGTTCTGGAAAAAAGCTTCACCTTATTTAGACTTATTCAAGAAAATATAAATTCACTATTTCTGAAGGACATTCTGATTTTCTATCCAGTTTCATTTATGGAATGAATTTCATGCATATTTTTGCCACATAATTGTTTCCTTTCAATTTTAAATTAATAGGACAGGAAGGGGGAGTATTGCTATTATTTATTGAACCATCAGAATGGATTACAACAGTGGGTCATAATACAGTTTGGTTGATGATTTTATTATCTTCTTAATATTAATAAAAGATAAAAAATCCCTTTCTATTCCATTATTCATTAGTCATACAAATTCAGTTATTCAATAATTTGTAATATTCAATTACAAAAAGAAATACAAATTGTAAAATAGTATAGCACACTTCAATATTTTCATCTCCCTTTATTAGATTTTATTTTATGGGCCTTTCACTAAGAAGCACTTACTTATCTGTTCATAGTTTCTTCAATTCTTACAGTTTCAGTTGATATGATTCTATGTCCTGCAGCAGCTAAGGCCATTGTCTAATTCATAACAGACTTTAGCTATGCTATCAAAATAAAAGCTTAGTTATAATACTTGGCAGTTAATGGTAAGTATGCAAAGCTTGTGTTGCACAGCACACACAGACATTCGAGCAATTTTTTTAAAAATGTACAATTTCATTTATTTACTATAAAAATAACAAGAACTACACTTTAAAAAAACTCCATACAACGTTTCCATCACATTCTGGTGAACCTGAATGTAAACTAGGTTGCCATTCAAAATAAACAATCCAAGTTTGAAATAGGGAATAGGTTTTCACATCAAAAGTTTCTAAATCAAAACATCCTACAGGCTGCTGGAACACCTTTCTTCTTGCAGGATATGAGCCATCTCAGTACATGTTAAAAATTACATTTTTAGCATCCGTGTGGAAGATGATGGGGGGCTGAGACTGGAAAGGAACAGTTTTATCTTCTCTGTTTTGCCTTAGGTAAAGGATCTGAGAAAATATGAGTATGATGCAAAACTATGAATGATGTTGATTCTTAACTTTCGTTTTCTCAAATTTTCCAATATAGCAACTCTATTAAATGACAATCCCAAAATGAATTTAGGAAGTAAATGCCCATTCTTTTCCTATAGTTTATGAAGTAAGTTGTTCATTGCTAACAGGCCTTAATTTTTCTATTCTATGACCTAATCCAAATTACCATCCAAATTACCCTATTCCAACAGGCATTTTCCTTTTTCATCCTGTTATGTTCTGGGCGTGGCGCAAGAAGTGGAGACGAATTGATGAACAGTGAACTTCAACTCTTTATTTAACATGGTGCAACAGCTCGGCTAATGCCCACAACAGCCCACTTTATATAGGCAGGCTCTTGGGTATTTAGCCAATGAAAACACAGGAATGTTAGCTCTTTTAACCAATGAGAAAGGCTCGTTAATAGCCAATCAGATTCTCCTGAACGGACCAATCTGATATTGCTATTATCGGCCAATCAGAAGTGCAGGGCCAGAACCCTGCACTTTACTTTAAGGTTTCAACAATCTTTATTCAAGTACTTTTATTAATTCACAACACCCTTTCCCCCCCATGTTCCGTTTAAGGGGTGCGGTCACGTAGTCTTTGAGGTAGGCCGGTTGTTTTGATTGTCTATTTGATTTACGTTGTCCTCCCGGTATTTGTCGAGAGTCTTGTTGGGGTAGAATGTTATCTGGTGAACAGGGTGCCTCTGGTTCTGTATCTAAACTTCCGTTACCACTAATGTCCTCAGTATCCTTTTGAGGCGAATTTACCCCGTCCCCGATCCTTCTTCTGAGTGGTCATTTCTTCCGTTTGTGCTTTCCGTCATTCCAAACTCAGTCTCCTCAGCATCTCCTCCCCCCCCCAGTTTGGAAATCACCAGAATCGCAGACCCCAGACTGTAGCCTTGAACGCAGCTGATCAATATGGCGCTTCCATATTCTATCATCACGACATTTCACTCGGTACGATCTGGGTCCAGTTACTTGGATTACAGTTGCCTTGACCCACAATGGGTCACCATAAAAGTTTCTCGCAAAAACCAAGTCGCCTACCTGGAAGTTACGGCATTTCCCGCTGGATCCGTGTGATCTTTCAGGTTCGTATGATGGGTATAGTCGGTCAAGGTGGGAGCGGAGTTTTCATCCCATCAATAACTCAGCAGGAGTTTTGTTGGTGATGCTGTGTGGAGTGATGTGCTGCCAAAGGAGTATCCGGTTAATCTTGTCTTCAATATTGCCATAGTCCATTTTATGTAGAGTTCTTTTGATGAATTGTACCATGCGCTCGGCCCTTCCATTGGCTGCAGGATGCGCCGGTGAAGTTAGTGCATGGCGAATACCGCAGTCCACCAGATACTGTTCAAAAGAAAGCACGGTAAACTGGGGCCCGTTGTCGGATACCAGAACGTCCGGTAGTCCATGTGTTGCAAATAACCTGTCCAATTTCCTGATGATTGATTCGGTTGTTGTATTTTTCATCTCATGGATTTTGAGCCAGTTCGAGTAGGCATCCACTGTTAATAAAAATGTGTGTCCATTTGTAGGCCCCGCAAAGTCCAGATGAATATGGGACCATGGTCCCCTGGGTGTTTCCCACTCTGTTGGGGTTGCTTTAAGTGGGGCATTGCTGAATTCCTGGCATTTGTGACAAGTCTTTACCCAGGCATCGATCTACTTGTCTATGCCGGCCACCACGCATAGCTTCGTGCGAGTGCTTTCATGCACACGATGCCGGGGTGGCCATCGTGCAAGGTCCGCAGTACCGCTCGCTGTAAATGCTCTGGGACAACGACTCTATTGCCCCAAATGATGCAGCCCTTCTGAGAAAACAGTTCTGTCTGTCGATTTTTGAAGGGAACATAGTTGTCAGGGATTTGGTCCAATGGCCATCCACGCTCTACCCAGCTGAGGACACGTGCTAAAATGGGATTGCGTTTAGTTTCAATTGCAATATCGCGAGCTGTCAGCAGCGGTTTTTAGAGTGTCTCGATCTGCAGTGTTGTGACGGTCAGAGCAGGGTCGTTAACGGTTTCTGGAAGTGGTGTACGGCTCAATGCATCGGCATGGGGAATGGCTTTCCCTGGACGGTGTTGCAACTTATAATTATAGGCAGCCAAGAATTCTGACCAGCGAGTCATTCTGGGAGATAAAATGTAAGGAGTTGGTTTATCTCCTGCTATTATTCCCAGTAAAGATTTGTGGTCAGTTATTATAGTGAAAGCTTGCCCATAAATATATTCATGAAATCGTTTAACAGCAGATACAATAGCAAGAGCTTCCTTATCGATTTGACTGTAATTGCGTTCTGCTTTAGATAGCATTTTTGAAAAATAGGCAACAGGGGCTTCATTTCCATTTGGTAAAATGTGGCTCAAAATGGTGCCCACTCTGAATGGTGATGCATCACATGTAACCATTAAAGGCAAAGTCTCATTATACTGCATCAAAACAGTGTTGGAGGTCAATAGGTTTTTTACTTGTTGAAACGCATAATCCTCCCGGTGCCCCCAAACCGAGGTTGCTTTTTTGTCCAATAAACGATGTAGGGGTTCGGCTATGGTTGCTTTGTGAGGGAGAAAGGCATTATAAAAATTGATAAGTCCTAGGAAATCTTGGAAATCAGCCTTATTGCGGGGTGTTGGGGTGTTTTTGATTGCCCTAAGTTTGCTATCGGTGCGGTGAATGCCTTGTTTATCTGTTAAATATCCTAAAAATTCTACTCGATCCGTACATAGTTGACACTTGTTTTTTTTAACTTTGAGACCTGAGTCTTTAAATCTCTGAAGAACCAACCCCAGGTGCTCCATTAGTATTTCTTGAGTCGGAGCAGCAATTAAAATGTCATCAAAATAGGGGACAATGCCTTTTATCCCTTGTAATAGTCTTTCCATCAAACTTTGAAAGATTCCCGGGGCCACGTTCACTCCGAATTGGAGTTGGTTACATTTAAACGCACCTCGGTGCATAACGATCATTTGGGCCTCTGCCGTTTTTTTGTCTACAGGCAACTGCTGGTATGCCTGGGCTAGATCTAGTTTAGCGAAGACTTTTCCGCCCCCCAGGGAATGGAGAAGGTGTTGTACCACCGGTACCGGGTAAGCGTTTTGCTGCATGGCGTGATTCAGGGTGGTTTGGTAGTCCCCATAAATTCTTAATGATCCATCCGGCTTGATGGGTGTCACGATTGGGGTTTCCCAGGGAGAATGGTCGGTTGGTTCTAAAACACCCTGGGCTATTAATTTATCAAAGCTGCTAGTCAATCTTTGGTTTAAGGGCAAATGGAACTCAACGAGGCTTAAGGTGGATGGGAGCTATTTCGGGGTTGAGGTTAAATGATATCGGGGTCTCCTTGTACTCGCCTAGTTTATCTGCAAAGACATCCTGAAATTCTTGGATGAGAGCCTCTTCCCAGTCATTGCTGCTGGTTTGGTGAATGCCGGCTACTTCAATTCCAAGTGGAGCGAACCATTGAAGGCCAAACAAGCTAGGCCGATCCTTGTCGACTACAGTCAAGGATAGAGATGCGGTACAATTTTTAAATGAGACACGGACGTGGCTGGATCCAATGACTGGAATTCGATTTCCCTGGTAATCTTTGAGTATGACTCTTTGGAATCGGAGGTCTTGTCGCCGGATGGTAGGGATGAGTTGCTTGAGGTTCTTCCAGGAAACCATTGAGAGGGATGATCCTGAATCGACTTCCATCATACAAGGCTGGTTTTCAATAGCCACCTTTACCCGGATCTTCTTGGCGTCCAGTGATGAGGCGTGACCAATCGTAATGGTTTGGTGTTCCTCTTCTTGCTTCGTTGAGTGGTTTAGGGGTTTGTTTCTGTAGGAGTGGTTGTTCCATTGGTGGTTCAAGGGTTCTCACTTTACAGGACGGCTTCCTGTAGATTGGCGATAGTTAGCCCCCCTTGGGGGCTGGCTGGGTCCTTGTTTGCTTCTACAGACCCGTCCGATGTGGCCTCTTTTCCCGCACACATGGCAGAGTGCGTTGAGGAATTTGCAGTCTGATCGGGGGTTGTTTGCCCCACAACCAGCGCATTGGTACTGTTATTTCTGGCGTTGGTCTCATTCAGACCGGAGCCGGTTGACCTCTTCTTCATCGCTTTCTGATGACAATTCGAGGTCCTCGTGGTGGGCTGTCGTTGCCGGTTCTTCTAAGTGAGGTGAAACTTCGCTGGTGAGTTGGCGAAGTGGAGCGTGGGTGTGGCGCATTCGGGCAGCCGACTTCCTGGTTGCTTCTGCTGCAGTAGTGTCAGCGATGGCATCTGTAAGGCCAATGTCGCTTTTCGCCATCAGCTTACTCTGCATGCCTGGTGAATCTAATCCCAGAACTATTCGGTCTCTCAGGGCTTCTTCAAGGTCGGCAAACCTGCATAGGCTTTCCAGATTCCAGAGATCCGCTATGAAATCAGCAACACTTTCACCTTTCCGCTAACTTCTCTGGTAAAATTCATGCCTTCTCACGAGCGTTGGTATGGTCGGTGCATAGTGGGCCCTTAGCAGGGGTTTGAGGATGTCCCAGTCCATGGACTTCACTTCTGCTGGTTTCGCTAGTGCCTTGGCCATCTTGAATACGGTTGGCCCATAATGAGTTAGGAATACCGCCCGTTTCTTTCCGGTAGTGGCATCCTTCAAATTGTTGGTCTCCAGAAACATCTGGAAGCGATCCATATATGAGTCCCAGTCTTCTTGTGCCGGGTTGAATGGAGCGGGTGGTATGACGCTGCCAGACATGGTTCCGCCATTGGTGCGTTTCAGCCACGTGCTCTGTTATCGCTCTGTAGTGTTCAGTCAGCTCTGACGTCTCCACATCCCATCCTCGTCGCCAGTGTTAAATTCTAGGCGTGGGGCAAGAAGTGGAGACGAATCGATGAACAGTGAACTTCAACTCTTTATTTAAATGGTGCAACAGCTCGGCTAATGGCCACAATAGCCCTCTTTATATAGGCAAGCTCTTGGGTATTTAGTCAATGAAAACACAGGAACGTTAGCATTTTTAACCAATGAGAAGGGTTCATTAATAGCCAATCAGATTCTCCTGAACGGACCAATCCGATATCACTATTATCGGCCAATCAGAAGTGCAGGGCCAGAACCCTGCACTTTACTTTAAGGTTTCAACAATCTTTATTCAAGCACTTTTATTAATTCACAACACATCCAAATTGTATCTGCATTCTTTTTATAAATGTCCCCCACTCCAAATTTTGTCAAAGGCTGGCTAAAAGAGTCATGAATTAAAGAATATATTTCTGTTCAATATCCATTGTATAAATAATAAAACATGATGCATATTAACAAATAACTTTATTGACTTATCACCAAAGGAGAAAAGGCAGCTGAATTAAACATTTTTAAAAAAGGCTAATTGAGAAGAAGGAAAAAAAGACAAAGAAGCAACTTCTTCATGGACTTATTTGGTTAATTTAAGGACCAGTGGTGGGATTCTACTGGTTTAGCCTGGTTCAGACAAACCAGCAGTAAAAAATGCTTCCATTTGGCCAAATCAGTAGTTAAAAAACAGTTACCAGTTCAGCAAAACCAGTATTTCTTTCTTTTTTTCCTCCCAAACATCAGGTGTTGCAACAATCCCCCCTCGCTGCCTTACTGCTTTGCCCAGGCGGCTTCCCTGAGCCTCCCCACACTCCATTTTTTGTCTTCCTGGGCCTCAGAGAAGCCTCCTGGGAGGAGAAACAGCCTCCCAGGAGACTTTCCTGAGGCCCAGGAGGCAAAAAATAAATAAATAATGGGCTTGGGGGTGGGGGTTACTGCACACAAAAAAAGCCACTCTCACCCAGTCACATGGCCATGTCCACCTAGCCACGCCCACAGAACTGGTAGTAAAAATATTTGCATCCCACCTTTGTTAAGGACGCTTAATAGGTCAAGTGAGTTGTTCTTTCAAATATAATTTTGCTCTTCATTTTCCATATTTTACTTTTTTCAAGGACTTAAAGATGCATACTCAGTCTGGTAAGGTCCTGTTTCATTAAAGCAACTACTTTTCAGGCCCTGCTTCCCTGATTCTTCCCTCACTTTAAATGGGATATAGCAAATGAGGATCAATCTGGGATTCTATAGCTCATACTGAATTGTAACACCCAGAATTCCTAGCTGGTATAACCAGGACAATGAATACTCAGAGTTGAAATCTAACATCATCTGGAAGGTCCAGGTTCCCAGGAATTGCATATATCTTTAACATGTAGGAAAAATATAGTATGTATGTATGTATGTATGTATGTTTGTATGTATGTATGTTTGTATGCATGTATGTATACATATTTATCAGATTTACACATTATCTTACTCCTACAAGCTTTTCAGTATGTCTGAGAGTATTAATCCAAACATTATTCCTTTACCTTTTTACCCTTTTTTTTTCATTTCTCCACTATCTTTCAGCCTTGTAATACTAGAAGTGTTCCAGAGGCTCCACATCGTTATTTCCTCTCTTATTCTGTGAGGTACAGTAAACATGCCATTCAAATGTTCTGCTTCACCATTCAGTTTAATTCCTAATGCACTTCCCTGTGTCACTTTGAAGACTATTTTTTTTTCACATTGAGGCTGGATATAAGAGGAGGTGGTTCAACTCAGCATGGGGATTATGAAGTCACAATGCTGTATTTATACTAGACAGCTTATACTAACATGCCTGCGACTAAATACATTTCCTTTTTCTGATGTAGTCACTTTGCTGATTATTATTCTCAGCAGATACTCTATGTAGTTTCCTGCTGTTTGCATTAATCCAGAATTTGTTTAATTCTCAGCTTGATTTAGTTCTGTCTGATTTCTGAATATCTTATTCCTCTCTTGTTCAGCTTTTACATATCTCTCATCCCTTCTCTATTCTTCCTTCCCAGTTTCACAATTCACAAAAAATGAAAAAAATAAAATGCCATTACTGAGAAGATTGGGTAGCCAGACATATGCCTCAGTTTTAAGATGTTTCCCTATACTAAAAAAGACAAAATTGAGTGTTGGATTATGAAAAATAAGGGAAATATTCACTATCATCAAAATTCAAATGTTATGCCTATTACAGACTAAGCAATTGCGCTAATTTAAAAAGTTTAAATAGTTTTACTTCTACAGCAGGCTTGAAATCCTGCACTTCTGATTGGCCTGCCAGCAGCGGATCCTTATTGGTCGTCCTAGGCCGATCTGATTGGCTGTTAATGGGCGCTGCCAATTGGACGCCGCCAACGCGGCAAACTCAAAGCATTGGCTGTTATGACAGCAGCAAGCCCTATAAAAGGGCTGCTGCTGCCCGAGTATTTCAGCTCTGTTCTGAAGTCACTAATAAAGAGTTGAGTCACTTTCCGATGCCTCGTCTCCCTTCTTTGCACCCACGCTCCGAACAGAACAATGCCCCTTTTCAGGTGAACATCCTGAAGGATTGTTACAGGAAAATTAAGAAGGGGAGTCTAAATAATCACTTTTTGCCTGAAATTTGGAACAATCTGAATTATCATATTCAGTAAAATGTAATAATCAAGAATTCTCAAGGAAAATTAAATATAAGAGTCACTATAGGGAAGAAGGGCAGAACACATCTCTATTTCCTACTATGTTTTTACATTAGAAAACACCACCAGAAGATACAAAGAAAGCTGGAAATTTGCCCTTTTTTATTAACTGATACTCAAACCATCTTATTTTGTTCTGTTATATCCAGCATAAGGAACAACAGCCTAGATAAGCCATTGTCTTCATCTATTGCTTTAATAATACATCCCTTACATAACAGCATTTATGAATTACATTTTACAAGCATGTTGTTTCATATTGCTACCTCCCAGCGAAATGGTTCTTGCAGTGATATGTCACAAATAATGCTGATTGGCTTGGTAATTACAGGCAGGGAATTCATTCATGGTTCTGTGGAACTCCAAGTATGGGGGAAAAAAAACCTTTAAAAAACCCCTGGAGGTTATATTGGCAAGGGACAGACAAATTGCAGACACAGGAGTGGTGTGAAAGATAATGAGTTTATATCATCCATAACATTCTATGGGCTGGCTATATCAACTCATTCTGGTCTAGATTTCTGCTTGTTAGCTGGCATAAGTTTCAAGAAAGACATTACAGGGGTTTTGAAGAACTCAGCTGGTTGACAATTCATTCTGCAAAGAATTCAGAAGACTGGCTCTGACCAGTCTGGCAATTATATCAGGGTATATCTGCTCCAATATTTCCTGCTATTCATTAACATCTTAAAAGGTAAATGAGCTAAGAACAACAACAACAACAACAACAACAACAACGACAACAACAACAACAACAACAACAATAATAATAATAACAACAACAACAACAACAACAACAACAACAACAACAACAATAATAATAATAATAATAATAATAATAATAATAATAATAATAATAATAATAAAAATAAATAAAAATAAAAACAGATCTGCCAACATCTAGAAACAAGTAAAGCAATAACTAGTAGTCAGCATGGGTTTGTTAAGAACAGATCATGCCAAACCAATCTTATTTCATTCTTCAACAAAGTGACTAAATTAATAGACCAGCAAAATACTGTGGACATAATATGTTTAGATTTCAGCAAGGCATTCGACAAAGTAGATCACAACCTATTTCTTAGTAAGTAGAAAAAAGTGGAATAGATAGCACCACTGCTACATGGACTCCCAACTGGCTGACAAACCGTACTCAATGAGTAGTCCTTAAGGGACTACATGGAGGGAAGTAAGCAGTGGGGTGCCACAAGGTTCTGTCTTAGGCCCAGTACTCTTCAATATCTTCATTAGCAACTTAGATGAGGGAATAGACTGAGAACTTACCAAATTTGCAGATGATATTAAGCTGGCAGGAATAGCTAATACCCAAGAAGATAGGCTCAAGATCCAGAGAGATCTTGACAGACTAGAACACTGGGCTATATCTAACAAAATGAAGTTTAATGTAGAGAAAAGTAAAGTCCTACAGTTATGCAAGAAAAAACAAAAGTACACATATAGACTGGGTGAAACTAGGCTTAATAGCAGTAACTGTGAGAGGGATCTTGGAGTCTTTGTGGACAACCAGCTAAATATGAGCCAGCAGTGTGCAGCAGCCACCAAAAAAGCTAATGCAATCCTAAATTGTATTGACAGAGCGATGCAAGCAAGATCAAGAGAGGCACTAATATCACTCTATAAAACTTTAGTAAGACCACACCTAGAGTACTGCATCCAGTTTTGTTCACCACATTACAAAAAAGCTGTAGAGACTCTAGAAAAAGTATAGAAAAGAGCAACCAGGATGATTAGAGGACTGGAGACCAAAACATATGAAGAACGGTTACAGGAACTGGGCTTGGCTAGTCTAGTAAAGAGAAGGACCAGGGGAGTCACATGAGCAGTCTTCCAATATTTGAGGGGCTGCGACAGAGAGGAAGGGGTCAAGCTATTTTCTTAAGCGCCTATAGGCCAGACAAGGATTAATGGATGGAAACTGAACAAAGAGAGATTTAACCTGGAAATAAGGAGAAACTTTCTGATAGTAAGAACAATCAACCAATGGAACAGCTTGTGCTCGGAAGTTGTGGGAGTGCCATAACTTGAGAATTTCAAGAAGAGATTGGACTGCCATCTGTCAGAAATAGTGTAGGGTCTCCCGCTTGGGTGAGGGATGATCTATAAGGTCTGTTCCAACTCTGATTATCTGTTATCTGTCGCTGAAGATGAGGCTGAAGACTATATAGGAACAAAAGCATTTCCCTCTTGGATGGTGTCTTTCAAATAAAATTTTCTCAGAAGGAAGGTTCAGGTGAGCTATTTAATGAGAGTTTTGGAAGACCAATGAAAAGGTTTCTGAATCTCTGGAGCTTAGGAAAAGTGGAACAACCATAACAAAAGCTGGCTGCCTTTTTTTGCATAGCAATTCTGTTGCTCCTTTAGATGAGTAACATGTAGCCTTTAATGCTGTCTCTTATGGCTATAACATTTGATAATGTAAATTTCAAACTTATATCATGTTTGTCACAAAACCAAACAAGCACAGCCTTTCCCTTCTTTCAAAATGTGACACCCCTGATAATTTTGCTGCCATAAATGATTATCTCCATAGAATGACTACAAGATGAAAACAGTATTTATCTAATCAACCATTTGATGAAGGTCACTATTCTTATTAAGCTTATGAAGATAAAAATATGGATTATACATAGATACAAATAGAAGCTGCTAATTCAATGATAGAGAATTATACACTGGAAAATTCAAAGTTCTTAAGCCTAAGTAATAAACTATTGTATATGTGACATTGGTTACACAACATTGTTCTTGATATTTTTATTCTTTATTTTCCATAGGTGTGGGTGTGCATGTATGGCTGTATTGCAAATTGCAATTCCAAATTCCAGTCGTATTACCTGCAATCAAGTTTGATGCAGTTTACCTTGAGTTTGTATCTGTTGTGTGCTCTTGTATTATGTGGTTGAAGCTGAAGTATTCATTGACAGTAGGACATTGCAGTAGATAATTTTATGTACTATTCTTAGATCGGACTGAAGGTGGCATAGTTCTAGGTTGTCTAGGTCTAAAATTTCAAGTCTGGTGGCCTAAGGTACTCTGTTACGAGTAGAGGAGTGGAGAACTCTTCTCGTGAAATATTTCTCGGCTTCCTTGACTGTATTAATATATCTTATGTAATGCGGATTCCAGATTGATGAGCTGTATTCAAGTATTGGTCTAGCAAATGTTTTGTGTGCTCTAGTTAGTAGTGTGATATTATTGGAGAAAAAGCTACTCAGGATTAGGTTAACAACTCTTAATGCATTTTTGGCTATGTACTGACAGTGGGCTCTAGCACTTAGATTATTCAGCTTGTATTTTATTTTCTGATTTTTTTGTCGATATATAAGACAGAGGATTTGTTTGTTGAGATTTGAAGTTGCCATTTGTTTGACCATTCTGACACATAGTTGAGGTCATTTTGAAGGGTAGCAGTATTGTCAGTGGTGTTGAATAACTTTACATCATCAGTGAACAGAACACAGTTGCTCTTAATATAATCACAGAGCTCATTTATGTAAAGTATAAATAGAGTTGGTCCTAGAACACTGCCTTTGGGGACACCACTTTTGACAGGTACAGGATTTGATAGGGTGCTCCCTATTTTGACTATTTGTTGCCTGTTTGACAGGAATGCTTCTATCCAGTTATACAGGTGTCCAGAGATACCATAAGATTTTAATTTTAGAAGTAGTTTGTCATGTACCACTGAATCAAAGGCTTTACAGAAGTCTATGTAAATAGCATCAATTGCTTTGCCCTGATCGAGTTGTGTAGTCCATATGTTTTTGCAATGTAGAAGTTGCAGATTACAGGATAATTTTTTTTCTGAAACCAAATTGTTTGTTAAAGAGTAGGTTGTTTGTCTCTAAGTGGAGGATAATGGATTGGTTAATCATTGATTCCATGACTTTACAGGTGATGCAGCATAAGGAGATTGGTCTGTAATTTTCAACTAGGCTGGGGTCTCCCTTTTTGAAGATGAGGATGACTGTGGCTAGTGACCATAGATTTGGCAAGGAGCTGGTCCTGAAAGATTTTTCAAAGATTATGCTTGGAGGTTCTGCTTTGGCAGTGGATAGCTTTTTTAAGAAGTAGGCACATATTCCGTCCTCATCATCCCCTTGTTTTATAGAAAAGTGTGATTGAAAAAAATTAGTCTATTTTTATTTTATTTAATTGTACTATTCCTGGAAGTCAACAAGGCAAGGGTTTCTATATAGGTAATAATTAATTTACTCCATCTGTTGAACATATCTGAAATTTCTCATATCAAATATTTTTTTATCTGTTTAGAATTATCTGAGATGCTGAAGACTTTTTTTTTCCTTTTGGGGGAAATACTGATTCAGAAATATTGAAGTTTCTTCAAGTATGATGCTGAAAACAATAGCACTTAGACTTATATACCACTTCATAGTGCTTTACTAAGCTGTTTACAAAGTCAGCATATTTTCTCCAACAATCTGGGTCCTCATTTTACCAGCCTCAGAAGAATAGAAGGCTGAGTCAACCTTGAGCCAGTCAGGATCAAAATCCTGGCAGTGGGCAAAGTTAGCCAGCAATATTGCATTCTAACCACTGTGCCACCAGAACTCAAGGTATGATTTTCCATTCAATTGATAAAAAATATAGTTTGCCTATTCTTTGTGATCATCCGTAATGTTGGAGAATGGATGAGTGGATTCAATTACAGTTAATGCAACTTAATGGTGAGTACAGTTAATGTACTTACCACTGGAATACCTGAAAGAAAATTAAGGATAGATTATCACAGAGAAAACCATGAATGTGGTCCCTAAGTGTCCAATATTGATTTGATGTCACATAATCAATCCATTCTTATTTATTATGCATTTAGATATTTAATTATTACTAATTCACTTTTTCCACTCCTTTTTATTTTAAATTTTGAACTTCTTAAATTTAAACTTCTTTTGCTGTAATATCTTAAAATCTGAAAATATGCACTATTTAAAGAACGTCGAAAGATTTCGATTAGTGCTTGTGCCCAATATTCTAAATATCTTCTCCCTCAAAGAAAAATAGGGACAGTTTTTGGCAGATAAATCTACACCTCCACCTGTTTTTGCCCCTTATGCATCCTACCCATTCTGTTTTCACATTTCAATATAAAAAATACTGAGAACTGGATTTCCAAATTTGAAGAAATGAAAAAAAACCTATGGCTACTAAATATCAATTGACCGATTCATACGAGATGTATGGATCAGATAATTTAATGAAGGAATTTGCAAAGGGCCCAGTTCCTAAAGATACAGAAAATCAAAAGGGGCTTTGTTGGGCTTCCGGTTTCGCGTGGCTTCGGGGCAGCAGGAATTCGCGACAGCTCGCAATTCCTGCTGTGCTAGCCGTCGAGGTACCCCCGATCCAGATGGGTCAGGGGGATATGGCTGCCCTGTAGGGACAGCTGAAGAGAGAGGGGAGTCGGATAGGGGGGTGGGGGTGTTGCAGACCCCCCCTTTTGCCGGAAAAACCCCTTTTTCCCAAGGCGGTGGAGCGGCGGTCAGCAATGGCCGCCACGAAGAAGCCAGCAACCGGGTAAGATTGCGCTGGAGGAGAAGAGTGAAAGTGATGTCTGAGCCGAGTCAAGTAACATCCTTTAAATTGCCTGGAACTGAGCTGTTTGAATTGCTGGAGGATACATTGTATCCCTAAGAAGAGCGAAAGCGGCGGAGAAGCTGTTAAAGGGAACTTTTTTTTTCTTCACTCTCCCACCCCATGGAAACAGCAGAAATGTTTGGATATATTGGACATTGAAAGTGAATTGTTTTGAGAGTTGAAGCTAAGGGATAAAAGGATTTATGGACATTGAAAAATTTAAGAAGTTGGAAAACTCTTGTTGGAGGTATGGATTTTTGATTATTTAAAATCGATATCGCAAGTGGGAAGGGAGAGGAGAAAAAATTGGAGCAGAAGCTGAAAAAGGAGGAGATTGCCTAGAATCCCAAAGAAAGACATATGGTAATTGGACCTCTTTGATTAAACATTAGCCCCAGAAAGAGAAAGAGAAGAAGGAAGAAAAGTATTAACTTTTGGAACTTTTTTCTGAATTGTTTTTGATTAAAAATACTTGTGGTTGTTTTGGGAAAAGTTTCTCTTTTCATAATGGCATCGCTTGTGGATGAAGTAAAGGCTGAATATCAAAAATATAAAAAGGAAGATACTTTGGGTGCTTTGTTTCAATTTTTAGAAATGGCGTTATGTACTTATGAAAAGTTGATTACGCAGCAGAAGAACTGGGACAAGGAAGAAGAGGAAGAAGAAGCCATCTTTGAAGAACAATGGGTCCTTTCTGGAGAGGAGGAGAAAAAGGATAAGAAAAAGGGGATTTTAAGAATTATAAAAACAACCAAAGAAGAGAAAAATGAGCGAAAAGGTGGAGGCAAGGTTAGAAAGCAAAGGAAAAGGAGTAAGAAAAGGGAGGAGGAAAAACAAAGGGGTAAAAAGGGCAAGGAGAAGAATAAGCAAGAGAGAAAGGGGGGGAGGAGAAGCCTCAATGGGGGGAAGCAAGATCTAAAGAAAAAAAGTTTATTTAGAGACAATGGGTGAATTTAATTTAGGATAAAAGAGGGATTCTGGAGGGTATATAAGATTGTGTCTTTATATGTGTGTTTAGAGTATAAAACTTATTATGTAATTTTAGAATCTTTTAAACAGAATCCCAAGAAAAATTGTTATACGAAGAACTTTTAAGTTAGGGTAATGAGTTATAGACGTTACTCCAATTGGTGTATAGGAGAAGTATAGTAAAAGAAAAAAGATGAATGGATAGTTGGAAATAGAACAGACAAAGAATGTTATTGAAAATGGTAATAAGATATGAAAAGATATATAAAGGTTTTGTTATGGTTTTTTTTTTTTTGGATTTTGTATATTGATAAAAGGCAATAAAATTTTAACTAACAAGAAATAATTTGGATGAAAAGGAGAAGTAGGGATAAGATATGAAGTTAAATAGATAAAGTATTGATACTATAATTTGGAATTGTTATGTTCTATTGGTTTTTTATTATTATTTTTTCCTAGAAAAGAATTTATAAGCTGTTATGCCTTGATTTTTTGTGCATTGTTTTTATAAAATTGATAAAAATGGTTTATATATATATATAAAAAAATGAAAATGATAATAAGATATGGAAGGATATACAAAGTGAATATGATGTTTGAATTTGTGTCTGTGAGAAGAGTTTTAACCGGGGATCAGACAAACTTCAGAAAAGATCTTTTAGTTTTGTTTATGTTTTGTGTTTTGTATGTTTGTATATTGTGTTTTCTGTAAAAAATTAATAAAATTTGTTTAAAAAAAAAAGGGGGGGCTTTGTTAATGTATATTTGCAGCAATGTTTCTTTTCAGATTATATACATATTTGAAAGGAATTATAGTTACACTATAATTGCAAATTCCAAACTGGCCCATATCATGCTTTTTTTTTAAGGCAATACAAATGACCATTCTCTGGGAATTCTAATAAATGGGAATATAAATCCTTTTTTTTTTTAATTAATGTAGTGTATACAATATTAAACTTCACTTAATTATTCCCCCCCCTTGTTCTTGCCCTTATTCTATTTACTCCCTCACTTAACCTTTTGCACTTGGAAAGAAATCAAGAATATCATGATTCTTCCTCCCCTTTAACTCCTAAAACTCTTAGCCCAACCAATATTTTACACTCAGTCTAGCACCTGGCAGAGAAATTGGCTTTCTCTTACCTCCCGCGGTTTCTTATAGAACAACTGCTTCTCTTGGGAAGTTGTTTATTTCTCTTTTCCCCTTCATATCCTTGACCATCTCTCTCCCCCACCCCACCCCCCAAATTGTGAGGTGTTTGGTATCACAATGATGAACAAGATACAATTACGAGAATGGTATTGCGGTTGAAGAATCTCTGTGGGGATCAGTGGAAATTAAAAGGCAGGCTGGTATAGGAGGGGATGTGGAATTGTGAAAGAAAAATCTGGCTGGTTGCCTGTTTAGAGTAACTGTGAAGAATATAGATGAGAGGGATGTGGCAGGAGAACTCCCAGTGATGTTCCAAATCATACTGTTACACCATTTCTATCCACCAAGTAAATAAAATAAAAATAAACCCTGCATAAAGTTTTTTATGTCTC
Source organism: Hydrophis major (assembly GCA_033807585.1). Classification (NCBI taxonomy): domain Eukaryota; kingdom Metazoa; phylum Chordata; class Lepidosauria; order Squamata; family Elapidae; genus Hydrophis; species Hydrophis major. Next base: position 99,460,119 of record CM066330.1, on the reverse strand, counting down.
AGTTGTTAAACAAAATAATTACACTCTTGCAATCTGGGAAACTCTGTTCAAAACCTTCACTGCAACCTTCTAGGTGAGGAACAACACAAACCAGAATTTATCACCTTAAATGATCCTTCCAATCTGGATTTTTGCCGTGGAAAAGTTGGTAGCCCTAGTTTTGATCACTGACATAGCTAATAGAACACAATGGAGAGGAACAGTAAGCACTCTACAAAGCAACCAATCAAACACCACCCATCCGAATACCAGATCAACATCTTACATTTTATGGATAAAGATTTAAGCCACATCTTTATCTCTATCACATTTAAACAGTGGACAATCTTTCTTATACATACACACAGATATAGACGCACAAGATCATAAAGAGCATTGTAAGCATTGGCAAGTTTATGCTTGTAAGCATTGGCAAGTTCAAAGCATAGTATCTTCAGGTAGGTCTAGGAAAGTCTTGCTTAATTTTTCCACATAATTTTATTAAGCATTACAAATAAAAAGAATAATACAGACAACAAAAAGCCAAAAAAATATTCAAAAGAATAGAAAAGTGTGAACAAAAATTAAAAAAAAAAATAGAAAAAGGAAAGGAATAATAGTTATCACTATCTCTAATGCAACATAATCTCTCTTCACCTATAGTTCATCTATTTAGGAAAAACAAAACAAAGCTTCACATGTTTCATCAGTCATCTTTTGTCAGGAAAAGTACAGTAAGGGCAATCAGAAGTAACTTTTTTTTTCTTTTAGCCCTAATCAACCTCAAATGCCTTCCAGAGTTTGTAAAAATATTTTAATCCTTTCAAAAAGAGTCCCAGAATTAATTTTCTGCTCATCTGTGTTTCAAGCCAAAAATCTTTCAGACCTTTAGCAGATTTCTTCTTTATATCCAATAAATAAAGTTTATTCTTTTGTTTATCACAACTAATAAAGTATTTCAAAACCTTAGCAGAGCTGTGTACATATATATCTTTCTCACAAACATGCACACATGCACACACACACATATACACACACAAGGTTTGTTTCCTAGTTCAATATTTGTAGATCTCCTTTTGCGAATAATCATCCATCAATTCCATTTATGTGCCCATATCTTTCTCATTATTTGCTAAAATTAAGTCCCCCTTCAAAGTAATTTTGAAATCATCTGCTGCAACTAGTTTTTATTCTGTAATTTCATTGCAAGTTCTGTCAACCTTATCAAGAAATGTATTTGCTTTGTCCCAAAACTTGGCAGACAAATATTTCAAGCTTCTACAGTACTATGGATTTCTGCTTTGTCTTCTTTATCCTCTAGCTTCCTCTAGTGTTCAGCCTTCCATGTCCTCTTATCATAAAAAAAATCAGATCAGTTGTCATTTTTCCCATGGGAAAATTTATTCTAGTCAAAACACTTTATTGGTATTTAAAGTTAAATTTCAAAGTCCTTATGAGCCCTTAATCCACCATTAAACTTTCTAAAGTCCATATTCAAGCACTCTTTAGAAGTTATTTCTCTAAGAAAGTGACTGACCTAGCAAATACAATATAATTTGCCATTCGGAAGAATCTTTTGGAATTCAAATCCAAAGTGATTAAGAAGTAAGGTGTGACTGAGATATTATGCTTCAAAGGCTGCATCAAGAACTGTGAGCAAAGATGGTTCCTCCCTTGACTCAAACCCATAGGCAAACCTCACAAAATGAAAAATCCTGTGGTTCACTCATGAGCAGTTATGCAGAATCACATGGGCTATCTCAAAATTCTCTCTTTAATCCAGAGAGAATTTTGGCAGTCAGTTTCCCCCATCCCATGTGGATTGTCACACCATCCAGAGACAGAAAGAGATGTTTAGCACCTATTCCCATAATAGCAATTAGACTTATATTCTGCTTTACAGGCCTCTCAAAGCGGTTTACAGAGTCAGCATATTGCCCCCAACAATTAGGGTCCTCATTTTACCAACCTCGGAAGGATGGAAGGCTAAGTCAACCTGGAGCCTGGTAGGATTTGAACTGCCACATTGTAGGCAGCTGGCTGCAGAAGTATCTTGTAGTACTGCACTCTAACCACTGTGCCACAGAGGCTGCTATAATGGTGAAGTCAGCAGGAACCAATGTGTGCAAAATTAGGCTAGATGACTAACGATACAACTTTCCTGAATAAAATGTGATTCCTGGCATCCACCCAGGTTTTTGGCTGTAATATTGCATTTAATTGACTTCCAGAGCATCTCTCTTTCTCTCTCTCTCTCTCTCTCCTCTCTCTCTCTCTCTCTCTCTCTCTCATCTTCTCCCTCTTTCAGACACGTGTTACCCATTACAGTCAACCGGTATTGTCCCAAGCCTGACACTTTTTTCTTTTTCTCTCCTTTCCTGAACTGCTTTTTCTCCAGAAGGGCATCCTCCAAAAAAGTGCTAACTGCACTTTTGTGACAATTCAATTTTGTGATCTTAATTATTTGACTAGAACCCTCCCACCTGCTTACAACTGCTGCCTGAAATTGCTGTTATAATCAGTTTCACACTAAAAGTTTTTGCTTCCCTCTTTAAAAAGCTGCTGCTCACAGCACCAAGAGTGCTAGCAAAGAGCTGGTACTAGCGCATTTCCTTTCAATGCATAGTCCCAATTATGTGCCTTTTTACTCTCTTGTAATGCCTTCCTCTCCAATGAATGTAAATAAAAACAAAAATTATCTTCTTGCTAATTATCCCGGGACCGGGGTGAATATTACAAAGTGAAGGGAATGGGAAAAAGAGTTATAAGATTTGCCCTTTTACCTGGTTTCCTCATGAGTTGAATTCTGGAAACTTTCCTTGCTGTTTGGGCTAATGTGGCAGTTTGTGTCTATATCCTTTTGTTATTGTAAAGCAAAACAAACAAAGAAAAAGATCATAAGCACAGCTGCAGTCATGTGATTTTTCATTTACTGACCACTTCTCTTAGCAACCAACTCACTGTTCCTAATTATGGTCACTAAACAAGGATTATAAGTGTATTTGGATGGTGTGGGCGAACAGCTTAGGCAAATATACATTAATAGCTGAACAGGGAACATTCTATAGCCAGGTAAATATCACATCAAAAGATCTGTTTAAAGTAGTACACAGAATATCATTACATGAAAATGCCATGTAGTTTCAATGTATAGATAAAATAATGACTGCCTTGAGATCATGAAAGCCATAATATTGGTGAAGGCAAAAAATGAGATCATGAACATCTCCAATTATTATATTTTTTAACCAGTGGTGGGATTCAATATTTTTTAATACTTCTGTGGGCATGGCTTTGTGGGCATGGCATGGCTTTGTGGGCATGGGTTGTGGGCATGGCAGGGGAAGGATACTCTAAAATCTCCATTCCCTCCCCACTCCTGGGGGAAGGTTACTAAAAATCCTATTCCCTCCCCACCCCACCCCACTAACCTGCTTTCCAGCTCCATTCTCCTGTGCAGGGCAACAAAAGAAGACCCAGTCAATCAGCTGGGACTTGGGAGGCAGAGAATAGATGGGGGCAGGGCCTGTGAGAGGTGGTATTTGCCAGTTCTCCAAACTACTCAAAATTTCTGCTACCTGTTTTCCAGAACTTGTCAGAACCTGCTAAATACCACCTTTGCTTTTAACAAAGTTGGGAAGTATTTCTATAAATATGAATAACTCGTTGAAATGTCCTACAGTTTGAGTTTGTCTCTTTAGAGCATTTTCATCTTGGTTTGCATTTTGAGAAGCACAAAGTCTTCATTATGAAACCTTTCTATATGAACCTCTTTAAATTCCATATTTCAAGAACCAGAAGGAGACCAAAAAAAGAGGAGAGAGTATTTCTCCACAGGCAGCACAGAAACAGTTCACTCTTTGGGTTGTTCTCTATGGAGGCATTTTATCAATGCTAAGTGTATCTGCGTACAAATAATTTTTATAAGTATGAGCAAAATTGGGATGAAAAGTCTCCCTAGGTAATTTCTGCTGCCTGAGATTTATTTGTATAAATCTAATGTTACTATTTGGTCATCACCCACTTCTGCCTCTCTTTAGAGATACCCAAAGTTAAAAGAAAGAGCATAAGTTTCTGGTACTAGCCAAGATGATGTCACATGTCATGACATAATTGTACAACGTTATGTGAATTGTATCATTACTCAATTTGTGTCATTTGGGGGATGACATTGTAATACAAATGTTCTTGCCGCCTTGTGGAGGCCTTTGATAAGCTGCCAATAGGAGGTACTTGTTTTGCTATTTTGCCTATTTTTCTCCCTCATTCCTGCCCACCCAAACAGCCATCATGAAATTAAAAATTGGTCGTTTATGATATAATCTTGATTTAATGAAACATTTGGCAGGGGTTGCTTTTCTTCAATTATTGAGCATTCAATGAATGACATTTGAACATATTTGAAGTGGCATACCAAATAGAAGAAAACAAAGCACAACATACATTTGTACAAATTGTGAGTTTAACAAAAAGAGAGATTGAGTTTTGGTGTTTCACTTGAAAATCATGCAATCTTCAATCTTGCTGATTTCACAGACTCAAAAATAGCTTTCCATGTTTTCTAGAATACATCTACCATTCCAGTCCATCATCTCTAGTATAATTGCAGCTATTTCAATCTTTATAGGAATTACTTGGCAGAAAGGATTGTCTCATTCTCCCCAAGAAACTTGTTATTTTCCCAGGTAACAATTCTACTGCTGAAGCTAAATAAATCTTGCTATATAAACTCCCTGGATGGAAGGCATATACAATTTTTCAAAGTATCTAGAGAAAGAACAGGTTTTTGTTTTGAAAACTATTGTAAATATTAATACTGAATGTATTTTTTCAGTATGTAGCAACTTCAGCCTTCAAAATATAAGAGGAAGGAATCAGGAGATTTCTGAGAACTCAAATTCTTATAGAAATGCAAAACAACGATATCCTAAAGGGAGGATAGGTGATTTCTAAGATAACATAGGAAGGACAGGACATGTTTAGGAAAACTGGGCTAATTACTCTGCCAGCTTATTTTGAATAGGATTTGAGAAAGTTGTTTTTGTGAGGAGGAAGGGGGATTGAGTAATTGTGAGTAAGATTTTCTCTACTGATAAAATAGCAAAAATAACTTTCTTCTATATCTTTATCACACATATATATGTTACAGATAAAAGCTAATAACACAACTTTTATCTATAAACACATCCGTAAAACCTTATTATTTAGTTCTAATCATAAAAAAAAAATCCATGAAGAGTTACCAGAACCAACAAGAGTTATTTTTAGTTTAATCACATCTATGTTCCCTTCCTTTATATGCTAATTACTTTGTAATTCTATGTATCTCCAACTCTTTTTTTTCCCCTGTGGGGGTGGGGCAGGTACTAACTGTAACTTTAATATGTTTTGAAGGACCACAGTCTCAGCACTTTTAATTATCATATTTTTACCACATATTATGCTAAATTGTTCAAAACACTGGAACCAATTATGCAGATAAATGGTGGTCTCTTCTTCATTGAATGTTTTTCTCACAAATAATATATTCATTTATCCGGGAAAAGTTAATTTGGATTCCTGCAAGAACAGGAATGATCCCTTTTATTTGTATAAATTATGGAACTTGTAACCAATTTGTTTAAGTCAACAACTGTCACCTTTAGCCTGTGATGAATCATGAATTCATTTTTTGTATATAACATCAAAACACAGTTGAGGAAAGACCTGTAAGGCCAAAGACCTGTAAGGCCAAAGAGAGTCTATGCTCTTTCATGACAATTTGCATCCTATTTCAATATATAATATGTATTGCACATCCTACAAGAGCAATTGGGAAACCTTATAATTCCTGTCACACGACTGCCATGTCATCTCCTTACCAATTTTTTCTAATAATGTCAATATGATTTAAAGGCACCACACCATTCTTGTAAATTATGAGTGGAACATAGTTGCTCTACCAAGTGGCAAATATGTATAGAGAAAGGTCAAATAATTCATTGAATATCTCTCAGAACATCACAACACAATTATTATGCATAATTTTCAACTTCCTGTTCACGTTCCGTAATGTATCCTATTACTGCATTATTCCATATTGGTTAAATTTTAGCAAAGTGTGCTTTGGCTACTAAATTTTACCTAATACTTCATTACTGAAGTACTATTCAATCTTCTTTGAATCATTTTTTCTCCTGCCTGTACTGAAAAGATTATGAAACAACAGAGTGTATTCGTATAACAAAAGGATATTATATTTTGGCAATTAAAGGTCATATAATAATTTCTCACAACAGTTCCTTAATGGTTTTTCCATTCACCTTCCCACATCTGAAAGAGGAAATAGAAGACAGAACAATAAATGAATGAAAATTGATGTATTAATCAAAATGATAATGGATGCATAGGAAGAAAAATACCAAAAAAGAAGAATAAACTGGACAGTACTATAATCTATCTTTATGATATTAAAACTATTTGTCTCACTACTTAGTTTAAGGGCTCTGTGAAATTAAATTGCTAACACATCTGTCATTCTTAGAAGTCTTTTTCAGGCGTTTACCTAAATAAGTAAATAGAACTGAAAATGGTGCATTTCCTGAAGCCTTTCCCTGCTTTGCTGCACCTTGGGGCTCATTTAAAAGTGATCGTGTGATCCCAGGGCTGAAGAAAGCTGGATCTCTGATAATGGTGACAATTACACTTGCATTCAAGTGAACACTACCAACGATCCTCTTTGAAATTGTTGTTCAAAATATCAAGGCTAGAGAGAGACAAGGATGGGTTCCATTCTCTGTTCACTCTGGAGCCTGCATACATTCAGATAAATGCCTGAATGGGACTTATGTAATCAAAAGAAAAACCAGAACAAATCTATACAAAAATGGTTGTCTTGGTTCTCAGTGGCTTGAATTATAGAAGGTGAGGGTTGCCTAATTAGACACGATCCCAATTATTCACAAACTGAGCATGAATGTATGACTGGATTAATTAGTCTATTTTGGTCCCCATATAATGAAAGTTTGTGTTCCCTCCCCCAGAATAAATGCCTTGTAATGCAGTTTCCAAATACATTGTTCTATTTAAAGTTTGTATACTTTGTATGTTTGAAGTCACCAGCTAGGGAGAGTAGCACTTTGGAAATATAAAACTAATAAATAGGAAATGTCTGTTTTTTATTGTAGCCCAGGCAATGCCAATGCTATAATTATATATAGCTCGTGCAAAGAAGACTTGAATTTTCAGTCTTGCGAGAACTTTGAATTTTTCCTATGGTGGTGTGGATATTCTCCTCATTATGATTAAATAAAAAGGGGTGCAAAGAAAGAAGGAAATAGGAGACAGAGGTGTACTCTCATCCATACTATAGAATGTTACTATTTGAATAGTAAATTTAGCATTATATTCTACTAGCCTAATGATAAAAATGGAAAAATTATGCCTTATGGCTTTGGCTTAGCAAACTCTGCTTCCAGTGCCTCATTACGAATTATATGTATATACTTGATCATGAACAAACATGAGAAATCACACTTTCTTTATTTCTGTATTGATTTATACAAGTCATATGACCACCTATCCTATTTGAGTGACTCTAGGCAGGAAAACAATCAAACCAACATAATATAAACTAAGCACCCAGAATAACCATTTGAGATTAAGACTGGAACAGAAGAAATCAATCAATTGATATACTGTACTGTACATAACTTACAGTTCCAGTTCCACAGCCTAGGATAACAGTCAAGTCATTTATGCCTTGTGAAAGACTAGCAAAATGGGAACCTAGGGCAGATGCTACAGTAGAGAAAATGTAATTCCTTTTCCACAAGATGGCATCATCAGATTGATGGGACCTGAAACATGACATCTTTGATAGTTCTGGTGAGGCATGCATTAACAGTCAGAGATAGGTGCTGACACAAATAATTTGACTCTGTGCTATCTAGGGTTTCATAGATGAAAACTAGAACTTTAAGTTGTACCTAGATGCTCACTGAGAGTCAGCTCAAGGAACAGAGGTGTTACAGTACACGAGACTATTGTTAAATGTCCAAAATATTTTACCAGTTTAGTCTAGTGGTTAGTGTTAGAAAATAGGAGATTGAGTTCTGTTATGTATAAAAAGTTGACAGGGTGATTTTGGACCAGTATTTTTGTTTCAAGTCAACTCTCTTCACATGATTGTTGTTATAGACTACATAGTAGGAGGAAAGAGTATTAGTTATGTTCCCACCTTGAATATTTAATAAAATAGTAAAGATGGGATAAAAACAATCTAAAAAGATCCCCACTTTTATTGTTGTATTCTAAACCAGTTGCAGCTTCCAAATGCTTTCTAAACATAGCTCCCTGTAGAGCTTAAATTAGTAGGCCAACTAATTTTATTCCTTCCAAGAAAATTTCAGATGGGGAAAAATGAGGATATAACTTATTGCCCTATCTTACTTTCCAGATTACCCATTTACCCATATATGAAAAGGTATATTCTTTCCATCCCAGAGACTATACATGTTTATATCAAATATACCAGAAAAACAACAACAAAGCCCTTTGTAACAGAATAGCTCTTATAAAACAGCCACCACATCTCTCTTCAAAAAATGCAGTCACAAAGGCAGCACATGACTACTATCAATGCTAAAATCCTGGTCTTAGCTACTTTCTGAAAGTACCCCACCCTTCTCCTGGAACAAGCATTTCCATAATATGGGAGCTGTCACATCTTTCTCCGTGGATAGATTAGAGACTCACAGCATCTCTTCTTAGAATAAGTGTACAGAACAGACTAAATCTGTATGGGAAACAGGTCTAAAGGTACAGAGAAGTTGAATGCTACTGTTAAGTATTTGTTCCAATTAGCAGCCTTCCCACTTCATTTTGCACAAATTGTACCTTCTGAATTATCTTAAGGGTGGAAAGGGTTGACTTTAGTTATCAGTATGTACAGTAATTTGAGACTCAGTCATTGTCTTAACAGCCTCCCAGTTATGAAAGTTGGCAAAAAAGCTTGAAGTTCAGTGAATGTTTTTCTGGCCATGTTTTTGATCTGTTGTTCAGGAAAAGATTCCCAAGCCATGGAGCTGTTCTTCAAGGGAAATGTATCTGGATCCAGAATTGGTCTGGAATCAGAATCAAGCCAGATAAGTCACCAACAAATAGTACTTGCATCTTGCTGGAATTTAAGTTGACCTCCCCCACTCCCATTCCATTCCTTATAACCTACAGGCACTAATTGTGTAACTAATTGATTGATTCCTGAGCTATGAGGAAATGAAAGGTATTTGCAGGAGGGACATTCCATGCCTCCCTCCCAGAATCCATGATATGAATTACTTATGAGGGAGAAGAAGCTTTACCATAAAAAACAGGAAACCAAAGATGTAAAGTGGAATGAGAACAGTCAGAAAACATATATAAGTGCAATTGCCTTATAATACCATTTTAGTATTTAGCATTTTGAACCCTGTAAAAGACAGATTGGCCAAGCCAGGGTGAGGAGTCAAATGGAAACTTAGTCTAGAACCCCTTCATGTGCATAAGACGATGAAGTTCCACCCCTCTTCAATGCTGTTGAACCTTATCTAGGCTCAACCAAGTGCAAACTGTCAGTCTGAATAGCATATTTCCAGACTGAATAATGCATGATTATTGTCTGTCTGAATGACTTCTCAAATATTCGCTTTTTAAATGTCCACATATTTAGATTCTGTGGTTATTTTTTTTAGATTCTTTGCCAATATTTCTTAAACTACTCATATTTTAGAAGATATGACCCTATTGTAGGGAAGGAGTCCTATCCCAGGCAAGTACATATTTCATATAATTGTGATGTGTTTCTTGTAGGACAAATTTATCTGTAATTTTTCTTGTGTCTAGCAATTTTTTTTCTGTCTAGGAAAATTTGGCTTTATATTCCAATGGTAGAAGAAGATCACAATTCATGGTAGAATTATGATCCAGGAACCATATTATGGTGGATATATCATTTCCTAAAATATTGACTTTAAAAAAAAATGATGTTAGTTCAAACTAGAAAGAAAATAGATCCAATCTACTGGTAAAATAATACCTACAGAATATAGAATACAGAATGATTACTTAGCAAAGATTTCAAATGTCCAGTTGCCTAACAGTAACACTAACAAAAGGATCATATTTTACTACATGATATTAATGAAACTGAAAAGAGGAAAAATAGGGTAACCTGGAGTCAGTTTGAGGGATAAGAGGACTCCATTCTTCAGATGTAGTGCTTTTAAACATAAATCTTTGCTTCAAAGTTATTTAGTTGAATAAACATGCAGTCTGAATGTAGCTGTCTTGGAAGATCTTAGAGTTAAAAAAAAGTCCTACCAGCCTGGTGTTTGTTCATTTTTGAGATTAGCAGGCCATTTTCATTTTCATTCCTGAAATTAATAAGTGAGAACTATTTTCCAAAACAAAAAATAATAATTTGACTACACTTGCTTTTGTTAACTGTAAGTACTGATAGAGGTTTATCATTTATTTCACAATCTCTCTCATTCTCCATTTCTCTTCAGTTCTGCTTATTTTCTTCCTTTATAATTTTGCCTATTTCGCTTCCTGTTAGACATTTTCAAGATGAATACATTAAGAGATGAAGTTTATTTCAAGAAAGGAAACATCCCAATCAACCTTTTCAGCTCCTATTTTGTTAGAATTAATTTAATAAGAACTATATAAGACACTTTCTCCCCCTTCCAAGACTCACGTTCAGAAAATGGTAGTTCTCATCTGACAGTTGACAGATAACACTATCAGCCAATAAAAGAAGACACAGTGTATGTAAGGACAGAATATGATACTAATGTAAAAGAACAAGCCCAAATCTCTGATCTTTGACCCTGTCAGATAAATACATTTTCCCCCAATCTATTTTTTAAAAATGAGAAGCTCGGTTTTCTAAGACAAGGGAGACACTTCATAAAGGTTGATTAAGTAAGATGTTTTTGTTGACCTCTGAAAAACTATGGAGGCAAGGCAAGGTTGACCTTTTGAGTGAAATCCCAAATCGGGTTGACAGCAGGAGAAAGAACAATTTGTAAGAATACAAGAAATTACTGCTGAATTTGGCCAATGGCCCATAAAGACCAAAAAGATGCTTTCAGAAATTTACAAATATGAATTGGATAACAGACCTATTCCATTGTTTCTGGTATTTAATGTATACCCTTTGTAATTCAATTGATACAATCAAGCTGCAGCCACTAAAGCCATCAAGCTGTAGCCACTGAAACCTGAATCCTACATAGATTTCTACAACACGGTGCATGAAATTGTCCAGGTTCCTTTTAACTCCCACTTTTGGAGGCAATCACCCCATCTGATAGTAGCTAATTTCACAGCCCACTTGATATGTAAAGAAGTATTTTTCTGTTACCTCTCTTGGATTTTCAAGCATTTACTGTAGTTTTAATGAATGTCTGTGGAAAAGAAGGAAATATTATCTTTATCTGCTTGTCCCATATGGTCCTTATCATGGTCATCGGAAAAGTATATTATGTTCCAAATTCTGTCTCAACACAAATTTATATAACCTAATTAGCTATTTTATTCTTAATATTTATCTTAATTATTCCAAGCATGTTTTACTTTTCTTTTTCACAAAAGCTGTGTTATGGACTAAGCCAATGCAGTGATACAACCCTCAACAACTTGACTTTACAGCAGGCTTGTAATCCTGCACTTCTCATTGGCCCGTGGATAGCGAGTTGTGATTGGTCATTTTTGGCCAGTCTGATTGGCTGTTAACGAGGCCCCCTGATTGGACGCTTGTGAAAGCAGTAAACTCAATTCATTGGTTATTTTGACAGCAGCCAGCTCTATAAAAGAGCTGCTGCTGCCCAAGTATTTTGCTCTGTTCTTTCTTGTTAATAAAGAGTTGAAGTCACCGTTCGATGTCTCATCTCCGTTCCTTGCGCCCATGCCCAGGATTTAACACTGGCGAGGAAGGTGGGATGCGGAGACGATAGAGCTGACTAAGTACACATCGAACAAGACAGAGCATGTGGCGAAAGAGTGCACGCAACAAATGGCAACATGACCAGTGGCACCATAACACCCGCTCCATTCGACCCAGCAACCGAAGACTGGACTTGTATATAGATCGCTTCCAGATATTCCTGGAGACCAACAATTTAAAAGATGCTAGGCCTGGCAAGAAACAAACAGTGTTCCTGACTCATTGCGGCCCCGCCATTTTCAAAATGGCTAAAGCACTAGCAAAACTGGCGGAAGTGAAGACCATGGATTGGGATACCCTCGCCCCAATCCTCTGGTCCCATTAGGCACCCGCAGTACCTACAGTGATACGAAGACATGAATTTTACCAGAGGGACCAACGGAAGGACAAGAGCATTGGAAAATTCATCATCAACCTCCGGAACCTAGGAGGCCTTTGTGGTTTTGCAAACTTAGAGGAAGCCCTAAGAGACTGCATAGTTCTGGTATTAAATGCACCACATGTGCAGAGTAAGCTGATGGCAAAAGGTGACATCAGCCTTACAGATGTCATCGCCGATGCTACTGCTGCAGAAGCAACCAGGAAGTCAGCCGCTCGAATGCACTGAATGAACGCACCGCTTCGCCAACTTGCCAATGAGAGCCCACTCGCCACTGAGAAGCATGCTACCACTACCCACCACGAAGACCTCGAGTCATCCTCAGACAGTAAGGAAGATGAGGTCAACCGGCTCCACTCGGAACGAGAGCAAAGGAACCAGAGACGTCCGCGCCAATGTGCTGGTTGCAGGGCAAACCACCCGCGATCGGACTGCAAATTCCTCGACGCACTCTGCCGTACCTGCAGAAAAAGAGGCCACATCGCGAAGGTCTGCAGAAGTAGACGAGAGTCCAGTCCCAACCGAAGGGAGAACAACCTCAGTCGGGAGATAGGCAAACCTCCTGAGAACCGGGACAGTCTGAACCACCAATGGAACAACCACTACTACCACAGAAACCAAGCACCTGCCTCTTCAATGAGATGAGAAGAAGCCCACCAAACCATTATTATTGGCCACGCTTCATTGTTCGATGCAAGAAAGATCCGGATAAGGGTTACTATTGAGAATCGACCGTGTGTGATGGAAGTCAATTTGGGATCATCCCTATCGATGGTATCCTGGAAAACCCTCAAACAGCTGATCCCTGCTATCTGCCGCCAGGACCTCAGCACACAACGAATCATCCTGAAAAACTACCAGGGAAACAGAATTCCAGTTGCCGGTTCCAGCCACATCCAAGTATCCTTCAAGGACCGCACAGCAAAGCTTCCCCTGACTGTCGTCGATCGTGACTGACCCAGTTTGTTAGGGTTACAGTGGCTTAAGATGGCTCCCACTCCAAATGGGGAGGCATCACAGGTAACAGTCAAAGGTAGAGTCTCGTTGTATTGCATTAATACAGCATCGGAGGTTAAGAGGTGTTTTATCCCTTGGAACGCTTTCTCTTCACACCGTCCCCAGACCCAGGAAGCCTTTTTATCATGTCCTTGGTCCCGTATCCACATCGATTTTGCAGGACCCACAAGAGGACACACTTTCCTCCTTACAGTGGATGCCTATTCAAACTGGCTCGAAGTCCACAAGATGAAAAGCACCACCACAGATGCAGTCATTAAAAAACTGAATAAACTATTCACTACCCACATACTTCCAGATATCCTGGTCTTTGATAATGGCCCCCAATTCACTGCCCTGCCATTCGAACAGTACCTGGCAGATCGGGGCATCCACCATGCTTTAACATCGCCAGCTCACCCTGCGGCCAATGGTAGGGCTGAGCGAATGGTTCAATTTGTAAAACAGACCTTGCACAAAATGGACCACAGCGACATTGATGACAAAATAAACTGGATGCTTCTTCTCCAGCACATAACCCCAAACAGTACCATGAACAAAACCCCAGCAGAACTCCTGATGGGCCGGAAACTTCACTCGCATCTCGATCACCTCCACCCAAACTACACGCCGGAACAACCCCCAGGATCCAGCAGCAAGTGTCGGGCATTCCAGGAAGGTTACCTCGTGTTTATGAAAAACTTCTTGGGCAACCTATTGTGGGTCCCTGTGACAATAACGCAACTTACGGGACCCCAATCCTATCACCTACAAACTGCAGATGGTAAGATGTGGAAATGCCACATAGACTAACTCCGTTCCAGATTAGCACCGGAACCTCTAGCTGGGGGGAGAAGGAACATTGAGGAGGCTGAAGAAGAAATGATAATCAAAATCCAACAGCCTACACAACCAACCAGGGGATACTCACCATTCGAAGGAGAACCGAGCCAGGGAGTGGCCTTGCCGCGTGACAGCACTGCGATGGAAGCGGATCCAGGGAACCCAGAAGACAGCACTGAGGTAAGCAGGGAAAGCAGCCCAGGGCCATAATCTTCGCCATCCAACCCAGCTAGCAGCCCACCGGAACCAGAACCAGGACAGAAACTGGTGGACCAGTCAAGCAGACAGGTGAAGCGACCTGCCTATTTACGAGAATACGTCACCCCACCCCTCAGACGGAACCTAGTGGGAAGGGGTGTTATGGACTAAGCCAACGCAGTGATACAACCCTCAACAACTTTACTTTACAGCAGGCTTATAATCCTGCACTTCTCATTGGCCCATGAATAGCGAGTCGTGATTGGTCGTTTTTGGCCAGTCTGATTAGCTGTTAACAGGGCCCCCTGATTGGACGCTTGTGAAAGTGGTAAACTCAATTCAATGGTTATTTTGACAGCAGCCAGCTCTATAAAAGAGCTGCTGCTGCCCAAGTATGTTGCTCTGTTCTTTCTTGTTAATAAAGAGTTGAAGTCACCCTTCGATGTCTCGTCTCCGTTCCTTGCGCCCATGCCCAGGACTTAACAAGCTGCACATTAGGTTGACATTTTCAACAGTTGCATTCCTGATCAGTCACTGTTAACTCAGTACCACTAATATATACTTGCAGTTTTTTGTTCTAAAAGCAAGTAAACAAACAGAATGCCAAAATAAAAAATAAAAATCTGAAGCATTTGTCTTTTGGAAGCTTAGCCGCTCTATTTAGAGAGAGCTGTTTAAATCTCTTTAGACTTTCTTTTAACTATATTCACCTGAATTTTTTGCTATAGTCCCAACATATCAATTTTACATTCATTTCTAACACAAGATCATTAATAAATTAAAGACTAATCCATTGGGACCCTATTAATATCTCCCCAATTTGAAAATGGTTGATGTCAGCTCTTTTTTCCTGTTCTCCAATCAGTTCAATATTTGCACCTTTTTCCTTCTACCAAAATTGCTGAATTTTCTCAAGAGCTTTTGTTAAAGAAAATCTCAGTAAATATGCAAATTAACAAGTAAATTGTTTGTTTAGTATGACAGTCTCAAGGCTGTATAAGGAAAAACCAGAACTTTGCCTGGAAATATGCCACAATCAGTGCATAGTTAACATCAGTAAAGGCATTCCCTATACAACCGATTTATCTCAGAAGTTTTTTGGCATCTAGAAAAAAAATTTTTTTTCCCATCTTATTGACATGTGTTATTGTATTCATATTTGTCTGCATTTTCCCATCCAATCTGTACCCATTTAATTTTTATTACACACACACACACACACACACACACCACAAACTACAACCATATCACATTTATATAGAAAACTTTACATAAATATGTCCTTTTATATCCTGATTACCAGTGCACACAATATTTCATTTATTTATTTTATTTATTAGAATTTGTCAAACAAAAATGAGAAAAGAAAAAAAGAATAAAAATGCAATGACAGAGATGATAGGCACATTAGCACAATTAAGCACGCCCCCTTTACTAACCACTTAAGTATGATGTAAGATCCACGGAAATCAATTTGTGACTGAAACTGTAAAAAATATGTTTTGTTATGTGCTGAATGGTATTTAATTTTGATTCACAGATGATTGTTCCCACCAAAATTATATTTTACCCTCTCCTTATATATTTTTATTTTGCTGACAAAAATTTTATGCCGATTTGAGTTGATTTGCTGAATTTTGTCATTTCATATTGCAATATGCAATCAATCATCAGCCACGTCTATTTTCTGATTTCCAGGAAAGAAATAATGAACTGTAATGGTTTTTTTTTTTAATAGCTAAGGGATGAGATGAGAAAAAGAAGAGTTAATTTATTTTATTTTAAAAGAATGTGATAAGAGGGAAGTAATTTCTTCATATACTTCTTTTTCCTTACCATATTCTCATTTTTTTCTTCCTTTTCTGCACTTAACAATGTTTTACTCTTTTATTTTTAGGTTGTATTATTTTTATCATTGTAAATTGTAATCTGTAATAAAATTATTATAAAATTAAAAAAAGATTTGTTTTCCTATAGAACATGTCCATTTTGTCTTAATATTTTTTTTGTTCAGCCCAGTTCTTTAGTCCTTATTTTCCAACTCACATCAATCCAAATTCAGAAAATCTTAACTCAGAAAATTTTTACTGTCTTCTCAGAATCAGTTGGAAAAACAAGAGTTATATTTACTATCTATTAAAATCTTAAATTTCCAGATGGCTTCTTCCTGTAATTATCTGTGGACGTCAATAGGATGAAAGGCAAGATAACACTCTATTGGGAAAAAACAGGGTAGCTCTCAAAACACTCTCTCATATTAATTACTGGATTTGGTGGATTTTTGAACCATTGAAGCCATTATGTCATACTATGTTCAAGTGTCATTTCAAACAAGTATATCAGAACCAAAAGTCACAGTATCAAAAGAACAAACATCACTGTCACACTTTTATAGGCAGCCCTTGATCAGCAAATTTTCTGGCTTCTCAAGTATGAAGAGTCAGAGTGAACACACGATGGAAGCAAATCTGGGACTGTTCAGTTCAGGACCACAAAGAGAAATGCTTATCCCAGCATTGACTTATAGCAATTACTAGAGATTTAGAATCTGATCTTGAAAGTCCTTAATTCCTCCAAGTCCTTCAATAAGCTTTCAAAAGCTCATCCTTTCTTTCTTTTTTTTAAAAATAGTTTCAGTGTTAAAAATTACCTTGCAAGTTCTCAAGTGTTTTCTTCTAGCTTTTGCTACTTTCACATTGGGGTGTGGGTGTGGATGTACACACTCCAGGTTTTAACATCATTGCCCAGAAAATCATTGGTTGCTCTCTCCCCTCTTTGGAAGAGCTTTATGCAATGGTGAGGTGCTGCCGGTTTAACAACCAGTTAGGCGCTTGCACTTGTGCTGAAAATGGAGCATTTAGAAGCTCAACTTCTAAGTCAGCAACAATAAGTAGAACAACGAGGGGGGGGGGGAAATCAGCTGTGCCGCACAATCGAGATGAGTTATGTTCTGTCCCCTCATTTGAATTCTTGAGATCCCCGTGCTCTGATTGGCCAAAGCGCGGGGCGATCGGATTGGCTAGGCGAGCCGCGCCGATTGGCTCACTGAGAATCTCCCGCGATTGGTTGATTCGAATCGCGGGAGATTCAAAGCGGTGTCATTGGCCACGGCCGCCGCAGCTTGGAAATAAAAAGCCGCAAAGTTTTCCTTTAGCCTCAGTTCAGTTCCTGACTAAATAAAAGAGCTTGATACACAGTCACCGACTCCTGGCTTCCTTCCACGCGGACTTAACTAGTTATAAAGCAGGAAATAAAGTATAGGATAGAGTGGGTGAAGATGCCAGCTGATCATCAGAATTACCAGTTTGCCTGAATTGGTCCGAACTGACAGCATCCCACCACTGGCTTTATAGCTGCTGCTGCCTTAAGAAGGTTCAAAACATTCTTAAAGATCCATCTCATCCTGGGCATCCTTTTTTTTTTTTTTTTTTTTGAACTATTACCATCTGGAAGACAGTACAGGATAATAAAAACAAGGACAAATAGGCTATAAAACAGCCTCTATCCCAAAAAAATAACTACATTGAATTCTACTATATAGTGCAATATTAATGCAATATCAGGGATTTTCAATTCAATTATATAAAATGTGACTATGTGTGTTTGTGTTTTATTTTTATAATGTATATTGAAGATGTCATTTAATTTCATTGTATAAAGTGCAATGACAATAAAGTTATAGGTAGGTAGGTAGGTACATATAGATACACCTGTATATCTATATCACCTATATATGTGCACGCATGCACGCACACGCACATCCACAAATAAATTAATACCAATAACTAAAATCCAATTACAGATGGGGTGGGGGGCAGGTCAGGGAGGAGAGATCTGTTGTTACTTGATCAATCAACTCCATTGTAATGATTTTCCATTAGGGTCCCAAACTAACTGGCAAAGTCTGGTCTTTGGCCCTTATGAAATGTAAAGAGGTTGGGGGCTGACCTCCCATTGGGGTACAAGATGTTTCTGAGGACAGGGCTATGGAAAAGAAGGCCCTTCTCAACCCATCTAGCTGCAATAATTGCAGCATGCCTTCTCTGTCTGCATGAGTGGGAAGGGCTAATCCCAGTGGGATGAGACAGTCCCTCAAGAAGACTAAAATCATGACATGAGGGGCTTTAAAGGTGATTACTGTTCTGTCCCTTAATTAGCATTCTTGAGATCCCCGCGCTTTGATTGGCCAAAGCGCGGGGCACTCTGATTGGTCAGGCGAGCCGCGCCGATTGGCTCGCTAAGAATCTCCCGCGATTGGTCAATTCGAATCGCGGGAGATTCAAAGCAGTGCCATTGGCCGCGGCCGCCACGGCTAAAAGAATAAAAGCCACGAACCTTTTGCAAAGCGCCAGTTCGGTTCCTACCTTAATAAAAGAGCATGATTTGAAGTCACCGACTCCTGGCATCATTTTTGAGGACACGACACTGGCGACGAGGATGGGATCCAGGCCCTGAACCGAACCACGTGTCCGACAGAAGCCAGACGAACCACCACGATGGCGAAAATCGCACCCTTCAACCCCGCCACAGAGGACTGGGAATCGTACTCCGACCGATTCCGCATATTCCTCGAGTGCAGCGATCTAAAGGACGCCACCGGCCCCATGAAGCGCGCCGTCTTCCTGACTCACTGCGGGACCGAGGTTTTCAAGATGGCCAAGGTGCTTGCCAAACCCGCCGATGCGACCGCGATTGATTGGGACGTCCTCGAGCCAATACTTCGGCGGCACTACGCTCCAGAGGTACCCATCCTAATCTGACGCAACGAATTCTACCATCGGGACCAACGGTCGGGTGAGAGTTTCAGCGACTTCGTCACCGAACTACGAACCTAGGAGGGCTCTGCGAATTTGACAACCTGAACGACGCCCTGCGAGACAGAATCGTGCTCGGTTTGTGGGACCCCGTCCTCCAGAGCCGGCTGATGGCCAAGGGCAACATCAGCCTAGCAGACACCCTCACCGCAGCCGCAGCCGCCGAAGCAACCCGAACATCCGCCGACCGCATGCGCAGACCGAACGCTGGGGACCGCAGTGGGAACAACAACCCTGCAAGGTCGGCCGAGGCCCAACCCGAGACGACCACCCACCAGGGCGATTTCCACTTGGCATCGGGCACTTCCAATGACGAGGAGGACATTCATCGCCTCCAGACAGGCCGCGACCCACGGAACCGGCAGGGTCGTAAGTCGAGGACCAACTGTGCCGGGTGCGGAGGCGACCACCCCAGGTCCGAATGCCGGTTTTTCGAGTCAATCTGCCGGCATTGTGACAAGAAGGGACACATCGCCCGTGTCTGCCGCCTTAAAAAGAACCGCAGCCCGGCCCGATGGGACCAGAGCAACCGGAGGAGAGAGAGCACACCACCCCGGACCAGAGATCGCCCCTCAGACAACAGATGGGACCGGAACGGACGATCCCTACGAGGCAGCGATAACCGGTGAAGAGAGGAGACCCATCAGATGGTCACCATCGGCCACGCCATAACCAATGACGCCCAGAAGGTCCACGTGGAGGTAGGCATCGAGGGCCAGCCATGCAAAATGGAGGTGGACTCCGGGTCCTACCTCTCCATGATAGCATGGCATGAAATAAAGCGCTTGGTGCCTATCATCCAAAGGAGGAACCTAGACAGCCAGAGACTCATTGTAAAGGACTACCAGGGAAACCGCATCCCGGTAGTCGGAACCAAACACTTCAACATCACATATAAAGGGCACACTGAAAGGCTTCCCCTGACAATCGTCGACCGCGACCGCCCAAGCCTACTCGGACTGCAATGGTTCGCCCCGCTCGGCATTGCAGTCACGGGAGTCGACCACGTCACTGACGACAGCTGGGAGCAACAACTGGCTCGGGAATTCCAAGAGGTCTTCGACAGAAACCTAGGCAAGTACCGAAAGCCCCTTATATCATTCAGCCTAGACCCAAACGTCCCCCCAAAACGCCTGAAACCAAGGCGGGTGCCATTCGCACTTAAACCCAAGATAGAAGCAAATTGACAAACTCGTCAAGCAAGGGGTCCTTCAGCCAATAGACCACGCCCGGTGGGAGACCCCCATAGTCACCCCAATCAAGCCCGATGGCGCGCTGCAACAAAGCGCCTACCCCGTCCCAGTAGTGCAACACCTATTGCACTCACTGGGAGGGGGCAAGGTTTTTGCCAAGCTCGACCTTGCCCAGGCATACCAACAGTTGCCAGTCGACGAGCAAACAGCAGAAGTGCAAACCATAGTCACCCACTGGGGAGCATTTAAATGCAACCGACTCCAATTCGGAGTCAGCGTGGCACCGGGAATATTCCAAAGCCTAATGGAAAGACTATTGCAAGGCATCAAGGGGGTGGTACCTTACTTCGACGACATCCTAGTGTCGGCAACCAACCAAGCCGAACTAGAGGGTCGCCTAAGGGAGGTCCTAACCAAATTCAAAGAGACCGGGCTCAAAGTAAAGAGGGAGAAATGCCTATTATACACGGAATTGGTTGAATTCCTAGGATACATCCTAGATCGTCACGGCATTCACCCCACAAACCAAAAAATCAAGGCCATCAAAGAAGCCCCCACACCCAAGTCGAAGACGGAACTACAGGCATTCCTGGGGCTACTTAACTTTTACAATGTTTTCCTGCCCCAGAAGGCGACGGTGGCGGAGCCCTTGCATAGGCTCCTGGACACGGCGGCGACTTGGACTTGGGGGAAACACGAGCAAGCCGCCTTCCAAAGAACAAAGGACCTCCTCACTTCGGACGCTGTCCTTATACAGTATAACAAGAACCTACCTCTGACCGTCACATGCGACGCATCACCCTTCGGCATCGGCGCTGTCCTCAGCCATACCCTCCCCGATGGAAAAGAAGCACCCATCGCGTTCTTTTCAAGGACCCTCACCAAACCGGAGCGGAACTATAGCCAGCTGGACAAAGAGGCTCTGGCTATCCTTGCCACCGTAAAAAGATTCCACGAGTACCTCTACAGCCGGACATTCACCATCATAACCGACCACAAGCCACTGCTGGGAATCCTTGCAGGAAACCGGGCCACCCCGAACATTCTGTCTCCCCGAATGACAAGGTGGTCCGAGTTCCTGGCAGCCTACAACTATGGACTCATACACAGACCGGGTAAGATGATCTCCCATGCAGACGCCTTTAGCCACTCGCCGCTACCGGAACCTGACACCAACCCAGCACCCACGATGACCACCCTCAGCATAGAGACTCTACCCAACCTGCCCATAACCGCGTCAGACATTGCCCGAGAGACTAATAAAGACAAACGTCTGGCACGGGTGTTGCATTGGGTAGAAAAAGGGTGGCCGGAAAGAGACAACGACGAGTCCGTCAAAACATTCCGAAACCGGCAAACGGAACTCTCGTTATTAAAAGGGTGCATAATATGGGGGGATAGGGTGGTCATTCCAGAAAAACTACAAGGGAAGGTTCTGGAACTACTACACAAGGGGCACCCTGGCATCGTTAGGACTAAAGTCCTGGCCAGAAGTTACGCTTGGTGGCCAGGGATGGACAAACAAATTGAGACCTGGGTAGCAAGGTGCCAACGATGCCAGGAAACTAGGCCAAGCCCACCCACAACACCTGTCCTAGAGTGGGAAACCCCAAGGGGACCTTGGTCTAGGATCCATATAGACTTCGCCGGGCCCACAAAAGGACACACCTTCCTTATAACAGTAGACGCTTACTCCAACTGGCTGGAGGTAAGCAACATGAAGACAACAACCACGGAGGCCGTGATCAAGGAACTCTGCAAACTCTTTGCAACACACGGCCTCCCAGACGTCGTTGTTTCCGACAATGGGCCCCAATTCACCTCGCTGGAATTCGAAAAATTCCTAGCGGAAAGGGGCATCCGCCACGCGCTGACAGCACCGGCTCACCCGGCGGTGAACGGTAGGGCGGAACGGATGGTGCAATTCACGAAGAAAACCATCCGGAAAATAGACCACGGGGAGATCCAGGAGAAAATAAACAAACTACTCTTCACCCAACACATAACCCCAAATACCACAACGAATAAGAACCCAGCCGAACTATTAATGGGGAGGAAATTAAGGTCCCCACTCGACAGGTTACACCCCACGTATAACCCGGAGAAGCCCCCAGACTCAAACAGCAAACACCGAACTTTTGCACCAGGCGACCCCTTATACGCAAGAAACCTGACGGGAGACCCACTATGGGTACCGGCCGTCATCACACAAATAACAGGCCCACACTCGTACCGGCTACAAATAGCAGACGGACGAGCCTGGAAACGCCACATCGACCAATTAAAGTCGAGGACTACCAACCAAAAGACCACTGACGCACAAACAGGTGAAACCAACCCCCACAACACAAACCAAGGGGGGAGGGAATACCCAGGGGACCAAAACCAAAGAAGAATAAACCAGCCATACTTACCGGAAAGCAGCAAGCAAGACCCCTCGCCAGGAAGAGACAGCCAGGCCAGCTCGACCGACCCGGGGAGACCGAGCGGGAGCAGCGAAACCCGCAGCTCAACCAACCCGGGAGGCCCAGGAGGGAGCTATGGAGAGCGGCCTGGCCCGACCGACCAGCCGGTTCCCACGACGGCATCAGGAGCAACAGAGATCCCGACCGAACCGGCCGAGATCCAACCTACGACTGAGCTGCGCAGGTCCAGTAGGCTCAGACGGAGCCCCGCCTACCTACGTGACTACACGATGTAAGGACTAAACCAAGAGGGGAGGGGTGTTCTGTCCCTTAATTAGCATTCTTGAGATCCCCGCGCTTTGATTGGCCAAAGCGCGGGGCACTCTGATTGGTCAGGCGAGCCGCGCCGATTGGCTTGCTAAAAATCTCCCGCGATTGGTCAATTCGAATCGCGGGAGATTCAAAGCGGTGCCATTGGCTGCGGCCCCCGCGGCTAAAAGAATAAAAGCCGCGAACCTTTTGCAAAGTGCCAGTTCGGTTCCTACCTTAATAAAAGAGCATGATTTGAAGTCACCGACTCCTGGTATCATTTTCGAGGACACGACAATTACCAACACCTTTAATTGCATCTGGAAGCAGACCAGCAGGCAGTGCAGCTCACAGAGTATATGAGCCATTTTTTAGGCTCCAAGAATTGCCTGCACTGCCACACTCCGCACCAGCTGTAGTTTCTGAATGCTTTTCAAGAGTAACCCCACATAGAGTGCATTACAATAGTCCAACCATGAGATGACTAGGCATGAATGACTGATCCAGGAAACTGGGATTCCTGACAGAGATTCCTGATCCAGAAAATTGGCACACAACCTGTACAAAGGTTGTCCTAGCTGTGACTGCCACCTGTTCTTTGAGTAGGAGTTGCAAGTCCAGGAGAACCCCCAACCTGTGCTCCAGATTTATCTAGGGTAGTGCCACCCAATCCAAAGTCAAAGATGACTAAGGTCTGGGTCTTGGGGTCCCATGTACCCAAAGCCATTCAGTCTTGCCAGGTTTCAGTGGAAACTTGTTGTCTCCATCCAGGCCTTCACAACTTCCAGGCACTGTGAGAGGGCAGCCATGGCATAACTTAGGTCACCAGGAATGGAAATATAGGGTTGGGTATTGTCAGTATACTGCAGATATGGTGACAACTGGATCTCACCCAGCACTTTTATGTAAATGTTGAGAAGGAGTGGGGAGAATACCTAGCCCACAAATAGTGGGTCAAGGCTATCTCTCATTCCTTATTAACACTGATTAGGACCAGCCTTAGAGAAATTATCCGAACCAGTGAAAAATTATGCTTCCCAGTCCTCTTAGCTGATCCAAAAGAATAGTTGTTTGTATTGAAAACTGTTGAAAGATCAAGGAGAGCAAGGATGTTGCACTAACGCCATCCCTCTCTCATCAAAGATCATCAACAAGCACAACATGTTTCATGTTACTTTAGTGTTGAAGATGGATGATGCTAATTTTGGTGTTCATAAGATTTTATTTGTATGTTTGTTTTCCCATTGTTCTGAAGTTGTTCACATTTCCCAAATCAATATAACTGAATGAGATAAGTTCTCCCTTTAAAAGTCTATGGATATTCTCAGTCATCCAGGTCATGGTTGTCGCAGAGATGCTTTTTCAGGAGGCAAGAGGAAGCTTCTTGGATAAGAAGCAAAATGTCTTCAAAGAAAAACCAGAAAGTACATTTTGAACAATCATAACCTGAATCACTGATAATCTCCACAGACATTTAGCTTTGCATTTTGGGAGAAACACCCTTTGAATGGTACAGGAGTATGAACAGATTTCCAGAAAAATTGCAGACTACAGGAACCATTTACACTACAGTTTGAGATGAAGACAACACAGACTCATTTCCAACAGCCAGCACCTATGTTCAACAGTGAAGGGACACAGGGCAGAAACATTTTACAGAAATAACAGCTCCACAACACAGTCCTTTTAGGAGTTCCAAGAAGGATCCACACCCATTTGCACTGCTCAAGTGACCCTGAGGACACAGGAAAAACTTCCAAGTGGCCTCAAAGATTGTAAAAAAATACAAATACCAGTTGTTTGCAAAGAATATAAATCCTTCCAGTCCACACCATCCAGTTAAAGCTGAAGAAGCTTCTTGGATGAGAAGCAAAACATCTTCCAAGAAAAACAAGAAAGTACAGTTTCCTTTGAAAAAGCACCTTTGGGATTCTCTCTTTAAGTTTTGCCACGGAACTTAACTGATAGTGTGAAAAGCTATGGAGGCTACAAAAAGCTTGAGAAATTACAGTTACAGAAAGGCCTTGGTCAATTTCTAGCTGTAAAAATAATACAATATTCTATTCAAGAGAATTTATTTTCCACTTTAAAAAAAAAAAAATTTAAAATAAGATTCTCTTTGTTCATTTAAATAAGAACTGTTAGAAAAGCACCTGTAAAAATGTTTTGACATGACACTAATATCTGATTCCATAAGATTACATCGACAAATTGGAATATTGGGACTGCTGTTACAGAGGGTTCTCAGAGAATTCTCCCATATGGTAGCCTAAAGCTGCCTGCCTCCTATGAAGTACTGGTTAAAAATGAAGCTTTTTTCAGAAATCACTCTTTAATGTCTTCTTCAGCTTTGGCAATTATATTGGCTAACTGTTATGTTCCAATACTACAGGCTCCAACAGGTGGATTCCCCCTGCTCCTTTAACATCCCTAGGAAGGAAGGAAGGAAGGAAGGAAGGAAGGAAGGAAGGAAGGAAGGAAGGAAGGAAGGAAGGAAGGAAGGGCACTTTTTACTCATTTAAGCTCTAGAGAAAAATTGACAGAATTTTACTGGTTTGAAAGGACCCTGGTTTATTGGTGACCCTTTTAAAAATGGTCTTGTGTATTAGTAGCCTATGGTCAAAAGGTCCCTAAAGAGTATGGCAGGCAGCATACAATCTCAGAATGAAATGTCTATAGAGATCAATGATCAGTGATTTGATGGAGAGGGCCTTATCTCAGAGACACCAAAACCAAATGTAATAAAGACATTGGGCCAGAGTAAAATGGAGCATGTCTGACAGATCACACAGCACAATTTTAAAAAGCACAATTTCTAATGCAGAAAACAAGGCTTGCCTTCTTGTGAGCTGAGAAGAAATAATGAAGACATCATATATTCCTGTCCTTGAAAAAAAGTTGGTCAATCATCATTTGTACTGGGGCAAACCTGGATGAGTCTGGATGAGCTCACAATCTTTCAAGTTACTAAATTACTCTGAAATGTAGCTTTCAGATCCAGAGGGCAGTGATACTGCCCTCTATGTGTTGAGATGTAGATTCCAAGGTGAGACAAGAGTGAATTGTGCCCCTAGAAGCAAAGCAGATGTATTATTTCCAATGTAGGTCATGTAAAAAGAGAAAATTAAGGTCACTTAGAACTAAAATGTATCAAAACAATTGGTTTTATCCAATAAATACTAGTAGCTGCCATGTGCACTACTGAACTGATTTTAAAACAGTTGTACATATGCATATGGCTACATGCATTTATAACTTTACTAAATCACAATCCCACCATTTCCCATTTTAATTTGGTTGTGAAATCCATCTGTCTATCTATCTATCTATCTATCTATCTATCTATCTATCTATCTATCTATCTATCTATCTATCTATCTATCTATCTACCTACCTACCTACCTACCTACCTACCTATCTCTATCTGCTAGTGTACCAGTAAGAGACAGCTGGATTCTGCAATCTGGAAATGCTGTGGTATAATCCTGGGAAAACCAATACAATAAACCAGGCTTTTGAAATTTATGGAGAAAATATTCTTATTTCTAGTGGAAGAAATATGACAGCTATGTCATATTCTTAAATGTAAATTTAAATGCCAAAGTATATAATATGAGACACATTTTATGCTTCTAATGCAGCTCTTTGTTCCTTAACTCTATCATCATAGAGTAAAACAAATATTCATATTAGAGAAAGTGAAGCAATTTTTCCAGACAGAGAATTGATTTTCTTATAAAATATGATTTTCATTGGATTTTGGTACAATTACAGATATAGAAAATAAGCTGTTATTGTTCAGTGGTCTGATTCTGAGCAAGCAATGTAGATGATTCACTTTCTGTAAATTGCCATAGAAGATATAAGTAGGATCAACAGTATTTTCCTTTATTAATCAGTATTTTCCTTTCTTCTCCTATAGCTCCAGATTACCATCTGCCTTTAAGCACAAGCATCAAAAATCACCAGCAATAAAATTTTGGAAAATAGCAAAGAATAAAACAATAGTTTGCAACTTTTTTGTTTTAATCCTAGTAGTGTTTTTGCTTCAAGAAAGATGTTTACACCTTTTTTAAAGGATGCATTAGTTTGAGTAGAAATGCATTGGTATTATCTTTAAAAAAGAAATTCTTCTGGGTTTTCATATGAGCACATTATGCACCTTAACCTACAGTTTCGATGGACATTCTTCTTTGTTTCAAGAAGAAAAATGTCCCGAAGCATCTCTTTCATTGACAATTTGAGTACACACAAGGGTTATTTGACAAGAGAGGAAAATTGTCTGGAGGTTAGGATAAACCAATACTCCTGAACCAATATCATGTTTTCAAAAACTGACTTCCTTTCACCAAGCATATCAGTCAGAAATATGGACAAGATTCCATATTTTTATAATGCTAAAAGCAAGTATTTTTGAACAAATTGATACATTTGAAATTCTGAAAGCAGATTGTGGGCACTATCACAAAATAACTATTAGGTTGGGAAAAGATAATACCTATTCATAGTTACAAAACATTCAAAAAAACAAAATAGTGAAGTTTCTCTTTGACCACCTCACCGCAGCAAATGTTTTCTGCCCATATATCAATTATTTTTCTCCTTTCAAATTAAACACTGGCCTGCTATTACTTTAGCAACTTTCATGTAAATAAAACTTGTCCTTTGCTTCTCAACATGTAATATTTTCATATAATTCATTTCTAATTAAAACAGTCTTTAAAAATCAGATCAGCTATGGTAGGGAAATGTAGAATGCCAAGAATATTATCTTTGTGCTCACTGATACAGTATGCAGTGCATGAAACATTTCTTAGATTAATATGTGTGGCATTCAGAGTAATATATTTAAAAGCTTTCTTTTAGCATGGTAAATAAAGAACATAATCATTTTAAATATTTTCACTTTATAAAGAATTTAAATTTCACTGTATGACTCATCCAAAAACAAACAAATAATGCCAATACCCAAACTGCAGGTGTACAAGAACAGTGAAGTCACTAAACACTAACCACTGGTAATTTCTGGAGCCATTTAGAATAATTTTGCATGGTTATCAAGACTCTAGGATGTTAGGAAAGCCCAATGGAAACAGCAAAAAATCTATTAACAACAATCTATTAAGTTTAAACAAGCATTTTTTAAATTTACATTAAATTAGTTTTAACCTTCTCCAGAAAGCCTTCTCACACGTGAATATTCAAAATATTGCTGACACACATGCAGCAATGGAGACTTTAAACATTTTCTATAGAAATTCAGAAGAATTGCTTCAACATGATCTGAAGTTCAGAATATTATAAGTCCATGGATATATTCAACAATGAGAATGGGTAGGCTATATGACAATAGAGATCTACAATAATTTCATGATAGTTCCTACTGGAAATGAATTTGAATGTTTCTTTCTCAGCAAGATGATGGCCCAGTGAACATTAGCAGCAATAAAACCAAGTAAACATTAGCCATTACTTAGAAATATTCCATGTTACCAAGATGTTATTCATGTATCATGTATCCATTTAGAATTGAACACATAAAAATATAAGATGGTAGTTCTCAAGCTACTTTTTTTGTTTAAGGTCTTATATTAATGAATAGTTGGTTATCCAGTAAACCAAAATAACAAGTAAAACTATAATGAGACTCAGTAAAATCACAATTGGCATACATATCTATTAGTGCAGCTATACTATATCCTTCCCCCTTTCTGGGGGGAAATGGTTTTATGTAGAGATGGTGATTCAAATAATTTAACAACTGGTTATCTGCCCTAATGAATTCTTCCAAACCCAATTTGCCAAACAGCCCAGAAAGTTAACAACCAGTTCTCCCAAAGTGATGTAAACTGGATGAATTCCACTATTCATTGTATGGCTTGCAAAGGGCCAACAAGGTAAACACTGTCCATTTTGGGGGATAAGGCTGTTTTATAGAACAGGCACACTTATGGGGAGCCATCAAGTGTCACTGTTTTATCATTGGCACATGGAGCATGCCCATCTTTACCAGATCTGTTGGAGTCTTTGAAAGAGTTGGATTTACAGAAGGTGAACTTTAGAGATGCTGATCCAAATCTTTCCAATATACATTTTTAGCTGCCTAAGGGCATTTACTGGATCCTTAAAACAACTTGACTGAATTGGCCATGCCCAACTGGTCTGATCTGTATGCCCAGCTCCAGGATAATCCTGGTTTCAGTAAGCCAAAAAGCAAACAGGGCAAACTCAGACAAAGAGCACTGACAAAGTAATTATTGATTGTATTTCCCACTTCTTTGAACTGTTGAAGGATCTATTTTACACTGAACTTTCATCACTGAATTTCAAAGACCAGAACTCTGACCCAGCACTGTTACTATCCATGTCTTGAACTAAATAGAAATGAAAATTTAGTGCACTGTGAGAAAGTGCATTGTAAGTCAGTTTAGAAACTGGGGAAAAAATATTATTCTGTCCTCCAGAGGATGCTTGCAATTGCTAACTAGGTTCTGAGAATGAGCTTAGTTCTTCATGACAATAATAAAAACAAAAGCATGCATACAATAGAGTATGCCCACATGAAAAACTCAACAAATCAGCCAAAACTTGCATAGAGTTGTTGCACTGTTAAATGCACTCTGAAGTTCTGTATTACCAGAGGAAAGTACATGCATATAATTAACATTCAACTAAAACATTAATAAGCCAAACTATGGCAACATTGTATTAGTAACTGTTACAAATTAAACAAAATGGGAAGTGTGTTTGGCTTGTAGACCTTGGATTTTATGATACTGCACTGGTGAGATTAGTATCAAAGTCTTAACTAACCAATCATAAAAGTACATTAAAAGTCTGGCCTTAAAACATAGCCAATTGCCAATAATGCACAGTTAAACCACATTAAATATATATACAAACATTTGTAGGCTGCTTTAAATAGCTCAAATGTTGAAAAGAGAGGCATAGTAAAAACCCACCTATCCCAAATGGCATTATTCATTAACTTTATATTCTCTTCCTTTATTTTACACATATCAAGGAGTAAGCATTGAAAAACTAATAACAAAAACCAGTTAGATAACAGGCAACACAAGATTATTAATTCATTGCTAGTATTTCCAGTTGTGCGACAAGTTCACAGTGCTGATTTTTTTCTTGCCCTCTGCTCATTTTGCCCCCTTTAGATAGTCACTTTTTTCTTAAAGCTGAACAAAGTTGACATTTAAGAGTAATGCAACTTGCAGTTTGATTGCTCAAAGCTGGTCATACCTGAAACATGCTTTAATTTTGAATTACTTTTTACCAAATAATTGGTATTTAACCATGCAGTTCCCAGAAATATGGCAATGTGCTGTGCAATTTTCAACAATGTGTGTTCATGCTGAACACAATACTATGGAAGAAAGTTACTACAATTTTGGATGAAATGGCATTAAAGAACTGGGGGAAAAATAAAGTTAAGATATTATTTCCTCTAAAATTGATATACTCTACTTTACAGAGGGAGATTGAAATTGGTGGCTTAAAAATTACTTGGGTTCTACTGTATGTATAGCATACAGTTGGTCTAGAAATGCTTCTCTGTATTTGTGTGTATAGAATAGTTTAAACAATTATGACAGCATTATGAAATCAGGTTCATACACTCTACATAAAAGACTAAGCAGTCCCAGATTTATATTAAATAGGTTTCTGTTTACTTTCATAGTTCATATTATTTTTATTATTATTTTTGGCTATGGACTTCTAGCCAAGCCATAAACCATAGAATTCAGTCATATCAAAGTGATCTGAAGGAAGTCAAATAGTAAGATACAATCTAAAAACAAAATACTTATATGTTTCCACTTGCAAATGCTGTATTCTCATTTATTCTCCAGTTTCTCAGGTAGTGAAAAAGTTGACAATAATGGGGCTTTGCAGTATAGCAGCCGATGCTCCAAATCTGTTCAGTTCAAATGCTGTTGTTCCAGCATTCTGAAATTGTATATATGCAATGTATAATATATGTACTGTTAAACAGAACTCACATTGGTTGTTACTTAGAGGTCAGCAAACCTCAAATCAATGATGGCATTTGTGAGTTCTAATGTTTTAAATGGCTTTCACATTTCTATCTTCAGGAAATTGGAGCAGAATTACAGGAAAGTGATTATGCAGTCATTACTTGTCAGAAGTGATGAACAGCTAACTAAGAAGGAAGGGTGGAAAAAGTTGTTATAGTGTTTTGAAGTCAAATGTAAAATATTAGAGATGGGAGATGAGAAGGAAATATGTGTCAAGACTTCAAATGTACTGTATATTTTAATTGATTCTAAGTAGCACTTCAGTCTCTCATTCTCTCTATCTTCTCTCTCTTGTTTTCTCTCTCTCCTTCTCCCCCCCTTCACACACACGCACATACACACACAGACACACAATTACATATGGAAAAGTGATAATGCTTATTGCTCTATGATAGAAAGAAGTTATCATGTGGTAGGCATCAAAGGTCTTGTTAGAAGATACAGCAGCTTATTAATGTAACTCTCTAACAAGACAAAGTTTACAATATGTTGGGGAAGTTACTGGCATCTTGCTAAATTGAATTATGGACAATGTTTGCATGTTTCAAAATTGCAAAGTAATTACACCATTTGCTGAAATAAGTACACCAGGAAAGTACATGTCATAAAGCTCATTGTTAAAATATACAGAATAATTAATATTCTATTTACTGTCAGATGCAATATACTTGCAAACTTCTAAGTGCCCGAAAAGACAGGAAATCTGGGCAATAAGGTATAAAATATTAATAAATGATGCAAATAAAATTCAATACACTACATTATGGATTCTAAAATATAAAACCAGAGCTTAGGCCACTTTCTGCTTGTTCAAATCATTCTCCATCCAACTTCCCCAATCCATATTTTGGATAATAAACATCACAGAGAAACATATGTGGAGAATTTTACTGGCTTTTACACAAGAAGATAAAAATAATTGATCTATGTATAATAAAATATATACTGAATACTTATTTTTGGTCTGCTTTTGATCTTCAATATTGAACGTCCAATATCAGTTTCTTCTCAAAATTAAAGTAGGCTGGAATTTGCTTTTGCTTTTTTGTTTTTAAGTTACCACTCACAGCAGAATAAGTCAATGCAAAGACTTCCAACTTTTGGATTTAAACATAAATGAAGCAAGAATGCATCTAATTCTTAGCATGTCTTATTTTGGGAATCTTTAAAATTAGTTTGCAGATCATTGAAATAAGAAACAGTATCCTTGATGGGGTGCAAAATTTAAGCACATGGAGTTAAAAAAATTGTGAGAACCAAATCTAGAGAAAAGGGTTGAAAATAAAAAAGTGAAAGAAAAGAAAAAAGCAAGCAAGAAAACTAACTTATTGAAACACAATGACCTTCTTTTCAGATATTTAGGGGATATTGTCTCCCCTTCTTCTTTGTCTTCCCAAAATCACTTCAACCCCAATTTAATTCTTGTCTGTTTTAATCAATACCCTCTTTATTGTAAAAAATGTAGATATCATAAAGATATACATAAGACATAGAAGCACACCTTAAATTTAAACAGCTGACATGATTTTTTTTTTCCCCTCCCAATCCTCCTCTTCACAATATTGAAGATACAAAATGATGGCAATTTAGAAACAAGTTGCAGATTCCCTAAGGAACTTTTTAAAGCTTCTGGCTAATTCCTCTCCTTTAATGCTGCATTGGGGCATTTCAGACCAGTGTTTTCAATACACTTTAGTTCCATCTGAAACTTATTAACATGACAAAGTGGAAGCTATTAATGACTGAAAATAGTATTATGTGGCTGGGCATACAAAAAGGGTATCTATTAAATTTTATAAGCATTGGTTTTAGAAGTATTTGGGAAGAAAGGCAACTCTGATTTGTGAGAGCAGGAAGTAAAAAAAGCAATTAGTTAATTTACCATTTTCTTCGTAAGAACATTAGTTAAGTAGTTAATTCTCAACTGTTAATTAGAAAATTATTTCATTCCAGTTTTTCTTGGTAAGACATAATTGCTTTGATTAAAATATATTTTTGATAGGCATGCTTCTATAATAGAAAATGCACTGTTCAAGATAGATTTGATAAATGGAAACAAGCTATATAGTTAAATAACACATCCTGAATAAAATTGTTATGTTCTGCGCATGGGCGCAAGGAACGGAGATGAGACGCTGAACAGTGAACTTCAACTCTTTATTAATCATTCTGAACAGAGCAAAAACCTAGGGCAGCAGCAGCCTTTTTATAGCCAAGCTGCTGATCTAGTAACCAATGAGAAACGTGGAGTGTTAAACCTTTTAACCAATGAGAGTGGCTCGTTAACAGTCAATCAGATTCTCCTGAATGGACCAATCCAATATCGCTATTATCGGCCAATCAGAAAAGCAGGATTAGAACCCTGCTATTCCTAAAGGTTTGATAAAACTTTATTTAAGTGTTTTATTAGTTCATAACACCCCTTCCCCCCGGGTTCCGTTTAGGGGATGCAGTGATGTAATCCCTGAGGTATGAAGGTTGTTTTGACTGTCTATTGGATTTACACTGTCCCACTGGTTCCTGTCTGTAACCCGGTTTCGGTGGGACGTTTTTGGGCAAGTCGGGTGCCAGTGGTTCCTCATTGGATGACTTGGTGCCACTAATGTTCTCGTTGTTGTCCTCTGGTCTTTGCGGGCTTGCCTCTGTTGAAGTGTTCCTCTTTGGTGAGGACACGCCCCTCCCTGATTCTTCTTCATTCGTTATGCCCGATTGTTGACTTCTTTCGCTCCTGCTTTCCGCCATCTCGAAATCGGTTTCTTCGACATCCCCTCCCCCCTCAGTTTGGGAGTTACCAGAGTTGCAGAAACTAGGTTGTAGCCTTGAGCAAAGCTGATCTATGTGGCGTTTCCATATTTTCCCGTTGCAGGTTTTCACCCGGTACGACCTGGGTCCAGTGGATTGAATTACAGTTGCCTCAACCCACAACGGTTCACCGGAAAGGTTTCTGGTGAAAACTAAGTCATCTATCTTGAACTCGTGGCATTTTCCAATAGATCCACAGGGTTTCTCTGGTTCGTAAGATGGGTGAAGCCGGTCGAGGTGGGAACGGAGTTTGCGTCCCATCAATAGTTCCTCTGGAGTCTTGTTGGGGACGCTGTGCGGAGTGATGTGTTGGAGAAGGAGTATTCTGTTTATTTTATCTTCAATGTCCCCATAGTCCATTTTGTAGAGGGTTTTTTTTAACAAATTGTACCATGCGCTCGGCTCTTCTGTTAGCCGCAGGGTGGAATGGCAAAGTTAGCGCATGGCGAATACCCCGGTCCGCTAAGTATTGTTCAAAGGGTAGAGCGGTAAACTGGGGTCCGTTGTCGGATACCAGAATGTCTGGCAGTCCATGCGTTGCAAATAGCCTGTTCAACTTCCAAATGATGGACTCGGTTGTAGTACTCTTCATTTCGTGGATCTCGAGCCAGTTTGAATAGGCATCCACTGTTGGGAGGAACGTATGTCCCTTAGTAGGTCCCGCAAAGTCAATGTGGATGCGGGACCACTGTCTCCGGGGTGTTTCCCATTCTGTTGGAGTTGCTTTAGGTGGGGCATTGCTAACTTCCTAGCACTTTAGACAAGTCTTTACCCAGGCTACGATCTGTTTGTCGATGCCCGGCCACCACGCATAGCTTCATGCGAGCGTTTTCATATGCACAATGCCAGGGTGACCCTCATGCAGTGTCTTTAATACTACTCATTGTAACCGCTCTGGGACAACGACTCTATCCCCCCATAGGATGCAACCTTTTTGCGAAAAAAGTTCTGTTTGCCGGTTCCTGAAGTGGGTGAAGTCGTCAGGGGTTTGATCTACTGGCCATCCCCATTCGACCCAGCTAAGAACTCGCGTTAAGATAGGATCGCATTTTGTTTCGATCGCGATATCTCCAGCTGTTAGCGGAGGTGAATATAGCATTTCAATCTGGAGAGTCGTAAGGGTTGGAGCTGTGTCGTTGATGGTTTCCGGAAGTGGTGCACGGCTCAGCGCATCAGCGTGAGGAATGGCTTTCCCTGGGTGGTGTTGCAGCCTATAATTGTATGCAGCCAAAAACTCTGACCAGCGAGTCATTCTAGATGATAATATATAGGGGGTTGGCTTGTCTCCCGCTATAATCCCCAGCAAAGGTTTGTGGTTGGTAACAATAGTAAAAACTCATCCATATGCATATTCATGAAACCGTTTCACAGCAGATACAACAGCAAGAGCCTCTATATCGATTTGACTATAGTTACGTTCAGCCTTTGATAGAGTCCTTGAAAAATAGGCAATAGGGGCTTCACTACTGTTTGGTAACACATGGCTCAAAATGGCTCCTACTCCAAATGGTGAGGCATCATATGTAATTGTTAAAGGCAAAGTCTCGTTATACTGCATTAAAACAGCATCTGAGGTTAATAGGTTTTTCACTTGTCGGAAAGCGTGCTCCACTAGGTGCCCGCAAACCCAGGTTGCTTTTTTGTCGAGAAGCCTATGTAGGGGCTCAGCTACGGTCGCTTTGTGGGACAGGAAGATGTTGTAAAAATTAATGAGCCCCAGGAAAGCTTGGAGATCAGTCTTATTTCTGGGTCTTGGGGCGTTCTTGATTGCTTTTAGTTTGCTATTGGTGGGGTGAATGCCTTGTTTATTGATTAGGTATCCCAGGAACTCTACCTTATCTGTACACAGTTGACATTTATTTTTTTTAACCTTAAGGCCAGGGTCTTTAAATGTCTGGAGACCAGTTTAAGATGCTCCTTTAGTATTTCTCTATTCGGGGAAGCAATTAAAACATCATCAAAGTATGGTACAACCCCTTTTATCCCCTGTAAGAGTCTCTCCATCAAACTCTGAAAAATCCCTGGGGCTACGCTAACTCCGAATTGGAGTCGGTTGCACTTAAAGGCGCCTTGGTGCGTAACGATCATTTGTGCCTCTGCTGTTTTTTTTATCTACAGGCAGTTGTTCGTACGCCTATCCTAAATCCAATTTAGCGAAGACTTTTCCGCCCCCCAGGGAATGGAGGAGGTGTTGTACCACCGGCACTGGGTAAGCATTCTGGTGAAGGGCGTGATTCAGGGTGGCTCGGTAGTCCCCACAAATCCTTAACGATCCATCCGGTTTGATGGGTGTTACGATTGGGGTTTCCCAGGGAGCATGGTCTGTTGGTTCTAAAACACCCTGGGCTATTAATTTATCAAGTTGCTCGTCAATCTTTGGTTTAAGGGCAAAAGGTACTCGACGAGGCTTAAGGCAGATGGGGGCTACTTCAGGGTTAAGGTTAAATGACATAGGGGTCCCCTTGTACTCACCTAGTTTGTCTGCAAAGATGTCCTGGAATTCCTGGATGAGGGCCTCCTCCCAGTCGTCACTTCTGGTTTGGTGAATGCCGGCTACCTCAATCCCAAGTGGAGCGAACCTTTGAAGGCCTAACAAGCTAGGCCGATCACGGTTAACAACGGTCAATGGTAAAGATGCAGTACGATTTTTGAATGAGACCTGGACTAGGCTGGATCCAATGACTGGAATTCGGTTTCCCTGATAATCCTTGAATATGATTCTTTGGGTTCTGAGGTCTTGCCGCCGGACGGCAGGGATTGATTGTTTAAGGGTCTTCCAGGAAACCATCGAGAGGGACGATCCTGAATCGACTTCCATCACACAGGACTTCCATCACACAGGAAACAAACTGCCAGGCTCAGGCAGCCTCCTCCGCCCCCTCCCCTAGCAGCGAAGAGCTGCTCCGGGGGCTCCCACCACGGCGCAAACGCCGCATTCCCCAGGAAACAAACCGCCAGGCTCAGGCAGCCTCCTCCGCCCCCTACCCTAGCAGTGAAGAGCTCCTCCGGGGGCAGCGAGACAAAGTGCCTGGCTGCACCGTGGCGGGAGCCCCCGGAGCAGCTCTTCGCTGCTAGGGTAGGGGGCGGAGGAGGCTGCCTGAGCCTGGCAGTTTGTTGGCGATGCTGGAAGTGCGCAACACAGGAGCTCGCGGGGCCCCCGGGCGCCCATTAATGGAGAAGGAGCGGCCACTTGGGGTCACCTGTGAGGCCCTCAGTGGGTAGACAGCCGCGGCAGCGATGCTGCCCTGGAGGCGCGATCGGTTGCAGCCACGCCATCACAGGCCAGGCATGGTGCCGTAGCGACTGACTCGAGTATAAGCCGAGGGCGGGTTTTTCAGCACAAAAAATGGGCTGAAAAACTCAGCTTATACTCGAGTATATACAGTATTCCTATAAAACTAGGATACATAGAAGGCAAGATTATATAATTTGAGTCAGCAATCTTCATGACTCTCTTTGGTCTGAAAGTTTTGCTTAAGGCTCTGCCTTTTGTAACAAGACACTGGACTTTTTATCTATTCTACAGTGATGTTTGGACCAAAATTTGTTTGGTAAGTCACTCCTTCATCCTCTTTGCAGATATATCAACTACATAACCTAAAAGTGGTCCTTGTCTTGATCAAGACATCCTGTGCCTAAGGCACCAAAAATTAATCTTGTATGCCATTTGGATGACCAGTTGATGGCAACTGAGAGAGACAAAAACCATACCTCTTTGCTGTCACTTTTTGGTTGAGAAATCGATGAATTAAAAATCCTTTTTGAAAAAAGAAGACCCTACAGCTTAACACAGGGGTCCCCAAACTTGGCAGCTTTAAGACTTGTGAATTTCAACTCCACAAGTCTTAAAGTTGCCAAATTTGGAAACCTTTGGCTTAGCATGTCTCTTGCATAGGCCATACTCCACAAACACATATGCATCTGGGTTGCACAACCATTCTGAAATCAAGAGAGATGAATCCATGATGCCATCTTGTGGTTGATACATCTTTTGGAAAAATATATTAGGAAAACTAGAAATTGCCCTGGCCTTACAAATGTTACACCAAACACAGTCTGTATGATGACTATTGGTAGAAGTGGTTTTTCCTGCAATTGATAACATTTATATTTCAGCCAGGAGAACTCAATAATCTGTGTCCTTAGAAAGTTATGCAGTATGGATAGTAACACAATGTGGCCCCATTATATGTAGGACTGCATGATGTAGGGAGCAAGTCAGAATTGATATTCAGCAGGTTCTGACCTGTTCTAGAGAGCTGGTAGTGGAAATTTTGAGTAGTTCAGAGAACTACCAAATATCACTTCTGATGAGATTTTACAGTATCCTTCCCCTGCCATGCCTACCAAGCCAAGCCCACCAAACCACACCCACAGAACCAGTAGCAAAAAAAATTGAATCCCACCACTGCAGCAAGGGGAGTAAAAAAAATCCTTCTGGATTTTGTATGGGGAAGAAAGTACCATGAAAATGACCATGTGGTTTGACCCAGCTTTTTGTAAGTTTGAATCTGAAACAGAAATCAAGTTACCAACATACAACTAACAAGGAATTATTCTATTGTATAAAGTTGGTTTCAGTAAGTGACAGGTAATTTCAGCTAATTT
Source organism: Hydrophis major (assembly GCA_033807585.1). Taxonomy (NCBI): domain Eukaryota; kingdom Metazoa; phylum Chordata; class Lepidosauria; order Squamata; family Elapidae; genus Hydrophis; species Hydrophis major. Next base: position 99,421,574 of record CM066330.1, on the reverse strand, counting down.
CACCAGATCTCCGTGACAATCTTCTCTCCCCTATTTCTCAATAAGATATAATGCTTGAAAAAAAACAAACCTTGCAGAGTGATATTAGTGGTCTAAGAAATGCAACTTAGCTGGAAAACACCCCCTCCCCCAATTTAATTATGTTAAAATGGATATATGATTATTAAGAAAGTGATCTACAGTATATTAAATAAGGGGACAAAAATGAAATTCTATTTAAAGAAAATCTCTAAATATCTGGAAATTCAGGATTCTTCCTTGAGATATCATAGCTATTATCCATATAGTGCTAGATTCAGATCCAGTAATATATTCAACTGAAGAAAAATGAAGAGTTTTGGGCAGGGAGGTTTGTTGGACTAGAGAAATATATTTATTTATGAGGAATACATTCATAGAATATGACATTATTTTGTCAGCCAGCAAGATTATTATATGTGCATAAATTGAGATATATTGAAGTACTCATAATAGAAAATAAAATAGCATGTACTTTGGTGGAATAGTGAACCTTTTAAGGACTTTTTGCTGGAAAGAGATAAAATGATGATACTTAAATTGGACAATTGAAAAGTGTTGAATGGGGAAATTGTTACGTTTAATAGAGAGGAGGAATAATAATATCGATTTAAGGGCTATAATGAAGTCTGGAAGTCACTTCCTTAGTTATCTTCTCCACTTTCTTTTCTTTTAATTGTATTGTTTTTTATGCTTTTTCTTTTTCTTTTTTTGAAATTTATTTTGTTCCCTTTTTTATACACTACACTGCTTATGTTTCTTTTATTACAGAAAAAAATCCTTAATAAATATTGTGTCTTTCTATCTATTTATTTATTTTATTTTGTCAAAAGCTTACAATACAATAGAAATAAGAATAAGCATAAGTTTAAATATAAGAAATAGGAATTAATCATTGGGGACAATAGGACAGGGACGGTAGGGACGATTGTGTGCTTATATATGCACGCCCCTTACAGACCTCTTAGGAATGGCATGAGATCAATAGAGGTTAGTTTGAGGGTAACGGAGTGGGGGTTTGAGTAGTGAGTTCCAGGCATTGACTACTGTTGCTGAAATCGTACTTCCTGCAATCAAGTTTGGGGTGGTTTACATTAAGTTTATATGTGTTGTGTGCTCTTGTGTTGTTGTGGTTAAAGTTAAAATATTCATAACTGGTAAGATGTTGTAACATAGGATTTAATGTACTATGCTTAAGTCCAATTTTAGCCGGAGTAGTTCAAGGTTGTCTAAGCCTAGAATCTCAAGTCTGGTGGTGTAGGGCAGGGGTTGCCAACATTTTGGACCTCAGGGACCACCAAACTCATAATTTTAAATCCCAGGGACCACTAATATGAATTTTGACTGATGGTGCCTTGCTGACGTTGGTGGGAGAGAGAGAGAGAGAGGGGGGGATCTGATCTGATCTAATTTCCCTCCTTCCCTCCCCTTCTCTCTCTCTGTCTCTCTCTCTCTCACACACACACACAAACACACAAACACACAGAGGCAGGGGTGGGATTCAAATTTCTTAACAACTGGTTCTGTGGGCATTCTGTTTCTATCTCTCCCTCCCTCCCTCCCTCCCCCACCCACTCTCTCTTTCATTTGATTCACCCAAACTAATAATTTGATATTTTAGGCTGGGAGGATTTTTTTTAACTTGATGAAACATCTTCTCTTATACCAATCTATCTTAGAAGACCTTGAAATTCTCTATTCATTTTAAGTCTCAGAAGGTGAAAATTCAAGAACACGTTTTCATATAAATGAAGGCAAATATATGTGTCCAAGGATAATGTTATGAACTAATAAAGGCGTTTAATAGAGTTTTAACAACCTTAAGTAAAAAGCAGGGTTCCAATCCTGCACTTCTGATTGGCCGATAATAGTGACATAGGATTGGTCCTTTCTGGGAAATCTGATTGGCTTTTAACGGGCCAACTCTCATTGGTTCAAGGGTTTAACACTTTCATGTTTTTCATTGGCTAATAGGACAGCAGCCAACTCTATAAAAGGGCTGTTGCTGCCCTAGGTGATTTCTCTTTTCAGTATGCTTAATAAAGAGTTGAAGTTCACTGTTCACTGCCTCGTCTCTGCTCCTTGCACCCATGCGCAGAATTTAACAGATAATGTTGTAAGATTGAATCTGGGTCAGTCATTGGAGCCAGAATAAACCTCTGGTCCCAGTGACTGACCCAGATTTTGTTGTGTCCGCGAAATGATGCCAGGAGTCGGTGACTTCAAATCATGCTCTTTTATTTAAAGTTGGAACCGAACTGGCGCAAAGGAAAAAGTTCGTGGCTTTTATTCCTTTAGCCGCGGCGGCCGCGGCCAATGGCACCACTTTGAATCTCCTGTAATTCGAATGGACCAATCGCGGGAGATTCTTAGCGAGCCAATCGGCGCGGCTCGCCTGACCAATCAGAGTGCCCCGCGCTTTGGCCAATCAAAGCGCGGGGATCTCAAGAATGCTAATTAGGGACAGAACACCCCTCCCCTCTTGGTTCAGTCCTTACGTCGCGTAGTCACGTAGGTAGGCGGGGCTCCGTCTGAGCCTACTGGACCTGCGCAGCTCAGTCGTAGGTTGGATCCCGGCCGGTTCGGTCGGGATCTCTGTTGCTCCTGATGCCGTCGTGGGAACCGGCTGGTCGGTCGGGCCGGGCCACTCTCTGTAGCTCCCTCCTGGGCCTCCCGGGTTGGTTGAGCTGCGGGTTTCACTGCTCCCGCTCGGTCTTTCTGGGTCGGTCGAGCTGGCCTGGCTGTCTCTTCCTGGCGAGGGGTCATGATGGCTGCTTTCCGGTAAGTATGGCTGGTTTATTCTTCTTTGGTTTTGGTCCCCTGGGTATTCCCTCCCCCCTTGGTTTGTGTTGTGGGGGTTGGTTTCGCCTGTTTGTACGTCGGTGGTCTCTTGGTTGGTAGTCCTCAGCCTTAATTGGTCGATGTGGCATTTCCACGCTTGTCCGTCTGCTGTTTGTAGCCGGTACGAGTGTGGGCCTGTTATTTGTGTGATGACTGCCGGTACCCATAGTGGGTCTCCCGTCAGGTTTCTTGTGTATACGGGGTCGCCGGGTGCGAAAGTTTGGTGTTTGCTGTTTGAGTCTGGGGGCTTCTCCGGGTTATACGTGGGGTGTAACCTGTCGAGTGGGGACCTTAATTTCCTCCCCATTAATAGTTTGGCTGGGCTCTTATTCGTTGTGGTATTTGGAGTTATGTGTTGGGTGAAGAGTAGTTTGTATATTTTCTCCTGGATCTCCCCGTGGTCTATTTTCCGGATGGTTTTCTTAGTGAATTGCACCATCCGTTCCGCCCTACCGTTCGTCGCCGGGTGCGCCAGTGCTGTCAGCGTGTGGCGGATGCCCCTTTCCGCTAGGAATTTTTCAAATTCCAGCGAGGTGAATTGGGGCCCGTTGTCGGAAACGACGACGTCTGGGAGGCCATGCGTTGCAAAGAGTTTGCAGAGTTCCTTGATCACGGCCTCCGTGGTTGTCATCTTCATGTTGCTTACCTCCAGCCAGTTGGAGTAAGCGTCTACTGTTATAACGAAGGTGTGTCCTTTTGTGGGCCCGGCGAAGTCTATGTGAATCCTAGACCAAGGTCCCCTTGGGGTTTCCCACTCTAGGACGGGTGCTGTGGGTGGGCTTGGCCTAGTTTCCTGGTATCGTTGGCACCTTGCTACCCAGGTCTCAATTTGTTTGTCCATCCCTGGCCACCAAGCATAACTTCTGGCCAGGGCTTTAGTCCTAACGATGCCAGGGTGCCCCTCGTGTAGCAGTTCCAGAACCTTCCCTTGTAGCTTTTCTGGAATGACCACCCAATCCCCGCATAGTGTGCACCCTTTTAATAACGAGAGTTCCATTTGCTGGTTTCGGAACATTTTGACGGACTCGTCGTTGTCCCTTTCTGGCCACCCTTTCTCTACCCAATGCAACACCCACACCAGACGTTTGTCTTTATTAGTCTCTCGGGCAATGTCTGACGCGGTTATGGGCAGGTTGGGTAGAGTCTCTATGGTGAGGGTTGTCGTCGTGGGTGCTGGGTCGGTGTCAGGTTCCGGTAGCGGCGAGCGGCTTAAGGCATCTGCATGGGAGATCGTCTTACCCGGTCTGTGTATGAGTCCGTAGTTGTAGGCTGCCAGGAACTTGGGCCACCTTGTCATTCGGGGAGACAGAATGTTTGGGGTGGCCCGGTTTCTTTGAATTTGGTTAGGACCTCCCTTAGGCGACCCTCTAGTTCGGCTTGGTTGGTTGCCGACACTAGGACGTCGTCGAAGTAAGGTACCACCCCCTTCATGCCTTGCAATATTCTTTCCATTAGGCTTTGGAATATTCCCGGTGCCACGCTGACTCCGAATTGGAGTCGGTTGCATTTAAATTCCCCCGGTGGGTGACTATGGTTTGCGCTTCTGCCGTTTGCTCGTCGACTGGCAACTGTTGGTATGCCTGGGCGAGGTCGAGCTTGGTGAAAACCTTGCCCCCTCCCAGTGAGTGCAGTAGGTGTTGCACTACTGGGACGGGGTAGGCGCTTTGTTGTAGCGCGCCATTTAGGGTGGCCTTATAGTCCCCACAGATCCTCACCGACCTATCGGGCTTGATCGGGGTGACTATGGGGGTCTCCCACCGGGCGTGGTCTATGGGTTGTAGGACCCCTTGCTTGACGAGCTTGTCAATTTGCTCGTCTATCTTGGGTTTAAGTGTGAATGGCACCCACCTTGGTTTCAGGCATTTTGGGGGGACGTTTGGGTCTAGGCTGAATGATATAAGGGGCCTTCGGTACTTGCCTAGGTTTCCGTCGAAGACCTCTTGGAATTCCCGGGCCAGTTGCTGCTCCCAGCTGTCGTCGGTGACGTGTTCGACTCCCGTGACTGCGATGCCGAGCGGGGTGAACCATTGCAGTCCCAGTAGGCTTGGGCGGTCGTGGTCGACGATTGTCAGGGGAAGCCTTTCGGTGTGCCCTTTATATGTGATGTTGAAGTGTTTGGTTCCGACTACCGGGATGCGGTTTCCCTGGTAGTCCCTTACGATGAGTCTCTGGCTGTCTAGGTTCCTCCTTTGGATGGTAGGCACCAAGCGCTTTATTTCATGCCATGCTATCATGGAGAGGTAGGACCTGGAGTCCACCTCCATTTTGCATGGCTGGCCCTCGATGCCTACCTCCACGTGGACCTTCCGGGTGTCATTGGTTATGGCGTGGCTGATGGTGACCGTCTGATGGGTCTCCTCTGTTCACCGGTTATCGCTGCCTCGCAGGGATCGTCAGTTCCGGTCCCATCTGTTGTCTGAGGGGCGATCTCTGGTCCAGTTGTTCGTACGCCTATCCTAAATCCAATTTAGCGAAGACTTTTCCGCCCCCCAGGGAATGGAGGAGGTGTTGTACCACCGGCACTGGGTAAGCATTCTGGTGAAGGGCGTGATTCAGGGTGGCTCGGTAGTCCCCACAAATCCTTAACGATCCATCCGGTTTGATGGGTGTTACGATTGGGGTTTCCCAGGGAGCATGGTCTGTTGGTTCTAAAACACCCTGGGCTATTAATTTATCAAGTTGCTCGTCAATCTTTGGTTTAAGGGCAAAAGGTACTCGACGAGGCTTAAGGCAGATGGGGGCTACTTCAGGGTTAAGGTTAAATGACATAGGGGTCCCCTTGTACTCACCTAGTTTGTCTGCAAAGATGTCCTGGAATTCCTGGATGAGGGCCTCCTCCCAGTCGTCACTTCTGGTTTGGTGAATGCCGGCTACCTCAATCCCAAGTGGAGCGAACCTTTGAAGGCCTAACAAGCTAGGCCAATCACGGTTAACAACGGTCAATGGTAAAGATGCAGTACGATTTTTGAATGAGACCTGGACTAGGCTGGATCCAATGACTGGAATTCGGTTTCCCTGATAATCCTTGAATATGATTCTTTGGGTTCTGAGGTCTTGCCGCCGGACGGCAGGGATTGATTGTTTAAGGGTCTTCCAGGAAACCATCGAGAGGGACGATCCTGAATCGACTTCCATCACACAGGACTGGTTTTCGATGGCAGCCTTCACTCGGATCTTCTTTGCATCTAAAGATGAGGTGTGACCAGTTGTAATGGTTTGGTGTGCCTCTTCTCATTTCATTGAATTGGCTAGTGGTTTATTTCTGTAGGAGTGGTTGTTCCATTGGTGGTTCAAATGTTCCCGACTCACAGGACGATTTCCTGTGGTTTGGCGATAGTTGGTCCCCCTCTGAAATGGGCTGGATCCTTGCTTGCTTCTACAGACCTTTCCGATGTGGCCTCTCTTCTCATAAACATGGCAGAGTGCGTCGAGGAATTAGCAGTCTGATCGCGGGTTGTTTGCCCACAACCTGTGCATTGATGCTGCAGTTTCTGATTACGCTGGTGGCATTGGTCTTGTTCAGACTGGAGCCGGTTGACCTCTTCCTCATCACTTTCTGATGATGATTCGAGGTCCTCGTGGTGGGTTGCCATTGTATGTCCCTCTAGGTGAGGTGAGGTTTCGCCGGCGAGTTGGTGGAGTGGGGCGTTGGTACGGCGCATTCGGGCAGCCGACTTCCTGGTTGCTTCTGCTGTAGTAGTGTCAGCGATGGTATCTGCAAGGCTGATGTCACCTTTCACCATCAGCTTACTTTGCACGTGAGGTGCATCTAAACCCAGACTAATCGGTCTCTTCGAGCTTCTTCGAGGTCAGTGAACCCGCAGAGGCCTCCCAGGTTCCGGAGATCCGCGATGAAATCTGCAATGCTTTCTCCTTTCCGCTGGTCTCTCTGGTAAAATTCATGTCTTCGGACAAGCATTGGTATGGTAGATGCATAGTGGGCCCGTAGAAGGGGCTCGAGGACGTCCCAGTCCATGGATTTCACCTCAGCCGGTTTCGCCAGTGCCTTAGCCATCTTAAAAATGGCAAGTCCGCAGTGAGTCAGGAATACCGCTCGCTTTTTCCCAGTAGTGGCATCCTTCAAGTTGTTGGTCTCCAGAAACATCTGGAACCGGTCCATGTATGAGTCCCAGTCTTCTTGTGCTGGGTCGAATGGAGCAGGTGGTATGGTGCCGCTGGACATGGTTTCCGCCGTTGATGCGCCTTCAGCCACGTGCTCTGTTTGGTGCTCTGTATGGTGCTCTGTAGTGTTCAGTCAGCTCTGACGTCTCTGCATCCCACCTTCGTCGCCAGTGTTATGTTGTGCGCATGGGCACAAGGAACGGAGACGAGGCAGTGAACAGTGAACTTCAACTCTTTATTAATCATTCTGAACAGAGCAAAAACCGAGGGCAGCAGCAGTCTTTTTATAGGCAAGCTGCTGATCTAGTAACCAATGAGAAACGTGGAGCATTAACCCCTTTAACCAATGAGAGTGGCTCGTTAACAGCCAATCAGATTCTCCTGAACGGACCAATCCGATATCGCTATTATTGGCCAATCAGAAGAGCAGGAATAGAACCCTGCTGTTCCTAAAGGTTTGATAAAATTTTATTTAAGCGTTTTATTAGTTCATAACAAAAATAACCAGCAATATATCCCCAAATAGTTAAATACTTATTGTTAGACTGAATAATTATAATGTGGTGTTTAAAGGCTACAAATTATTGATACCTCTTCCTAGATACCTGCTTTGGGTAAATGCAGGCATTTCCATTTCTTTTTCACCTCTGAGGAGAATGAAAATTAAATCTCATCACCACATATCTAAACTTATATGTTAGGCTGCGTCAACTGTTTTTGAGAAGAGGTAATTGATTATTTCCAAGCCTAAGCTTTAGGAAACAACTTCTCTTAAGTAGCATTTCTTTCAAGAATAACACCATGGAGGAAAGACAGTAGAGAAGAAAGAGGTACATTGGATGTCAAACATTAAGTAGAGTGTTCTGAAATTGGGGATAGTGATGAGATAATTCTTTGCCACCTCAGACTCAGCATATTTCAGAATGAATAAATCCTTCATTATTTTCTTCATGTGCCTCTCCAAACTCTTCTCCTAAGTGGCTAGATGAGGTTTTCCCCGAGCTGAACTTACTCCATCTGTTTTATTGCTAATGTAAATTATTTTATTTATTCACATTGCTACTTTTTCATCCATCACCACCTCTAGTATCCAGTTCATTTAGCACTAGTGTACTATTTATATCTGGGTCTCAATCCCTATTTTTTTGTGTGTGTTGCACTGAATGAGAGGGTGCTTATATCTTATTAACACCCTTTCCATAAATTTTAATAGGTGCAGATGAGAGATATTTGCTTAATATTGCAAAGCAGTGAGATTTGCAATATAAAGATAAGGAAGAGACAAATGTAATAGAAGGTCTTCCTATCATTTAGTTTGCTGGGATAGGATAAGAGGGGCTTCACATTTCCCATTCTTGTAAGACTATGTTTACTAATTATCTCAGAAAAGAATATAAGTATAGCATAAACAAAGAGAAATTAAACATTTCTTGTTGAAAATATTTTAGATTGCCTATGAAGATCTTCACAAATGAAATGAAATTAATATTAGAATGTAACACTATTTTAAAATATTCCGCTCATCATTCCAAGGTGAGTAAAATGAGGATCTAGATTGTTGGGAGCAATATACTGACTCTGTAAACCATTTAGAGAAGGCTATAAAGCACAGTGAAGTGGTATATAAGTCTAAGTGCTGTTGCTATTGCTATTCACATGTCCTCATGATTCCACCCCATCTCATTATTGGAAATGTTTTTCATGTTATGACAGAACAAGATACCGTATATACTCAAGTATAAGTCGACCCAAATATAAGCCGAGGCACCCAATTTTACCACAAAAAACTGGGAAAACTTATTGACTCGAGTATAAGTCAAGGGTGGGAAATGCAGCAGCTACTGATAAATTTCAAAAATAAAAATAGATACCAATAAAATTACATGAATTGAGGCATCAGTAGGTTAAATGTTTTTGAATATTTATTTCAAAGAAAAACAGTAAACTAGCTCTGTAAGTGGAAAAGAGAGCCAACAAAACCAATATGGTATCAACAATAACTTTAAAAGTACAAAAACCTTAGCTCAATCAGCAACCAAGCTAAAACACAAGAGTTAAAATCCTTCAAAACTGGATTCCTCCTCATCATCTGTATGTCCAAACAGAGTCACTCTCTCCCTTGCAAGAAAAAAGCATGTGTATGTGCTGCATGTACATCCTGTTTTGGAGAGCCACCATCTCTTTCACAGCTCTCCCTCATGCCTCCATTGCATGTGCACACATGCCATGGCTCAGTAGTAGGTCAACATACAGATGTCACACTAGGATCCCTCCTCAAAAGGAACATCCAACCTTTCTTGAGAAATACAAACTTCATCTGTTCAGGATTGTGGTGACAAAGGTGAAGGAGGATGGGGCTGAGAGAAGGGAAGGGAAGAAAAGATCATTGACAGGGAGAAAGACAGGGAGAAACACCTGGAAGTGTGAGCCCTCGAGTTTCCTTAGGGAAGACCAGACAACAAGGGGAGAGGAGAGGAGGAAGAGGAGGAGGAGGAGGAGGAGAGTTAAAAAAAAAGAGTGGGAAGCCAACTCACGCGTGCCATCAAAGCCAGGGGGAAGTGGGCCTTTTTCCGCCTGCTGCTGCCAGAGGAGTGGGGGGGGGAGTGTGGGGAAAGGGGGTCCGTGCCGAGGCTGCGCAAGCGATTACCAGATTTGCAGCTCCGTTTGTTGGCGAAGCTGGAAGCGCGCCCGTTAATGGGGAAGGAGAGCCCGCAGCTCCGAAAGTCTTTTCACCGTTGGGGACTGAACAGGAGAACCGCAAACGCCGCACTCCCCAGGAAACAAACCGCCAGGCTCAGGCAGCCTCCTCCGCCCCCTACCCTAGCAGCGAAGAGCTGCTCTGGAGGCAGTGAGACAAAATGCCTGGCTGTGCCATGGCGGGAGCCCCCGGAGCAGCTCTTCCCTGCTAAGGGAGGGGGCGGAGGAGGCTGCCTGAGCCTGGTGGTTTGTTTCCTGGGGAGCGCGGCATTTGCACTGTGGTGGGAGCCCCCGGAGCAGCTCTTCGCTGCTAGGGGAGGGGGCGGAGGAGGCTGCCTGAGCCTAGCGGTTTGTTTTCTGGGGAGCGTGGCGTTTGTGCTGTGGCGGGAGCCCCCGGAGCAGCTCTTCGCTGCTAGGGGAGGGAGCGGAGGAGGCTGCCTGAGCCTGGCGGTTTGTTTCCTGGGGAACGCGGCATTTGCGCCGTGGCGGGAGCCCCCGGAGCAGCTCTTCACTGCTAGGGGAGGGGGCGGAGGAGGCTGCCTGAGCCTGGCGGTTTGTTTCCTGGGGTGCGCGGCCTTTGCGCTGTGGCGGGAGCCCCCGGAGCAGCTCTTCGCTGCTAGGGGAGGGGGCGGAGGAGGCTGCCTGAGCCTGGTGGTTTGTTTCCTGGGGAGCGCAGCGTATGCGCTGTGGCGGGAGCCCCCGGAGCAGCTCTTCGCTGCTAGGGGAGGGGGCGGAGGAGGCTGCCTGAGCCTGGCGGTTTGTTTCCTGGGGAGCGTGGCGTTTGCGCCATGGCGGGAGCCCCTGGAGCAGCTCTTCGCGGCTAGGGGAGGGGGCAGAAGAGGCTGCCTGAGCCTGGCGGTTTGTTGGCGAAGCTGGAAGCTCGCCCGTTAATGGGGAAGGAGATCCCGCAGCTCCGAAAGTCTTTTCACCATTGGGGACTTAACAGGAGAGCTGCAAACGCCACGCTCCCCAGGAAAGGGCGGCCCTCTTCCTCTCGGTGGCTGCCGCCACAGCGCAGCCAGGCACTTTGTCTCACTGCCCCCGGAGCAGCTCTTCGCTGCTAGGGTAGGGGGCGGAGGAGGCTGCCTGAGCCTGGCGGTTTGTGTCCTGGGGAGCGCGGCGTTTGTGGCTCTCCTGTTCAGTCCCCAACGCTGAAAAGACTTTCGGAGCTGCGGGCTCTCCTTCCCCATTAACGGGCATGCTTCCAGCTTCGCCAACAAACCGCCAGGCTCAGGCAGCCTCCTCCGCCCCCCCCTAGCAACGAAGAGCTGCTCCGGGGGCTCCCGCCATGGTGCAAACGCTGCGCTCCCCAGGAAAGAAACCGCCAGGCTCAGGCAGCCTCCTCCACCCCCTCCCCTAGCAGCGAAGAGCTGCTCCGGGGGCTCCTGCCACAGCACAAATGCCGCGCTCCCCAGGAAACAAACTGCCAGGCTCAGGCAGCCTCCTCCGCCCCCTCCCCTAGCAGCGAAGAGCTCCTCCGGGGACAGCGAGACAAAGTGCCTGGCTGCACCGTGGCGGGAGCCCCCGGAGCAGCTCTTCGCTGCTAGGGTAGGGGGCGGAGGAGGCTGCCTGAGCCTGGCAGTTTGTTGGCGATGCTGGAAGTGCGCAACACAGGAGCTCGCGGGGCCCCCGGGCGCCCATTAATGGAGAAGGAGCGGCCACTTGGGGTCACCTGTGAGGCCCTCAGTGGGTAGACAGCCGTGGCAGCGATGCTGCCCTGGAGGCGCGATCGGTTGCAGCCACGCCATCACAGGCCAGGCATGGTGCCGTAGCGACTGACTCGAGTATAAGCCGAGGGCGGGTTTTTCAGCACAAAAAATGGGCTGAAAAACTCAGCTTATACTCGAGTATATACAGTATTCCTATAAAACTAGGATACATAGAAGGCAAGATTATATAATTTGAGTCAGCAATCTTCATGACTCTCTTTGGTCTGAAAGTTTTGCTTAAGGCTCTGCCTTTTGTAACAAGACACTGGACTTTTTATCTATTCTACAGTGATGTTTGGACCAAAATTTGTTTGGTAAGTCACTCCTTCATCCTCTTTGCAGATATATCAACTACATAACCTAAAAGTGGTCCTTGTCTTGATCAAGACATCCTGTGCCTAAGGCACCAAAAATTAATCTTGTATGCCATTTGGATGACCAGTTGATGGCAACTGAGAGAGACAAAAACCATACCTCTTTGCTGTCACTTTTTGGTTGAGAAATCGATGAATTAAAAATCCTTTTTGAAAAAAGAAGACCCTACAGCTTAACACAGGGGTCCCCAAACTTGGCAGCTTTAAGACTTGTGAATTTCAACTCCACAAGTCTTAAAGTTGCCAAATTTGGAAACCTTTGGCTTAGCATGTCTCTTGCATAGGCCATACTCCACAAACACATATGCATCTGGGTTGCACAACCATTCTGAAATCAAGAGAGATGAATCCATGATGCCATCTTGTGGTTGATACATCTTTTGGAAAAATATATTAGGAAAACTAGAAATTGCCCTGGCCTTACAAATGTTACACCAAACACAGTCTGTATGATGACTATTGGTAGAAGTGGTTTTTCCTGCAATTGATAACATTTATATTTCAGCCAGGAGAACTCAATAATCTGTGTCCTTAGAAAGTTATGCAGTATGGATAGTAACACAATGTGGCCCCATTATATGTAGGACTGCATGATGTAGGGAGCAAGTCAGAATTGATATTCAGCAGGTTCTGACCTGTTCTAGAGAGCTGGTAGTGGAAATTTTGAGTAGTTCAGAGAACTACCAAATATCACTTCTGATGAGATTTTACAGTATCCTTCCCCTGCCATGCCTACCAAGCCAAGCCCACCAAACCACACCCACAGAACCAGTAGCAAAAAAAATTGAATCCCACCACTGCAGCAAGGGGAGTAAAAAAAATCCTTCTGGATTTTGTATGGGGAAGAAAGTACCATGAAAATGACCATGTGGTTTGACCCAGCTTTTTGTAAGTTTGAATCTGAAACAGAAATCAAGTTACCAACATACAACTAACAAGGAATTATTCTATTGTATAAAGTTGGTTTCAGTAAGTGACAGGTAATTTCAGCTAATTTCACCAGATCTCCGTGACAATCTTCTCTCCCCTATTTCTCAATAAGATATAATGCTTGAAAAAAAACAAACCTTGCAGAGTGATATTAGTGGTCTAAGAAATGCAACTTAGCTGGAAAACACCCCCTCCCCCAATTTAATTATGTTAAAATGGATATATGATTATTAAGAAAGTGATCTACAGTATATTAAATAAGGGGACAAAAATGAAATTCTATTTAAAGAAAATCTCTAAATATCTGGAAATTCAGGATTCTTCCTTGAGATATCATAGCTATTATCCATATAGTGCTAGATTCAGATCCAGTAATATATTCAACTGAAGAAAAATGAAGAGTTTTGGGCAGGGAGGTTTGTTGGACTAGAGAAATATATTTATTTATGAGGAATACATTCATAGAATATGACATTATTTTGTCAGCCAGCAAGATTATTATATGTGCATAAATTGAGATATATTGAAGTACTCATAATAGAAAATAAAATAGCATGTACTTTGGTGGAATAGTGAACCTTTTAAGGACTTTTTGCTGGAAAGAGATAAAATGATGATACTTAAATTGGACAATTGAAAAGTGTTGAATGGGGAAATTGTTACGTTTAATAGAGAGGAGGAATAATAATATCGATTTAAGGGCTATAATGAAGTCTGGAAGTCACTTCCTTAGTTATCTTCTCCACTTTCTTTTCTTTTAATTGTATTGTTTTTTATGCTTTTTCTTTTTCTTTTTTTGAAATTTATTTTGTTCCCTTTTTTATACACTACACTGCTTATGTTTCTTTTATTACAGAAAAAAATCCTTAATAAATATTGTGTCTTTCTATCTATTTATTTATTTTATTTTGTCAAAAGCTTACAATACAATAGAAATAAGAATAAGCATAAGTTTAAATATAAGAAATAGGAATTAATCATTGGGGACAATAGGACAGGGACGGTAGGGACGATTGTGTGCTTATATATGCACGCCCCTTACAGACCTCTTAGGAATGGCATGAGATCAATAGAGGTTAGTTTGAGGGTAACGGAGTGGGGGTTTGAGTAGTGAGTTCCAGGCATTGACTACTGTTGCTGAAATCGTACTTCCTGCAATCAAGTTTGGGGTGGTTTACATTAAGTTTATATGTGTTGTGTGCTCTTGTGTTGTTGTGGTTAAAGTTAAAATATTCATAACTGGTAAGATGTTGTAACATAGGATTTAATGTACTATGCTTAAGTCCAATTTTAGCCGGAGTAGTTCAAGGTTGTCTAAGCCTAGAATCTCAAGTCTGGTGGTGTAGGGCAGGGGTTGCCAACATTTTGGACCTCAGGGACCACCAAACTCATAATTTTAAATCCCAGGGACCACTAATATGAATTTTGACTGATGGTGCCTTGCTGACGTTGGTGGGAGAGAGAGAGAGAGAGGGGGGGATCTGATCTGATCTAATTTCCCTCCTTCCCTCCCCTTCTCTCTCTCTGTCTCTCTCTCTCTCACACACACACACAAACACACAAACACACAGAGGCAGGGGTGGGATTCAAATTTCTTAACAACTGGTTCTGTGGGCATTCTGTTTCTATCTCTCCCTCCCTCCCTCCCTCCCCCACCCACTCTCTCTTTCATTTGATTCACCCAAACTAATAATTTGATATTTTAGGCTGGGAGGATTTTTTTTAACTTGATGAAACATCTTCTCTTATACCAATCTATCTTAGAAGACCTTGAAATTCTCTATTCATTTTAAGTCTCAGAAGGTGAAAATTCAAGAACACGTTTTCATATAAATGAAGGCAAATATATGTGTCCAAGGATAATGTTATGAACTAATAAAGGCGTTTAATAGAGTTTTAACAACCTTAAGTAAAAAGCAGGGTTCCAATCCTGCACTTCTGATTGGCCGATAATAGTGACATAGGATTGGTCCTTTCTGGGAAATCTGATTGGCTTTTAACGGGCCAACTCTCATTGGTTCAAGGGTTTAACACTTTCATGTTTTTCATTGGCTAATAGGACAGCAGCCAACTCTATAAAAGGGCTGTTGCTGCCCTAGGTGATTTCTCTTTTCAGTATGCTTAATAAAGAGTTGAAGTTCACTGTTCACTGCCTCGTCTCTGCTCCTTGCACCCATGCGCAGAATTTAACAGATAATGTTGTAAGATTGAATCTGGGTCAGTCATTGGAGCCAGAATAAACCTCTGGTCCCAGTGACTGACCCAGATTTTGTTGTGTCCGCGAAATGATGCCAGGAGTCGGTGACTTCAAATCATGCTCTTTTATTTAAAGTTGGAACCGAACTGGCGCAAAGGAAAAAGTTCGTGGCTTTTATTCCTTTAGCCGCGGCGGCCGCGGCCAATGGCACCACTTTGAATCTCCTGTAATTCGAATGGACCAATCGCGGGAGATTCTTAGCGAGCCAATCGGCGCGGCTCGCCTGACCAATCAGAGTGCCCCGCGCTTTGGCCAATCAAAGCGCGGGGATCTCAAGAATGCTAATTAGGGACAGAACACCCCTCCCCTCTTGGTTCAGTCCTTACGTCGCGTAGTCACGTAGGTAGGCGGGGCTCCGTCTGAGCCTACTGGACCTGCGCAGCTCAGTCGTAGGTTGGATCCCAGCCGGTTCGGTCGGGATCTCTGTTGCTCCTGATGCCGTCGTGGGAACCGGCTGGTCGGTCGGGCCGGGCCGCTCTCCGTAGCTCCCTCCTGGGCCTCCCGGGTTGGTTGAGCTGTGGGTTTCACTGCTCCCGCTCGGTCTTTCCGGGTCGGTCGAGCTGGCCTGGCTGTCTCTTCCTGGCGAGGGGTCATGATGGCTGCTTTCCGGTAAGTATGGCTGGTTTATTCTTCTTTGGTTTTGGTCCCCAGGGTATTCCCTCCCCCCTTGGTTTGTGTTGTGGGGGTTGGTTTCGCCTGTTTGTACGTCGGTGGTCTCTTGGTTGGTAGTCCTCAGCCTTAATTGGTCGATGTGGCATTTCCATGCTTGTCCGTCTGCTGTTTGTAGCCGGTACGAGTGTGGGCCTGTTATTTGTGTGATGACTGCCGGTACCCATAGTGGGTCTCCCGTCAGGTTTCTTGTGTATACGGGGTCGCCGGGTGCGAAAGTTTGGTGTTTGCTGTTTGAGTCTGGGGGCTTCTCCGGGTTATACGTGGGGTGTAACCTGTCGAGTGGGGACCTTAATTTCCTCCCCATTAATAGTTTGGCTGGGCTCTTATTCGTTGTGGTATTTGGAGTTATGTGTTGGGTGAAGAGTAGTTTGTATATTTTCTCCTGGATCTCCCCGTGGTCTATTTTCCGGATGGTTTTCTTAGTGAATTGCACCATCCGTTCCGCCCTACCGTTCGTCGCCGGGTGCGCCAGTGCTGTCAGCGTGTGGCGGATGCCCCTTTCCGCTAGGAATTTTTCAAATTCCAGCGAGGTGAATTGGGGCCCGTTGTCGGAAACGACGACGTCTGGGAGGCCATGCGTTGCAAAGAGTTTGCAGAGTTCCTTGATCACGGCCTCCGTGGTTGTCATCTTCATGTTGCTTACCTCCAGCCAGTTGGAGTAAGCGTCTACTGTTATAACGAAGGTGTGTCCTTTTGTGGGCCCGGCGAAGTCTATGTGAATCCTAGACCAAGGTCCCCTTGGGGTTTCCCACTCTAGGACGGGTGCTGTGGGTGGGCTTGGCCTAGTTTCCTGGTATCGTTGGCACCTTGCTACCCAGGTCTCAATTTGTTTGTCCATCCCTGGCCACCAAGCATAACTTCTGGCCAGGGCTTTAGTCCTAACGATGCCAGGGTGCCCCTCGTGTAGCAGTTCCAGAACCTTCCCTTGTAGCTTTTCTGGAATGACCACCCTATCCCCGCATAGTATGCACCCTTTTAATAACGAGAGTTCCATTTGCTGGTTTCGGAACATTTTGACGGACTCGTCGTTGTCCCTTTCTGGCCACCCTTTCTCTACCCAATGCAACACCCACACCAGACGTTTGTCTTTATTAGTCTCTCGGGCAATGTCTGACGCGGTTATGGGCAGGTTGGGTAGAGTCTCTATGGTGAGGGTTGTCGTCGTGGGTGCTGGGTCGGTGTCAGGTTCCGGTAGCGGCGAGCGGCTTAAGGCATCTGCATGGGAGATCGTCTTACCCGGTCTGTGTATGAGTCCGTAGTTGTAGGCTGCCAGGAACTTGGGCCACCTTGTCATTCGGGGAGACAGAATGTTTGGGGTGGCCCGGTTTCTTTGAATTTGGTTAGGACCTCCCTTAGGCGACCCTCTAGTTCGGCTTGGTTGGTTGCCGACACTAGGACGTCGTCGAAGTAAGGTACCACCCCCTTCATGCCTTGCAATATTCTTTCCATTAGGCTTTGGAATATTCCCGGTGCCACGCTGACTCCGAATTGGAGTCGGTTGCATTTAAATTCCCCCGGTGGGTGACTATGGTTTGCGCTTCTGCCGTTTGCTCGTCGACTGGCAACTGTTGGTATGCCTGGGCGAGGTCGAGCTTGGTGAAAACCTTGCCCCCTCCCAGTGAGTGCAGTAGGTGTTGCACTACTGGGACGGGGTAGGCGCTTTGTTGTAGCGCGCCATTTAGGGTGGCCTTATAGTCCCCACAGATCCTCACCGACCTATCGGGCTTGATCGGGGTGACTATGGGGGTCTCCCACCGGGCGTGGTCTATGGGTTGTAGGACCCCTTGCTTGACGAGCTTGTCAATTTGCTCGTCTATCTTGGGTTTAAGTGTGAATGGCACCCACCTTGGTTTCAGGCATTTTGGGGGGACGTTTGGGTCTAGGCTGAATGATATAAGGGGCCTTCGGTACTTGCCTAGGTTTCCGTCGAAGACCTCTTGGAATTCCCGGGCCAGTTGCTGCTCCCAGCTGTCGTCGGTGACGTGTTCGACTCCCGTGACTGCGATGCCGAGTGGGGTGAACCATTGCAGTCCCAGTAGGCTTGGGCGGTCGTGGTCGACGATTGTCAGGGGAAGCCTTTCGGTGTGCCCTTTATATGTGATGTTGAAGTGTTTGGTTCCGACTACCGGGATGCGGTTTCCCTGGTAGTCCCTTACGATGAGTCTCTGGCTGTCTAGGTTCCTCCTTTGGATGGTAGGCACCAAGCGCTTTATTTCATGCCATGCTATCATGGAGAGGTAGGACCTGGAGTCCACCTCCATTTTGCATGGCTGGCCCTCGATGCCTACCTCCACGTGGACCTTCCGGGTGTCATTGGTTATGGCGTGGCTGATGGTGACCGTCTGATGGGTCTCCTCTCTTCACCGGTTATCGCTGCCTCGCAGGGATCGTCCGTTCCGGTCCCATCTGTTGTCTGAGGGGCGATCTCTGGTCCGGGGTGGTGTGCTCTCTCTCCCCCGGTCGCTCTGGTCCCATCGTGCCGGGCTGTGGTTCTTTTTTAGGCGGCAGACACGGGCGATGTGTCCCTTCTTGTCGCAATGCCAGCAGATCGATTCGAAAAACCGGCATTCCGACCTGGGGTGGTCACCGCCGCAACCGGCACAGTTGGTCCTCGACTTACGACCCCGCCGGTTCTGTGGGTCGCGGCCTGTCTGGAGGCGATGGATGTCCTCCTCGTCATCGGAAGTGCCCGATGCCGAGTGGAAGTCGCCCTGGTGGGTGGTCGTCTCTGGTTGGGCCTTGGCCGACCTCGCAGGGTTGTTGTTTCCGCTGCGGTCCCCAGCCTTCGGTCTGCGCATGCAGTCGGCGGAGGTTCGGGTTGCTTCGGCGGCTGCGGCTGCGGTGAGGGTGTCTGCTAGGCTTATGTTGCCTTTGGCCATCAGCCGGCTCTGGAGGACGGGGTCCCACAAACCGAGCACAATTCTGTCTTGGAGGGCGTCGTTCAGGTTGTCGAATTCGCAGAGCCCCCCTAGGCACCGTAGCTCAGCGACAAAGTCGCTGAAGCTCTCACCCGACCGTTGGTCCCGACAGTAGAATTCGTTGCGTCGGATCAGTATGGGTACCTCTGGAGCGTAGTGCCGCCGAAGTATTGGCTCGAGGACGTCCCAGTCCATCGCGGTCACATCGGCTGGTTTGGCAAGAGCCTTGGCCATCTTGAATACCTCGGTCCCGCAGTGGGTCAGGAAGACGGCGCGCTTCATGGGGCCGGTGGCGTCCTTCAGGTCGCTGCACTCGAGGAACATGCGGAATCGGTTGGAGTACGATTCCCAGTCCTCGGTGGCGGGGTTGAAGGGTGCGGGTGGTGCAATTTTCGCCATCGCGGTGGTTCGTCTGGCTTCCGTCGGGCACGTGGTTCGGTTCAGGGTCTGGATCCCACCTTCGTCGCCAGTGTTGTGTCCGCGAAATGATGCCAGGAGTCGGTGACTTCAAATCATGCTCTTTTATTTAAAGTTGGAACCGAACTGGCGCAAAGGAAAAAGTTTGCGGCTTTTATTCCTTTAGCCGCCGCGGCCGCGGCCAATGACACCACTTTGAATCTCCTGCGATTCGAATGGACCAATCGCGGGAGATTCTTAGCGAGCCAATCGGCGCAGCTCGCCTGACCAATCAGAGTGCCCCGCGCTTTGGCCAATCAAAGCACGGGGATCTCAAGAATGCTAATTAGGGACAGAACACCTTTGATCTTGCAATAGTTTTTCATATTCTGATTTTAATTCCAAAAACGTTTTTTCAGGGAGCAGAGCTATGTTTCAGTAACAATAGCAATAGCACTGAGACTTATATACCACTTTACAGTATTTTACAGCCCTCTCTAAGTGGTTTGCAGAGTCAGCATATTGCCCCCAACAATTGGGGTCCTCATTTTACTCACCTTGGAAGGATGGAAGTTTGAATCAACCTTGAGCCTGGTGAGATTTGAACTGCCAAATTGCACTCAGCAGGCAGTCAGTAGAAGTAGTCTGCAGTGAAACCAGCATGGCTACACAAAGATCTCTCTGGCAAATTGAAAGAAAAAAAGGACAAGTACAAAAAATGGAAAGAAGGACATACAACTAAGGCATAATATCAGCAGATAGCCAGAATCTGCTAAGACAAAGTCAGGATAGCAAAGGTTCAGAACGAACAAAAACTTGCAACAAAAGTCAAAGATAATAATAGTTTTTTCCAACATATAAATAATTGGAAAAAAAATCAAGGAAACTAAAGAGAGAAGATGGCAAGGAAGTAACAGGCAACAGAAAAAAAGCAGAACTGCTTTACTCATTCTTTGCATCTGTCTTCACGCAAAAAGAAACTATAGCTCAACCCACCAAAAACATAACTGTAAAAGACAGACCAGAAATAAAAGTTAAAATCAGCAAAAAAAAAATAGTAAGAGAACCCCTGTCTGATCTTGATGAAAACAAATCAATGGGGCCTGATGGATTACATCCCAGAGGTTTAAAGGAGCTGGCAGAGGTCATCTCAGAACCACTGCACCATATCTTTCAAAAATCCTGGAGCACCAGGGAACTACTAGAGGACTGGAAAAGAGTTGCTATGGTCCCCATCTTCAAAAAAGAAAAAGAAAAAAACAGACTCAGGAAACTATAGACCAATCAGCCTAACATCAATACCTAGGAAAAGATAATGGATACTGGAAAAGATAATAAAAAACAGATCTGCCAACATCTAGAAACAAGTAAAGTAATAACTAGCAGTCAGCACGGGTTTGTGAAAAACAGATCATGCCAAACCAATCTTATTTCATTCTTCAACACAGTGACTAAATTAGTAGACCAGCAAAATATTGTGGACATCATATATTTAGATTTCAGCAAGGCATATGATAAAGTAGACCACAACCTACTTCTTAATAAGCAAGAAAAAAGTGGAATAGATAGCACCACCACGAGATAGATTTGCAACTGGCTGGCAAACCGTACTCAATAAGTAGTTATTAATGGATCTGAGTCTACATGGAGGGAAGTAAGCAGTGGGGTGCCACAAGGTTCCATCTTAGGCCCAGTACTCTTCAATAGCTTCATTAACAACTTAGATGAGGGAATAGAATGAGAACTTACCAAATTTGCAGATGATACTAAGCTGGCAAGAATAGCTGACACTGAAGAAGATAGGCTCAAGATCCAGATAGATCTTGACAGACTAGAACACTGGGCCATATCTAATAAAATGAAATTCAATGTAAAGCAAAGTAAGGTCCTACACTTAGGCAAGAAAAACCAAACGTACCCATATAGATTGGGTGAAACCAGGCTCAATACTGCTAACTGTGAGAGGGATCTTGGAGTCTTAGGGGACAACCAGCTAAATATGAGCCAGCAGTGTGCAGCCGCCACCAAAAAAGCTAATACAATCCTAAGTTGTATTAACAGAGGGATACAATCAAGATCAAGGGAAGTACTAATACCACTCTATAAAGCCTTAGTAAGACCACACCTAGAGTACTGCATCCAGTTTTGGTCACCACATTATAAAAAAGATGTTGAGACTCTAGAAAAAGTACAGAGAAGAGCAACCAGGATAATTAGGAGATTGGAGGCTAAAACATACAATGAACAGTTGCAAGAACTGGGCTTGGTTAATCTAGTAAAGAAAAGGACCAGGGGAGACATGAAATCAGTGTTCCAATATTTGAGGGCTGCCATAGAGAGGAAGGAGTCAAGGCATTTTCTAAAGCACTTGTAGGCCAGACAAGGAATAATGGATGGAAACTGAACAAGGAGAGATTTAACCTGGAAATAAGGAGAAACTTTCTGACAGTGAGAACAATCAACCAGTGGAATAGCTTGCCCTCGGAAGTTGTGGGAGCGCCATCAGTTGAGAATTTCAAGAAGAGATTGGACTGTCATTTGTCAGAAATGGTGTAGGATCTCCCACTTGGGTGGGGGGTTGGATTAGATGACCAACAAGGTCCCTTCCAACTCTGATTATCTGTATCTGTAGAGTTCATTTACATTGTGTTATGCATTATTTTGAAGACAGGCCTTGCAAAGATATACTGCCTGCATGTTGTCCTTTTTCCAGTAGTATTCCTAATGCTGCAGATTTTGTTTAAATTGCAACTACTGGTACAATGTTGGTTTGGTTTGTAAATGTTTGATGTGAATAAGAACTCTGTGATGTACTTGTGCCTTCATAATGTTGAACAACAGGGTGCATTTAAAAATAGATACTCCAAACTTGCTTATCGATGAATATCTAAATCAATGGATTCTACTCTTGGAAAAGAATTTCTTTTTCTTTTTTCTTTCCATTGTAGGAACAATGTTCAAAAGAACAGTGAAAATGTAAAACAATAACATTTTAAAAATAAGACTTTTCAAGTATTGTTACTTTCTGTTCTATAGATTTGATCCATACCACCATAACACTCACATTATTTGCTACAAGTAAAATGAATCCCATTAATCAAAGTAATGACTAGGCCCTTAGTTTGATATATTATACAGTACAGTATCTTGAGAAATGAGCACTGTGTGCTACTGTGTTAAAAATGCAGGTGGATAGAAATTTATATGTAAAAACATGAAGATTCTGTATAAATTATACTAAGAGCCCAGGGTTTCTATTTATGCTTCACTGTGCAACATGGAATATACCATTATGCAATCACATTTAAATAACTTCATATTCAATTATATACAGGACATAGATACAAATATTACTCTAGCTATGGGCTAATAGGACTACATTTCTTAAAATTCTAGAAGTTCTATGGTTCATCATTCTGATCCAGTATACTCAAAACTGGCTTCTGCCTTCATGAATGAAGAATTACATGTGTAAATGATTTCTGTATACTGGTTTCCCACCTCCACACAACTGTGTATATGGAACACATCTCACTTTTCCAGTAATTTTCCCTGCTTTATCTATAACTAACAACAGATTTCCAGAGATTTGGTAAATCTTTGGCATTGTTTGATTTGCAAGGGACATTTGATAGAAACTATTGAGTTTCTTGCTGTTAAGTTCTGCGCATGGGTGCAAGGAACGGAGACGAGGCAGTGAACAGTGAACTTCAACTCTTTATTAATCATACTGAACAGAGCAAAACCCTAGGGCAGCAGCAGCCCTTTTATAGGGTAGGCTGCTGACCTATTAGCCAATGAGAAACATGGAAGTGTTAAACCCTTGAACCAATGAGAGTTGGCCGGTTAACAGCCAATCATATTTCCCAGAAAGGACCAATCCGATATCGCTATTATCGGCCAATCAGAAGTGCAGGATTAGAACCCTGCTTTTTCTTAAGGTTGTTAAAACTTTATTAAACGCCTTTATTAGTTCATAACACTTGCCATGCTCTAGCATTGATGATGTTGCTTACTTTGGTAAAGACATGTCTGCAATAAACCAACCAAGTTCAGAGATCACTAAGTATCTCACAAATTCAAGCCTGAGCTACCAATATTCTCTTCTATCAAGATCCTTCAAGACAAACAAACAAGCAAACAAACAAACCATCAACTACACAACTATTAATTTGAAAAGTCAGGAGTGAGAGGCCAAACATAGATGAAGGACAGGATCATAGGATACTGTTAGTCTACTGTTTCCTATTATTCTCTGAAAAATTCTGCTTGTATAAATTTATACCTGCTTGGGAATGCAACACTGAGAAAGTTTTATCAATATGAATGGAATCAAGGCTTGTTAAATTACATCCTCAGTAACATTTAAAAAAAACCTGTTAGAATTGTTAATATTTCTGCCCCAATCCAATGATAGAAGAAGGAGAAGTGAGGAAAAAAATAAACAAATCAAAAGTGCATTTACTGCAGATCCTGAACATTATGAAACCTGAGCCACTACAGGAAATTGTTTTCTGAAAATCACAGAATGCTTGGAAAAAGCATCTAAAATGAGATGAATGATTTTATGTCAACTCTCATTGTGTTGCCTCACATATTAGTATACTGCTTTGGGCTCTAAATAGGATATAAGTGCTCTAAAATGTGAATGAAGTAACCATGAAAAACCAATCTCATCATAGAGAAGGAAACAAAATTGTGGTATGAATATTATGCACTAAGATAAGCAATTACTGTTTGAAAGTCAAAGAGAGAAATTATGAACTGCTGAGAGGAATACTCAGAGATAGTGAACTAAAGAAACTATCTTTCAATCCATTGTTTTTATTTTTAGTTTGTTATCAAAGAAAAAATGTAAGCCTCTGAATTATTTTCCATTTCTTGTGCTATAGGCTGGTTTGTTTACATGTAATCAAAGCTGATTTTCTGTGTTATCTGCAAAAATCTTTGCTCTGTACGATATGAATATATTCAGGTCACACATACTGTGTTATTAAGTTGTGGATTGTCTCAGAACTTTTTTTAGAGAGAGAATTTCATTTGTGTGAAAATGGGAATTGACTCTTTTAGACAGGCTAATTGTTATCTGAAGTAATTTAAAAGAACGCTAAATATTAAGCTCATCAAAATATATGAAGCTAAAGCAATTTGTATCAAGAAGATCAAACATTTGTCATAGATCTGCCAGTAGTTTGCAGTGAAAAGTTAATCAGGTATGTATTAGAATTTATTATGGGCTACTGGCATAGATTATTGCAATGCTTGATTATTACTGTTTATTTTGGATCATCAGCCATATTTCATTCACCATATTAAAGAGCCTGTGATTCTAATCAAAGAGTTGGTTTTACATGAATCATTATGAAGATCCATGGAATTTCACCACATTTTGTAAGCTTAACAGGAATATAAATCAGCTATAAGATATATGAAAGTCTCTCAAAATAAAGAAAGTAAGAAATCAAGAACAGGATGGTGTTGTTGTTAGGCTATGTGAATGGTGATAGCGTTGGACAAAGACAGAAAAGTTAGTTGAAACACGAATCAATACTAGAAAGGATCTCTGAAGGCAGAATAGAAACTGGATTACTCCACACATTCATAATGTGCTGCTGCTTCAGTGTTTGCATGGAGATAATAAGTATTAGACTTGTTCATTTAAAAAATAATTGCTGTTTCACTCTGTATAAGGGAAAAACTCATGGGACTGAATAAAAGGGAACATTATTGATTGATACTAAAATACTTTTCATGAATTTTCAGCTTTAAACTCAATTTTCTTTTTAGATAATCAACAAGTGGTCTTTGACATTGACAAATATAGTTTATGAAAACTAAACAACTTATCAACCAAGACTTAAAGTTGATATATTTCAAGGAAGATTAAGTGGAGTTTCTCCAGGTTGAGCTAAACTAAAGTTATTAAAATTGGAAACAAATTCTAATCTCATCTTCACAAGTGCGTCATGAGAGAGGAAAGAGAGAGTTTCTGTGGCCATTTGTTGTTTATTACAAGTCACATAAATAAGATCCACAGGATGGTGTTGTATTCTAAATTCTGAAAATCTATTTATGTATGATACTAATATACTATATCTCTGATATCACAGTGAGAATAGCAGCAAGAGAGGAAAGCTACTTATTCCAGGTATTTGCTGGTCACTGTGGGAGATATGATGGTGAATTAGGCTGCCCTTGGTTTCATGTTATGTTTTAATACAGACTGATTGATAGAAATAGAGTACTATTCTAATAGATTTCAGTTTTTCATGTAGTTATTAGAAAATAGAATAGAACTCTATTTTCTAATAACTACATGAAAAACTGAAATCTATTTTTCAGTATTAAGAAATAGAAGCACATGGTTTTTTTTAAAAAAAAAACAAACAAACATTTATTTCTGTGCAAATTAGATTTTATATTTGCTATACATTTCATCATTTCCAGTCAACTGGCAGCTTGAGGGTTGAAAACTCAAAACCTTTCAGATTTGTGGATATTTCTTTAAATAATCAATGTTGATATCCTCTGTTAACTCCAGTGAACATTTGCCAAGGCAGTTTAGTCAGTCATTAAATTCTTCACTTATTTGATTATCAGAAGGATGCAGAGTGATCTCTTAGACACACAACATTAACCTTCAGTCAATAACCACTTTCTGCTATATGGACCTCTCTTTCTTGAGCCTTTTTCCAGATGCATTAATGTGACAGTGCCATTTTGAGTAAGGATTAGCATGTTCAATATGTCAGAGTTGAAATCCTGTTTACAATGAAAGGCAACACATTAGCTTTTCTGCTTCTCTATGCAACATTCCCTTCCTAAAGCTCACTGAGACACCTTTGAGTGCTCCTTAGTGAAAGAAAAAATTGGCACTATGCATCCATGCAGATAAATAAATGGAAATTGAACATTATGCTCTTTGAATTTGTAGGTGGTGTACGGGAACACCACCCTGAAAACAAACAAACAAACAGCTGTACTATCCAATTCAAAAAGTTGATAATTAATATGTCACCAAGGATTAATATGTATGTTTTTAAGATACCAAAGAAAGCCAGTGTGATGTCCTAGAAAAGTTCAGGACCATAATAAAAAAATTCACAATTAAATTTACCCTCAGCCATGGAAGCTTCTGACATGCATTTGGGCTACTCACTTCCTAGCTCTTCTCCACAATTTTATTTAAGGATAAAATGAGATCAGAGTGCTATTTCTGCAACTTTGATTATTTGTATTTATTGAGATTAGTTTAATAAAAATATAATAAATTAATCCATGTTTAAAGAAATGAAAAAAAATATATAAAGGCCAATATCCTAGATATTATAAGTAGACTATATAAAATAAATCCATCTCAAGTTGAGCTTGGATATTAGTGACAACATGGACACCTACCTATATTTTTTGAGGAGTATTTTTCAAATAATTTGCATTTTATGGATTTTTTTCTTTGAATTCTCTGGAATTTCTCGCTGATTTCCTATCAAAGTAATAATCAGATCTGACCTTTTCAGAGATCGGCCAAAGTTGGTTGATGTACTTAAATAGCAAATATTTTTAAAACAAATTTCCCAATCAACAATCCATCTTCTTTTTAATGTTATACTTTAGCCCTGTATTTAAGTTTCAAAATAACAGTTCATAACAGATAATCAGAGTTGAAAGGGACCGTGTAGATCATCTAGTCCAACCCCCCGCCCAAGCGGGGGACCCTACACTATTTCTGAAAGATGGCAGTCCAATCTCTTCTTGAAAGTCTCAAGTGATGGCGCTCAACTCAAGTGATGGCCCACAACTTCCAGGGCAAGCTGTTCCATTGGTTGAATGTTCTCACTGTCAGAAAGTTTCTCCTTATTTCCAGATTAAATCTCTCCTTGTTCAGTTTCCATCCATTATTCCTTGTCTGGCCTACAGGTGCTTTAGAAAATGCCTTGACCCCTTCCTCTCTGTGGCAGCCCTCAAATATTAGAACACTGTTCTTCATATGTTTTGGTCTCCAGTCCCCCAATCATCCTGGTTGCTCTTCTCTGTACTTTTTCTAGAGCCTCAACATCTTTTTTATAATGTGGTGACCAAAACTGGATGCAGTACTCTAGATGTGGTCTTACTAAGGCTTTATAGAGTGATATTAGTACCTCACTTGATCTCGATTGTATCCCTCTGATAATGCAACTAAGCATTTTTGGCTGCTGCTGCACACTGCTGGCTCATATTTAGCTGGTTGTCCACTAAGACTCCAAGATCTCTCTCACAGTTACTGCTATTGAGCCTGGTTTCACCCAGTCTATATGTGTACTTTTGTTTTTTCTTGCCTAAGGGTAGGACTTTACTTTTCTCTACATTGAATTTCATTTTGTTAGATATAGCCCAGTGTTCTAGTCTGTCAAGATCCATCTGGATCTTGAGCCTATCTTCTTGGGTGTTAGCTATTCCTGCCAGCTTAGTATCATCTGCAAATTTGGTAAGTTCCCCTTCTATTCCCTCAGCTAAGTCATTAATGAAGATATTGAAGAATATTGGGCCTAAGACAGAACCTTATGGTACCCCACTTACTTCCCTCAATGTAGATTCCATGTAAAATGAAACCTGAAACACAAGAGCTTGGTCAATTTGAATTATTTTGTACTTGGTTCTGGTGGAGTTCAAGAGAGCATGTTGGGATCTTAGGGAGAGTAAGAACTAGAGCCTTTCAACACTAGTGTGGAAATTCAGTCAGCATTTTAGGTCCTGACCAATCATCCATGTTGAGACCAAAAAGAACATGGATTGAATTATTGCAGCTGTTCAAAATATATGGAAGGATGTTAGGAATGTAAGTCACTGAACAGTTGGGTTGGAAAATATATAAACCAGGATAGACATTTTAATACTGATTCTTTAAAGGAGTGCTAAAATTGTAATTTAGTGTGGTTCCTCAAATGGCCATAAGATGGAGCCAGAAACCTGGGTTGTTCTGTTCTGTTGTTGCTGAGAGTGTATTCTTGCATTTTTTCCTATTGACTGTTACTGATCATCGTTATTCTTGGATTTGATGTAAGTCTGTTACTAAACTGTTTTTGATACTGGACTTTGTTATTGGATTATCCCTGGACTGAACACTGACTGATTTAACCGTGAATGACTTGGACTGTTTGTTGAACTTTGATTAACTGTTTTACTGGAAGTAAAAACCTACATTTTGCTATACAGTGTAGCTGTGTGCTGTGTGTGTGTTATTTTTCACCACTCTCACTATGTCTCCCTGTGTGTGGTCATTCTCCTAATGGGGAATTACCTCAACAAAGGGCATTGCATTATTGAGAGTGTTGTTAATGAAGCACTTCTCCTAAACTATATCTCAAACTGTTCTGGGCATTCAGATCAGAAACTTCTGCAATGACTATGATTTCATTTTGCCTCATGGAAGATGGCCTTGATGTTTAGGAGGAGTGGCTTTGAAGGGATGTATGTTATCATTCTGCAATGTTTTGCAGTGCCCTATTTTTTGTCTTTAGTTTAGCAATTGTAATATAATGGAGAACACAGGAATAAAATACAATTTTAAAGGTAAATTGCATACTAATTATATTTGGACCACTAGTCTCAAAGCAATGGAAATATTAAAAAAAAAAATGAGAGAGAGAAAAAGGAAAGATGGTATAACAAAATGACCAAGCAAGAAACTACAGCTATACTGCTTCTTGTTAGCTACTATTCAGTAATACACATTAAAAAGAAGTACTAATCCACAATCTCGTTTTTAGGAAAGTAGGGAATATCTGAGAAAAAAGTTTATTAATAATTATGCATGCAGTTAGGATATGATATATTCACTGAATCCCAAGACTTTCTAGGCTATTTTATTCAAAGCAATCTTTGTATTCCATATGGGTACATGGCCACATGGAGAAGAATTAGCCAGCTGCTCTTCTCAACAATAGTTCCAGATATTTTGGGGGGACTTGGAAATAGTTGTGGTTATAGCTGTCATCAAGGAAGCATTAGGGGATTATTAAAATTCTCCATTTGACTACTGGAACACACAGAGACTTGAAAAAAATATGGCTGGCCCAAAATTTTGATCTAGATCCAAAAACTAGTATTAGTTTTTGTATATTTCATACTGCATTTCATTAAAAAAAAATGCATGGCTTATTTTAATAAAGAACTTTAAACTTGGAGGTGCCAATAATTATATACTGTTTAAAAGAATAGGAAGAGGAAAGGCACTCATTCTTTGTCATTTCTGATGAAGGATAATAGTAAGTTGACTTGCTGTCTGAAAATATTGAAGACAGAAGTGGAACACATCTGAAAACATCCAAACCAGAATAATTTAGTTGTTTTCCAGTTGTGGATACCAAATAGAACTGCCTTCCTGCACTCTCTGAAGCTGATATTGAAGTCTTTTCTAAAAGATTCTTTCTGTCCCACAGAGGTTTCTGGTATATTTTCCGGCTCCCTATCTTTGATTCATTGATTTTAGATAGTTTTGGAAGAAGCTGTAAATGAAAATCAGAGGTTAATCAAATTACATTCTTGGATTTGATGGATGAATTAGAAAACACACACTTTGATTCGGTAGTTTTTATGGAAATATTGTGCTCTAGTCCTTAAATATAGCAAAAGAGAAGTGGTATGGGAGTATATTGGCACACTGCCCTTTTTGGGGAGAAAACTCTGATATCATTCCTGGGATCTATTAGAGCCATTCTCCTAGCTTAGGAACTATAGCCCCAAATATTCCTTCTGGGACCACTTTAGCCTTTACTTTCCAACTTCAGCCCCTGGTACTTCTTCAGTTTCTCATACTATTTCTGATCTTTCTGTCACTTGACACTGCTATATCTATCATTACCACTGTCTTCTGGTCCTTGTTGACTATCACAATGTCTGGCTGATTGGCCAGTACCTGCCTGTCTATCTGGATCTGGATGTGCCATAGGATCTTAATTTTCTTATTCTCTGCAACATTCTGTGGAATTCTTTTTTGTCTAGACCAAGGGTCTTCAAACTTGGCAGGTTTAAGATTTGTGGACTTCAACTCCCAGAATTCCTCAGCTAACATGACTGGAGGAGGAATTCTGAAAGTTGAAGTCCATAAGTCTTAAAGTTGTCAAGTTTGAAGACCCCTGGTCTATGTTGTAACTATGTATCATTCAGGTGTTTGCAACTATGTATCATTCATGTGTAATCATTAACTTCTGTCTCTTCAGTGACCTTTGCAAGGCACGTACAAGGGACAAGGAGCTAGACGGTTGTTAATAAGCTTATCCACATTGTAAAGGATCTGTCTGGTATGCAGCTTTGTAAACATGCACATCCTGATGGGATTATCATGTTTGACTTGAGCTTTGATTAAATCATTTTCTTGTAAAAAAGCACAATAAAAGAGCGTGTGCCAAGACATTTGGGGCGCGCTCATCCCGAGGAAACTTCGCCTCCTGTCATTTCTCTCTCCTTCGCTCCCTATCATGAGCCGCCCATCTGATGCGGGATAGCAGATACCGCATTCTGGTGACCCCGACGTGATTCCCTAAGGGGGATACGTTGCGACGCACCCATATCTTATCAGCTCGATGGGAGCTGTGCATCGCCAGGCCTGAAGCGAATTGCACATCATCGGATCTGAAACACGGTCTCGACTTTCGTAAGTATGGGTGGAAACTTTTCTCAACAACAGACGCAGCATCTGAAGGAATTGAGGGAGTTAGTCGCTTCTTCTTCTAAATATTCTGCTAATTTAAAGGGCTCGCCTGTAAAAATGAAACCTGTTGCTACATTATTGGCTTATGTGTGGCAACATTGTCCCAATTATTCAGAGGAAGGGTCCTTAAAAATTTCCACTTGGCAAAAAATTGGTGAACATCTCCATTGTCCTGCTCGTGCACCTATTGGCATTTTGGTCACTTGGAGGAAAATTATGGAGGCTTTAATGGTCCATTATAAAATAGAAGCAGGGAGTGTGTTTGAATCTCCCCCACCAAATTATGATAACTTTTCAATTTGCTCTAACTCAAGCAGAAGCTGCTGCCATTATTCAACAATGCCCCACATGTAGTAAGCAAGGACATTCCATTCCCATAGGAGTAAATCCTAGAGGATTAAAAGCTTGTGAAATTTGGCAAATGGATGTAACTCAGTATCCACCTTTTGCCCCTTGGAAATATTTGCACGTTTCCATAGATACATATTCTGGCTACTCCTCAAAGGGGAGAAACTGTAAAACATATCATCAATCATTCAATTCGTACCTTTGCCTTGCTGGGACGTCCAAAAGAAATCAAAACTGACAATGGACCTGCCTATACAAGTTCTGCGTTCCAGGACTTCTGTAACAGATGGGATGTAACCTACAAGTTTGGGATTCCCTACAACAGCCAGGGGCAGGCTATTGTGGAACAAGCAAACTTATCTCTGAAACGTGCTCTTGATCGATATTCATTGCGGGAAAAAACCCTGAACCTCCCAGCATTGCAAAATTCTCTTAACATTTGTCTTTACAATTTAAACTTTCTTAATCTGACTGGCATTCCTCCCACTTCTGCTGCTTCGCGTCATTTTTCCTCCCCCTCACCCCCGCCTAACAGACCTCTGGTATATTATTGCAGATTGCCAGATCCTGCCTGGCAGGGTCCCGCTGAGCTTCTCACTTGGGGACGAGGCTACGCTGCGATTTTACGACCAGACAAAACCACTTGCTGGATCCCTGGTAGGGCGGTTAGACCCTATCATGGGAATTCCTCTGCTACATCTGTATCTTAAAACTCTTCCTGATATTCTTGCCTATATCTTCTTTGCAATTTCTACCTTACTTCAACAAAACCTATGCTTCCTGTCAAAAGACTATTCGTGTTAAAACCATTTCATTAACAGAAGGCTATTATACTTGTTCCATGTGGGTATGTCATGAAAATGCTACCCGTAGTTTTCACTCTGTCACTTCTGTTTTGTTTAAAGAACACTCTACCACTTGCTCTTTTGTTCCTTCTTTACTCTTCCTATGGAAAGGAACCTTAAAATCTTTTCCTCTATTCAATCTAAACATAGGGGGACCTAGATGTCCTTCTATTGTATTATGGGTTCCCCCACCCCAACGAACATCCTTGATGAATTACCAAATTAATCTTTATTGTCATTATTGTAATTATTATCCTTTTTCTACTAATTGAATTCCCTCCTCATTTCGTAAATGTTCTACAACTAACTTGTCCATAGCCCTCTCTCCTGCTTGTGATGTTTTTATATTCCCGAACACTGATCCTGTCAACAAACGACGCTTCAAAAGAACTGTCCATGATGATCCACAGAAGCCTCATAGAAGAGATAATATTGCTTGGACTATAACTGACTTTCAAGGTGTTCGTTTAAGTTCTACAACCAATTTTTCTCGCATAGAAGACTTCTACCCATCACTTCAATTCGATTTGGCAGACGCACCCACACAACCAGGGGATATTCTGCAATCTACACCACTTCAGGAGGAACTTTAACATCACGCCTGAAAGGAATGTATTTTATCCCTGGCAATAATTTTGTTTGGACTTGTTCCACCGGTCTCACGGCATGTGTCCACGGGGATGAAATTGTTAAATCCAAATCATTTTTGCATTCAAGTATGGCTTGTGTATATAACTCTGATGATTTTATATCCCTACAGGTACCCATGGAATACCCCCTTTTGCAAAATCGTAAAGATTTAGATCTGTTATTTTTTAAAACAAGGGGGATTGTGTGCTACGCTTAAAGGAGAATGTTGTTTTTATGCTGATAGCAGGGGGGCTTGTTTTCTATTTCGCCATGGTTTACAACCTTTTTAACTGCATTGGCAGGATCATTAATAATCATTATATTGATATGTATTATAGGAACTTGTTGTTTTTATAGAATATTGCAATTTTTGAAAAATCAATTATCCTCCATAACTGCTGATGTTAATGTGCTATTACAAGCTCATGTTATATCCTCAACACCGGATGAAAAAATGTCATTGCTGAGTTACCGCTCCTTGGACAACCCTGACGCTGACGGGTCACACTCTTGCCCAGATGACGGGGACGGCAAACATTCCATAAAAATGGTTCCTGTCTTCTCGGACGAGGAAGAAGACTCGTCATAAATAATAAAAACAGAGGAGATGTTTTAACTATGTATCATTCATGTGTTTGCAACTATGTATCATTCATGTGTAATCATTAACTTCTGTCTCTTCAGTGACCTTTGCAAGGCACGTACAAGGGACAAGGAGCTAGACGGTTGTTAATAAGCTTATCCACATTGTAAATGATCTGTCTGGTATGCAGCTTTGTAAACATGCACATCCTGATGGGATTATCATGTTTGACTTGAGCTTTGATTAAATCATTTTCTTGTAAAAAAGCACAATAAAAGAGCGTGTGCCAAGACATTTGGGGCGCGCTCATCCCGAGGAAACTTCGCCTCCTGTCATTTCTCTCTCCTTCGCTCCCTATCATGAGCCGCCCATCTGATGCGGGATAGCAGATACCGCAGGTCTAGACTTAGGCAGATCTAGCCTATATTCTGTACAAATGTTCCTGTACACAATGCTGGCTCCTTGGCTTTGCCATTCAATGTATGCTGTTCCTATCTGCATCTTACACACTGCCACTCTGTGTTGGACTGTTTCTGAGCTCTCTTTGAATAGACTGGGTCTGGTCTAATATGGTAGATCCCTGCTTCTATGGATCTTACTGCTTAGTGCTTGTTCTTGAGCTTCTATGATCAGTGCTTCAATGCTGCCTTTTAGTTCAGCCCTTTCCAGCCATTGATAGGATTGCCCAATGTTTGCCACCTCAGCTATCTGTCTATTGTACAACCTATGTAAGATCTTGTTTTGCCATGACACCTGTTCTGTATGATCTCTCTCTCACATCTGTTGCTGCCTCAGGCATTATCTTAGCAGCTCATCTTTGAGTGCCATCTTACTGGTATATTCCTGGATGCTCCGGATACCATCTATGACAGCAGCTTTGTCACTTAATAGACCCTGACAGCACTTTTTCCAGCAGGTGTGCAATCTCTGGATGTTGGACTTTGTATGAAAACCTCCTTGTGAAGAGGAGTTTGTACCATTTGTGACCACATATATTTTAAATGTTTTCACTTTCTTGAAAGAGATTTTTTTTAATAAATCTATGAATCTGTCTCCAAACCTAAACATCTTTGAAAAAATGTGTTTTACAAAAAATGTGTAAACTAAACAATCTCACATATTATCAAATGGATCTTCTTTTATAGGGATTATCCACTGCTATATGGTAATATTTACCATTTTTGAACCTTTCTGTGAAGGGATGGAGAACTGATGAACACAAATTATGAAAAAAAATGTTTTACAAAGTCAATGTCATATTATTCAATATTATTAAAGTCTTGATCTCCAAAATTATGATTATGAGTGCCATTCATAAAGACATGGGTGATCTTAGTGATGTTAACTTCAGTGCATTAATTTACACATGCATAAAACCAGTAGTCTTTCAACTGCTTGTAATATATTTTGTTTTCTCAGTTGGTACAGCAAACATTGGTGTCCATCAATTCCCATTGCAACAAAGTATTTAATTATGACCACAGAAGCAGTGATTAGAGATTTTTATTTATTTAATTGGAAATAAATTGGTGCATTTATAATTCTGAATAAATGTTCAATGTTCATAGAAGTACAGAGTTATGAGAATTCTTCTTCCCATAAAAAAACAAATAAATTTTTAAAGCTTCCTGTATAAAATGTTTCAGTTCTGGTATGTTAATGTGCTATAGCATCAAATTTAAACAAACTTTTGCCATGAAATGGCAATCCAGAAGTTTAAAAGAGGAAGGACAAAGTGTCAAAGTAGAAACATAGTACATAATTAAAAAAAAAAAAAATTAAAAGAGGGAGGGAGGGAGGAAGAAAGGAAGTTGAATAAATGATATATTATACATTTTATAGAATGTAAATTCCAAATATATGCAATGACAGCAATGGATATAGCATAAAATGCAGCTATTTTCTTGGAAACTTTACTAAACTGTTCTCTGTTCTCTGTTGATGCTAGCTGAAATATTTTACAATTAGAAGGGTTATCAGTTCGGCTCCCCAAGGATAACAAATTCCGAATCTAGAACTATGTAACTCTCTGTTTCAGTATCAGAACAAATACACAATCAGTTTTGGAAAAAAACAAGTAGTATCTCTTATTGAGGAAAAAGGCATCTAAATGTGCTTACTGTAAATGGAATACTTTTCTGGTGGTATAGAAATTTGCTCTTTTCTCTCTTTCTCCTCCCCTTCTCTGTGTGTAATGAAAAGTGAGCAGATGGGATTGAAATAGAAGCTTGCCCTTTTCTATGGAATGAGAGCTTGTTCCCTTTCTATCTCAAGATCCTGATTTCTTTATTCCAAACACTTTCCAGATGTATAGAGTTCGGTGAATAAATCTGTAATAAGTCAAGACAGATGAAATTTGATTTCTCTATGGAGAAATGTGATTATTTAGGAGTATGAGCTGGGGTAGACCTTACTCCAAAAATGTTCTTGATTCAACATTTTAACTGACATAGCTTCAAGCAAGCCTTACCAGAGAGCCTTACTAATTATAATTGAAGAACAGATTTGGCAACTGAGCATGTTTCTCAGGATGCAGGTCTCAAGAATGAGAATTTTATTGACTCTAACGACAAGACATTCTTGCATACACAACATTGGCACAAGGCAAGAGAAGGCTTAAAAAATTGGCTTTAAATAATGTAATAGTTTCATTGTTTTGAATGTAAGCATTAAGTATGCACTTAGAACTAGAAATGAGATATTAAGAATGAAAAAAGAATCTGGGATGGATTTCCCAAAAGGCCAGATAGTTCTTAATCTTAAATAGCATGGATGTAAATGGTTTGGATTAAAAACCTAAGCAAAATTCTGCAATTGTCTGAAGAAGCAGGAAGCCAACCTGTTGCTTCAAAGTCCATTTGAGCAATTGATATATGTATGAGCTGGATCAGAGAAAATGGATGTATAAATCTATCTATTGGTGTTATTAGCAAATATCATTTGAGCTATGTGAGGAACATAAAAAACTACTACATCTATCACAAGGAACATGAAGTAGTTCCAATTTCTAGATGGGGAACAAATCTATTTTTCCAGAAGGAAATGAAAATTCTCACTGAATTCCAAAATTTATTATCTTTAGCAGAAATTAATATATAAGAATGCTTCAGTAAACTGGAATATGAATATTGGGAGAATAAAGAATAGTTGAACTCCCATATTTGGGCTGTAAAATTCCATGTAGCAGCAGTATTACTTTTTGGTATCTCTTTGCTGCCATCTTGAGCTAATCCAAAATTTTCCATCCCAAATATGGTAGTCGTAAAGAACAGTTTGAGCTTGAATTTGGATAACATATAAGCAGCAGCCTAATAGATGATAAGATAATATAATATAATATAATATAATATAATAATATAATATAATATAATATAATATAATATAATATAATATAATATAATATAATATAATATAATATAATATAATATAATATAATATAATATAATATAATATAATATAATATAATATAATATAATATAATATAATATAATATAATATAATATAATATAATATAATATAATATAATATAATATAATATAATATAATATAATATAATATAGGAGAGGAGAAGAGAAGAGAAGAGAAGAGAAGAGAAGAGAAGAGAAGAGAAGAGAAGAGAAGAGAAGAGAAGATTATTGAATTCCGTTTCCTGCTATAATAATAATTTAATTGTGAACAAAAGTGATGTTCCTGTTCTACCATATATAATCTAGGTTACATTAATGTTATTTATTATTTACTAAAAAAAAACCCAGTGACATTTATTTCCTACTTGCAGGTTAATAATATAATAGATTTGCTTTTAATACATGTAACTTTTGTACATCTTGGCAAATAGCATTTTATAGCCATCCCACTTTGAGGCTTACAGGCACAATCCAGGCTTTGCCAGAAGGGACCACAAGCGGGATTTTTACGTTAAATGGAAAGTGATCTAAAAATACCTTTCTTTCCCTCTCAAGTTAAGTGCTTTCATACACTAACAGGAACTATCCAGTACATAATACAGAGGCAATGTCATGAAAGACTGTTGCGGGAAAAAAGAAACAAAACAAAACAAAA
The DNA here is from genome assembly GCA_033807585.1 of Hydrophis major. Taxonomy (NCBI): domain Eukaryota; kingdom Metazoa; phylum Chordata; class Lepidosauria; order Squamata; family Elapidae; genus Hydrophis; species Hydrophis major. The sequence goes on along the minus strand of CM066330.1, from coordinate 99,384,483 downwards.
AGGTTGTGCTTTATTTGACATCATCGTCATTAACATTAAGCACACAATTTATACATGCATCCAAATTAAATCTCTGCCATTTTAGCTTTCAAACTCCATTTGATGGCTTCTGATGGAACAATCCTTTAGCACTTTTAAGAGAGCCTATCAAGCAACAGCCTCCATTAATCTCAGCAGATTTTGCACAGGGACAGTATTTAGTGCTTAATGTCCATTAATAGTCCTGCACATATAAATAAACAATGAGGACAATAAACTACTCATCTCTCCAGGCTTCTTATAGAGGCATCTATCATTATGATCGTTCTTTAAAAAAAAAAAAACATGGTTGCCTCTTCTGTTACAGTTCAGATTGCTTGCATGTTCTGAAACATTTTTTTTCCACATGACAAGTAAAATTTATCTTCTTCCCTACAGATTAACTATAATAGACTCCACATTTTCTTGTCAATCACTGTAGGGAGAAAAGGAGATTTGTGGTCAAAGGCAGGGTGTGCAGACCCTCCAGCCCATGTGCTAGATTAATTTTGTTAGGTTTTCCCATTAGACTACTGTAGTCTTAAATAAAGAAGCATTCCCTTCCCTTGCTGGAAAATGCAGGGTTTGCTTTAAAGCAGCATTCCACATTTTTCTTCATTCAGAAAAAAAATAAGATGGAACAAATCTGTATCACTGGAGAGTTTCCACTTCAACAAACACTTCACTCAATCCTGACCTTTCAGTAGAAGAATGCCTACTACAACCAGATGAAGTTGACAATTGGGAAACCATTGAACTGGTTTTATCCCCGTCTCACCTTCTCCATTAGGAAAGGTAAGCAGTAAGTTCTGAGGAGGTCAACTTCAAAGTACTTCAGGCCTGAATATTATGTACATCTGATACAAGCAGTCCTTTTTCTACATGGAACAATAATATATATTTTCAGAATCAAAGTTAAGTGGGTGGGTGAGTTTTTATAGGATCATTCAATGTCAAAGGAAATATAAAACTGAAAGTTTATATAGATTTGCAGAAGTGCTACTTTCCAAATCAAGAAAGCTTGCCAGAATATAACAAAATCACGAGAGGTACACAGAAACTATCATTTAAAAAATAGTGCTCTGGGAAGTGTATATTTGGGGAAATGATATCTCCCAAGCCAGTTTCCATTGAGCAAATGTTAAAGAATCGTTTAATTGCTTGGCATTGAAGTTATTCAGATAGGTTTTTTTTTTTAACATGTTAAACAGATAATTCAAAGGCATGGTGGAATCTCTTCGTAGGATGGTTAACAGAAAGATGGAAGTGACCATAACACAACCATAATCAGCTATTTAAATACAAGCCATTTTGTTAAGAATGTGTGACTTAAGAAGAACTCCTAGATATGAATGGGCTACCTATTACTAAAACTGGCAAAACTAGCTTTTTCTGTCCTTCGGCTAATGAACTGCTGAAGCCACACATTTTTAATATATAACCTGTTTTCAGCAGTTTTTAGTAGTTTCTGAAAGCTTGCACAGCTTCACTAGTTTGTTGGCTAAAGGAAGGAGAATGCCCTTTCTAGTAAAGGCAGTCCATTTGTAAGTATGAGTTCCAGCTTAAATACAAATTTATGTTAAAGACAAAGTTATGAGCAGAACTCATTCTTAACCCACAGATTGCCTGATAGCTAAATATAGTGAGTAAAACTGGTGAGAATAGTGCCATTGAGATGTTGTGGAATTTGTGCCTTATTTTTATAATTTATTCAACATTAAATTATTCACATCCACCCTTGTTTTTGTACATAGTAGTCACACACTTCTAAGAAACTCTTAAATCATGAATCTGTCTGTCTCAACGCCTAGAATACATTTGCAAGTCAAATAATAGATTTCTGAAGTTCTTTTCTTTAGATTTTACTCATGAAATATAAAGAGAATAAATCAAATGTATTTCAAAGTTCTCTTGTTAACACTGAGCAAGTTGTTCATTTCTTTTTTTTTCTTTATAGTTCTCCTAAAACATGATTTTTATCAGCACTAATAGCATAAGGTAGAAAAATCCAAGATATTCTCTGTGTCCTGGAGAGAAAACACTGGAGAGCAAAACAGTCAATTCCTCAACCACACCAAGGTCAGTTTTTCATTTCATATAAATTTCTATACTGCACAGTTTCCAACAAGGAGGAATAAACGGTTAGGACAAAAGTGAACAAAAATGAATACCAGAAAGCTGAAGTTAAGGGAATACCTGAAAACAGCCTATATTAAGTGGTCCTTAGTGACTTCTATCAAATTAAAAATAGGAATCAAAGTTTTTACATGGATTTTTAAACCATAAGTATTAATTTATTTTTCAAGACATTCCATCTGTACTGACAACTCTTGAGATATTTCTAAGGCAGGAAAAAGTGCATATTTAAATTCTCTGGCTTAATTATATTCACAAGAGATTGAGAAGCTCTCTCAGCAATATGCTAGTAAATATTTGCTAAATATAGTTTTGTCCTTTTATGGGATTCATGTGGCAATCCCCTTCTATGTTGTTGCTTTAAAAATGGGATATGACCATGCAGTCATCTGGAGCTGAGTTTGACTTGGGGGAATCCTTACTTTACCATAGCAAAATCTCTATTTAACTTTTGGGGGAAAATTATTATATATATTCAATTATATCACATTTTAGATAGCTTGAATAGTTTTCAAAAATGATAGAGTATTTGGAACTGTGATGAATGTCCAAAAACTGGTTCATCTGAGTTATTATAGAGTAAACTTCCTATGGATCTTGTTTCTGATTAGGAACAATGATGTTGCATTAATAGACAACATACTCTAAGAATGTTTTATGCTTAATGATTAATGAGGACACACACATACACATACAAAGAGAGAGACATGCATATAGAAGTATAATGAATAAATTATCTTTTTCTTTGAATACACAGAGAAAATGTGTATCTATATCTATGTCTGTCTATCTATCTATCTATCTATCTATCTATCTATCTATCTATCTATCTACTCTCTCTCTCTCTGTGTGTACACTTACACACACACATATATATGTACACACATACACATACATACATATTCAAATCTCTTAAATAGGATGCAGTCCCTGCAGGTTCCTGATTAAAAGCTTTATTATCATATATGGAGCCACACAGAATTAAGAAAGATTCCAGTGATCCTCCCCAGCTGGTGATAAAGAGCTAAGATATTACCCTACATTATTATTTAGTTTTATTATTTGAGGAGATTAAACACAAGAAACATACTAGTGTAGATTAAAGACAATAAACTTTCTAGGAACAGTTTTAAGAGAAAAACAAAAAGGAATATTTCTAGTATCAAATGGGGAAGTTGAAAAGAACTATTTTATACATTCTAAAAAACACAAAAGAAACAGCCAGAGGAAGCATCTATTAATAAAACAGATAAAACAGAAGGTACCACTTCTGATTTATTATGGAAACAAGTAGAAATTCAAATATTATTTCTAAAGAAAGTAGCATCACATTAATCATCATGGCTGGGTTATTGTTGTTTTTCTGTGTGGTTCTAGCCAAAAATATTTGGTAGCTTATTAGCATGTGACAGCAATATATAATTTGAGTTACTTTTCTTTTTATTTTGAAGAGACTGTTCAAGGAAATTCTTCTAAACCATATGATATTGCTTGAATTGCTTGTGTTTCTTAGAATCAGCCATCCTCTAGATATATTATGTCTACAAACTCCAGAATTCTCAGACACACTCTGGATTTTATGTATCATTATCATCTATCATTATTATTAAAGTATCAACTGTGAATTTTCATTTCTTCTTCCTTGTTCATTTTTTATATTTGCTATACATTCCCATAATCAGATTACAAATGTTCCTCAGAAAATTCCATGATATCTAAAGAAATATTTTGGTTGCATTACAAAGAAATAGCAAATTTGTAACAATTGTTTAATTTTAATCTATTTCAGAATGCCATTTTCTCCCTTATGAAGAATGCAAGTCCTTATGCAATCTGTTAGTTATAACCATCTCTACTAGTTACTGTTCTTTCACTGTATAAATGTATGAATTCTTAATCTTATGTAAATTCCATGCACATATGGGTAGAATTAAAGGTTCAATAGGTAGAACACTTTAAAAAAGATAGATTACAAGACTTTTAATTTTAATAACTATATAAAGTACATACTTCTATGTCTCATATAGTTAATGATATTAATAGTATATGAGAAGATGATCATAATTTATCTTTAGCAAAAGAAATCACAGATTAAGTCTAGCATTATCATATATTAGACATTGAATAATGGTAGATCCAACCTTGGTTCAAAGTGTAAATCAGAAGTCAGCTCTTAATGATATCACAGTAATCTCAGATACATTTTTCATACACCTACTAGAACATGGTTAAAATGATAAGGGAATGGAATCTCCTTATAATGACTAAGTGTTAATCTTATTTTTTAAAAAATAAAAAAATGAATGTTAAGTCTGTCAAATGTGAAAAACACATTTAAGAATTGAAATAAATGAAATAAAGCTTATTTTAAATACCTGGAAAGGGTTAAACAGCATTTTCAACTTCTGATACACCTAATATAATCCTTGTAGGAGAGCTAGGTCAATCAATGATAGACAAAAATCTAGAGTCTGATAACATTTTAGATCAACAAATATGATTAAAATTCACAAGCTTTTGTGAGCTACAGATCATTCATCATATATCCATAAACATGTCTAAACTAATATAGGATTTAAAGTGGGATGAAACATGTAGGGGAATTTATACAGTAGTAGATTATATGATACAGATTATAGATATCATATCAGTTAGCAATTATAATGTGCTTGAACCCATTGTGTTTTTTAAAACCTTCTGAGATAGTCAGAACTTTTTGATATATTGCAGTTTCAAAGTCTCTCCTTGATTATACTGGTATATTTTCATTATTCCCAAAATCTTACTTTGAGAGTTAAAATATAATGTCCTAGTAGGTTATAATGCTATGGTGTTACTTTATCTTTCTGTTAAGTCCCAATGTCTAACTTATATCTATTAATGTTTTTGTAAAAAGACTGGCCTATTTATCCCATGTAGTATAGATGGATATTTCTGGCAGTTGATGTCATATGTTATATCACATTTAAGGGAAGAAAATTTATAAGAATTTTCTAAAATGGGAGCTAAATAGTCATCTGGGTTGTTGCAGTTTGGTGAATGGAATGGACCTCAGCAGGTGATCTTAGAATGTTGCTATGTCTTGCCACTGAGTCAGTGTTCTTGTCTTCCATTACCCCACCCCTTGCATCCCAACCTATTCCCCCCACCCCATTGCTTCTTGTCTAACTGTGAGCAAGGTTTGTGTTTAAATATACAGGTGAAACTCGAAAAATTAGAATATCATGCAAAAGTTCCTTTATTTCAGTAATGCAACTTAAAAGGTGAAACTAATATATAAGATAGACTTCTTACATGCAAAGCAAGGTAGTTCAAGCTGTGATTTGTCATAATTGTGATGATTATGGCTTACAGCTCATGAAAACCCCAAATCTACAATCTCAGAAAATTAGAATGTTACATGCAATCAATAAAGCAAGGATTGTACATAAACAATATCGGACCTCTGAAAAGTATAAGCATGCTTATGTACTCAGTACTTGATTTGGACCCCTTTTGCAGCAATTACTACTTCAATGCGGCGTGGCATGGAAGCTATCAGCCTGTGGCACCACTGAGGTGTTATGGAAGACCAGGATGCTTCAATAGTGCCCTTCAGCTCTTCTGCATTATTCAGTCTCATGTCTCTCATCTTTCTCTTGGCAATGCCCCATAGATTCTCTATGGGGTTCAGGTCAGGCGAGTCAAGCACAGTAATCCTACAGTCATTGAACCAGGTTTTGGTGCTTTTGGCAGTGTGGGCAGGTGCCAAGTCCTGCTGGAAAATAAAATCAGCATCCCCATAAAGCTCATCTGCGGAAGGAAGCATGAAGTGCTCCAAAATCTCCTGGTAGATGGCTGCATGAAGCACAATGGACCAACACTAGCAGATGATATAGCTCCCCAAATCAACACAGACCGTGGAAACTTCACACTGGACTTCAAGCATCTTGCAGTGTGTGCCTCTCCATTCTTCCTCCAGACTCTGGGTCCTTGGTTTCCAAATGAGATGCAAAAGTTGCTCTCATCAGAAAAGAGGACTTTGGACCACTGAGCAACAGACTGGTTTTGTTTTTCTTTAGCCCAGGTACAACGCTTCTGACATTGTTTGTTGTTCAGGAACGGCTTGACAAGAGGAGTACGACATTTGAAGCCCATGTCCAGGATGCGTCTGTGTGTGGTGGCTCTTGATGCACTGACTCCAGCCTCACTCCACTCCTTGTGAAAGTCCACAACACTTTTGAATGGCCTTTTCCTGACAATCCTCTCCAGGCTGCGGTCATCCCTACTGCTTGTGCACCTTTTTCTTCCACCTTTTTCCCTTCCACATAACTTTCTATTAATACAGCACTTTGGGAACATCCAACTTCTTTAGCAATTACCTTTTGAGGCTTTCCCTCCTTATGGAGCGTGTCAATGATGGTTTTCTGCACAACTGTCAGGTCAGCAGTCTTTCCCATGATTGTGATTCCTACTGAACCAGACTGAGAGACCATTTAAAGGCTCAGGAATCCTTTGCAGGTGTTATGGCTTAATTAGCTGATTTGGGTGGGACACTTTGAGCCTAGAATATTGAACCTTTTCACAATATTCTAATTTTCTGAGATTGTGGATTTGGGGTTTTCATGAGCTGTAAGCCATAATCATCACAATTATGACAAATCACAGCTTGAACTATCTTGCTTTGCATGTAAGGAGTCTTTCTCATATAATAGTTTCACTTTTTAAGTTGCATTACTGAATTAAATGAACTTTTGCACGATATTCTAATTTTTCGAGTTTCACCTGTATATTACATGTGTGTGTGCATGTGTTTAAGAACTGAACATTATAAATCTGTAAAACAGATTAGGACAGAGGATATTAATTAGAATATTAATTATTATGAAGAATGTTAATTATTATGCAGAAAAACCTAAAAGACTAGAACTCTATTCTGTTATTCTGTTAATCTGTTCTAACAGGTTAAAAGAGCTGGCACCCTGAGCAACTCTCAAAAGATATTAACCTCAAGAAAGTCTGGCCTTTTTGTGTGACAATGCACAATTACAGGCGAAAGAAAAAAAAAAGACTTTTGACCACTTAGTATTGATAGGTCAATTTCAAAACTCTGAACTACAAAACGAAAAGTAAAGTCCTACACTTAGGCAAGAAAAAACAAAAGTACACATATAGACTGGGTGAAACCAGGATCAACAGCAGTAACTGTGAGAGGGATCTTGGAGTCTTAATGGACAACCAGCGAAATATGAGCCAGCAGTGTGCAGCAGAAGTCAAAAAAGCTAATGCATTCCTAAATTGTATTAACAGAGGGATACAATCAAGATCAAGGGAAGTACTAATACCACTCTATAAAGCCTTAGTAAGACCACACCTAGAGTACTGCATCCAGTTTTGGTCACCACATTATAAAAAATATGTTGAGACTCTAGAAAAAGTACAAAGAGCAACCAGGGTGATTAGGGGACTGGAGGCTGAAACATACAACAAATATTTGCAGAAACTGGGCTTCGCTAGTTTAGTAAAGAGAAGGACCAGGGAGAAATGATAGCAGTCTTCCAATATTTGAAGGGCTGCCACAGGGAGGAAGGGATTAAGCTATTTTCTAAAGCACCTGTAGGCCAGACTAGGAATAATGGAAGGAAACTGAACAAGGAAAGATTTAACCTGGAAATAAGGAGAAACTTTCTGACAGCGAGAACAATCAACCAATGGAACAGCTTGTCCTCAGAAGTTGTGGGAGCATCATCACTTGAGACTTTCAAGATGAGATTGGACTGCCACTTGTCAGGAATGGTGTAGTGTCTCCCACTTGGGAGGGGGGTTGGACCAGATGACCTACAAGGTCCCTTCCAATTGTGATTATCTGTTAAATCTGTTAAAACCAGTTCAGTATAATGGCTTGAGGCACTGTTTTAGAACTGGAGACCATGAGCTCTAGTCCTACCATAGGCTCAAAGCTAATTGGATAACTTTGGGTCAGTCCCTTTCAGCCATAGGAATAAGACAATGGCAAACCACTTCTGAAGATGAAAACTGTTAAGTACTTGGACATGGGTTGGAGTAAATAGAGACAGCCTCTGAATAGTGACTTTCAGCTCTTTATTAGCATAGTGACTTCTCAAAACAACAACAGTGAACCCTGCCTTATATAGGCAACCTTTGTGAGAATTGTCCAATAGCGAGCTATGAACGCAAGTACTTTAAACCAATAATAATCCTCTGTTAAGGGCCAATCGGATTCCTAAGAAGTAGCCAATCTGATCTGGCCACCTAACAGCCAATCAGAAGTGCAGGGCCAGAACCCTGCACTTAACCTCAAGCTCATACTTTATTAACTATGGTACATACATAACACCCCTTCCCCCTGGCTTCTTAATTATGGTGTAGTTATATAATCCTTTTAGTAGGATGGTTGTCTTTTAAGTCTTTCGGATTTTCGTTGGACTGGTTGATTGCGATCCTGTTGAGGTAGATTGTTGTTTGGCAGTGTCTCTGCTTCTTGCTCAGGTGCAATTTCTTGTGATGCAAACAATTCTCCTTCCTGCTCCATTTCTTGAGTCTCACTTGATTCATCGCTCTCTTTGAGCAGGTTCCCTGGAACGTCATCTTCTTCTTCTGTACCTCCCCCTGCTTCGGTTTGGTCATGAGGGAGTTGTTGACTGGCCGTTATGAGTCATGACCATAATTGGTCGATATGCCGTTTCCACAGTCTATTGTCACAGCATTTCACTACGTAGGATTTGGGGCCGGTCACTCGTACTACTGTTGCCTCTATCCATAACGGGTCGCCTGATAAGTTCCGTGCGTAAACGCGGTCTCCTACCTGGAACGTGCGACAGCGGCCACTGGATCCTATTGGCTTTTCCGGTTCGTAAGCAGGGTGCAACCGGTCGAGGTGGGAACGGAGTCTTCGTCCCATCAGTAGTTCTGCGGGAGTTCTGCCGGTGATGCTATGTGGAGTTATGTGTTGCAAAAAGAGAATTTGGTTGACTTTGTCATCGATATTGTCATAGTCCATTTTTTGCAAAGTCTTTTTAACAAATTGGACCATGCGTTCTGCTCGGCCATTGGTCGCAGGTTGCGCAGGCGAGGTGAGCCCATGGCGGATGCCGCGGTCAGCGAGGTACTGATTGAACATCAATGCCGTGAACTGTAGCCCGTTATCGGACACCAGGACATCAGGCAATCCATGGGTTGCAAAGAGTCTATTTAGGATCTTAATCACTGCCTCAGAAGTTGTGGCCGTCATACGATAAACTTCTAACCAATTGGAATATGCGTCGACTGTCAGCAGGAAGGTATATCCTTTGGTTGGTCCCGCGAAATCCAGGTGGATTCTGGACCAGGGTCCACATGGTATTTCCCATTCAGTAGGCATGGCTTTTGGTGGGGCGTTGCTGGCTTGTTGGCAACTGGTACACGCTTTGACCCACTGCTCGATTTGCCGGTCCATGCCCGGCCACCATGCGTAGCTTCGTGCGAGTGCTTTCATCCGCACGATGCCGGGGTGGCCCTTGTGCAGGGTTTGCAGTAGCGTCTTCCGGAGTTGTTCTGGGACAACGACTCTATCGCCCCAGATGACACAGCCTTTTTGTGAAAAAAGTTCAGTCTGTCTTGCTTTAAATGGTGCGAAGTCATCTGGGACTTGGTCCAATGGCCATCCGCGTTCTACCCAGCCAAGGACTTGAGCTAGGGTGTGGTCTCGTTTGGTTTCTCTCGCGATGTCTCGGGCGGTCATAGGCGGCGAGTTGAGTGTTTCGATCTGCAACGTGGTTGCCATTGGTGCCAGATCGTCGAGAGTCTCTGGAAGCAGTGCTCGGCTTAATGCGTCAGCGTGGGGAATGGCTTTCCCTGGGCGATATTGAAGGCGATAATTATAAGCAGCGAGGAATTCTGACCATCAGGTCATTCTAGGGGATAATATGTAGGGGGTTGGCTTGTCCTTGGCTATTATCCCTAGCAATGGTTTGTGGTCAGTTATAATGGTGAATGTCCTTCCATACACATATTCATGAAATTTCTTTACAGCTGCAACGATTGCGAGAGCTTCTTTATCAATTTGTCCATAGTTCCGCTCTGCTTGTGAAAGAGTCTTCAAAAAGTATGCAACAGGGGCTTCATTCCCATTAGGCAGTACATGACTCAAAATGGCGCCCACCCCGAAGGGCGAGGCATTGCAGGTTATAACTAATGGTAAAGTCTCGTTATACTGCATAAGTACAGAGTCAGATGTAAGCAATTTTTTAACATTCCGGAACGCTTGTTCTTCCCGGTAACCCCATACCCACAATGCTTTTTTATCTAATAACCGGTGTAACGGTTCAGCAACAGTCGCCTTGTGCGGTAAAAATACATTATAGAAATTTATGAGGCCTAAGAATGCCTGGAGATTGGCCTTGTTACGTGGTCTGGGAGCATTTTTTATCGCCCTTAATTTACTTTCGGTAGGATGAATGCCCTGGCTATCAATCCTATACCCGATAAACTCAACACTGTCAGTATATAAGTGACATTTGTTTTTTTTTCACCTTAAGTCCTACCTCTTGGAATTTTTTAAGAACACTTTTCAAATGATCCTGCAAGATTTTTTTGGTAGGGGCTGCAATTAATACGTCATCAAAATACGGAACCATGCCCTTGATTCCCTGTAACAACCTTTCCATGAGGCTTTGGAATATCCCCGGGGCTACACTAACCCCAAATTGCAATCAAGTACATTTAAAAGCACCTCTGTGCATTACAATTGTTTGGGCCTGAGCCGTCTTTTCATCCACTGGTAGTTGTTGATAAGCTTGAGCTAAATCTAATTTAGCGAAAACCTTTCCGCCCCCCAAGGAGTGGAGGAGGTGCTGCACCACCGGAACTGGATACGCATTCTGCTGTAGGGCGTGGTTTAAAGTGGCCTGGTAGTCCCCACAAATTCGGATTGACTCATCTGGCTTAATGGGCGTTACAATAGGGGTTTCCCATGGAGAGTGATCGATGGGCTTCAACACCCCTTGAGCAATTAACTTATTGAGTTGTTCGTCGATCTTAGCTTTAAGAGCGAATGGAACTCGACGGGGCTTCAAGCGAATTGGGGCTACTTTTGGATCTAAACTAAATGAGATTGGGGTCCCCTTATACTCGCCTAAACGGTCTGCGAAGACATCGCTGAACTCAGAAACAAGGTCTTCCTCCCACTCACAACCACCGACTCGGTTCACGCCAGCCACCTCTATGCCTAGTGGCGCGAACCATTGGAGGCCTAATAGACTAGGCCTATCTCTGTCGATGATCATTAGAGGTAAGTATGCTGTATGTTTTTTGAAGGAGACTCGGACTTGGCAGGACCCGACCACAGGGTTTCGATTTCCTTGGTAGTCCTTGAGGATGAGGCGTTGAAATTGGAGGTCTTGGCGTTGGATTGTGGGGATAAGTTGCTTGAGTGTCTTCCAAGACACCATCGAGAGGGACGATCCCGAGTCGACCTCCATGTGGCAAGGCTGGTTCTCGATGGCTACCGTGACTCAAATTTTCTTAGTGTCCATGACTGAGGCGTGACCTATGGTGATAGTATGGTGAGCCTCTTCTTTTTGCAAAGCGTGATTTCTGTAGGAGTGGTTTACTGGCTCTCGCCTTACAGGACACTTTCCTGTTGATTGGTGATAGTTGGCTCCTTTTGAGGCCTGGCTGGGTCCTGGTAAGCTGCGGAAGACCCGGCTGATGTGGCCTCGTTTCCCGCACTCATGGCAGGGTGCGTCGCGGAATTTGTATTCGGCCCTGGCATGGTTTGCTCCACAGCCAGCACAAGGGTGTAAGGGCTTAGGGCGAGGATCCCGGTTGGACCGCATTCGATGGACCTCTTCTTCATTGCTGTCTGATGACGAAGAGAGGTCCTCGTGGTGTGTCGTAATGAGCTGCCTTTCTGAGTTGGGTAAGATTTCGCTGGTCGGTTGTGTTGCCGAAGTGCGGCTTCGCTGTAATTGTGCAGCTGACTTTTTGGTCGCCTCCGCAGCCATGGCTTCGGCGATGGCATCAGCAAGGCTGATGTCGCCTTTTGCCATCAGCTTGCTTTGCACGCCTAGCGCATCTAATCCCAGAATTACTCGGTCTCTCAGTGCTTCTTCTAAATTGGCGAACCCGCAGAGGCCTCCTAAATTTCGGATGTCTGCCACGAAATCGGCCACGCTCTCTCTTTTTCGCTGGTTCCTTTGATAAAACTCTCACGAGTGTAGGCACGGTTGGCGCGAAATGATCTCTCAGAATGGGTTCGAGGTCATCCCAGCTCATGGCTTTTACTTCTCGAGGTTTGGCGAGTGCTTTTGCCATTTTAAAAACAGCCGGGCTGCAGTGCGTCAGGAACAGTGCCCGCTTTTTTGCTGGTGTGACGTCCTTCAAATTATTCATCTCAAGAAACATTTGGAAGCGATCCATGTAGGATTCCCAATCCTCTTGGTTTGGATCAAACGGAGCGGGTGATATTATGCTGCTGGACATGCTTCCGTTGTTGGCGTCGTCTTCCTCGTGCTCGGTCTTGCTTCCTGACTTCTTAGGTTCAGACGTCTCCAAATCCCACCTTCATTGCCAGTGTTAAGTACTTGGACATGGGTCGGAGTAAATGGAGACAGCTTCTGAATAGTGATTTTCAGCTCTTTATTAGCATAGTGACTTCTCAAAACAACAACAGTGAACCCTGCCTTATATAGGCAACCTTTGTGAGAATTGTCCAATAGCGAGCTATGAACGCAAGTACTTTAAACCAATAATAATTCTCTGTTAAGGGCCAATCGGATTCCTAAGAAGTAGCCAATCTGATCTGGCCGCCTAACAGCCAATCAGAAGTGCAGGGCCAGAACCCTGCACTTAACCTCAAGCTCATACTTTATTAACTATGGTACATACATAACAAAAACTGTAGTGACTATGTAGTTGCCAGAAATCAAGACTGATCTGAAGGTACAAAACAACAACAAAAGCTATTTATTATAATATGGGATACAATATATTTTATCTTGAATAATGATAATATATGACTGAAAATAAGAATTTTTCTCAATGTGAGAGATCTGAGTGATACTATAAAATATACAGAATATGTTCTTAATTGAAAAAGTAAAAGGAATTTGACATTACTTTCATCCACTTTAGAGTAAGCAAGAAGTTGATGTCTTAAAAGAGAAATGGTTTGATAAACAATATGCAGTTTATGGGTCATCTCATGCTAGAAAAAAAGGCTGTACTATAAAGAGAATTGTGTAAATTCATGAAAGACTCATTATCTATTTTGTGGTAAACTATACCTGTTAACACCAATGTGCTGCTAAGATTCAAGGGAATTTTACAATAAAACACTTTAAAAATTAAAGTTCTTTATAAAGGAAAACATAATCTTATAGGTAGAGTTTGACCTGGGAGTCCAAAATATATAAAGAGCCACTTTTTATTTTCAAAAAAATCTGAAATTTTAAAATAAATTATATAACTTATTTCATAAATTTGTATTTTAAAAAGAATAGAATAATTTGAATTTTACACAATAGTCAGATGTTTGTAATAGCTTCATGTAAATATATTACATTCTTCTTTTTAATACTGTAGTGTTATGTAGTAGCAGATGCTCTGTAAATTGGATCAAAATAACAAAATATGTTCCTGTATTTAAACAGTTGTTTATGTTAAGCCTGTGTTCCCCAAGCAGGGTTAAGGAGATAAGCTAAACAGAATGTGCAGCGTTAGTCAGATAGGCACACAGATAAATGAATGAGATATGTTTGTGTTTGTTAACATACAGTAAAAATAACAGATACGCTTGTGCTATCAAAAATATAGTTTATTCCACTTAGAGTTATATAGCATAGTCAAAATAACAGTCCATTAGTCATGTATCGTTTTAGTCAGTCCATTCAAGGATATTCAATTAGCAAAGTCCGTGTAGAATATCCTATGTCAGTTCACTTACAAATCAGTCCTTTGTCTCTCTCCCGTTCGAGTAACGCAGTCTTGAGTCCATGCAGTAATTAGGGATCATCAAAGCCAGAGCGAGCAAGCTGCAGTTGCTTTACTTCTTTTAAAGTGCTTTCACAACCACTCCCTTAATTACATTCCTACAGTTAAAGTTGCAAACACTTTAATGAACAAACCATGATCACATATTTATTATTTTACCTAAACCAGTTAGGGTAAACAATATTATCCCGAACATTCTCCCCTTTTAGGTAAATACAATAATATTATAACTATTTACATCTTTAAATCATATTTGTTACAACTCTCTTTAAACTTAATTACTCCTTGAGCTTTTGTAAACTGGTCTGCAATGTTTTCTTCCGTCATGCAGTATTCCAATTTAATTAGCCCATTTTTTACAGATTCTCTAACATTTAAGTATCTTAAATCAGTATGCTTTGATCTAGTTTTTACAGCAATATTAGTAGCTAATTTTATGGCTGCCTGGTTGTCCTCGTACACAATAATGGAATCTTTAACAGTTATACCCATGTCTAATAATAACTGTTTGTATAGAATTAAGTCAGTGCATAGTAATGACAGACATGAAAATTCCGCTTCCATCATGGACAAGCTAATATGCTGTTGTCTGATTGACCTCCACCCTATTAGTGTCTTACCAAATAATATAGCCATCCCAGATGTAGATTTTCTAGTGTTTATGTCAGTTGCAAAACTTGCATCTGCATAGGCACTAAGACTCAAATCATCCTTTGGTTCTATATACAATGCATGGTTCATTGTTCCTTTAAGATATCTTAAAAATCTTTTTAATTATTGCCAATGACATTGATGTGGATCTGAATTAAAACGTGCCAGCTGATTAACACTATAAGCTATATCAGGCCTTGACCAATTGCTTATATATGATAAGCTGCCAATCAAAGATTGATATATGGACTTATCAAATTTGGGACTTTGATCATCAGTTTGGCAAACCTCCTGACTCATTGGAGTCTTTGCCGGTTTACAAAGTTCCATTTTAAATGTTTTAATTAATTGGCAAATTTTATCTTCTTGAGATATCTTAAAACCATTTTTTGTTTTGTTAATTGTCAATCCTAGATACTTTTTAATTTCACCTAAATGCTTTAATTTTATCTTTTTGGCTAATAATGATATAATCTCATTAGCTTCACTATTAGTCTTAGTTATCAAAGCAATATCATCTGAAAATAATAACAATAATGACACCGTTCCATTATTTTCTCTTTTAAACACACATGGATCTGCTAAACCAGATTTAAAACCTATATTGTTTAATTCTTTCACAATATATTGATTCCATTCAAAGCCAGATTGTTTCAACCCGTAAAGACTCTTTTTGAGTTTCCAACAATCATTACTATTTACTTTATTTTCTTTTATAACTACTGGTCTTCTTAAATATATAGTGTGCTGCAATGGTGCATGCAAATAGGCAGTTTCTACATCTAAATGGTTAATGACATAGTTTTTCTTAGCTGCCCACACTAATGCTGCTCTTAAAGATGTTGCTTTAAGACTTGGTGCAAAAACTTCATCGTAATCAGATGCAGTTTGATTAAATCCTTGAGCTACCAACCTAGCCTTATGGGTAACAGTCCCATCATTTCCTGTTTTTACTTTAAATATCCATTTGCACCCAATGGATTTTTCTCCTGGAGGTAATTTGGCATCTTCATATACTTTCATTACCTTTAATGAATTTAGTTCTTTTTCCATTGCCTTTTGCCAATTCTCCTGATCCTTAGCAGGATACATCCTAAGTTCATCTACACTAGCTGGAACTTTAGTTACTTGGCAAACTATACTTGCTTGATATCTATCAGGTGGTCTAGTTACACATGTAGTATGTCTAGGTATTACAGGACTTACAGGTGGACTTTCATTTATTAATTGTTCTTGATTATCTAACTCTTCCTGATCAACAGTTTCCTCTTGTTCTGGTCCTATTTGCTCTTTGTGGACTTCTTCTTTAATTGGACTCTTCTTATAACTAGTCTGTTCTTTCTGCCTTTTGTAGGGTTCAATAATTACTTCATTATTTAAATCTTGCTCTAATCTATTCCATCCTACATGTTCTAGGAATTTAGCACTAACACTGTTGTAAACTCTAGATGTACCTGGTTCCCAGAATCTATAAGATCTATGATTAGATTCATATCCTACAAAAAATAATCTTTTAGCTCTATGCTGTCTTTTGTGTCTGAGTTGTGAAGGGATATGCACCCATGCTGGTGCTCCAAATGTGTGCATGTAACTTAAATCAGGTTTTGTACCATGCCACAGTGTGAATGGTAATTCACCTCTTGTTGAATTAACAGCATTATTTAATATGTGATTACCACACATTATTGCTTCTCCCCACAAATTGTCAGGTAATCCTGAATCAGACAACATAGTACGTGCCATTGACTGTAGTGTTTGACCTCACCTCTCTATAAATGCATTATGTTGTGGCCTATATGGTGCAGACTTTTTATGTTGAATACCTAACATTCTAAGTCTATTCTGGAATTTATTATTTGTAAATTCCACACCATTATCTGTTATAAGAGTTACTAATTTCTTTTTAGTTTTCCTTTCTGCAAATTTAATCCAATTAAAGAGATTTAGATACGTTTCAATTTTGCTCTTCATTAAATAGCAAAACCCATATCTAGAATAATGGTCTATTATACTTAGTATGTATCAAGCTCCTCCTACACTTGGTTTTTTCGGACCTATTAAATCGGCAAATACTACTTCTAAAGGCTCTTTGGTAGTAAATCCATCAACTCTATTAGCCGGTATAACCCTGCTTTTGCTTTGATTACACACAAAGCATTGCAAATACTTATTACAAGGTTTCAAACTTATTCCTTTAGATAATTGAACAGTTCTCTCAAGCATTTTAAAATTTAAATGCCCTAGCCGTCGGTGTAACAAGTGAATACATTCATCATGAGGTTTCTTATTATCATAAACCGTGTTAGCCATCTCTAAACCATTATCATTTAACACATATAATTCACCTCTTAAAGATGCAGTAATTTTCTTATCTTCTTTTTCAATTATGCAGTTATCTCCCCTAAATGTAACTACATATCCTAGTTTAACCAAAATTCTAACTGAAATTAAATTAAACTTAAGTTGTGGTACATATAACATTTTTACATTCTCTTTTATGAAAGAACAATATGCTATACCTTGACCTTTAGCTTTCAGTTTCCAGACATTGGCTAACGATATCTGCTGTGTACTTTTGGACATTTTAATAAAATGTTTGTTATCATTTGTTATACAGTGGGATGCTCCACTGTCAACCACCCATAAATTATTTTTTACAGCTCCGTTAATATACATGGCTAACTCTAAATTTTTATTTATCTTTTGATAAGTTTTAGTATTCTGGCCAGCGTTCTGGTGCTTTGCTTTTTTACAAAATCTTGCCAAATGTCCTCTTCCTCCACAATTAAAACACTTTTTAATTGCGTATGCAGTAGGAGATTCATTATCTTCATTTTGAGGTTGCTCCCTCCTTAACTGATCTCTTTCAAGTCTTCTTCTTGTCTCTTCAATCAATTTGCCAGTTATATCAGTTAAAGTTAGACTTTCCTTAGGCAAAATTTCAAGGGAAGTGACGTAGTTATCATAACTTTTGTTTAGTGATGATAGAATTATGTAGACTTGGTGTAGTTCAGAGAAAATAAGCTCTTTCTCGTGCAGTTCTTGAAAAATGCTTTTTATAGAATTCAAATGACTCAGCATATCACCATTCGTCTGGAGATGCATCCTGAAAAGCTTCCGTGTTAGATTTATGTGAGCACCAACGTTATCTCGGACATAAATCTTCTTCAGTTTCTGCCAACACCCAACAGCCGTTTGCTCTCTACGGATATGAACAAGTTGCTGGTCAGACAGTGTTAGTCCTATTATGCAAATAGCTTGTTCATTCTTTTGTTTAAATTCTTCTATCTTTTGTCTATCTTCCTCAATCTCTGGATTCCATTCCTCTACGTTTGGTGGATTTTCTATTATGTTCCACAGACCTTCTCTTCGTAGAAGTAGACTACATTTCATAGACCATGATACATAGTTTGTTCCATCCAGCTTGGATATAAGGGACAAACTTTGTAGATGGACTTGTGCCATGTTTTCTTATATGGATATAAAACTATAATTAATAAAACACAGCTGTCTGTTTACTGTAACGTTTAACAACACAAACTCTCACTTTTTACATAAATCTGTTTTATCCTAGTTAAACTGACTTTGCAGCCTCTGGGCCCATAACCAGTGTTAAGCCTGTGTTCCCCAACCAGGGTTAAGGAGACAAGATAAACAGAATGTGCAGCGTTAGTCAGATAGGCACACAGATAAATGAGTGAGATATGTTTGTATGTTTGTTAACATACAGTAAAAATAACAGATATGCTTGTGCTATCAAAAATATAGTTTATTCCACTTAGAGTTATATAGCATAGTCAAAATAACAGTCCATTAGTCATGTATCATTTTAGTCAGTCCATTCAAGGATATTCAATTAGCAAAGTCCGTGTAGAATATCCTATGTCAGTTCACTTACAAATCAGTCCTTTCTCTCTCCTTTTCAGTAGGGGAAAAACGCAGTCTTCATCCAGTAATTAGGGATAATCAAGCCAGAGAGAGCAAGCTGACGTTCCTTGCTTCTTTTATGTTGCCTTTAACAACCACTCCCTTAATTACATTTCTACAGTTAAAGTTGTAGACACTTTAAATAACAAACCATGATTACATATTTATTATTTTACCTAAACCAGTTAGGGTAAACAATGTTATCCCTAACAGATTACAGCCGGAAAAAATTTTTTTAAGTAGTACTAGAAATTTCAGACAATTTTGTTGCTTAATGAAAATGGTTGGGAAAATATCTTTAGAATATTTTACAACTACTGGGAAAGTAATTTAGAAGAACATTCCATATATGCAGGGGTGGGATTCTACCAGTTTGTACCTATTTATTAGAACCGGTTGTTAACTTTCTAAGCAGTTCGGAGAACCGGTTGTTAGAAGAAATCTCCCTTTGTTTTTTTTCCACTTTACAGGCCCAATCCTGTAAGGAAAGCATTCCTTATATTCTGGTATTGTTGCTAACAAAAAACTGCCTCTCTGTTAACCCTTGTTATATTCTTGGCAGGACTTCCTGTCTCCAGAGCTTCTCTTGAGGTTTTTTTTTTTTCCCCTCCTTTGCTGGTATTTTGCTTGTGTGGAGCCCAAAATGGACATATGTGTAGACATTTCACTTGGAAACCTGACAGCTTGACTTTCTTAAAGGGGAAGGGTTGTTTTAAGCTTTTTACACTGCTGTTGGGAGGAAATACTCCCCTGTTGGAGTTAACACTTTGAAGAAATAATTGAATAATGAAGCAGAGCTGCTGGAAAGAAGCTTTTAATGACAAGGAACCAAGATGAGTGACATTCAGCAAGGCTTCTTGGCTAGCTAGAAAGATTAACATTCAAATGTGAGTTTGAATTGGTTTGAAATATGAAGCAGTTACCAAATGATTTATCATTTCACTTTGCTAACATGGATATAAATAATATTAATTCTGATTTATGTAATATCTAATTGTGTATAAGAAAAGCCTCCCCCTATTTTTGGTTTAACACATTGCTTATTAATATGGAAAACGGTGAGCAGATTTGGGGAATAAGTGATAAAAGGAACACCAATTAAATATGCATCCTTTTTATTTGGTCAGAAAAACAATCCAGTAAACAATGCAAATAGATTTTAAATATTTGGAAATTTTTCATCACAGGTTAATTAATTAAGAGTTAGACATATTATCCATTAATGTTACCCCTAAAGAAAAGACTTCAAAACATGAAAAAAAAACCCTGAATACTGCTCTATCTCAAAAATCTGTTAGTTAATTCAGAGTTGATATTACCACAAATTTAATTAATTTACTAATTTTCAGTTTTACATTAATTTGGAACTAAAGTACGTTGGATGTGAAGAAATTGGCCAAGTTACAATTTATTTTGACAAGAAAGATTGAAATAATGAAAAAAAAAAAAAACATTGCCTGTTGCTCGTGCCTGGGGCACCACAAGAGGTGAACAAGTATGGGCAGCACAGACTGCCCAGAGATGGCACCCAGTGACTGCATTGACCAGGTGGCAGCAGACAATAACTCCAGGGGAAAATCCTCTCCCTCGTGGCCCGTAGGAGCCTCCCTGCTCACTCTATCTTTCCAGGAGGGTGCCCAGAAAGTGCAGAGCAGCCAGTGTATCAAGCTCTCCATCTCACCATCACTGCAGTAGAAATTGGCAAGATCTGGGTGAGTTCACTGTGGGAAGTGGTGCAAGCTGTGTTGTGGCCTATCAGCCACTGGCCCCTCCAGAAACTGAATCGGAGGAGGAGGAGGAGGAGGAGGAGGAGTGAGAGTCAGGGTTAGCATCAAGGCAACCTGGGAGCTTTGAGGGGGAAGAGAGAATGGAGCTGGCAGAGAGAGGGGGGAGGGGGAGGGAGAGAGAAACACAGAGAGAGAGAGCACCAGGGCCATCCATCAGCCCTCAGATGGAGAGTCCACAGCCCCCAGGTCTGGAGATGGTTGATGAAGAAGAGGAGGAACAGCTGGGTCCAGGGCCTGATGTGCAGCTGTGCAGAAGGCAGAAGAAAGTAGTGGAAAGCCGTGGGCCAATCCTGAGGAAGGAAGAGCCACCACTGCTAGCAAGGCCCCATCATAGCTCTGGAGATAAAAGGCAGGGGGCAGAGATGAATAGGTGTGGCAGACAACTATTCATCTTCCAGCTGGATGGAGTTGTTAGCCTGTGAGAGAAACTTTTTGCCAGGACTGCCGGCATTCCTAATAAATTAATCTTTTGAGTTCATGTCAGAGGGTTTGTCGTGTTTGGGGAACTGGGTCAGAATAATCTGTTTTTAAAGACAAATAATCAAAACATAAAAATACAATAACAAATTTGTTATTGGCTCTTTAAACCTATTACTTTAGATTTGAGAATTTTTAAACAAAAACTTGGTACAAGTATGGAAAATTGCAATATTATACAACATGATTTGTAAGTGACAGCATAATAAACTAAAAGGAAACTTATATTCCCTTACTTATAAGTAACTTTTTTAAGTAATTATAAGACATTCTTAAAACTGGATGCATGTTTTTTTTTTTAATGTATAACTTAACATACGATGATTTACATGTTCTCTAAAAAGTAATATAAATATTTGTGAAGAATAGCATTTAATTTATATTTACACATTCTATTCATACAGAACATGAGAAGATTATAGAAAGGTTTTCAATAAGTAGTATTTACCAAAAAGAAAATTGAAAATTTAACACTTTAAATTATTGTAGAGAGTAAATGAAAATTTATGCAACAAAAATGTAATTTCTCACTTCATAAATTGATTGTGGAAATAGAATTATTAGATATATAAATTTAATATACATTTAAATGAATTTAAAACTGTTATTAGGAAAATTAGATGAGTTTACAATTTGAAGAAAATATCAAATTAATTTACCAGTCTTCCTTCAGTACTCTAATAAGAATTCCATCTCCTTCTTATGGTTATATCTATGTAAACTGCACTACTAAATAATTAATTTTGGTTAGATTTCCTGTTTTTCAAGGCTCACAATGTTTTCTAGAAAGCCACATTGCTGGATTCAGGAGTATGGAACAACCAATTGTTTCATTTTGCTAATCACAAAGAAATAATCAGGACAGAAGCTTTTGTGAATGAGATTTCCCATTCATTTTCATTGCCAATCATTATTAGTATCAGGTTTGTATGAAAATATTTATGGTAATTTTGTTTAGCTTACATTAATATTAACTACTCCTTTTCAGTAATGCTTGGTCTGGAGTTAATCTTGTCTTTATTAATTTATTAATATAAAATAACTTCATTAACTACTGAACATGTCATGCATAGCCTGGTATCTACTAGTTCCAAACTTAGAAATAAATGGGACATCCAGTCCAAGAAGATAAAAGAAAATAGGATGGAGCAAAAAGCCTAGAAAATATTCTCATGCTATCATGGCTAGTGGTTTATTGGCATTATGTTTGGTTGTATCCATATATTAGAAGTCATTGTCTTCATTGTCCAGATTATCATAAGGTTTAGGTCAAGTGCAAGAAATCAGGAGTCCAGGCAATTCAAATAAAAATAGGATTATTGTATGCTAATGCTCTCTGCAAGAATTTGAATTAGTAATAGTCTAAGCAAATTGCTGCTAGATAAGAGTCACTGGAATTCAAGGTGGACTGGTCTTAGATCCCTTGTGGGAGCAAAAGGACTCAAGACTGATGACACATTTTATCCTTCCCCTAGGCTCAACCAGGTCATCTATAATTATCAGATTCTCAGAAAGATGGCACACATTAGTTCAATTATGGAAAGGAACATTAGTTTCTACCATTTTTGTAGGCTATCCAAATGGCAAATACTTAATTTTTAAGAAACGCAGTATGAAACTTTTTCATTCCCCTTACCTGAGCCAAGATTAAGTAAAATTAAGTCTTATTTTCAATGCGTATGAAAAAAGTGCAGAACATTAAAAAATGCTTACAGTTCCTCCCATTTACCCCCAACTATTTTATCATAGGTAGGAGAATAACATCTGTGCACAGGTTATAAAGCAGTTTTACATCCTATTTGAAAGCATTCTGGCATCTCAAGCAGAGAAAGTAAAACCGTAGCATGTACCATGCTGTGGATAAAATGTTTCAATCCCCCACACATTGATTTTGGTTATTTTGCTTTATTCAGAACAAATAAATCAGCAGTCTATCTGGTGCTGAGGCGTTACTGACAAACTTTTCTCAGATGCCTTACTCTAACTTTTATATGAGGCTAGCATCTGATAATAAAGAATCCTGTGTCTGAGTAGTGCATGCCCAGCACCAATAAACCAATAATGCCATCAGCTGTGATGGCAGCAGCACACTTAATTTATCAAGGAACTGCAGACAAGCAAAGGGGCTTTTTAAAAAAAAAAAAAAATCTAGATGTTATTGATTACTAGTTCTGTTCTTACCTCTTTTAAATTTATTCACTTAGGTGTTCCAAAGTGTTCTCTCTTTCTACAATATTTTTGAAGCAATGTGACAAATATGTTTGATATGCTGAAAGATTCCATTTCCATAAGAAATAAGATAAATGCAAGTAGGCTTTTCTATCTTTTTTTTTTTTGGGGGGGGGGAAATCATCAGTATTTAATCTTTGAAAACATTAGATATGGTCCATCTTTTTATTCCCAGACTTTCCAGATACTACTGTATAGAGAAATAGTTCACAGTCTTTTACAATCTGGTAAATTTGAGAAACATTACTGTCTCTATGATGTAGGGACTAGGTTGCTAATGGATCCACTTGTAATATTGTAGTTTGGAAACAGCTGCCTTACTGTTTGGTTTTTGGGTGGAATTCAAATTTGTTCTTACTGAAGAAAATTGAGACTTGGTGATAGGAAGTTCTAGTTCAGTTTCATCATAGACACAGGGGAAACTGAATGCAACTAAGAATTCTATTAGAGGGAAAGTGTCACATGTTGTAGAGCAAGTTTATAAGCTTATAGTAGAAATAATATATGATAAATATCACTAAGAATACCAGACCTATGTTCACTAGGGCCAAACCTTGGGATTTTGGAGTATTCTGCATTTAAGAAAAATGCACTGTTTTAGTAAAATCCAACAACTTTCTGTGATCTGTGCTTGTGATGAGTTGATTTTGAAGAAAATGAGCCTTTTAGGAAGATCACAAAACCACCCCAGACTATAGAATTGGTCTGCTGACTATTTTATTTAAGATTCTTTGTTATACTTGCGATTTCAACACAAATTTAATGTGTCTTTGATGGTACAACAGTTCTCATTTCTTTCTAACAGTGATGAATAAATAAATAAATAGCAGTTCAATATGTATATTATGGATTGTATCAATTTGAGTTTGATTGAATGATGGAAGATTATTGGGCTCTCTTCTGCATATTTTCATTATCGTAGGTCTTCATTCCAGAACCTCAGCCAGACAGTCCATAAAATAATAATATGAGGTGAAGGAAGACAAGGAAAAGAAGAAAGATGGGACAGATTTCCTTTGTGGATCTTTGGTTATTTGGGTTTTCTCCCGCGTAAGATTGGAAGTATCTAGGCAACGTTTCGATGAAGTCTCATTCATCATCTTCCGGCTTGGTCTTTAGCTCTGTACTTCTCAGAGTGATGTGAGCTTGCAGCTGCTTCTTCCTTTTAACTGCTAGTGGGGGTGTGACTTGATTGGGTGGGAACTTGGCTGTGTTCTGATTGGGTGGGGGTGTGTTCTCATTGGTTGGGGGTTTGGCTGTGTTCTGATGGGTTGGGGGGTTGGCTGTGTTCTGATTGGCTGGAGGCATGTTCTGTTCAGGTGGGGGCTTGGTTGTGCTCAAGTTAGTCTTAGTTGCTGCGGGATTTGAGCTGGTGAGCTGTGATCTTGCTGTTTGGCTTTGAGTTTGTGGTCGTGCTGCATCTTCATGGTGGGAGTCAGTTTGCTTTATGTATGGCTCAGAGGGGTTTGAAGTGGGTAGTGATGCAGCTGTAGTGTGGCTTCTGGTCCGTGGTCGTGTCTCATCTTCTGTGTGGGTGTGAGTCTGCTTTCTATGTGGAAGTGTGGTGGTGGCATCTTGTGTGGCTCTCGGGTGTGTGGG
Organism: Hydrophis major; assembly: GCA_033807585.1. NCBI lineage: Eukaryota > Metazoa > Chordata > Lepidosauria > Squamata > Elapidae > Hydrophis > Hydrophis major. The sequence goes on along the minus strand of CM066330.1, from coordinate 99,359,689 downwards.
TCTGGTGTCATTCTTCATGTTCGGTACGCGTCTGTTCATAAGGGCGGGTTTCCAAATGGCTGGTAGGCGGGAGGTATCATCTCGTTTATTCATGCTGTGTGGGCGTTTTTCTATCTCTATGGCTTCTCTGATGATTCTGCTGCTGAAGTATTCGGTTTTGGAAATAGTTCTGGTATTTTTAAAGTCAATCTCATGTCCTGTGGCTTTGAGGTGTTGGACCAGGGAAGAGGTCGGTTCTTCCTTTTTGATTGAGTTCTTATGTTCTTCAATGCGTGCACTTATTCTTCTGTTAGTTTGTCCAATGTATGTGGTGGGGCAGGCAGTGCAAGGGATTTCGTATACTCCTTGATTTTCTAACTCGATTTTGTCCTTAGGGTTTCTTAGGATGGTGGATATCTTTTTGTTTGTGCAGAATGCTGTCTTTATGTTGTGTTTTTGGAGGATCTTGCTGATTTTGTCTATAGTGCCTTTTATATATGGGTGAAGAGGGATATGACATCGAAGCTCACTAGTAGGTCACTGGGTTGTAAGTTTTGTTTCTTTATGATCTCGATGAACTGGAATGAGTTTCTTATGTGTGAGTTGATGGATTCTGCATATGGCTGTAGTTGTTTGGTGAGAAATTTGGCTAGGTTTTGTAGAGGTGAGCCTATGGAGCTGACTATTGGTCTAAATGGGGTTCCTTCTTTGTGTATCTTGGGTAGACCATAAAGTTACAACCCAGTGACCTACTAGTGAGCTTCGATGTCATATCCCTCTTTACTCAAGTGCCAATAAAAGAAGCCTTGAAAGCCATCCAAAATAAATACAACCCCCCCAAACACATCCTAGATCTGACCAACCACTGCCTATCCAATACATACTTTGCCTACAATGGACAAAAATACAAACAAATAGAAGGAGCACCCATGGGATCACCCCTCTCACCTGTCATCGCTAACCTCTACATGGAACACTTTGAAACACAAGCTCTAGAAAAATATGATCACAAACCCAAACTCTGGCTCAGATACGTGGATGACACCTTCATAATCTGGCCACATGGGAAAGAAAAACTGAACAACTTCCTCACACACCTCAACAGCCTACACCCCAAAATACAATTCACCATGGAAACAGAAGCTAATAACCAACTTCCCTTCCTAGATATCTTGGTATACAAAAAATCCAATGGCTCCCTAGGACACCATCTACCAGAAGAAAACACATACAAACCGCTATCTACACCCACTCTCACACCACCACCCAGCACAGATCAATTCCATAGCCGAGACACTCATCTCCAGAACAAAATGCTTAGCCGACGAACAACACCTAGAGACCGAACTACACACTCTCACCCATCTAATCCAAAAAGAAACCCCAACTAAAATCCAAGCCAGAGAATAAGAGAATGGCAAAGCCCTCCTCCCATATATAAAAGGCACTACAGACAAAATCAGCAAGATCCTCCAAAAACATAACATAAAGACAGCATTCTGCACAAACAGAAAGATATCCACCATCCTAAGAAACCCTAAGGACAAAATCGAGTTAGAAAATCAAGGAGTATACGAAATCCCTTGCACTGCCTGCCCCACCACATACATTGGACAAACTAACAGAAGAATGAGTGCACGCATTGAAGAATATAAGAACTCAATCAAAAAGGAAGAACCGACCTCTTCCCTGGTCCAACACCTCAAAGCCACAGGACATGAGATTGACTTTAAAAATACCAGAACTATTGCCAAAACCGAACACTTCAGCAGCAGAATAATCAGAGAAGCCATAGAGATAGAAAAACGCCCACACAGCATGAATAAACGAGATGATACCGCCCACCTACCAGCCATTTGGAAACCCGCCCTCATGAACAGACGCGTACCTAACATGAAGAATGACACCAGACCCACACACCTGAGAGCCACACAAGATGCCACCACCACACTTCCACGTAGAAAGCAGACTCACACCCACACAGAAGATGAGAAATGACCATGCACCAGAAGCCGCACTGCAGCTGCATCACTACCCACTTCAAACCCCTCTGAGCCATACATGTAGCAAGCTGACCCCCACCATGAAGATATATATCTTTGGTTATTCGGGTTTTCTCCCATGTAAGATTGGAAATATCTAGGCAATGTTTTGATGAAGTCTCATTCATCATCTTCAGGCTTGTGTCTTCAGCTCTGTGCTTCTCAGAGTGATGTGAGTTTGCAGCTGCTTCTTCCTTTTAACTGCTAGTGGGGGTGTGACTTGATTGGGTGGGGGCATGGCTGTGTTCTGATTGGGTGGGGGTGTGTTCTGTTCAGGTGGGGGCTTGGTTGTGCTCAGGTTAGTCTTAGTTGCTGGGGGATTTGAGCTGGTGAGCTATGATCTTGCTGTTTGGCTTCGAGTTCGTGGTCGTGCTGCATCTTCATGGTGGGTGTCTGTTCGCTTTATGTTTGGCTCGGAGGGGTTTGAAGTGGGTAGTGATGCAGCTGCAGTGCGGCTTCTGGTCCGTGGTCGTGTCTCAACTTCTGTGTGTGTGTGAGTCTGCTTTTTATGTGGAAGTGTGGTGGTGGCATTTTGTGTGGCCCTCGTGGGTGTGGGTCTGATGTCATTCTTCATGTTAGGTACTCGTCTGTTCATGAGGGCGGGTTTCCAAATGGCTGGTAGGCAGGAGGTGTCATCTCTTTTGTTCATGCTGTGTGGGCGTTTTTCTGTCTCTATGGCTTCTCTGATTATTCTGTTGTTGAAGTATTCGGTTTTGGTGATAGTTCTGGTATTTTTAAAGTCAATCTCATGTCCTGTGGCTTTGAGGTGTTGGACCAGGGAAGAGGTCAGTTCTTCTTTTTTGATTGAGTTCTTATGTTCTTCAATGCGTGCACTTATTCTTCTGTTAGTTTGTCCAATGTATGTGGTGGGACAGGCGGTGCAAGGAATTTCATATACTCCTTGGTTTTCTAACTCGATTTTGTCTTTAGGGTTTCTTAGGATGGTGGATATCTTTCTGTTTGTGCAGAATGCTGTCTTAATGTTCTGTTTTTTGAGGATCTTGCTGAATTTGTCTGTAGTGCATTTTATATATGGGAGGAGGGCTTTGCTGTTCTCTTGTTCTCTGTCTTGGATTTTGGTTGGGGTTTCTTTTTGGATTAGGTGGGTAATCTCCTTTCTTTGGAATCCATTGGCTGTTAATACATTGATGAGTGTGTAGTTGGTTTTTAGATGTTTTTCGTCAGCTAAGCATTGATAAGCATTTGTATTTTAAGGTTTTTTTTTAAATAAATAGAAATAGCATAATAAAACACTGTTCAAAGCATATGTTTAAATTCTGTTTTTAGCAAATTAGAAAAATTGCACAATAAAGTTAAATAATTCTAGTATAGCTTTATTGTTAATATCCTTGAGTCTTATGAAATCTAGAATGGAACATATTAATATTAGTTGGTGCCAGATTTATTATAACAGAATGTTGAAAAAAATGCATGTTATTTGTATCAGCAATATTTAAAATTTATGAAAGATGTTGTTAGCTGACCAAATATAGCAAATTATCCTGAAGAAGAAAAAATTCTTTTATATCTTTTTCATAATCTCCAATTTTAACATTTATTAATGAAGGAATTCATAATGGATTGGATTCCTAAGTATTTAATATGGATATGCATATTAATGAAATATAAATTTATACATTTTTTAATCTTTTCTGTTAAAGTCACAACATACACTTAGCTTATAAAAAAGATTTTTTTTTTGCATGTTTAGATATTTATGCAAATTTTGGTACATGTTTATAATCGTAATAAATTCTTGGCTCATAACACAGAAGATACAGTAAAATTGTAGTTGAAAAGAAGAAAGCATAGATAATTGATGTGGCAATTCTAGGCGATAGTGGAATGGAAGACAAGGAATTGGAAAGAATCACAAAGTATTAAAATCTGGAAGTTGAAAGATTATGGCATAAAATTGACTATAATGGTACCAGTGAATATTGGTACACTGGTTGTCATACAAAAAAAACTTGATAGGCACTTAGAAAAGCTATGCATTGACAAAATTTCCATTTGGTAAATTGTAAAAAGCTGCACTACTTGGATCCATACATATATTATGGTGATACATTACAACAAGAGTAGGCTGGAAAACAGAAAGAGAAATGAATAATAAATGAATAAAAAAGAATTGTATTCCAGAATTGAGAAGATGGCAATAAACAGCTATTTCTATCTCTGCAAAAAAGCTGTAGAAACAGTGGACTACCTTGTTAGCTGTTTCAAGAAGATTGCACAGACTGACTACAAATAATGACACAACAATGATGCTTTGGAATATTTGTATGAAATGCCAAGCAAGAAGTGTTGGGACCACAAAAGTAGACAAAGAAATAGAAAAGGAAGAAGCTAGTTCTAAGTAGACACACCTGCCACATAATATGCCAGACTTAACAATTGTTGATAAAAAAAGACAACAAATTCTAGGTAGTGCATATTGCAATAGCTGGTGACAACAGAATAAAAATAAAAAAACTGGAGAAAAGATCTTGAAATAAGAAGTAGAACATTCTTACAAAAGAAAGTAGTGGCCACCTTGGATGCAATTCCAAAACATCTGGAGTATCATTTGTATTGACAAAATCGTGGTCAGTCAATTGCAAAAGATAGATGTGTTTGAGACAGCTCACATCCTGTGATAATACCTTTAATGTCTTTAAATAACAATCTCTGCCAATGTGATGACCGGGGGCATAGCACAAAGACAACACAGTCAAATAAGCAAGAAGAGTTCCTTTATCTCCAACTTTGCCTGCATTGTCCAGGTTACCTTCAGCCGGAGAAAAACTCTCCCAGGACTAGCCTTTAACAGGAGAAAAATCAGTCCAAAACAAGATACATACAGACTGTAACTAAAAATCAAAACAAACCAAGCTGCTGTAATTTACTTAACAGGGCAGGAGAGGGAATTTCAGACTTGAAAGCATGGCAAAACTCACACTGTCCCCTTCTCTGTTCCTCCCTGCACGCCCTTGGATGAAGAGAGGGTGGGCCTGGGTCTTTCTCTGAATTTGCTCTCCCTTGCACTACCCAGCCAGACTTTGCCCTTCTCCAGTTTTTTCCTCAGCCAATGGAGCCCACTCCCACTCCCTATCAGCTGTTCATCCTCCTCCTCTGAATCAGATTCTGACAGGAGCATGACAGCCTATCTCAGATCCATGGGAAGGACTTGGTAGTAGATCAAAATGTTAGGTCCAATTTAATCATCATCTGACTGTGTGATCAACCATACTAGCAATATCTTGCTGCTCCAAAACTATTTTTGACAAAAAAAAATGGAGTATTCATAATATCTTATATTAGCTCAGGCCTGAAGGTCTTAGCACTACCATATTCATTTTTCAACCACCAGGTTCCAGAAAGAAATATTGCCTTATACCATTCTTCACAGGTCTCTGCCCCTTACTGAGCGAAAATGGTCTGCTTAGCATTCAATACATGATAGTCAGTGGTGGGACTCAATTTTTTTTACTACCGTTTCTGTGGGTGTGGCTTTGTGGGTGTGGCAGGGGAAGGATACTGTAAAACTTCCAGTCAGAGGTGGTATTTGCTGGTTCTCCAAACTACTCAAAATTACCATTACCGGTTCTCCAGAATTGGTCAGAACTTGCTGAATACAACCTCTGATAATAGTCTAGTTACTCCAAAAGATTTTTAGAATCTTGGAGAGAAAAATAAAACAAAAGAGAAACATGGTCCATGCTTGCTAAAATCTCAGTCAACTGGACAATGAATGATACCTGTATCTGTCACTCTTATTGATTGTATTTCCCACTGTTTATTACAAGGCCATTTCAAAGCTTGCAAGTCTCTGTTTAGTGGTATTTCGAATCCTAATACAATTTCATCATCTCATAATATGTGACTTGCTGGGTTTGAACTTTGCTATTGTTGCTTTGTCAGTAGCATAAGCAATGCCATAAAAAAACCCTGCCAAGAATATATTTTAAAAGGCATAAAGTAAAATAGATTATTATTCTTTACCCCAACAAAGCCCTCTGCCCCCATCCAAGCTGCACAACAATAATTTGTGATCCATGTTGCTGTTTCAATCAGTTTCTTTCATTATTTAGCCACCAAGACATTGGCCCAATGTCATTTCTTCATAATTCAACCCTTTCAATCAATGAGATTTTATAGAATGGCTCACATCCTGAAAAAATTCAGCATTTTAAAATCTAGATAGAGCAACACATATGTAATAAGGGAATAGGAAAGAGAATAGGAAAAGATGTGCATCTGGGTCTGTGTTCAGACACCTTGGCTAGGTGTCTGACATTTGTGAGACATGTACCTAGTTATACAGTTTGCTGCATAGAAATTTAGCAGGGCTGACATTACAAGATATGGAGATAATTTAATGGGATAGAAAGCTATTTTTTTCCAGAAGCCCAAGGCAACTGATAACCTATAATAAGGCAATTTAGTGAAAGTACTATGTCATAATATTGGATATCGTCAACTGAGCAAAACCCAGCAAAGCAACATAGTATTTGACTTTTTGCAAATTTATTTTCCTAAAAGATGTAATTGCAAGGCATGACTATATTTTATCTGACAAATTATTCCAGTTTCAGGCCTTTCCTTTCCTCAATACTTAATTGAAATATTCTCTATCCATTCCCGATTTTGCAGAAATCTATAGAAACACATTTGATTACCCATTATAATTTCTGCCCTACATGTATTTTCTTTTAAGTCATGAGAGGAAGGCAAACAGAAGAATAATTCTAAGAAAAGTAATTTTTGTGAATTTATGAATTTAATTGATGCTCAAGGAAAGGGTGGACTTGATTTCCAGAAGGGATTCCCTTCAATGAATATGCAGGAACGACTGCTCTGTAAATAGCTCCCATATAAAATATGCTTTCCAGATGATGTAGAGATAATAGAGTATCAGTTGAAAAGCAAAGATCCAAGCAATGAAACATTTACAAAAATATTTTGCATGACACATTTTCTCTGCCTAAGCAATGGTAATCATTTACAGAAGTCACCACTACTTAAAATTATAAAATAAAATATGTCACATGAACTCAAAATATGTCATGGTCTGATTCTTCTGATCCTGTAATCTAATTGGGATTACAATGCTTTTATGTGTTAGTGTGGTTTTTAATATCTTTTATCAGCAATAGTCTTTTAGCTATCACCATTCTTTATAAATAGTCAGACAGTCATTTTAATCCCCTGCTGCCTTCCATAAATTGTATATTACATATTATATATTCCTTGTAGTTCAAACTTTCCCACAGGCCACATAATATAAATGCCAGCATTATTGGATTCAGGCTTTTATCTGAGGCTTTTATCTAGGGGAGAAAAGTCTGATGTGGCAATATGACTTAGGAGTATGATATTGATAACTATTGACCTCAAGCTAATATTGTTATGAATGCATAAGGTTTAATAAAGAGAACTTGAGCTTGGAGTAAAGTGCAGGGTTCTGGCCCTGCACTTCTGATTGGCTGTTAACGGCAGGATCAGATTGGCCCATTCCGGGGCATCCGATTGGCCATTAACAGAGAGTTCCTATTGGTTCAGGGAGCTAGTGCTCCTCGATTGTTATTGGTTAATAGTTATTGCGGTTGCCTATATAAGGAGGGTTATAACTACCATTGACTTGATAAGTCACTATGTAAAGAAAGAGTTGATGTTCACCGTTCCAGAGGCTTGTCTCCATTCTTTCTCGCCCATGCTCAAAACTTAACACTGGCGACAAGGATGGGGGTATGGAGACGTCTGAATTGACGGAACTAAGAAGAAACACTGAGCACATGGCTGACGACACTACACAACGGAAACATGTCCGGCGTTGTCGTACCACCTGCTCTGTTCGATCCAGTGAAGGAAGACTGGGAGTCCTACATGGATTGCTTCCAAATGTTCAAAGAAACTAACAACTTAAAGGACACCACAGCCAGGAAGAAACGGGCGGTGTTCCTAACGCATTGCGGTCCAACCATATTTAAGATGGCTAAAGCACTAGCAAAACCTAGAGAAGTGAAGGCGATGAATTGGGATGACCTCGAACCTCTACTAAGAGATCACTACACACCGACCGTGCCTACACTCGTGAGACAGCACGAGTTCTATCAGAGAAACCAGCGAAAGGGAGAAAGCGTCACCGACTTCATACCAGACCTCCAAAACCTGGGAGGCCTCTGCGGATTCACCGATTTGGAAGAGGCACTGAGAGATCGAATAGTTCTGGGATTAGATGCACCAGGCATGCAAAGCAAGCTGATGGCGAAAGGCAACATCAGCCTTGCCGATGCCATCGCCGATGCTACTGCAGCAGAAGCAAACAGGAAGTCAGCTGCACAACTACGCCGCAACCGCGCTCCAGTATACCAACCGACAAGCGACATCTCACCTAGGTCAGAAGGGCAGCTTTCAATGACGTACCACGAGGACCTCTCTTCGTCATCAGACAGCGACGAAGAAGAGGTCCATCGACTGCGGTCCAACCGGAACCACCCGAAGTCCCTATGCCCTTGCGCTGGCTGTGGAGCCAACCATGCCAGGTCCGAATGCAAATTCCGTGACGCGCTCTGCCATGAGTGCGGGAAGAGAGGCCACATCAGACGGGTCTGCCGAAGTTTACAAGGACCCAGCCAGGCCTCAAAAGGGGCTAACTATCGCCAATCAACAGGAAACCGTCCTGTAAGGCGAGAACCAGTAAGCCACTCCTACAGAAACTGAGCTTTGCAGCGAGAAGAGGCTCACCATACTATCACTATCGGTCACGCCTCTGCCTTGGATGCCAAGAAAATCCGAATCACAGTAGCCATCAAGAACCAGCCTTGCCACATGGAAGTTGACTCGGAATCGTCCCTCTCGATGGTGTCCTGGAAGACCCTCAAGCAACTCATCCCCACGATTCAGCGCCAAGATCTCCGTTTCGAAAAACTCATTCTTAAGGACTATCAAGGGAATCGAATCCCTGTCATTGGTTCCTGCCGAGTCCGGGTCTCCTTCAAGAAGCACATAGTATACTTACCGCTAACTGTGATCGACAAAGATCGGCCTAGCCTGCTAGGTCTCCAATGGTTCGCACCACTTGGCATTGAAGTGGCAGGCATAAACCAAATCAGCGAAAGTGACTGGGAGGTGGACCTCATCCATGAGTTCAAGGACGTCTTCGCGAAAAGTTTAGGTGAATACAAGGGGACCCCAAATTCATTCAGCCTTAATCCAAAGATAGCTCCCATCCGCTTTAAGCTCCGTCGAATTCCGTTTGCCTTAAAGCCTAAAATCGACGAACAACTTGACAAACTAATAGCTCAGGGGGTGCTAGAACCTACTGATCACTCCCCCTGGGAAACCCCAATCGTAACACCCATTAAGCCAGACGGGGCGATCCGAATTTGTGGGGACTACCGGGCCACCCTGAACCAAGCCCTACAGCAGAATGCATATCCGGTGCCGGTGGTACAGCATCTCCTCCACTCCCTGGAGGGTGGAAAAGTCTTCACCAAATTAGACTTAGCTCAGGCATATCAGCAATTACCTGTTGATGAAAAGACGGCACAGGTACAAACGATTGTGATGCACCGAGGTGCTTTCAAATGTACCCAGCTCCAATTCGGAGTCAGTGTAGCCCCGGGGATTTTTCAGAGCCTGATGGAGAGGCTACTACAAGGGATTAAAGGTGTGGTCCCCTATTTTGAAGATGTATTAATTTGCTGCACCTACAAAAAAAATCTTACGGGATTGTTTAAAATTAGTCCTACAAAAATTTCAAGACGCCAGTCTTAAGGTAAAAAAGAATAAGTGTAAATTGTGTACAGATAGTGTTGAGTTTTTAGGGTACCTAATTGACAGTTAGGATATTCACCCTACCAACAGTAAACTAAGAGCAATAAAAAACGCTCCTAGGCCTCGGAAAAGGCCGATCTCCAGGTGTTCCTAGGCCTCATCAACTTTTATAATGTATTTCTACCGCATAAAGCAACGGTCGCTGAACCGTTACACCGGTTGTTAGACAAGAAAGGAAACTGGTTATGGGGTCATAGAGAAGAATAGGCATTCCGTAATGTGAAAAAACTACTGACTTCTGACTCTGTACTCATGCAATACAATGAGACCTTGCCGTTAAATATCACATGTGATACTTCGCCTTTCGGAGTGGGCGCCATTCTGAGCCATGTACTGCCTAATGGTAATGAAGCCCCTGTTGCATATTTTTCAAAGACACTTTCAAAAACTGAGCGAAATTATGGCCAAATCGATAAAGAAGCCCTCGCAATTGTATCGGCCGTTAAAAGATTCCATGAGTACATGTATGGCCGGGCTTTTACTATCGTGACTGACCACAAACCATTATTGGGGATAATAGCTGGTGATAAGCGACTCCCTACATATTATCCCCCAGGATGACTCGGTGGTCAGAATTCTTGGCTGCTTATAATTATCGGCTGCAATAGCGCCTGGGGAAAGCCATTCCCCAAGCCGACGCATTGAGGTGAGCACCGCTTCCAGAGACTCTCGACGATCCTGCACCAATGGTAGCCACATTGCAAATTGAAACACTCAACTCGCCGCCATTAACGGCCCGAGATATCGTGAGAGAAACCAAACGTGACCCCACCTTAGCGCGAGTTCTGGGCTGGGTAGAATGTGGATGGCCATTGGACCAATTATCAGATGACTTCACACCATTCAATACTCGACAAACGGAGTTGTTATCCCAAAAGGGCTGTGTCATCTGGGGCGATAGAGTCATTATCCCAGAACGACTCCAAAAAGCGCTGCTGAGAAACTTACACGATGGCCACCCCAGTATCGTGCAAATGAAAGCCCTCGCACGAAGCTACGCATGGTGGCCGGGCATCGACAAGCAAATCAAAAATTGGGTTAAATCTTGTCATAAATGCCAGGAAGTGAGCAACGCCCACCTAAAGCCATCCCTACTGAATGGGAGACACCACGGGACCCCCCTGTATTCACTTGGACTTTGCGAGGCCGACCAAAGGCCACACCTTTCTGCTAACTGTCGACGCCTACTTGAATTGGCTCGAGATTCACCGCATGACGAACACAACCACTGAAGCGGTTATCAAAAACTTGGAAAGACTATTTGCAACCTACGGATTACCAGACATCCTGGTATCTGACAACAGGCCCCAATTTACAGCGCTGTCATTCAAGCAGTACCTGGCTGACCGTGGCATCCGACATGCGCTCACCTCGCCTGCGCACCCTTCGACCAATGGCAAAGCAGAGCACATGGTCCAATTCGTTAAGAAAACCTTGCAGAAGGTAGACTACGATAACATTGATGACAAGATCAATTGAATCCTTTTTCTACAACACATCACACCTCATAGCGTCACCAACAAAACTCCCGCCGAACTGCTAATGGGATGAAAACTCCGCTCCCACCTCGACCGGTTACACCCAGCTTATGAACCGGAAAAACCACTAGGATCCAGCGGCCGCTGTTGTGCCTTCCAGGTAGGCGATTTGGTATACGCTAAAAACCTATTGGGCGATCCGCTGTGGGTGGAGGCGACAGTAGTTCGTGTAACCGGCCCGAGATCCTGCCTTGTACAATGCCTTGACGATAGACTATGGAAACTCCATATCGATCAATTACGATCGCGGCTCCCGTCGGGCATTCCTGAACTCCCTTATGACCAAACTGAGGGGGGGGGGAGATACGGAAGAAGATGAATCCCAAGTAGAAGAAAACCCATTCGAAGGGAATGACTGTGTAATAGAGACACAGGAAGTGGAACCAGAAAGGGAAACAGATGCACCTCAGGGAATTACCGAGAATAATGGCAACGACGAAGAAATGAACTCTGAACCAGAGGCGACCCCGTTGCCAAACAACGATCCACCTCAGCGTGATTGCAGCCAAATGACACAGCGAAAATCAAGAAGATTAATAAAGCAACCGTCCTACCTAAAGGACTATGTAACTGCACCCTGCAAACAGAAGCCAGGGGGAAGGGGTGTTGTGAATGCATAAGGTTTAATAAAGAGAACTTGAGCTTGGAGTAAAGTGCAGGGTTCTGGCCCTGCACTTCTGATTGGCTGTTAATGGCAGGATCGGATTGACCCATTCCGGGGAATCCGATTGGCCATTAACAGAGAGTTCCTATTGGTTAAGGGAGCTAGTGCTCCTCGATTGTTATTGGTTAATAGTTATTGGGGTTGCCTATATAAGGAGGGTTATAACTACCATTGACTTGAGAAGTCACTATGTAAATAAAGAGTTCACCATTCCAGAGGCTTGTCTCCATTCTTTCTCGTCCATGCTCCAAACTTAACAAATATGAAGATGAAAGTGCTGGGGAATTTTATTTTCCTGAGACACATATATTGAGGCTGACAGAAAATTTGCCATATTATAGAAAGGAAATTTCCACATGGGCCTTTTTTTTTTTCTCCTTGCCTACTGCAACTCCTCTGTGCTCTTTAGACATGGGGAGTCTTGTTAAGTCAAAGGATTGTATTCATCTAGGAATGGATTTTGGATGGTTCAAATGCTAGTAACTGATGAAATACATAAAGGCTCATCAACACCACTGGACTGCTGTACTTTCTTCCTGCCAGAAACCAGGTGGAAAACATGTTAGCATAAATCACACTGCCCACACTGTGCCTTTATTGCACAACCAGAGTGATGCATGTTGTACAGCTGTCTAAACAGTTTTCCTACACAGCACTGAAATGCAGTCATTTGTGATGTCCTCTAGCTAAAATGCAAACATCAGCAACTGCCACCACCAATCACACAACAGAATGCCAGAAAGATTGGTCTGAGTACTCCAATAAATCCATTTTCCAATCAATCTGAGAAAACCAGCATTTTCTGAAGATATTTTTGTAGTCCTGTGGCCAGCATGGCTATATGCTAAGATGCATGAATGCTGTTACCTTCCCATAGAAGTAGTACTTATTTATCTACTTGCATTTGCGTGCTTTTGAACTGTTAGATGGGCAAGAGCTGGGACAAGTAATGGGAACTCACCTCATTATGCACACTTCGATCTCCCTTTTCCCCCAATTTTTTATTAGTTTATTGGAATATAAAATACAAAGGAAAATGAAAATAATGAGATCTAGGGGAGGGGAAAATGAAAAAAAAAAGTATGGGGTAGAAAGGGTAAAAGAAAAAAAAGGTGTTGACTTCCCACTGTCTTTAGTAGAGTAGAAAATAATAACATCACAACCTCAATTTTTTACATTTATACAATATTATGTATTAGTCATTTCTATAACAACAAGCCTATCTACACAGCAAAATCAAAATTAAAGTTTTATTTTTCCATCACTAGCACAAAATTCAGATGCAGTTTCAAATAAAAATAAAATTAGAGATATTATTTTATTTTAATAAAGGAATCAAACTTCTACTCTACTTTTTTTTACTTTGCTATGGAAAATATTTCTTTAAAAAAAAAAATTATTCCATATTTCAATATTTTTAAAAAAGTCAATTTCCACTTTTTACAATGATTCCATAATGATGTTCACACTAATTAATAAAGTCTAACACTATATCAATTACTTCTCCACTCTTATTCCCTTATATTCTTACTTCTCAATCTAATTTATAAAGCTATTACCGTATATACTCGAGTATAAGTCGACCCGAATATAAGCCGAGGCACCCAATTTTACCACAAAAAACTGGGAAAACTTATTGACTCGAGTATAAGTCGAGGGTGGGAAATGCAGCAGCTACTGGTAAATTTCAAAAATAAAAATAGATACCAATAAAATTACATGAATTGAGGCATCAGTAGGTTAAATGTTTTTGAATATTTATTTCAAAGAAAAACAGTAAACTAGCTCTGTAAGTGGAAAAGAGAGCCAACAAAACCAATATGGTATCAACAATAACTTTAAAAGTACAAAAACCTTAGCTCAATCAGCAACCAAGCTAAAACACAAGAGTTAAAATCCTTCAAAACTGGATTCCTCATCATCATCTGTAAGTTATATTTATGGACAAAAGTGGATATTCATTCAGGCTAGAGTGCTTTAAAATGTAAATGAGGTTAGTTTCACACACATATGCACACCGTTTCGCTTTCCATAAACTAATTTTTTAGTGCATGACAGATGAAGTGCCTGACAGATGAAAGTCCTCTTAGGAAACTTTAGATCTTAACTGGCATTACATTTAAAATCAAACATGTTCACATTCTTAACATTTTTCCACGGCAAAGTGTTTCTCAAATAATCCATAATAATGCCACGGGAGGGAATTATTGTCTAATTAAAACTTTCACTAGGACAGTTGAGAATAAGTTTGATGTTCACAATTTCCTCTTTGAAAGAGACCAGTAAATAGGGAACAAGAAGATGAAGAAAAAGAAGTGTGTTTTTTCACATTTTTTACACTGCAGTGAACAAAAATGGCATCATAGGAACAAGCTTATTCTCAGTCCAAAGGTTTGTTTCTGATTTCTTTCCTGATTTAAGGGAAATTTGGGAAACGATCTCACTATCATGAAAGGTTTAATTGATTCACTAACTCAAAAGATGATGATGATGACAGTGGGAGGCAGGAGTCACTCTCTCCCTTGCAAGAAAAAAGCATGTGTATGTGCTGCATGTACATCCTGTTTTGGAGAGCCACCATCTCTTTCACAGCTCTCCCTCATGCCTCCATTGCATGTGCACACATGCCATGGCTCAGTAGTAGGTCAACATACAGATGTCACACTAGGTTCCCTCCTCAAAAGGAACATCCAACCTTCCTTGAGAAGTACAAACTTCATCTGTTCAGGATTGTGGTGACAAAGGTGAAGGAGGATGGGGCTGAGAGAAGGGAAGGGAAGAAAATATCATTGACAGGGAGAAAGACAGGGAGAAACACCTGGAAGTGTGAGCCCTCGAGCTTCCTTAGGGAAGACCAGACAACAAGGGGAGAGGAGAGGAGGAGGAGGAGGAGGAGAGTTAAAAAAAAAGAGTGCTGCTGCCAGAGGGGTGCGGGGGGGGGGCTTTGCAAAAAAAAAAGAGAGAGAGAGTGAGTGAGAAAGAGTGTGAATGAGAATACTGACCGCTCTTGCGACGGCGGAGGTGACTTAAGATGACTCCCCGTGTGGGAAGTCACCCGGCGCACACCTCCTCCTTCCAGCCTGCTCGAGTAACCCCCCGCTCTCCCGCACGCGCTTTCGTGGCTGCTTGACGCGCTGGGAGAAACCCGAAGCGGCCGCCGCGGCCGAGGCAATTCCCTTCCCAGCTCGCACTGCAGTCTGAAGGGAAGGAAAAGCCTTGCTGGAGCCCAGCCCGCCCTTCGCTTTCCTCCTGGGCTCCCCCGACAACTCCCCCGACAGCTTCTCTGCTGTCTTGCTAACAAACCCTGCCAACCCTCTGTCTCACTCTCAATTGCTCTCTCTCTGTGTGTGTGTGTGCCACTGCCTCCTCCTCCAGATGAGTACCCTGACGGGAGGCGATCGCAGCCGCGATCAGAGACAGATCAAAGACAGAGACGAGGGGCGCCCCCGAAGAGCTCCGACTGCAGCGAAGGTGAGCGGCCACCACTTCCCCGGTGCGCGGCGGCAGGGCAACTCCTGGTGCAGACTGGCCTGAAGTCCAAGTGACTCACTGAGCCCTGCAAACGGCTGGCCGAAAGACGAGAGGAGGATGCCCGGGTGGCTGCCACCCCTGGATCCTAACTGGAAAGACCACACCGCCGCTGCCACCTCCCGCTCAGGCAGGGTCCCCATTCCCCTGGCCGGCCAGGGGCACACCCGCTTCCCACTCCCGAACAGCCCAGGCGCCGCTAGTCAGCCTTGCTCAGCGCCCGGGGTGGCATTGCAGGCGTAGCCTTTTGCAGAGCCGAGCCGGGCCACGCCTCACCTCACCTCCTCACCTCCTTCTCTCGCTCTTCTCGACTTGGCGGCGAGCGGCTCCTTTACCCGCCTGTTGTATGGGAGCTACCGCGCTCGCCTCCAGAGCAGCCGTCCGCAGTTTCAGCCGGGGAGGGAGGGGGGCACAAAGCAGCCCAAACGCGTAGCAGTGGAAGGAAGGCGTGCTGGTGCGAGGAAGAGAGAGAGAGACACACACACACAGAGAGAGAGAGAGAGAGAGAGACAGAGAGACAGACACACACACACACACTCACTTCGCCACTTTGCACCTTGCAAATGCAAAATCCTGGGGTTTTTGCATTTGCAAGGTGCAAAGCAGCGGGGGCGGATCCCGCGTGCTGGAGAGGGCTTGACTGTATTACAGGGAGAGAGAGAGAGAGGGAAGCTGAGTGGAGCCGAAGCAACCTCGGCTCGCGTTGTTTTCTCAGCCTCGCTTTTGCCTTCTCCCTACATCTTCCCTCTGTTAAAATCCCACCCACCCACAGAGAGGAATCTGACTCGAGTATAAGCCGAGGGCGTTTTTTCAGCACAAAAAATGGGCTGAAAAACTCGGCTTATACTCGAGTATATACGGTAATATATATATATATATGTGTGTGTGTGTGTGTGTGTGTGTGTGTGTGTGTATGTACATCAATATACATTCTGCTCCTGCAAAACCGAACACTTCAGCAGCAGAATAATCAGACAAGCCATAGAGATAGAAAAACGCCCACACAGCATGAATAAACAAGATGATACCTCCTGCCTACCAGCCATTTGGAAACCCACCCTCAGGAACAGACGAGTACCTAACATGAAGAATGACACCAGACCCACACCCTTGAGAGCCACACAAGATGCCACCTCCACACTTCCACGTAGAAAGCAGACTCACACCCATACAGAAGATGAGACACGACCATGGACCAGAAGCCGCACTGCAGCTGCATCACTACCCACTTCAAACCCCTCTGAGCCATACATGAAGCGAACTGACCCCCACCATTAAGATGCAGCACAACCACGAACTCAAAGCCAAACAGCAAGATCACAGCTCACCAGCTCAAATCCCCCAGCAACTAAGACTAACCTGAGTACAACCAAATCCCCACCTGAACAGAACACGCCTCCAGCCAATCAGAACACAGCCAACCCCCCAACCAATCAGAACACAGCCAAAGCCCTAACCAATGAGAACACACCCACACCCAATCAGAACACAGCCAAGCCCCCACCCAATCAAGTTACACCCCCACAAGCAGTTAAAAGAAAGAAGCAGCTGCAAGCTCACATCACTCTGAGAAGCACAGAGCTGAAGACCAAGCCTGAAGATGATGAATGAGACTTCATCGAAACGTTGCCTAGATATTTCCAATCTTACGTGGGAGAAAACCTGAATAACCAAAGATCCACATACAAATACCCGCGAGAACCTCAGAATATATATATATATATATTCTTAAGTTTTCGCGGGTACTTACATGTCTGGCATTCAGCTTTGTTCGGGTATTTTCCCACGTCATAATAGTGGTGCTTTTAAAGTTGTAGCAACGTTTCAGCAGAATCTCATCTGCCATCATCAGGCTTCTGGATAGTGTTCGTCTGTGAGTTTGACTTTTACAGTGGTTTCAGATTTAAATTTGGGGCAGCCAATTGCTGTGACAGAGTGTTTTTTTTTTTTTTCCTTCATCCTGATTGGTTGAGAGTCTTGGTCTGTGTTTATTGGTCTTGGAGTTTGCTGTGTTCTGCTTCTAATATCTTCTCTCTTTTTTTGGCTCTTTTTGTATCTTGATTGGCTGGCAACATTGTGAGAACCCCCAACCAATGAGAACCCCCAACGAGCCAAACCCCCAACCAATGAGAACACACCCCCACCCAATCAGAACACAGCCAAGCCCCCACCCAATCAAGTCACACCCCCACTAGCAGTTAAAAGGAAGAAGCAGTTGCAAGCTCACATCACTCTGAGAAGCACAGAGCTGAAGACCAAGCCTGAAGATGATGAATGAGACTTTATCGAAACGTTGCCTAGATACTTCCAATCTTACGTGGGAGAAAACCTGAATAACCAAAGATCCACATACAAATACCCGCGAGAACCTCAGAATATATATATATATATATTCTTAAGTTTTCGCGGGTACTTACATGTCTGGCATTCAGCTTTGTTCGGGTATTTTCCCACGTGGTGCTTTTAAAGTTGTAGCAACGTTTCAGCAGAATCTCATCTGCCATCATCAGAGATTCTGCTGAAACTTTGCTTCAACTTTAAAAGCACCACGTGGGAAAATACCCGAACAAAGCTGAATGCCAGACATGTAAGTACCCGCGAAAACTTAAGAAAACATATATATATATATATATATATATATATATATATATATATATATATATATATATATATATATATATATATTCTTAAGTTTTTGCGGGTATTTA
Source organism: Hydrophis major (assembly GCA_033807585.1). Classification (NCBI taxonomy): domain Eukaryota; kingdom Metazoa; phylum Chordata; class Lepidosauria; order Squamata; family Elapidae; genus Hydrophis; species Hydrophis major. The sequence goes on along the minus strand of CM066330.1, from coordinate 99,341,409 downwards.
CATGTCTGGCATTCAGCTTAGTTTGGGTATTTTCCCACGTCATAGTAGTGGTGCTTTTAAAGTTGAAGCAACGTTTCAGCAGAATCTCATCTGCCATCATCAGGCTTCTGTATGGTGTTCGTGTGTGAGTCAGACTTTCACAGTAATGGCTGTGTTGTAATCTCCTGGGTTGTTTGTGTTTTGATCTCTTTTCCATTAGCCTCCTGTGTTGTAACAGCTTGGGTAATGATGACCTTTTGAGTTTTATTGCTGTGGTATCCTATGTCTTGTGCTGTGATTTCCTGGGCTGTTTGCTGTGTTGCACCTTCTTGAGTTCTTGTGGTGTAATTTCCTGAGTTTTCTGATGTGATATCCTGAGCGGGTGGCTGTGATGCAGCATTCTGGGTTTTGGTCTGGCTTGGGGCTTCAAGTTTAGGGTCTGGGTCTGTGTTCTTGGCGTGTGTCAGCTTGTTTGGTTTTGGGGTTGGGGGGTGCAACAGCTGGTGAAGCAGCCATGATCTGGTTTCTGTGTGGTGGTTGTCCTTCATTTATAGGATGGGTTTGGGCCCAGGTCTGATGAAGGAGATTGGCGGTAGTATCCTGTGTTGTTTTGGGTCTGGTGTTGGTTTTCATGGCTGGGACTTGTTTGTTGGTGAGGGCTAGTTTCCAGATATCTCGTAGGCGGGAGGTATCATCCTGTCATGTTATGGGGGTGTTTCTCTATTTCGATGTCTTCCCTGATTATTCTCTTCCTGGAGTGTTCAGTATTGGATATTCATTTGGTTCCTTCGAATTTAATTCCATGTCCTGTGGCTTTAAGGTGCTGGAAGAGGGAGGAAGTATTTTCTTCTTTTCTGACTGAGTTTTTGTGTTCTGCGATGTGTGCATTTATTGTCCTGTTGGTTTGTCCAATGTATGTGGCTGGGCAATTGTTGCATGGTATTTCATAAACTCCTTGGTTTTCTAGCTGGATCTTGTCTTTGAGGATGTTGGCTATTTTTTGGTCACTGCCGAAGGCTGTCCTGATATTGTGCTTGTGGAGAATTTTGCTGATTTTGTCTATGGTGCCTTTGATGTAGGGGGAGGAGCATGATACCATTGTCTTGTTCTGTGTTTTGGTTTTTGGGGGCTTTGTCTCTTCGGATTAGGTTGGTAATTGTGTTTCTTTGGAATCTGTTGGAAATTAATACGTTAGTGAGGGTGTGTAGTTCTGTTCTCAGGTGGCCTTTGTCAGCTAGGCGTTTGGTTTTGGAGATGAGGGTCTTGGCTACAGAGTTGATCTGTGCAGAGTGGTGATGGTGTTGTGGATTTAGGTAGAGGTTGGTGTGTATTTTTTTCCGGTAGATGGTGTGTCCTAGGGCGCCATTGGGTTTTTTTGTAAATTAGGATGTCCAGGAAGGGAAGCTGGTTGTTGGTTTCTGTTTCCATGGTGAATTGTATTTTGGGGTCTAGGCTGTTAAGATGTGTGAGGAAGTTGTCCAGTTTTTCTTTCCCGTGTGGCCAAATTACGAAAGTGTCATCTACATATCTGAGCCAGAGTTTGGGTTTATGTTCGGATTTGTCTAGAGTGTTGGTTTGAAAGTGTTCCATGTATAGGTTAGCGATAATGAGTGAGAGGGGTTGGCAGAAATGGTGAAACACCTTTAATTCACCCAGTAATGTCAAAACCAGCAAAACACTGCTGTCACCTTCTTGGTTTAAATTCATTTTCTGAACAGAACAGGACTTGTACTCTAGGAGAACAGTAGTTGTATTTTGAACATAGATCTAGAATTCTTTTTTTAAGAAATCACTATTTACAGTGGAACCTCTGGTCACAACCATAATCTTTTCCAGGACTTCAGTTGCAACCTGATTTGGTCATGACCGGAAGCAAGATAGAATGCATATGCATGTAGGGAAAAAATGGCATGGCAGGGGAAACCTCTGCAGCAGGGAAAATCACCATGGCTGTGTTTGATCACCACCCGAGGATTTGTTCGCAACCTGAGTGAAACATTTAGAGGATTTTTTTTGGTCAGCACTTGATTTGGTTGTGGTCAGAAGCATTCGTGACCCGAGGTTCTACTGTATAAGAAATCTGTGTAAGATCTGACAAACACATGGAAAAACACAGGAGAGACATTATTCAGGAAGATACTTTTATAAAAGCTAGGAGTTCATATTTGCCTCCAGCCCTGCCAAAATAGCCATGAAAAGCCAATGGCCAAAATTATGTCAAGAGAAGAAGAAGACAAACATCATTTTAAAATTGGGAGAGTTAAAAGTAACTTTCAGCAACTTTGACTGTGGGCTGGAAATTAGATGAAGGTAATTTCATGAGGACAGAGAGTTCTGATGTCACTGGCATGAACAATGCAAATAAATACCAAACCATGTCTTTGCTAGGGAGGGTATGATGATGAGCCCTCAATATTTTTATTATTTATTTTGTTTCACAGGTTAGCATTTGCATCTCACAGGTCAAATTCTCTACAATAGAGGGAAAAACATATTATCCATGCTGAGGACAAAAGGAAAAAGAACATACTGTATAAAACAATACACCTACCATTTAAATATAAAGACAATTTAATAAATCTATGAAGCTCTTAACCCAAACCCTTATCTAAACTGGCCTTTGGCTTTTTAAATGTCTTCTAACACAATCCTATATATGTCTATTCAGAAGTAACCCCATTAAGTTTAATGAGCCTTATTCTTCAGTATAAAATTGTAACTTTGATGAATGAATAGTGGAATAGTGGTGTATCTGATGCTACACAATTTATGTTCCTTGGACTTCTGATTTGAAATCTCTTTCCTCATCATCCCCCAATAGTTACCTTTATAAAAAAAAAGTGTTTAAACTTTTTACAGTACATTAATTCTATAAGAAGCCTACATGATTTAGATTCTTAAAGCATTTAGTAGTAGTTTTTAAGGAAATTTTGTGAGCAATAGAACTTTTCAAAAGTCTTGAAGAAAATTTTCAATAAGTATGTGAGGGGAAAAAACAGTTTGATTAAAATATATATATTGGGATGTGATATGAAAAGAGATATCAAAAGAGAATGGGATAGAAACCTAATTATAATTGAAAATGAAGAAGAACAGAAATCCAACAATTCATTTATTCATCATTCATTTAGTTCTTTAATTTTTTTTCCATTATTTTTGTGACCTCCTTCTTCAACAATCAGAACTTCTTGTTTAGTGAGGGAATGATTGCCATTTTATATATTTTAATAATGTCTCATGAAACAAATAAACAAACAAAAAACCCTGAAGTATAAAATAAGTGTATAAATTGACAGAATCTATTTTGCAAAAGAGAGAGAGAGAAGAGAGAGAAAGAGAGAGAGAGGTGAATAAAATAAATCAAATAAATAAAATGGATAGAATAAAGAAATGCACATTCATATTTCCTTTCTCTTGTGATTTTCTTAATGCATAACTAGAATTGGTATTATCAGCATGATATTTCTTATATTATTTTTTAAAAAACACAATTCTTTTAACTTTCCAGTAGAGTTCTCCATAACTTAAGTAGCTTTGGGACAATTAACTGCCATTCACACCATGTTGAGCAGAAATGATAAAATTTATGTACCATCTTCTGACTTTTAAATGTGTTTGTTAATTGTTTGTTATGTCCTTTAGATAGATGTATGCATATTCTGATTTACATTCAGGAGTTTGAGAAACCCTCTCTCTATTAATCACATAAGTGTCTTGCTCAAGTTCACCTAGTGAGTTTCCATCGGGTTCCCCAGAATTAATTATTATTCTACACTGGATCATTTGTGACAGCTTCTAAAAATGTCCATCTAGAGAAACAAACACTGGAAGAATTGCAAGAAACATATTCCTTACATACATGAGAAAACTGCTATACTATATTCTTAAAATTCATTGAGGATGGAATCAATTTGGGGGTTCACATAGACAACTTAGAAACTTCTGATTAATGTTACTAAGTTTGAACTTAGAATCTATTTTAGTTTCACTCTGTTCTCAAGGCATAATTAAATGTTATTTTTTTTCTGGGTTTATTCTACAACCTTGGATTAGTAGAAAAGGCTAATTGTTAAATCAAAGTGTATGATTTATACTCCATAGTACATTGCTGCTTTTATCAGAATGAACTCATTCCTTTCAGAATGATGTTACAACACAGATGTAGGTTAGGTGGAACTTGCATTGCAATGCCACAAGGTTATAATGTGCTTTTTACCTTTCTGATCACTCTTGTCTCCTCTGCATATACTGCTAATTTGCAGGAACATTTCCCAAATCTTGCATTTTAGAAATTGTTTTATTATGTACCCTGAAAATGTGAAAAGATGAAGTATACATTTTCTAACTAAACTAACTTCATAGGTTGCATTTATATCATCACTAGAAAGGATGGCAGATTGACTGAATCTATAGCTGTATAACAGGCAATAAAAATAGCTTTGCAGAACAGGAGGAAAAGCCACACAGGGCAGGCAAAATAATTTTGAGTCTGAGACAGAAATGTAATTTCAGAAAGCATCACAGGATTAACCCTACTTCTCTTAATGAAAAAGAGAGGGAGGAGGGTGGCAAGATTCCATTACCATAGCCTTATAATAGTAGTATTAGCATTCATCAATTTGGTCTCCTAGTGCGATCTATCTGATTATCACCACATAATAATAACCTGATGCATGCTGACATATTCTCATAATTCCATGCCTTGCATTCTGTTGAATTATACAACTGCAAATGTTCTGAATAGCACTTACCCGTATATAGTATACAGCAATACTGTATTTACTAATGAAATATTATCTTTAATCCAAAGAGAATTCAAACCCTCTTATGTTATTTCTCTCATAAAAATCTTCAGGGATATAAGAGACTCGGGGAGAGCATGTATATAATTTCTTCAGACATTAAATCATAATGTCTACAATATGAATTGTTCTGTGAAACTGTGAAAATTTTCCTTGTGTCCAAGGATTCATCCTCATGGTCCAGTTGTTATGGCATGAAGATGGCTTATTAAATGATTTTGAGAGATACTGCGTGTTCTCATGATGTCACCTCCACTCCGGTTCCATACGTAGATGGCCTGGAATCACTTTTCGTTGTTGACATTTTCTCTTTTCTTCCATCATTAATTTTGCTGTAAAACATTCCAATGCATCTTTGTAATGCTGCTTCTGTTGACACAGTCAGAGGCTGGAAACTGTCCAGTTCTTAATGGTCACTACAATTAGTTTCATTTATGTTCCTGACTCATTTGATCAATGTACACAGCCCTATTTGGGCAGAGAGAGAGAGAGGGAACATGGTTTGCAATATATAGCAATATATTTTTGGGTGGAGGATGGAATTGGACATGGATATATTAATCTCCTGAAAGATTAAATCCAGTTCTTCAGTGTTCAAATCAAAGGGAAAAAAGTCAAAAGTTACTGATTGGTGGTGCAATGGACTAGCAGTGAGTTAATACCTTCACTAACAGAGATCATTTTATGTTTGCGCAGAAGACAACATAGAATTTTATGTATGTTATGCAGTATAAATACCCAACTTTGCATTTATCAGAAGAAGACTTCCCTAGGGAACATTTCAGTTTGAATTTAGTTCTGGGGAACTCTATAAAGGTTGGAGATGGTGAATTGCCTACTATTTCAAATACCTATTTCTGAATTGTGAAGTATAGGTAATGTTTTATTTACAAACATCTTGGGATTCCCTCTCTTTGTGCAAAAAATCTTACATTTCTTAGGAATTCTCCAATCCAAATACTATAATTACATCATTTTCATCAGAATCATATTCACATGGGTTATGAAGATCTCTGCGAATTTGATTTCTCACAAAAACGATTGTACCTGGATTAATTTATCTTAAATCATCTATTATATAGATTTATTTTAATCAAGGACAAAAATGCCTGAATGCCATTTCCCTTGATTATCATTCACTTTCTCCACCTCTATTTATCTTTTTTTTTTTAAATGGAGAGGAGGAGGAGGAGGAGGAGGAGGAGGAGGAGGAGGAGGAGGAGGAGGAGGAGGGGAGGAGGAGGAGGAGGAGGAGGAGGAGGAGGAGGAAGAGGAGGAGGAGGTGGTGGTGGTGGTGTCTTGGAAATTTCAATCCCTCAGCCTTCCTTATCTTCCAGTAAATTAAGAGATTAACATTATGGCAAATAGAGAATAAAAATTAAGATTTATAACCCTATTTTTTAAAAAAGATTTATAACCCCAGAAGCTTCTTCAGTGATGGACCAAAATCCGCAAACGTGCACAGTTTCGATCCGTGCTCATCACTGGATCACCCTGATCATTTGGATATGGGGCTGAAGCCACCCCATAGAGGTGGCGAAGAAGGGAGAGACTGCCAGCTGAGTTGAGGGGAGCTGCATATCTCCTCTTTGGCTGGTCATTAGTCCCTTTCCTGAAGGAGGCTGCAGCGGTGGTCAGCAATGGCCACCTCAAAGAAGAACCCGACCGGACAAGAATAAGCAGGAGAAAGATAAGGGGAGAGCTTGACAGACCAGGCTAAGCAGAGATAACATCTATGCAAAGTACCCTGGAATTTAAATTATCAAGAGCATTACTCCTAAAAGAAGATTTTTAAAGTGGTGGAGGAGAGAGGGAAAAGGAAAAAAAAAAAAGATTTTTTTTTCTCCCTAACATTGACAGCTGCAATTGGCTTTGAGTTCTAAAAAGAAGAGATTTAAGTGAGAAATTTGTGTTAATTTACTTTGACACTAACAGGCAACTTTAAGCTGAAATTAAAGTGTCAAAGGGAAAATAAAGACTTTCTGGATATTCTAAAGCCTTCAAAAGGAGGAAAGTAGAGGAAGAAAGGAAGGATGGGACTTGGAAACAGCAGAGAGTACCACCTGGCAATAAAAAGAATTAACAGTGGAATTTTAACAAGACTTCCAAAGAATTGTAACTGAAACTTTGCTACAAGACAACAGAGCCCCCAGAAAGGGAAAGTGCAAAAAAGAAGCAACAAGAAACAGCTTTGGATCATTTGGAATTTTGGGTGTTGGATTTCTAGTGGTTTGAACTAAAATTAATCAGATGGTTGTTTAAAAGTGTTTAAAATGGCAGTACGCCTTAAGGAACTAAAAATGGAACTCAAAAAAAATGAAAAAAAAAAAGAATCACAAGAGGGAGGAGGATCCTTTGGCTTTGCATTTCAATTTTTAGAAATGGAGATTCTGAACTATAAAAAAAACAACAAGAAATGCTTGAAGAACAAGAAGGGCTGGACAAAGAAAAAGCCATCTTTAACGACCAAATAATTCCATGTGGGGTAAAATGGGAAAAGGAGGGAAAGGGAGTAAAAAACTCAAGATCTGAGGAAACAACTAAAAAAAAAAGGAATAGTTTGAAAAGTAAACGTAATATTAGGAAGAAGCAGAAGAGAGTATTACAGAAGGGAGAATTAGAGAGGGCAGGACAAAAAGGGTGGTGAGAAGGTTTCCGGTTTCGCGTGGCTTCGGGGCAGCAGGAATTCGCGACAGCTCGCGATTCCTGCTGTGCTAGCCGTCGAGGTACCCCTGACCCAGATGGGTCAGGGGGATATAGCTGCCCTGTAGGGACAGCTGAAGAGAGAGGGGAGTCGGATAGGGAGGTGGGGGTGTCGCAGACCCCCCCTTCTCCGGAAAAACCCCTTTTTCCCAAGGCGGTGGAGCGGCGGTCAGCAATGGCCGCCACGAAGAAGTCAGCAACCGGGTAAGATTGCGCTGGAGGAAATGTGAAGAGTGAAAGTTTTGTCTGAGCCGGGTCAAGTAACATCCTTTAAATCGCCTGGATCTGAGCTGTTTGAATTGCTGGAGGATACATTGTATCCCTAAGAAGAGCGAAAGCGGCGGAGAAGCTGTTAAAGGGAACTTTCGCTTTTTCTTCACTCTCTGATTAAACATTAACCCCAGAAAGAGAAAGAGAAGAAGGAAGAAAAGTATTAACTTTTGGAACTTTTTTCTGAATTGTTTTTGATTAAAAATACTTGTGGTTGTTTTGGGAAAAGTTTCTCTTTTCATAATGGCATCGCTTGTGGATGAACTAATGACTGAATATCAAAAATATAAAAAGGAAGACTCTTTGGGCGCTTTGTTTCAATTCTTGGAAATGGTGTTATGTACTTATGAAAAGTTGATTACGCAGCAGAAGGACTGGGACAAGGAAGAAGAGGAAGAAGAAGCCATCTTTGATGAACAATGGGTCCCTTCCGGAGAGGAGGAGAAAAAGGATAAGAAAAAGGGGATTTTAAGAATTGTAAAAACAACCAAAGGAGAGAAAAATGAGCGAAAAGGTGGAGGCAAGGTTAGAAAGCAAAGGAAAAGGAGTGGAAAAAGAGAGGAGAAAAAACAAAGGGGTAAAAAGGGCAAGGAGAAGAATAAGCAGGAGAGAAAAGGGGGGAGGAGAGGAATTGGTGGGGGGAAGCAAGATCTAAAGAAAAAAAGTTTATTTAGAGACAATGGGTGAATTTAATTTAGGATAAGAGAGGGATTCTGGAGGGTACATGGGTTTGTGTTTTTATATGTGTATTTAGAGTATAAAATTCATTATGTAATTTTAGAATCTTTTAAACAGAATCCCAAGAAAAAATGTTACACGAGGTACTCTTAAGTTAGGGTAATGAGTTATAGATGTTACTCCAATTGGTGTATAGGAGAAGTATAGTAAAAGAAAAAAGATGAATGGATAGTTGGAAATAGAACAGACAAAGAATGTTATTGAAAATGGTAATAAGATATGGAAGGATATATAAAGGCTTTGTTATGGGTTTTTTTGGATTTTGTATATTGATAAAAGGCAATAAAATTCTAATTAATAAGAAATAATTTGGATGAAAAGGAGAAGTAGGGATAAGATATGAAGTTAAATAGATAAAGTATTGATACTATAATTTGGAATTGTTATGCTCTATTGGTTTTTTACTATTATTTTTTCCTAGAAAAGAATTTATAAGCTATTATGCCTTGATTTTTTGTGCATTGTTTTTATAAAAATGGTTTATATATATATATATATATATATATATATATATATATAAAAGAAAATGATAATAAGATATGGAAGGATATATGGGGTGAATATGATATTTGAATTTGTGTCTGTGTGAAGAGTTCTAACCCGGGATCAGACAATCTTCAGAAAAAATCTTTTAGTTTTGTTTATGTTTTGTGTTTTGTATGTTTGTGTATTGTGTTTTCTGTAAAATTGTTAAAAATCTTTTTTTTAAAAAAAAAAAAAGAATTAATAAAACCTTGGAGGAATGTAATTGTAAACAAGTCAGAAAGAAATGAATATGATGACTATAAAATGGATAAATATAGAAAAGAAATGAAATTGAATAAGACTAAAGAGAAATAATGAGAAATTTGCTGAAAGATATTTATGTGTCCATATGGAAATGGGATAAATTAGAATGATGTTGTATAAAAATAATGTTTTATCCGACTTGTAAAAATTTATAATGTTAAGAGGTTTTATGTACTTAATGGTCAATGATGTGTTGTTTGTCTTTAAAATTAATAAAATTTGTTTAAAAAAAAAAGGGTGGTGAGAAAAAGAGGGGAAAGATAAAAAGGAAAAGAAGTTATAAGGGACAGAAACAGGAAATAAAGAAACAGGTGAAACATATAAGGATTAAAGGTATTAGCCTAATTAAAAGACATAGAGATAATGGTTAAAAATATAAATTCAAAGAGAGGATCCTGCAAGAGTACAAGAGATAGTGTTGTTATATTAAAAATAGTAATGAGCTAGAAAATATGAAACAGGTGATTAAAGTGGTATTGTTATGTAATTGAATGTTTGTTAATAATTAAATGAAATAAAGAGAAAAGGGGAAAAAGTAAAAAAGGGAATAAGAGGAATGAATGAAAATACTTTAATTGTTCTTAATGATTTATAAAATATAATTGAAAAGAAATGTAAAAGATTTATAATGAAATCAATGTCAGTTGTCAGGATGAATTTGAATAGCATAAACATTTTATTCATTATTGTTATATATATTTTTCTTTTCTTAAAATTTACTGTGTATTTTTAAAAGGAAGAACCAAGCGGAATTTGGCTGATAAAAGTTATATGATATAAAATAGATATTAGAAACTGAACGTTATAATTGTATAATGTATTAACTAAATGTAAAATGAGATTTGAATAGATAACAACTATACGATATAAAGGTGACTCTCTCTACTTAGTAATTACAGGGGGAAAACCTTCCTTTTTAATGCCTGGAAGGGGAGGGAATTGCTTTTCTTCCTTTCCTGTTTGGGATGATGATGGAAAAAGAATGTATGAAATTGTAAGCAGGACAGACTAGAAAGATATAAATTTAGAAAAAAGATATGTAATTGAATTAGAAAGGAATGAGATAATGATAAGTAAGGTTGAGGAAAGTAGGGGAAGGGAAAAGTTATTGATAAAATGATAAAATAGTGACAAGGTATGAAAGAATATAAAGATGAATATGTAATTGAGATTATGTCTGTATGGAGATGTGATAACCTGGAATCATGCTACTCTCAAAAAATATATATTTTATTTGTATTATGTTTTGTGAAAACCCAAATAAAACTTTTATTTAAAAAAATTAAGATTTATAACCCTGAAACAATGAGTCTTCATGCAAGATTGTTGAACTTCAGAAAGAGCTTGACAAAGGAAGTGGGCTAAAGAAGGAATATCTGTCCAAGGAGACTGGTATTTTTAAAAATCTTAGTATTTAAAAAATAACTACAAAAATATTTTGACTCACTGCTGATGGAGAATAGGAGAAATGTGAGAAGGAGTGCCCAGATTCTCCTACCCCATCATTCTATATATTCTCTCTCCCTCCCTCCCTCCCTCCCTTTCTCTCCCTCTCTCTCCCTCCCTCCCTCTCTCTTTCTCTCTCTCTCTGTTAATCTAATATATTCTAAATTATATTGCTCCATTTATCCATATAGAACTATCATATTCAAGGATTATGTGTGGGTTCTCACCAATTTGCATCTCAAATGGGAATAGGAGAAAGTATGATTCCTTCTTATACAATCTTTACAAGTATCAAACATTTTTTTTTTCTGTTTTCATAACAGATACAATATATATTTTCTGAGGGAAATTATCTATTGTCTGGAGAAATTGATCATTAGAACAAAATGGGTTTAATCAAAAACAGGGGAAATATTCAGAATTTATAGAAATGAGCCTAGCAATAATCATTCATTACTTTAATCAGACATTTTTTAGGTGCAAACATAAAAGTAGGAACATAAATGTAAAATTTATAACAGCATTTTTTAAAAAATGGCAGTGTAAAATATGAGAAGATACTTTTTTTTAAAAGGATCTCTTCACTGGTAATTGAAAAGAGCTCCTCCTAAGTGTTATGCATAATGCCCTATCAATTAAAGTAATAAAACACATACTACTTAATGTTCAATCATAAAATGGCACTTCTGTGTAATAATACTTCCTTTCCTTTGCCTCTCCCAATATTATTTTTCACCATGTATTATCTGTGGAAGCAATCTTGTGATAGACTATATCAATCACATTCTCTCACACGCTGAAAAGTAGTAAGAGAGCACTGACCAGGTGGGGCAGATTCTACCCATGTCTTCATTGAGTTTCAGTAACTATGTTTGCATGGCATTTATGAATTTGTCTTTCTATTATTTCTATATCATCACATTTGACATTTCTAGATATAGTAGATACTACATGCTCATCCATGGCTACTAGAGATTTGTTTCACTCAACTTTAGTGAACATATGACACATTGAAAAATGAACTGACATACCAGATGGCTTCATATAGTATCCTAGGATAAAATGTAGCTAGTTGGTTTATGTTACAAGGTGTTCAGCTATGGAGGTTTGAAATTATATGAGGAAAGCACTTCCAGCTTGGCATGAGTCTGTTTGCACAACTAGAGTTAAATGTTCTGCTTCAGGTGATTCTAGTAGAATGGGAATAAATGAAGCCAAGAATTAGTGAGCAAATGGCACAACAATCATCATTAAAATTTGAAGGAGGAAGTAGCAATGAGGCTTCACTTCAATAAGATGAAAATATTATATGTCAATATTGTACCTAATACATTAATGTACACATATATTGCCCATATACATTTATTTCTTGGACATAAATTTCACCATCTCCTTTATGCAAATGAATCATTTTTCATTCAAAATGATTATGTGATTCTTTATACAGTTCAAAAACTGTTCACTTCAACAGTTGAGAGTAATAAATATACAGTAATCTGGATAGTGTTCCTCATAAATTTTCATGCGTTTTTTTTAAAAAATAGTCAAAAAGCAAGAAGAATTCACAGGAGTACTCATCCAATTTAGCAAATTGCATAAAACAACAACAAAATTATTTTTGACATTCTATTGTACTGCTGTTGCTGCTGCTGCTATTACTATTATTATTGTTGTTGTTATTAATTTTCTCTGCTCTGTACTCCCACCTAGAAAAAAGCTACAAGTACATGGTTATGATTAAGATTATAAGCAATTGCATGAAGGCAGTTAGCTTAAATTGCAGTCCTTCCCTCAATGCACAAATATGGCAGGTAAAATATGTTTACCTATTTGTGCCTTATTGTATTCCTATTTCATTCCTTAGTCAGAGTTCTTACAATAACTACTGAGGGTTTTTAAAACTGTTTTGGGGGAAATAAATCATAATCAACCCTCCAGAAACTGTATAAAATGCATCACCAGAAGGGAACATAATGATTCAAAAGGAGTATAAATATATTAGCTAAATGTAATTTAATTAATTTTAATATAAATTAAATCTATTTTATTATTAAAGTTCTGTCCATTTTTCAGAGAATGATCATCAACATGCCGTTAAAAGATTATGTGTCCCTCTCAACTCTCCTCCCTACATTTTGTATACTTTTCGATTAAGCATTATTACTCACATTATAGTTCTAAATCTCTTCTAATTAAGCTCAGAACTCAAGGAACAACCCAACTTTGTTTTATATGTTGATGCTTCCTTGTGTCTACTGGAATATTTTTTATCTGCAATACTCTTTCTCCTAACTTCTAACATTAAAGAGCCTTCTAATGTTATCTAAGCAGCAAATTTCCCTCCAACTTTCAGGACACTGAAAGTTTCAGAGTCATGTGGGAAAAATGGACAGTATCTCTTCTTTCTACAATATCTTGAGTTCTTCCAGGTCAACAGGATTTTTTATCTACTATTCTGTGGGGAAGAGAATTTTGTAGCAATTCTCATGTTGCTGTGATAAATCAAAAAGGACATCCAGTTTCATTACTGTGTGCAAACTTACCAGGATATAAATTTGCCACCTTCTGCTGTTTTGAATGCTTAACAAAATCTTGATTAAACTCAGATTTCAGACAATTCATCTACAAATAATCCTGATTAGAAAATTTCTTTAGAAACAAAAGTAAAATAGTGTCTACCCCTTATTAGATAAGCTATTAGATAAAATTAGATAATGCTGCATCCAAATAAATTATATTGTCATAGATTCAGGCATGGGTAGAATGAATGGAGAGAGTCTTAGTTGGTGAACTTTCAACTCTTTATTGCATAGTGACTTCTAACTTGTATAACAACAACTCTGCTTTATATAGGCAATGCTAATGTGAAATAACCAATGGGAGCTGTGAAACGCTAGCTCCAGTACCAATAAGAGTCCTTCGTTAAGGGCCAATCAGATTCTCAGAACCCAACCAATCTGATCTAGCCGCTTAACACCCAATCAGAAGTGAAGGGCCAGAACCCTGCACTTTACCCCAAGCTTGCCTTTATTCAATTATTTACATACATAACACCCCTTCCCCCTGGCTTCACAATTAGTTTGTGACTATGTAGTCCTTTAAATAGGACGGTTGTCTCTTGAGTCTGTCAGAGTTTCTTTGGACTGGCTGCGTGCAGTCCCGTTGAGGTAGGGTGTTGTTTTGTAGTGGCTCAGCTTCTCGTTCTGGTGTGATTTCCCTTGGAGCGTATGATTCTTCTTCCTGCTCCATTTCCTGGGTTTCACTTGATTCATCGCTTTCCTGGAACAGGTTTCCTGGCATATCGTCATCTTCTCTTCCTCCCCCCCCCCCTCAGTTTGGTCGTTGGGAAGTTGTTGGCTAGCAGTTATAAGTCGTGACCGTAATTGGTCAATATGTCTTTTCCATAGTCTCTCATCAATACATTTTACAATATAGGATCTGGGCCCAGTCTCGCGTATTACCGTTGCTTCAATCCAAACTGGGTCGCTCGATAAATTTCTTGCATAAACGGGGTCGCCTACCTTGAAGGTACGGTAGTGTCCGCTGGATCCTGGAGGCTTTTCTGGCTCGTAAGCAGGGTGCAGTCGGTCAAGGCGGGAACGGAGTTTTCGCCCCATGAGAAGTTCAGCGGGAGTTCTGCCGGTTTTGCTGTGCGGAGTGATGTGTTGTAGAAGTAGAATGCAGTTTATTTTTTCGTCAAGATTATCATAGTCCATCTTTTGTAAAGTCTTTTTTACAAATTGTACCATGCGTTCCACTCGGCTGTTGGTAGCAGGATGCGCCGGCGAGGTGAGCGCATGGCGGATGCCGTTGTCAGCAAGGTACTGTTCAAACATTAGCGCTGTAAACTGTGGTCCGTTATCGGACACCAGGACGTCCGGCAATCCATGAGTTGCAAAGAGTCTATTGAGGACTTTAATGACTGCCTCGAAGGTTGTATTGGCCATTCGATGAATTTCCAACCAATTAGAGTATGCATCGACAGTCAACAGTCTGTCCTTTGATCGGCCCTGCGAAATCCAGGTGGATTCTGGACCAGGGTCCACGTGGCGTCTCCCATTCGGTCGGTGCAGCTTTTGGCGGTGCGTTGCTGGTTTGTTGGCACTTGGTGCAGGCCTTGACCCATTGCTCGATGTGTCGGTCCATGCCTGGCCACCAAGCGTAGCTCCGTGCGAGTGCCTTCATTCGCACGATCCCGGGATGTCCATCGTGCAAGATTTGTAACAGCATCTTTTGGAGTTGTTCTGGGATGATGACTCTATCGCTCCAGATAATGCAGCCTTTTTGAGAAAAAAGTTCAGTCTGTCTTGTTTTAAATGGCGCGAAGTCATCTGGGATCTGGTCCAATGGCCATCCACGCTCTACCCAGCCTAGGACTCATGCTAGGGTGTGGTCTCGTCTGGTCTCCCTCGCGATATCTCGAGCGGTCATAGGAGGCGAGTTGAGCGTTTTGATTTTTAACGCCGATACTGTTGGTGCCGGATCGTCGAGGGTCTCTGGTAGCGGTGCTCTGCTGAGTGCGTCGGCGTGGGGAATGGCTTTCCCCGGTCGATGTAACAATCGATAATTATAAGCAGCTAGAAACTCTGACCATCGAGTCATTCTTGGGGACAATTTATAGGGAGTTGGTTTGTCCCCAGTGATTATCCCCAATAAAGTTTTGTGGTCGGTTACAATTGTAAATGTCCTTCCATATATATACTCATGGAATTTTTTTACGGCTGACACAATTACAAGAGCCTCCTTGTCTATTTGTCCATAGTTACGTTCTGCCTGGGATAGAGTCTTCGAAAAGTATGCAACAGGAGCCTCATTTCCATTAGGTAGCACATGGCTCAAAATAGCGCCCACCCCAAATGGTGAGGCATCACAAGTTATAACCAAGGGTAATGTTTCATTATATTGCATAAGTACAGAATCAGATGTAAGTAAATCTTTTACATTTCTAAACGCTTTTTCTTCTCGGTAACCCCAAACCCATAATGCTTTCTTATCAAATAACCGGTGTAATGGTTCAGCCACAGTCGCCTTATGCGGTAAAAACACATTGTAGAAAGTGATAAGGCCTAAAAATGCTTGAAGATCAGTTTTGTTACAAGGTCTGGGAGCATTTCTAATCGCCCTTAATTTACTCTCAGTTGGGTGAATACCCTGACTATCAATGCGATAACCTAGAAATTCAACACTGTCGGTATACAGATGACATTTATCCCTTTTTACTTTCAATCCCGCTTCTTGGAATTTTTTAAGAACACATTTTAAACGATTCTGCAGAATTTTTTCACTAGGAGCTGCAATCAATACATCATCAAAATACGGAACCACGCCCTTGATTCCCTGTAACAATCCTTCCATTAAACTTTGGAATATTCCCAGGGCCACACTCACCCCGAACTGCAATCAGGTACATTTAAAAGCACCTCTGTGCGTTACTATCGTTTGGGCTTGGGCTGTTTTATCATCCACGGGCAATTGTTGATAGGCTTGAGCTAAATCTAGCTTAGCGAAAACCTTTCCACCTCCCAGAGAATGAAGGAGGTGCTGCACCACCGGCACTGGATACGCGTTCTGTTGGAGGGCATGGTTTAGAGTGGCCCGGTAGTCCCCACAGATTCGGATTGACCCATCTGGTTTAATGGGGGTTACAATAGGAGTTTCCCATGGGGAATGATCAATGGATTGCAGTACCCCTTGTTTAATTAGTTTGTCAAGTTGTTCATCTATCTTGGCCTTAAGGGCGAACGGAACTTGACGGGGCTTTAAACGGATCGGGGCAACTTTAGGGTCGAGGCTGAATGAAATTGGGGTCCCCTTATACTCGCCCAGACGATCTGCGAAGACATCGCTGAATTCAGACATAAGATCCTCCTCCCACTCGCAATCACCGACTCGGTTCATGCCGGCTAGTTCGATGCCGAGTGGTGCAAACCATTGGAGGCACAACAAACTAGGCTTGTCCCTATCGATGATCGTTAGAGGTAAGTATGCCGTATGCTTTTTAAACGAGACGCGGACTCGACAAGACCCGACCACAGGGATCTGATTCCCTTGGTAATCTTTAAGGATAAGGCGTTGCATTCGAAGGTCTTGGCGTTGGATGGTAGGAATGAGCTGCTTTAATGTCTTCCACGACACCATCGAGAGGGACGATCCTGAATTGACCTCCATGTGGCAGGGTTGGTTCTCTATGGCTACTGTAACTCGAATCTTCTTAGCGTCCAGGGCCGAGGCGTGACCTAAATTGATAGTATGGTGAGCCTCTTCTTTCTGCAATGCTTGATATCTGTAGGAGTGGTTTGCTGGGTCTCGCCTTGCAGGACGGTTTCCTGCCGATTGGCGAAAGTTGGTTCCCTTTGAGGCCGGGCTTGGTCCCGGTAAACTGCGACAGACTCGACCGATGTGGCCTCGTTTCCCGCACTCGTGGCAGAGTGTGTTGCGGAATTTGCAGTCTGCCCTGGGATGGTTTGCCCCGCAGCCAGCGCAAGGGCGTGAGGTTTTAGGACGAGGGTCCCAGTCGGAACGCAGTCGATGGACCCCTTCTTCATCACTGTCTGACGATGAAGAGAAGTCCTCATAGTGCATTGTTGCCAACTGCCCTTCTGAGCTGGGTGAGATGTCGCCTGTCGGTGGGTTTGTGGGGTTTTGGCTTTGCCGTAGCTGCGCCGCTGACTTTTTGGTTGCCTCAGCGGCGGTGGCTTCGGCGATGGCGTCAACAAGGCCGATGTCGCCCTTCGCCATCAGCTTGCTCTGCACGTTTGGTGCATCTAATCCCAGAATTGGGTGGTCTCTCAATGCTTCATCTAAGTCTGCGAACCCGCAGAGGCCTCCCAAGTGCTGGAGGTCTGCCACGAAGTCAGCCACACTCTCTCCTTTTTGTTGGCTTCGTTGATAGAACTCGTGGCGTCTCATGAGTGTGGGTACGGTTGGCGCGTAATGGTCTCTCGGGAGAGGTTCGAGGTCATCCCAGCTTATTGCTTTCACTTCTCGAGGCTTCGCGAGGGCTTTAGCCATTTTAAAGACAGCCGGGCTGCAGTACGTCAGGAACAGCGCCCGCTTCTTGGCTGGTGTGGCGTCCTTCAGGTTGTTCATTTCGAGGAACATCTGAAAGCGATCCATGTAGGATTCCCAATCCTCTTGGGATGGATCATACGGAGCGGGTGGTACAATGCCTCCAGACATGGCTTCCGTTGGTGGCGCCGTTTTTTACACATGCTCTGTTTTTCTTCCAAGTTCCTTGAGATCAGTTGTCTCCAAATCCCATCCTCGTCGCCAGTGTCATAGATTCAGGCATTGGTAGAATGAATGGAGAGAGTCTTAGTTGGTGAACTTTCAACTCTTTATTGCATAGTGACTTCTAACTTGTATAACAACAACTCTGCTTTATATAGGCAATGCTAATGTGAAATAACCAATAGGAGCTGTGAAACGCTAGCACCAGTACTAATAAGAGTCCTTCGTTAAGGGCCAATCAGATTCTCAGAACCCGACCAATCTGATCTAGCCGCTTAACACCCAATCAGAAGTGCAGGGCCAGAACCCTGCACTTTACCCCAAGCTTGCCTTTATTCAACTATTTACATACATAACATATATAATAATATCATTTTCATTTAGAAAATCATAATCTCTAAAAAGAACTTGTTCAGATGAACTTTTAGAGGCTGAACTTCTTAAAATATGATATAGAAATTAGATCTATGGTGTAAAACATCTAAATATAAAAGAAACCTGAATTACATTTTATCTGGTAGCAATGATATTTTAGAAATGCATCAACTCTTGATAAAGGAGGAGGCTTCTCCTCTGGAAGAAAACATATTGGAATTATAAATGATGCCAAGGTGTAATAGATCGGTGTGGATGTGAAACACTGAATCTTGCCATGGATAAGTATTAATTTCAAATTTAAAGAAATCAAAAGTCTGACCAATATAAAGCCTCTCAAGATAGAAAAGGATCTCTGTACTGAAACCTTCCCAATGGGAAGTAAACCCAATGTATTCATCTTCCATGTCCTGTAATTGGCACAACATTGAATCTTTGAGAGAGAGGCAGAGGTGGTATTCAGCTGGTTCTGACCAGTTCTGGAAAACCATTGCAGAAATTTTGAGTAGTTTGGAGAACTGGCAAATACCACCTCTGAGTGGCCCCACCCCCATCTATTCCCTGCCTCCCGAGTCCCAGCTGATCAGCTGGGTCTCCTTTTGTTGCTTTGCACAGGAGAATGGAGCTGGAAAATAGGTTAGTGGGGTGAGGAGGGAATGGGGATTGTACAGTATCCTTTCCCTGCCACACCCACCAAGCCACGCCCACAGAACCGGTAGTAAAATTTTTTGAATCCCACCACTGGAGGACTATGTTTAATAAAAAGAGCAGGAGACAAGTAACTCAGGCATATTCCTCCCATTCCAAGGCCTCATTGGGAAAACAAATTATTTCCTGGATTTTCTGAACTCCTTCATGTCTGCTTTCCTTCATATGGATCTCATCAGAGACAGAGTTATTTGGACACCAAAGGTAAGGTTTCCGTTCAGACTACTTCCTTTTTCCTCTCCCTCTGTGCAGTGTTTAGATCCTTCAAATATTGTTTGGGAGGCCTAAATATGTTTTCTGATTAACAAGCGTTTGAACCGTTGTGCTTAAAAGTGGGCTTTATATGAGGGGTGGAGAGCTGATAACAGTAAAAACTATAGGGCTTAATGTAACAATGACACTCACCACCAGTGATTTTGCCTTCCATTTCTATTCAGCAGTTAAGTGAATGTTGTCTTGTTTTTCAGTAGTATGTTCTATTTTATTTATTTATTTATTTATTTATTTATTTATTTTTGTCACTTGTTTACAAGATAATAGGTATAAGTAAAAACGTTATGAATAAATGGATACATATAAGAAAAATAAAAAAAAAATAAAAGAAACAATAGAACATGGATGATAAACTATAATATCCTTCTTTCCCAGTCTTGCCCTTATCTTTGCTAATACTGAACTTCATCTCTTTTTAACTAAAGAAAAATAATATTATCAGTCTTTGTACCACACCAAATTCTGCCTGTATTGCTTCAGATAAGAACATCTATTTCACCATTACCAGTAGCCCTACGTATTATAATTTTGAATTATACTTGAAAGCCACAGTATGTCTCATATTTGACACCTAAAAGAGGAGCTGTGGAAACTTTTTTTTAACAAATTTTATTCAGATTTTCACATTAAAAACAAAAATCTCTTTTTAGTGGACAACATATTTCCAGGTCATCACCTTTACATACAAATATGACAGCAATTATACATTCATATATGCATACTTAATTCTATTATTACCTTTTCCATTCCAAATTTTCAATAAGGAGAGAAACAAAAACATTAATTCTAGCCTCTCTCATTAATCTCAATTGAAACATATTTTTGTTTCCTTTCAATGTTCAGATATAATCCTTTAATATTTATTTTAAAAATAAAGATAAACAATAAGCTCTTTCTTCTTGTTCTTCAATCGCCATTTCCATTTTTTCTAACACAGAGCAAAATGATTCGCGTCTTTCCTGTAGTAATTCTCTTATATTTTTTAAGTTCCATTTTTAATTCCTGAAGAGGTATCATCATCACACACTCTTATATTTTATGATCGTTAAAGTCCACCCAAAATAAATAACCACTTTTACTTTCTTCTTTCAATTTTCCAAAGTTCTCAGTTATTCCAGCCCAGGGTCTATACCAAAAACATCAATCAATCCCACAGTCAGTCTTTCTTTGCTTTTTTCTTTATTCTGGTTCTGCTTTCACTTTCTTAGATTCTTACTTTGTTTCAATATTTCTTTAATGTTGTATCCATACAAGTTCATTCAGAAACAGGATGCTTTCCCTTTTGTTTGAGATCAAGGTTTTGTCAAAAGGTGGCACTCTCCATTATACAAAGTCTTCACCTTTTTCCCCTATTTTTTTTTTATTTAGGGTTTTTCGAACCTCAATATTCCAGCACAGTCCAGTCTCCAATTTGTAAACTTTATTATTATTATTATTTGACAATTTTAAGTCCAGCTTTATTTTATGCCTGTTTATTCCCAAAATATTTTAGTCCAATTTAGTTAAATCTTTAGTTCCAGCTTCTTCCTTTCCCAGTTCGAAGCCCCGCTTAGCTGTCAAAAATATTTTTTTTTCCTGTCCCTTTGTAATTTTGCCTCTCACTTTTCTTTTCTTAAAAATTCCATGTTATCTTAACCCCAGGGTACTTTTGTTTAGCTGTATTGCCCAGTTGTCTCAGTTCAGATGTTATCCACCTCTTTCTTCCCTCCTGCACAAATCTTAATCCAGCTGAGTCCTCCTCTTTGGGGTGGACCTTTTTTTTTTTTTTTTTAAACAAATTTTATTAATTTTACAAACACAATACACAAGACATAAACTAAAACATCTTTTCTGAAGGCTGCCTGATCCCGGGTTAAAACTCTTCACACAGACACAAATTCAAACATCATATTCATTTTATATATCCTTCCATATCTTGTTATCATTTTCTTTTCTTTTTTTTATATAAACCAATTTTATTAATTTTACAAAAACAGTGCACAAACAATCAAAGCATAACAGCTTATAACCATTTTCAATAACATTCTTTGTCTGTTCTATTTCCAACTATCCATTCATCTTTTTTCTTTTACTATACTTCTCCTATACACTATTTGGAGTGACGCCTTTACCCTAACAACGGACCTAAACCGTCCCGTAGAGACGGGGATAGAGAAGGGTACTGTCCCAGGATCCCAGAGATACCGCAAAATCTCTGGTTTGATCTGGGAGAAGCCTTTTTGCTGGCGGCGGAGAGGCAGCCTCCATAGCTGCTGAAGTCGGGACAGCTCCGGAAAGAAAGTGTCTGGAAAGAAGTGTGACCCTTGGGTGAGAAAAACTTTTGTGTTGTAAATTTGATGAGGTTGGAAAGGGCATCCTGAACAAAGAAGAAATCTGTGAGACTTTTTTTTTTTGACCGAAACTGTCTGAGCAGCGTTTTTTAAAGTGATGTCAAATTGAGGCTTGGGGTTTTTTTTTCTTTTTCCTATATTTTTTGGGGGGGACTTTAGTGTGACTTTGTAGGTAACCGGATTGAATTTTCTCTTACATATACTTTTATGCTCTCTTTGATTTTTTAACTTTCTTTAGGATAGAGGCTCCCTTTGGCTATTTTTTTTCGTTTTTTCTGTATATATTGCTCCTTTTTTCTGGCTGGGGGGGAGGAAGAGCATTAAGAAACTTTGCAACACTGCCAACTAGAGGCTTGAAAGTATTTTATTTGAATTGGAGAGAATTGCAAAAAGACCTCTTCTCAAGGACATTTTAATGTGATAAGATAGAGGGAGAGCACAGCAAAATATTATTGCAGGTGCTTTCCTGGACTGTTATCAATATTTCATCACTTGAGGTTTGGCTTTGAACCTGCTGGAGAAGAGAGTCATAACAAGAGCCTTGGATAATCTGAAACCACTGTAAAAGTCTGACTCACAGACAAACACCATACAGAAGCCTGAGGATGGCAGATGAGATTCTGCTGAAACATTGCTACAACTTTAAAAGCACCACTATTATGACGTGGGAAAATACCCGAACAAAGCTGAATGCCAGACATGTAAGTACCCGCGAAAACTTAAGAATATATATATATATATATATATATATATATATATATATATATATATATATATATATATATATATATATATATATTCTCCAGCCTTTTTCTAAATTTCAATTCTAGTAATATTCTTATTTCTGCCTTTTACTTTAAAGGGAAAGCCTCAGAGTTTTTTCTTTATTTTTCTTCTTTTTCTTTTTCTTTTTATTGGGTCTCTTTTGCTTTTTCTATCCATGTTTTTGGACCACTTTGTTTTTCTTTTTTGATTATTGAGACTTCTCAACTGGACTAAGGTGTGAAGAATCTGAAGGAACTTTTTGTTTTTTCTCTTTTTGCTTTTTTCTGCTCTTAATCAATATTATTATTTTTGGGTTGGTTTGTTTTTCTCCTTTCTATTTTTTCTTTTTTATGGTGGACTACTTCGTAATTGGATTAGGGTCTAGAAGAACCTGAAGATCCTTCTTCTTCCTTTTTTCCTGTTTCTTTTTTGGTTTTGTGCCTTTTACTATTGGAGTTTTCCATTTTGGATTAAAATTGGACGCTCTACCAGTTGGATTAAAAGTCAAAAAGAACTTGAAGCTTTGGAAGCATTGAAATGAGCAGGAAACCAATATCAACTGGCATTTCTACTTCTACCTCTGCTTCCGCACCAGCTGGAGGACAACGTTTAATTCAGACAATGTTGAAGCAAGATAAGGAACAAGAAAGAGTAACTTTACAGATAATTATGCAAGGAATCCAAGATCTCAAGACAAAATCAGACATCATTGGACAAAGAACAGAAAATATTGAACAAAGAACAGAAAATATTGAAAAAAGAATAGAGAAGACTGATGAAAAAGTGGAAAACATTAAACAGATGATGGTCAAGTATGAGGAGAGATTCCAAAAAATTGAGGAAGAAGGAAAACAAAGAGAGGAGAAGATTGGAAATATTGACAGTAGATTAACAGTGGTTGAACAAGAAAAAGTGGGATGTTGAGGTGGGAGATGGAAAGGTCAGAATTTTACCTTAGATTTCAAAATATAGAAGAGGAAAAAGGAGAAAATTTGGCAGCGATAATGATAGAAATTTTGGCAGATGCTTTGGAAATTACAGAGGAAAAGATGATGGATGGAATAGATGAGGTATATCGAGTCTATACAAGGTATGCAATGAGAAATAAATTACCCAAGGAAGTCCATATTAGATTTACCAAAAAATCCATTAAAACGCAAATATTACAAGTAGTAAGAGAGAAAACATTGAAATGCAAAGGTAAAGACGTTGTGGTTTTAAAACAAATACCCAGAAGAGTGAGAGAGATGAGAAGAGAATATCGATTTCTGACCAAAATGCTACTGGAAAACAAAGTGAATTATAGATGGCTGATTCCAGAAGGACTAATGTTTAGGTGGCAAGAGCAGAGATATAGAATTGATTCAATTGAGAAAGCAGAACTTTTCCATGCAGAATTTTTTGGAGGAAGAAGAGAGGAGGCAGAGAAAGAGGTCTCATTAATTGAGTTTCAAGAGGAACAACTGGAGACTGAAAAAGAGAAAGGAGCAGTAGGGGGACAGGTGGATAGCAAAGAAGAGCGTGAAGTGAGATCCACGAGAGCGGTTAGACCTAAATATAAAGCATAATCATGGAAGAAAAAAAACATTACAATGAATATAAATGGACTTAATTCAGCTGTTAAAAGAAGGAAAACTTTTCATAAATTAGAGAAATTAAAATTTGATATAATTTGTCTACAAGAAGTTCATATTAAAAAACAACATGAACAATTGTTAGTACAGCCAAAATTGGGGAAAATATTTACTTCTTTGACTCAATGTAAGAAAAAGCACATTAAAGGAGAATAATTATATTAAACTTAAACAACAGATAACTACAGATTTGAAGAAGTGGGAAAACTTGCAATTGTCATTAATAGGGAGAATTTCAACAATTAAGATGAATATTTTACCTAGAATTTTATTTTTGTTTCAAACAATACCAATTTGGCTTGGAAAAGACTATTTTGAAGATTTTAATAAAATTATGTTGAAGTTTATATGGCAAGGTAAAAAAGCGAGAATAAAGCTAAAGTTTTTGCAAGATGCTAGAATTAGAGGAGGTTTTGGCCTGCCTAATTGGGAATTGTACTATCAAGCTGCAAGTTTGATGTGGGTCAAAGAATGAATAACATTAAGGAAACATAGGTTGTTGACATTAGAAGGGCATGACTTGCTGTTGGGCTGGCATGCTTTTTTATGGTATAAGGGAACTAAAACACAGGGTTATTTTAGAAGACATTATGTACGGGAGTCTTTGTGGTTAAATTGGGAGAAGATAAAAAGACAATGTTATTTGAAAATTCCAGTTTGGTTATCGACTATTGAAGCATTTTCCTATCCTATAATTTACAAGAAGGAACAAACAGTTAGATATGGGGAACTTTTGGATGAAAAGGGTGAACTTAAATCGATCCAAAACTTAGAGGAACAAGGTATAAGGATGAATTGGTTTTCATATGCACAAATACATTCAAGGTATGATGAAGATTTTAAAATGGAGGGATTCTATGATAAGCAGACTGATTTAGATAAGATCTTGATGGGTACTGATGAGAAGGTGATTAAAAAATTATATGGTTATTTACTGGGAATGAAATTAGAGGAAGAACAAGTCAAAGAAACTATGATTGTTTGGGGGAAGAATTTTGAATATGGGATTGATCTAGAGAAATGGCAGAAATTGTGGTCTCAAAATTATAAAATGACAATGTCAACAGCATATAAAGAAAACTTGTATAAGATGTTTTACAGGTGGCACTTTCCTCCGACAAGAATAGCAAGAATGTTTAAGAACAAATCTGAAAAATGCTGGAAATGTCATCAGAAACCCGGCTTGTATTACCATATGTGGTGGACTTGTGAGGATGCTAGAAAATATTGGACTAAAATTCGCATGTGGTTGGAAAAAATGACAAAGAAACATATAGACTTGAAACCAGAGATCTTCTTATTGGGAATTTTACCTGATATATATAGTAAAGATTTGAAATACCTGATTGTAAATGTATTAACAGCGGCCAGGATTGTATTTGCTAAAAATTGGAAGAATGAGAAAATACCATTACAGGAAGAAATTATTAAGAAAATATTGGAATGTGCTGAGATGAGTAGATTGACATTTGAAATTAGAGAGCAAGAGGATAAACAATTTTATGAAATTTGGGATCTTTTTTATAAATGGCTAGATGATAAAATATGATAATAGAATATTTGGAATGCTAGATAGTAAGAAATATCTTTATTTTGCTATTTTGCTATTATTTTGTTATTTGATATTATATTTATAAAGGGTTTTTTAGGATTGATTTGGTATGATTATATGATTTGTTGAATAATCTGGTTAAAGTATTGTTAGCTCATAAAGCATGAATGATTAAAAGTATAGTCAAAAATTTCTTTTTTTTAAGTGATATTAGGATATATAAGTTTGGATTGATAATATGATTTGTTATGTAACATAACTGTAACTGGGACTACAGAATGAATGCACAAAAATGATGAACCAACTGACACACTGGATGTACATACGAGAGTTGAATGTTTTAATGTTTTGTTTGTCTTGTTTGTTTGTAGAAAATTAATAAAATCTTTTTTTAAAAAAAAAATAATCTGGTATCTTGGGATTTTGTTTGATAAATTCTAAATTTACACAATAAATTTTATACTCTAAATACACATATAAAAACACAATCTTATATACCTTCCAGAATCCCCCTTTTATCCTTAATTAGATTCACCCATTGTCTCTAAATAAGCTTTTTTTCTTTAGATCTTGCTTCCCACCATTGAGGCTTCTCCTCCCCCCCTTTCTCTCTTGCTTATTCTTCTCCTTGCCCTTTTTACCCCTTTGTCTCTCCTCTTCCCTTTTCTTATTCCCTTTCCTTTGCTTTCTAACCTTGCATCCGCCTTTCCTCTCATTTTTCTTTTTTTGGGTTGTTTTTTCAAACCTTAAAATCCCCTTTTTCTTATCCTCTTTCTCCTCCTCCCCGGAAAAAACCCATTGTTCATCAAAGATGGCTTCTTGTTCCTCTTCTTCTTTGTCCCAGTCATTCTGCTGCGTAATCAACTTTTCATAAGTACATAATGCCATTTCTAAATATTGAAATGAAGTATCTTTTCCATCTTGTTCTTCCTTTTTATATTTTTGATATTCAATCTTTAGTTCATCCACAAGCGATGCCATCCTGAAAAGAAAAACTTTCCCCAAAACAACCACCCAAGTATTTTTAGTCAAAAGTAATTCAAAAAGAAAGTTCCAAAAGTTAATACTTTTCTTCCTTCTTCTATTTCTCTTTCTGGGGTTACTGTTTAATCAAAGAGGTCCAATTACCTTTTTTTTTTTTTTTTTTGTATTCTTGGCAATCTCCTCCTTTTTCCACTTCTGCTCCAATATTTTTCCGCTCCCTTCCCACTTGCAACATCAATTTTTAAATGATCAGAAATCCATACCTCTAATAAAGGTTTTCCAATTTCTTAAATTTTTAAGTCCAATGTCCAAGCAACTTTCAGAATATTTCACCTTCAGTGCCCAAACAAATTTCAAATCTTCTTCTGCTTTTTTCATGGGGTGGGAGAGTGAAGAAAAAAAAAAGTTCCTTTTAATAGCTTCTCCACTGCTTTCGATCTTCTTAGGGATACAATGTATCCTCCAGCAATTCAGACAGCTCAGTTCCAGAGAATTTAAAGGATGTTGATTGACCCGGCTCAGCCAGCACTTTCACTTTTCTTGCTTCCTCCAGCATGATCTTACCCGGTTGCAAACTTCTTCATGCTGGCCATTGCTGACCGCCGCTCCACCGCCTTGGGGAAAAGGGGTTTTTCAGGATGAGGAGAGGGTCTGCGACACCCCCAACCCCCTGTCCAGCTCCCCTCTCTCTTCAGCTGTCCCTACAGGGCAGCCATATCCCCCTGACCCATTTGGATCGGGGGTACCTCGGCGGCTAGCACAGCAGGAATCGTGAGCGGTCGCGAATTCCTGCTGCCCCGAAGCCACGCAAAAACCGGAAGCCTCGGGGTGGACCTTTTAAACCACCGCTGCAGTTGTCTTCAGAGGGAAAAAGACCAAGCCCAGGAGGGGAGATGCGGCTCCCCTCAACCTGGCCTGTGGCTTCCCCTTACTCCACCACCTCTCCAAGGCAGCTTCAGCCCCTAATCGTAATGATCGGGGCTCTCCAACGAAAGATCATGGACCATAGCCACAGTTGCGATCTATGGTCCATCAGCGAGGAGGCTCTACCTTCTTCCCCCTGATAAACCAGGAGCTGTGGAAACTTTGTGGAACATGATGTCAGGATACAAGGAAGAACAGACTGCCAAGAACCTGTGGTAGAATCAAATGACTCATTTACACTATTTGGCAAACAGAACTAACAAATAGCTATTCCAAAATAGGATACCTGAACACTTTGCAAATGTCTCGAGTCTGAAATAAGCTTCTCTTATTCTTAAACTCCTTTTTTAAAAAAACAGAAAATTGTTTTTGCTTATCTGCCAAGGTCTCAGGAATGCAAGGGGGATTATGTTTAACAGTTATTTGGGTAAGCAACCATTTTGGAAATGTTGGAATCATATAGTGGATACTTTCATGAGGTATCATCATGTTCACAAAATACCTGCCAAAGTCACAAAATGAACATTTCCAAACAAAGAAAAGAGAAAGATGAAGAATTATAGTTATAGTTTAGAGTGGGTTTTTTTTTTTCTTGCATTGTAAACAAAGGGGATGATACATGCTGATGTTTTATTTGCTTGCTCACCAATTTCCTGTTTAACATCTAAACAAAATTAAGGATAGGTTAGGATGCTTACAGGTTCTCCATAGGTTCACTGGTACCTAGAGATAGGATCTTCATTTATGAATTATATGGTTCTGGTTTTTGTTGATTTTTTTTTTTTTTTAAAAAAACCCAGTTCCAACATTCAGTTTTGAGGAAAGAAAGCTGAGGAAAAAATACTTGGTTCTTGAGAGTAAATTAACTGATAGAAACACTGTTGCTGGGCCCTTAACCATTTCTGAATTGAAAATTTATTTATTTAAAAAAAGATCTACTCTCTTGCCAGAGGTACCAACATCCATCCATTTGTATCTAAATAGCATGGAATAAGCATAGAGAGACATTTAAATATTCCTTCTGGTTTTTTTTTTTTTCCTAGCAAGGTATCCACTGAGTATATTCAAGACACTAACATGCTTTACTCTGTTTTTCTTATGTATCTTCTTTATTTCATATAAGTACATAATGATGTGTTAGTTACAACCCTAAAACTTTTTGTCAGATAAGGTTCACTGAACTCTATCTCACCTCATTTGGAAAGCACTTTTATTTCAAATAGGCCTTTGGAGATATAAACTGACCTGTGTTTGCCACTGTTAAAATGGCAAAAGCAAACCACTAATGAAATTTTGCCAAGAAAACTTCAGGGACTAACCCTGCTTCTCAAAATGTTAAAATATACAGTATATTCTTCATTCCATTATATAATTCTAAATTGCATGGGTAATTCTGGAGGGATGAAAAGTGATCCCTGAACATATTTTAGAATATATGTTTGAAAGGTTTGCTGAAATTCATTGGTGAATTTAGGAGATGTCGGACAATCCAAGGATACATAATTGGCATCTACAATCTTCTATTTACTCAAACATCTCAGAATGTTGCAGTGCCTGACTGATTTCATCTGACTGTGAAAGTAAGGTATAGGGTCAAGATTTAGTTTAGAGGCCTTCAGGAAATATCAAAACTGTATGGAGAATGGAAAGCCAAAGAACAAATAAACAAATGTCATCCAGAAAGAGCCAATGGCAGCATTCTAGGAAAAGTGTCAGAACTTACAAGGCTAGCTGAATTAAACTCATTTTTCCCATTGTGAAAAGTGTCAGGCTGCATCATTTCAGATGGCAGGTCTGCAATCTAAATGTCCATCTACATCAAGACAGAAACTGCCTCAATCTGCAATTCTCACAGTATATTATGATGGCTGGGACTAAGGAGAATTAACATGCAATTAGAAGGATTCAAGGTTTCTTGTCTCTGCCCAATTCAAATCAAAGAACTGCCAACACATTTTAAAAAGTAGGCCAATGATATCTTCAGAAGGTTTCTCACTGACTTTCTAATTGTCTAATTCAGAAGAGGAAGGTAAAATAAAAAGAGTGTCTCATGTGAACCAATGTCACACTGTCAGTATATTTGAGCATTCATTAAAGAGGCTCATGGGGATATTTAAACAAATTTACATTGGAGAAGTTTTGTTTCTTGAGTATTCTTTAGAGTTGCTCAAAGTTGCTGCTTTTAGTTCAACCTTCTTTTTGTGTATCACATGACAAATGTATCTTTTCTTTTTTGTATACTGAGAGCATTTGCACCAAGAAAAATTCCTTGTGTATCCAATCACACTTGGCCAATAAAAGAATTCTCTCTCTATTCTCTCTCTATTCTCTATTATGGCTTCTGCCTCAGAAAATGGTTTGAAGATATCTGAATCTAAGGTACTATGGTATTATACAAGTAGGCAAAAAAAATGGGAACAAAAACAAAAAGAATGATTTTATTGAAACAAAATTTCCTTTCTCATTATATAAATATGCCTTTTGTACATCATAAAAAGTAATAAATCCATAACGTGCAAACATATAAATAGCAGCCTACATTTTTACTTATCTCCATTCTGACATATTTGTTCCATAAATAGAAGAAAACTTATTTTAGCATGCCAGGTAAGCCGCATAATAGCATGAAGACTAATGGATTTATTTTGTTTTAATGTGAACATTAACTCTGTGAACAAATTATTCAGTTCACATTTCCAAGAACAGCGTTGGGTTTACATTCAGTAGTGTATCCAATGGATTGCAGCTTTTGATTAATAGCATTTGCATTATTATTATTCAGTATCTGGAACTCAAGCTGATACTGCAAACAGCTGAATCCATATCAGTTAAGTGCTAGCAGCATGAAACAGCAAACAATAACTTGCAGATCCATGATTTGGGAAAATAACCCTGCCAAATGCTTCTCGGCAAATTTCCAGGGGAAAATAGTTCAATTAGTATTTGTATCTATAGCTCCCAGGGAACTATGCATGCCTTCTCAAAGCTGGCATATGTGCATATTTACCCCCTGTCAATATTTCCCCTGCTAGCGCATGCATGGGGACTATGACCTCTTTTTACCAGATTTCATTGATATACTATTTTAAATGTAGTATCTTAGAGGCTGGCAGTCAACAAACTATGAATTCAGTGAGATTTCTGAAAGTTTTTGATGCAGTCTCTGGAGACAATTGCAAAAATATTGCGAGAATACATAACATAAAACTTTTAAATGCCTCTGATTAAAGATACATTATTGTTTAGAAAAAAAATTGATAGCCTATCTGAAAATCCACATGCATGGGCATACAAAATGAAATTAAATATATGCAGATCCTAATTTGATATCAGTCAATACTCTGAATGTCCCAAACTACTTGCTTTTTTTTTTTTTTTTTAAGAATTCTTGTTTTGCAGATATCATTATGCTTCAGAATAGATAAGTTGCTAAATATCCTTGTCAGCTGTTGGAATCTGTTAAGTTATTGAAATCTACATATACATGTTTCAAGCATTCTGGAATTACTATTCACAATAAATACTGTGTCAAGGCTTATGCCTTGTTTAATATCATATGGCATGGAATTGAATGCATGTATGTATGTTTGTAGGTGTGTATGTAAAAGCTTGAATAGCCTCCTCTTTCCTGAAATGAACTGATTTGGAATGCCTTCCAATTTTGTTTTAAAGGAAGTAGAGGCACAATCCACTAATACAAAAAATAAATTGTGAAAAATCTGAAGGAATTAACTAAGGTATACCATGCCAGCATGGAACCTAGTTAATCCTCATCTTATGAATGAACTACCCCATAATGAATGTAGGCAGGAATGCTCTATTATTGCCTCAGAAAATGCTATAGGGAGATAGACAAAGAGCTGAGAATCTGACTAAAGAACCTGCAAGTTTCAACTTTCAGCAGAAGGTGACATAATCTCTGGCTAGGGAAATTAAAGGAGTTGCAGATAACAAGTCTCAATATTACATCCCTTGGAGGGAAATGTTCACTATATGCAAAGAATCCTTTAAAGTACATGCTGATAACATTTCCCCATTCTTCAACTGTTGTAAGGACAAGACTGGATATATGGTATTCCCAAGTTCCACGGCCATTCTGATTCTAGCAGCTAACGAAAGACAAATGTTTTCAAGTAGCCTTGAGACAAATATTTTCAAAAATCTTGTACATCTCTTGCAGTGTACTTTGAGATTATATCTCTCCTTTTCTCTCTATCACTGGTGTCAAAGAAAAGCCAGATTTTCCATATTTCTCCATATTTAATGTCTCTGTGGCTGAATTTCTTTCTGCTCATATTATGAGAAAAACATGAGAAATTCTATACTTATTTGCACTGGCTACATTCAATTGGGAGCAGCTATTTCTAACACAAAGAGGCCTGTACTGTATATGTAGTAAAATTTGTGGCGAGATCTAAGTAGAACTACAATTTGAAGATCTGCCATTGGAAGACTAATTTTGTTTTCTCCCACATAAGTTCTTCATTTGAAGTTAATTTCAGAGGAATAGTTATCATCTATCAATCATTTTTTTTTAAATAACTATTTTATAATATGCCTGCCTGAAACTAAATGGTAAATATAAAAAGTGTATCTGAATCCTTAGCTAAGCACAACAGTCTGAATGTATAGGAATCATGAGCCATTATTTTAAAGAGCTAATTTCTTCAAATTATTTGGACATTTTAATTTACCCACCTTTTAGACTCTATGTAAAATACTCTCCGTCCCAATGAGGAAGAAATGTATAAATACTTGTGGTCAACTCTTATTTTTAAAAATGAACAACAAATATTTTTGGGGTAATGTTTTTTTCTATTTTTGGATATACATCAATATTATTATATGAATGGTGAGACAACTGGGCATCATTTATTTAAATAATAATA
This sequence comes from Hydrophis major, assembly GCA_033807585.1. NCBI lineage: Eukaryota > Metazoa > Chordata > Lepidosauria > Squamata > Elapidae > Hydrophis > Hydrophis major. The sequence continues at coordinate 99,309,018 of CM066330.1, read as the reverse complement.
ATATTTGTTATGTTAATCATGTAATTATGATGTTATTCATATTTGTATTAGAGTGTGTTCTTTCATTGTTTAGTTGTTCAGTGTTTTTGTGTGCCATTCCAATAACAATCACAATATTATTTAAACATACATAATACCATCTTTCAACATCTAATCTTTACATCTAATTATTACTTCTAGTATATTATATAAAAATGTGTATAATAATATTCCCCCTTGATCTTGTTTCTATCTCTATTTTCGCTCTCAGAAAAGCCAATCTTATATTAAACAGCATTCCTTTTCCAACTATCATCTCTTGTTCTCTTTAATATTTCAATTCTTATTCGTTCTTTGACTTACCTCCCACACTCCTCCCTTGGGTCTTTGTCTCTGTCTACATTTTTCCTATTTGTCCCAAATATTTCTTCCATCACAACTATCTTTTGCTGCTGGGCCTCTGGAGGATCTGCCCAGGCCTTTATCTTCTCTTCAAAAATATCTTTCTTTTTATCCAATCCCATATTTTGATCTCTTAATATGTATTGTCCCTGATTTGATTCATAAGTCTTTATTGTCTCCTCCTTCTACTCTTCTTGTTTTATTTGGTGATTTATCTGTTCTATCTTTTCCTCTGGTCTTTCTATTATCTCCTCTATTTCCTGTGTTTTATTATCTTTATTTGTAATCCTTTGTTGAACATTTTTTGATTTCCCCACAATGTCATGCATTAATTTTTTTATCTCCCTGTTCTTGGTCAACATATCATAGATACTTTGGAGCATCAACACCATTTCTTTTTGAAATCCACTCATCTCCCTCTGATGTAACATCTTGTCTTATTTTGATAGGTCCAAATATTCCTCAATAGCCTGTCAGTAGTCTGTCACCATCCCAAAGTCTCAATTGTCTATGACCTCAGAAAGCCAGCTTAAAAACTGTTCACTTAATCCTGGCATTGCTTCTCAGAGGAATACAATAATTATAGTTCTTTGTATCCCACAGTTAGTCAGTTAGTTCAATTTAATTAATCCAGGAATATTTCAAAATGTCTCCTTAAGTCCACTCTGTAAGTTCAGTCATAAATCATTTATTTCAATAAATCAGTCTTTTAAAAGTCACTTTCTTTAGATGTCTTCCATAATCTCACAGTTAAACCTCCAATAACTATGAAGTAAATAAATATAGAACAGTAGATAGCACAGCAGTCCTCCAGGTATTATTTATTTCCCCCTTTCCCCTTTTATTTTATAAGTACCTTCTCAAGGTTGTAGGACTTTAGTATATATCCCATGCACCAATAGATTGCACTTGCAGCTTAAATGTCAACATTGCACAAAATCTGAAAAATATTTATTTCAGTTTTTTTGCAAATAGTCAATATTCAAACAAATAATTCCAGCATTTAAAATGCCTTACCAAAATATTACCACTAAAGTTTAAAAATCCAACCTTTCTACATTTTAAAGATTTTGCATTCTTCTTTTATTTCCTTTTTTTGGGGGGAGGGGGGGTCTATAATTTTTTTCTCTGTAATTATTTGCCACTTTGACAAGTATTTCAGAGAGTCTTTTTTCCAGGGTTGAATTCCTTTGGGATTAGGTTCTAGGAAAAAAAAAAGAATCACCTCACCGAGTTCCAATCACTGTTTATCTACACTGTGCGAGCACATTCTTTGTTACTTTGGGTGCCCCAGCTTCACGGCAGCCATAATGGCTGTGTCAGTCTGTGCTCTCTTCAAATCCCAAGAAAGAAATACTCAGACTTCATGGTTAAAGCAAAGTTATCCTTTTACTGGGAAATAAAGTGAAAGCTTCAGATTTAATTCCGAATCTGAGAAATTTGGCGCGTAGATCACATATACAAAGAAATGGAAATGCTCCCACCCCCCAAAGTCCAAATGAGTCTTCCAATTAAAAGTTCTGAATATGATCATATGGTCATTGCCAGGTGGTGATGAGACTGCTGTCAGTTGGCCTTGATGTATTTTGATAAAAGTTCGCAGTTGCGCAAAAAGGGACAGAAGCTAGCCAAAAAATGGAAAGTAAAAGAAAAGAATCCCCCCTCCCCTTGCTAACCCAGCAAAGGAATGCAAAACACCTCCAGCTTTCTTCCCCTCAAAATTCCCCCCTCCCTCCATTGCTATTGTTAAGCCTGGTTTCCCCAACCAGGGTTAGGGAGACAAGCTAAACAGAATGTGCAGCGTTAGTCAGATAGGCACACAGATAAATGAGTGAGCTAAGCTTGTATGTTTATTAACATACAGTAAAAATAACAGATACGCTTATGCTATCAAAAATATAGTTTATTCCATTATGAGTTCATAGCATAGTCAAAATAACAGTCCAATAGTCATGTATCATTTAGTCAGTCCATTCAGGGATATTCAGTTAGCAAAGTCCGTTTAGAATATCCTATGTCAATTCACTTACAAGTCAGTCCTTTGTTTTCTCTCCCGTTCGAGCAATGCAGTCTTGAGTCCTTGCAGTAATCAGAGATCATCAAAGCCAGAGAGAGAGCAAGCTGCAGCCTTGCTTCTTTTAAAGTGCTTTCACAACCACTCCCTTAATTACTGTCCCACAGTTAAAGTTGCAGACACTTTAACATACAAACTATGATTACATATTATTATTTACCTAAACCAGTTAGGGTAAAACAATGTTATCTCTAACATTCTCCCCTTTTAGGTTAAATAATAATATAACTATTTACATCTTTAAATCATATTTGTTACAACTCTCTTTAAATTTGATTACTCCTTGAGCTTTTGTAAATTGGTCTGCAATGTTTTCTTCCATCATGTAGTATTCCAATTTAATTAGCCCATTCTTTACAGATTCTCTAACATTTAAGTATCTTAAATCAGTATGCTTTGATCTAGTTTTTACAGCAATACTAGTAGCTAACTTTATAGCTGCCTGGTTATCTTTGTACACAATAATGGAATCTTTTACAGTTATACCCATGTCCAATAACAACTGTTTGCACAAAATCAAGTCAGTGCATAGTAATGACAGACATGAAAATTCCGCTTCCATTGTGGACAAGCTAATATGCTGTTGTCTGATTGACCTCCACCCTATTAGTGTCTTACCAAATAATATAGCCATCCCAGATGTTGATTTTCTTGTGTTTATATCAGTTGCAAAACTTGCATCTGCATAGGCACTAAGACTCAAATCACCCTTTGGTTCTATATACAATGCATGGTTCATTGTTCCTTTAAGATATCTTAAAATTCTCTTTAATGATTGCCAATGACATTGATGTGGATCTGAATTAAAACGTGCCAGCTGATTTACACTATAAGCTATATCTGGCCTAGACCAATTGCTTATATATGATAAGCTACCAATCAAAGATTGATATATGGACTTATCAAATTTGGGACTTTGATCATCAGTTTGGCAAACTTCCTGACTCATTGGAGTCTTTGCCGGTTTACAAAGTTCCATTTTAAACGTTTTAATTAATTGGCAAATTTTATCTTCTTGAGATATCTTAAAACCATTTTTTGTTTTGTTAATTGTCAATCCTAGATACTTTTTAATTTCACCTAAATGCTTTAATTTTATCTTTTTAGCTAATAATGATATAATTTCATTAGCTTCATTATTAGTCTTAGTTATTAAAGCAATATCATCTGTAAATAATAACAATAATGACACCGTTCCATTATTTTCTCTTTTAAACACACATGGATCTGCTAAACCAGATTTAAAACCTATATTGTTTAACTCTTTCACAATATATTGGTTCCACTCAAACCCAGATTGTTTCAACCCGTAAAGACTCTTTTTGAGTTTCCAACAATCATTACTATTTAATTTATTGTCTTTTATACCTACTGGTTTTCTTAAATATATAGTGTGCTGCAATGGTGCATGCAAATAAGCAGTTTCTACATCTAAATGGTTAATGACATAGTTTTTCTTAGCTGCCCACACTAATGCTGCTCTCAAAGATGTTGCTTTAAGGCTTGGTGCAAAAACTTCATCGTAATCAGATGCAGTTTGATTAAATCCTTGAGCTACTAACCTAGCCTTATGGGTAACAGTCCCATCATTTCCAGTTTTTACTTTAAATATCCATTTGCACCCAATGGACTTTTCTCCGAGAGGTAATTTAGCATCTTCATATACTTTCATTACCTTTAATGAATTTAGTTCTTTTTCCATTGCTTTTTGCCAATTCTCCTGATCCTTAGCAGGATACATCCTAAGTTCATCTACACTAGTTGGAACTTTAGTTACTTGGCAAACTATACTTGCTTGATACCTATCAGGTGGTCTAGTTACACGTGTAGTACGTCTAGGTATTACAGGACTTACAGGTGGACTTTCATTTATTAACTCTTCTTGATTATCTAACTCTTCCTGATCAACCTTTTCCTCTTGTTCTGGTCCTATTTGCTCTTCATGGACTTCTTCTTTAATTGGACTTTTCTTATAACTAATCTGATCTTTCTGCCTTTTGTAGGGTTCAATAATTACTTCATTATTTAAATCTTGCTCTAATCTATTCCATCCTACATGTTCTAGGAATTTTGCACTAGCACTGGTGTAAACTCTAGATGTACCTGGTTCCCAGAATCTATAAGATCTATGATTAGATGTATATCCTACAAAATATAATCTTTTAGCTCTATGCTGTCCTTTGTGTCCAAGTTGTGAAGTGATATGCACCCATGCTGGTGCTCCAAATGTGTGCATGTAACTTAAATCAGGTTTTGTACCATGCCACAATGTGAATGGTAATTCACCTGTTGTTGAATTAACAACATTATTTAATATATGATTACCACACATTATTGCTTCTCCCCATAAATTGTCAGGTAATCCTGAATCAGACATCATAGTTTGTGCCATTGATTGTAATGTTTGGCCTCTTCTCTCTATAAAGGCATTATGTTGTGGCCTATATGGTGCAGACTTTTTATGTTGGATACCTAACATTCTTAGTCTGTTCTGGAATTTATTATTTGTAAATTCTGTACCATTATCTGTTATAAGAGTTACTAATTTCTTTTTAGTTTTCCTTTCTGCAAATTTAATCCAATTAAAGAGATTTTGATACGTTTCAGTTTTGCTCTTCATTAAATAGCAAAACCCATATCTAGAATAGTGGTCCATTATACTTAATATGTAACGAGCTCCTCCTACACTTGGTTTTTTCGGACCTATTAAATCTGCAAATACTACCTCTAAAGGCTCTTTAGTAGTAAATCCATCAACTCTATTAGCCGGTGTGACCCTGCTCTTACTTTGATTACAGGCATTACATTGCAAATACTTATTACAAGGTTTTAAACTTATTCCCTTAGATAATTCAACAGTTTTGTTAAGCATTTTAAAATTTAAATGCCCTAGCCTTCGATGTAACAAGTGAATATATTCATCATGAGGTTTCTTATTTTCATAAACTGTGTTAGCCACCTTTAAACCATCATCATTTAACACATATAATTCACCTCTTAAAGATGCAGTAATTTTCTTATCTTCTTTTTCAATTATGCAGTTATCTCCCCTAAATGTAACTACATATCCTAGTTTAACCAAAATTCTTACTGAAATTAAATTAAACTTAAGTTGTGGTACATATAACATTTTTACATTCTCTTTTATAAAAGAACAATGTGCTATACCTTGACCTTTAGCTTTCAGTTTCCAGCCATTGGCTAACGATATCTGCTGTGTACTCTTGGACATTTTAATAAAAATTTTGTTATCATTTGTTATACAATGAGATGCTCCACTGTCAACCACCCATAAATTATTTTTTACAGCTCCATTAGTATACATGGCTAACTCTAAATTTTTATTTATCTTTTGATGACTTTTAGTATTCTCGCCAGCGTTCTGGCGTTTTGCTTTTTTACAAAATCTTGCCAAATGTCCTCTTCCTCCACAATTAAAACACTTTTTAATTGCATATGCAGTAGGAGATTCATTATCTTCTTTTTGAGGTTGCTGCCTCCTTAACTGATCTCTTTCAAAACTTCTTTTGGCCTCTTCAATCAATCTGCCAGTTATATCAGTTAAAGTTAGGCTTTCCTTTGGCAATATTTCAGGGGAAGTTACGTAGTTATCATAACTTTCATCAAGAGAAGATAGAATTATGTAGACTTGGTGTAGTTCAGAGAAAATAAGCTCTTTCTCGTGCAGTTCTTGAAAAATGCTTTGCATAGTTTTCAAATGACTCAGCATATCACCATTTGTTTGGAGATGTGTACTGAAAAGTTTCCGTGTTAGATTTATGTGAGCACCAACGTTATCTCGAACATAAATCCTCTTCAACTTCTGCCAACACCCAACAGCCGTTTTCTCTCCGTGGATATAAACAAGCTGTTGATCAGTTAAGGTTAACCCAATTATGCAAATAGCTTGTTGATTTTTATGCATAAATTCTTCTATCTTTAATCTATCTTCATCATCCTCTGTATCCCATTCTTCTACGTTTGGTGGATTTTCAATTATGTTCCACAAACCTTCTCTTCGTAGAAGCAGACTACATTTCATAGACCATGATACATAGTTTGTTCCATCCAGCTTGGATATAAGGGACAAACTTTGTAAATTGACTTGTGCCATGTTTTTCTTATATGGATATAAAACTATAATTAATAAAACACAGCTGTCTGTTTACTGTAATGTATAACAACACAAACTCTCACTTTTACATAAATCTGTTTTAACCTAGTTAAACTGACTTTGCAGCCTCTGGGCCCATAACCAGTGTTAAGCCTGGTTTCCCCAACCAGGGTTAGGGAGACAAGCTAAACAGAATGTTCAGCGTTAGTCAGATAGGCACACAGATAAATGAGTGAGCTCAGCTTGTATGTTTATTAACATACAGTAAAAATAACAGATACGCTTGTGCTATCAAAAATATAGTTTATTCCATTATGAGATCATAGCATAGTCAAAATAACAGTCCAATAGTCATGTATCATTTAGTCAGTCCATTCAGGGATATTCAGTTAGCAAAGTCCGTTTAGAATATCCTATGTCAATTCACTTACAAGTCAGTCCTTTGTTTTCTCTCCCGTTCGAGCAATGCAGTCTTGAGTCCTTGCAGTAATCAGGGATCATCAAAGCCAGAGAGAGAGCAAGCTGCAGCCTTGCTTCTTTTAAAGTGCTTTCACAACCACTCCCTTAATTACTGTCCCACAGTTAAAGTTGCAGACACTTTAACATACAAACTATGATTACATATTATTATTTACCTAAACCAGTTAGGGTAAAACAATGTTATCCCTAACAGCTATTGACAGCCGAAAGACAATAGATTGGCATAGCAGCACATAGGCAATAGTTATAATGCAGATTATACATATTATGGATAAGAATACAGATTATACATATTATGGATATCTTGAGGCTGACATTCGGACCCCCTAGAAGAAGGACATTAGTCCCTGTAAGAAAAACAAAATAAACATAGGTTAACATTTGTGTACATCTCCAAGGTTTAGCAGGGTATTTGGTATAAAAGTTCTTGAGCAGTTCAGGAGCTCTCTCATTCAGCATAAGATGGAGGAAAATGTTTCCAAGCTACAAGATATTGGATACGACCCCCCCATTTCCTAGAATCTAATTTTTTTTTAATCTCGAAATGTTGTTCTCCCTCAATCAACAATGGTATGGGGGGATCAGTTTGGGCTGGTCTCAAAGTACAAGTGTGTTCGGGTTTTAACAAACTGATGTGGAAAACCGGATGAATACGACAAAGAGTCTTTGGTAAAGTCAACTGAACAGTCACAGGATTTACAATCCGCTCAATGGGGAAAGGCCCCACATACTTAGAACCCAACTTCTTCAATTTCTGGGTAGTCTGCAAATATTTAGTTGAGAGGAATACTTTGTCGCCTACTTGATACAACATCTGCAGGGCTCGCTTTCTGTCAGCAAATTTCTTATGAGATTGGTGCGCCTCATCCAAGGCTTTACGAGCGACCGGCCAATTAAATTGAAGTTGAGATATCCAATCGCTCAACAATTGGACATTGGCGTTTTCATGAGGAAGTTCAGGTATGGGCACAAAATCTTGCCCAGTTGCCACTTTGAAAGGAGTAAACCCCGTACTGCTGTGTACAGAGTTATTATATGCCACCTCCACAAAAGGCAGTAGATCCGCCCAGTTTTCTTGCTGATAGTTTATGTAACATCTGAGGTATTGCTCTAGCACCTCGTTAGTTCTCTCACAAGCCCCATTAGTTTGGGGATGGTGGGCAGAGCTTAAACTCTGGGTGGAGCCTATTAACTTCAAAAATTCCCTCCAAAAGTTCGAGGTAAATTGGACCCCTCGATCAGAAATTACCCGCTCAGGAACACCATGCAACCTGTAGACATGTATAATGAACATTCTGACCAACGACTTCGTCGATGGGATCTTGGAGCAAGGGATGAAATGGGCTTGTTTGGAGAACAAATCTATCACTACCCAGATGACTGTGTACCCAGCGCTCTCAGGTAGATCTACTATAAAGTCCATGGATATTTCCCTCCAAGGAGCAATTGGCCTAGCCACATTTTGCAACAGACCTGGTGGTTTACCAGGAGGTCTTTTTGCTGAAGCACAAACTGGACAGCTTGCCACATAAGTCTCAATGTCCTTTTTCAATGAGGGCCACCAGAACTGCCGTTTCACCAAATGTAGGGTCTTCACAAACCCAAAATGACCAGTCACTTTGGAGTCATGAGTTTGTTGTAACACTTGGCTTCTCAGGGTTTGAGGTACATACAATTTCACACCTATCCAGGCTAGACCATCTCGAACGGTGCAGTTATTCACATTTGCCAGGAACCACTCATCCGTTTTCAAAGCCTCCTTAAATCGTTCCACCAGGTCAGTGGACAGATCTCTCTCCTGGTTCCTCTTTTGTGCTCTGGTAACTACAGGAGCAGCCAGCAGTGTAGTGGACATGATTGGCCTTATCAATTCTTTACAGATACTGTTGTATTGAGGCATTCTAGACAAAGCATCTGCCATAAAAAAAATTTTCCCCCTGGGAGATAATTCAAGGAGAAATTGAATCGCTTGAAAAACTGAGCCCACCTAACTTGCTTAGGGGATAGCTTCTGAGAAGTTTTTAAAGCTTCCAGATTTTTATGGTTAGTCCATACCTCAAATGGGTGCTTTGCTCCTTCCAGAAAATGCCTCCAAGTTAGTAAGGCCCAACGGACAGCAAACACTTCCTTTTCCCAAATGGCCCATCTCCTTTCAGTGTCAGTCAATTTACGGGAGGTGTAAGCGCATGGTTGTAATGTCCCCTTCTCATTTAATTGAAGTAAAACTGCCCCCACCGCCACATCGCTCGCATCAGCTTGGATTACGAAAGGGGCATCCATGTCTGGGTGTTTCAGTACTGGTTCTGCAGCAAAAAGTCTTTTAAGCTTTTCAAAAGCAGCTTGGCACTCCATGGTCCAATTCAATGGTTGGCTGGGCTTTGGTTTCAATTCCCCCTTTGTCTTCAGGAGTTTGGTAATGGGCATGGCTATTTTAGCAAAAGACGGGATGAATTGCCAATAAAAGTTAGCAAATCCAAGGAAACTTTGAAGCTGTTTTCGGGTTCTCGGTGGGGCCCAGTCCAATACGGCTTGCACTTTCTCTAGGTCCATCTCAATGCCCTCGGGTGAGATACGATATCCCAAGTAGTCGATTTTTTCTTGATGGAACTCACATTTAGATAGTTTGGCATACAATTTGGTGGCCCTCAGTTTGTGCAGCACGGAGCGTACCAGTTTCACATGTTCATCTCTAGTCTCCGTGTAGATAAGAATATCATCAAGGTAGACCAGAACCCCTTGTATAAATGTTTGTGAAGCACTTGATTTATCATTTGCATGAAAACAGCAGGTGCCCCCTGTAGGCCAAAAGGGAGAACATTGAACTGGAAACAACCCATTGGGCAGTTGAACGCAGTCTTCCACTCATCTCCCTCTTTAATTCAGATTCAGTAATATGCCTCCCTCAAGTCCAACTTGGTGAAAATCTTCCCCTTTGCCAGGTGGGCTAACATGTCTTTCATCAGAGGGAGGGGGTACATGTTCTCCACGGACACTGCATTCAGATTTTTATAGTCCACTACCAAGTATTTGGAGCCATCTTTCTTCTCACGGAACATCACAGGGGCCGCCACTCGAGGTCTGGCAGGTTTGATGAAACCATGTTTCAAATTCTTGTCGATAAACGCTCTCAGTTCCTCCAGCTCCCCTGGTGTCATCGAATACAGCTTCAGTTTCGGGAGCATCACCCCCGGTAAAAATTCAATACTGCAATCAGTTGACCGATGAGGAGGGACTCGTCGGAGGCCTCTTCGCTAAATACCTCTCTTAAGTCCCGGTACTCCTTCGGGATTTTCTTCTCCCCCTCCATGCATTTGGCACCTGCAGAAGCTGTCTCGGCCGGAACCTGGAGCTTCGGCTGGGATTTCTCCTCCCCTTCTGGGTAGGGTTGCTCCTCCCCTTCCGGTGGCCGATCGGTACGGATACGCATCCACCCCTCTCTCCAATTCACATGGGGATTCCACTTCCGAAGCCAGGGCAATCCCAATATTAGAGGCTGTTCCATCCCAGGGGCCACAATAAAACACAGGGTCTCGCGGTGGGATCCCATTGTCATCTCTAAGGGTTCCATTACAAAACGTGCGGGGCAACCTCCCACCTCAGATCCATCCAGTTGGCAAAAGGATATGGGCATTCTTAAAGTTCTTAGTCCGATGCCCATATCCTTTACTACCTTCATGTTAATTATGCACCTCGTGTATCCCGAGTCCAATAAGGCCAACATCTCTCCCTCAGTCCCTGAGGTGGGCACTCTTAATTTTATTGGGATGGTCAGGGGCCCTTGGTTAGGACTTACTGGGACGTCATCTTCCGAGTAGGTCTCGCTCTCATCGAGGGGGATCGGAGGTCCCAGCTCCTCTCCCGCTGGAGGGGCGACCTCAATAACCTCTCTTATCTTCAGCCCGGTTTCGCGAGGCTTGTTTGGGGGGTTTTCAGGCTTCCTCCCTGGATCCCATGCTCTCTTTGGATCTGGCTTAGCTCTGCAATCCACCATCCGGTGGCCCTCCTTCCCACAATGAAAACAGGCCATGGATTTGGCTCTTGCCGTCACCCCTCCCTTTCGGGGGTTTGAGGTCTCTTGGAAATGTGGGGGGCGTGGTTTGCTCCAGGTGGGGCCCCCTCTGCATCTTCTTCAGGTTAGATCTATGTCCACCTCTTCCGCCAGCAAGTACCACGACTGCAAATCATGTGGGTCCCTTCTGGAGATGCATGTATAGTATATATTTTCATTTAAGCCATCTTTGTAGGCTTCTACCAGGGCCCCCTGGGACTAGCCTCAGATGTGATATGCCAGCTGCCTGAACTCTTGGCTGTAGTCTGCAACCGATCTCTCCCCTTGGATTAGAGTCTTCATTCTGATTCTAGCCCTTCTCTCTGCCAGAGGGTCCTCAAACCTTCTGCTCAATGCAGTCATGAAAACATCGAGGCTCCGCAGTTGGGGGTGGGAGGTTATCATTGTACAAAGTCACCACCCAGTCTGCTGCCATCCCTTCCAGGGTTGTGGTAACACATCTCACTTTGGCTGCTTCAGAGGTGAACTCCCTTCAAATTCTGCCATATAGCTCCTGACTTGAACCAGGAAAAACCCCAAATCTCTGGGATTTCCTCCAAACTTCACATCTAAGGGGGGCAGGTGGCATCTTCCAGGAACCACACCTATTGCTGGGGCTCCCCGGGTGGCGGCGGGCGGCTGCGCTGGTGTAGGCTGGGCTAGGCGGGTGGGGGTAGCTCGACTTCCCTGGGCTGAACTCGCTCCCCTTTCCCCCTCATACCTTGGAGCCGTGCCGGGCTTCTCAGAGACGTCCATAAGAAATTTCCTGGCTTGATCCAGCCTGCATTCCATCTCCTCCCCCTCTTGCCACAGCCGTTCCCTCGCACCTCTCCGATTTACAGTGATTCCAGGAGGAGGGGGCTTCAGGGTCTCTCCAACCAACCCCCAACGACCATCTGGGCATCTCAGCTGGGGCTTCTTCCAGAGTCAGGTCGGCCAGCAGGTCAGCAGCCAGCATCTCTGGTAGCAGCATTGACTGCCCCCCCACAGCTCCCTGGTCATCTTCATCGCTGGCTGGAGACGACATGAGATGAAACCCCCTCAGAAGAAAAGTTGATATTTTCTCCGGGTGGGTTGATGCTGAGATTCAGTCTGTGCTCTCTTCAAATCCCAAGAAAGAAATACTCAGACTTCATGATTAAAACAAAGTTATCCTTTTATTGGGAAATAAAGTGAAAGCTTCAGATTTAATTCCGAATCTGAGAAATTTGGCGCGCAGATCACATATACAAAGAAATGGAAATGCTCCCACCCCCCAAAGTCCAAATGAGTCTTCCAATTAAAAGTTCTGAATATGATCATGTAGTCATCACCAGGTGGTGATGAGACTGCTGTCAGTTGACCTTGACATATTTTGATAAAAGTTCGCAGTTGCGCAAAAAGAGACAGAAGCTAGCCAAGAAATGGAAAGTTAAAGAAAAGAATCCCCCCTCCCCTTGCTAACCCAGCAAAGGAATGCAAAACACCTCCAGCTTTCTTCCCCTTCAAATTCCCCCCTCCCTCCGTTGCTATTGACAGCCGAAAGACAATAGATTGGCATAGCAGCCAATCAGATTATACATATTATAGATAAGAATGCAGATTATACATATTATGGATATCTTGAGGCTGACAGGCTGCCTCTCCTCTTCATTGTTGGATGGGAGGGAATCCCTGGGTCCAGCTGAAGAGCTGCTGCTCTCCACAATCTGCAGGGTGTCTCTCCTTTCTTTGCCACCCTACAGGGTTACTTTAGCCCCTATTTATTTCCTAGTGGTTTCCTTCAGTTAGTGTTCTAATGATAGAAGATCCTTTCTTTCATTTTTAGAAGTCAAAATTAACTATGGATATTTCTCCTTCTTTCAAACATAGCATTAAACACAAGAGATGCTTCTCCCTTAATTAACACTGCTGAGTGTTGTAATATAAATTGTCCCAAGGTCTCTGGGATGTGAATAATTTTCAGAAGTGCTTGATCTTTATATAAGTAAATGCAAATTCACATTCATGGAATTGGTTAGGACTAACTTTCTGCATCAAAGACACATTTTTTATTTCTGAAATACATCAGTGATATCACTTTAATATCATAGAAATTGCCATTTTTCTTGAATGCTTATTGATGAATAGAACAATGTACATGGTTTCTAAGGTTTTTGAATAATTGTGTAGTCTTTGGAAGGACAATGCTTGCTAAATATCTATCATCACACATAGTTATTGGGTCTTATAAAATATGGTGTGAGGAACAGCCATTAATCAAATGACTACACCGCAACCACGAGTTTCAATTTTTTCCTGTATCTTGGATGTTGTTCTCGGTAATAATGTTCCTCTTAATAACTTCTACTGTGCTATTATTACATAAGTCTGTCAATATTCACTTTAAAGTAGTACAAAGTCCACATTTGCAGAATAAAATATTCGTCTCTCAAACATTTGCATTATATTACAGTGGTGCATTTCACTTTCCTTTCTGCTTGACTTTCTGCCTTCACTGTATTTGACATCATCTCCTTATGCATGGCTGCAGTTACAGGGATTTTTTTTTTTAAATCATGTCAAATTTTCTATTGTGTTGAAATACAAAATGCTTCAAATCTCATAGAAAACAAAGCTAAAGAGTAGTGAGTGCTCAAGAAAGAAGGAAAGAAAGAAAGAAGGAGAGAGAGAGAAGAAAGGGAGAAAGGAAGAGAAAGGAAGGAAGGAAGGAAAGAAGAAAGAAAGAAAGAAAGAAAGAAAGAAAGAAAGAAAGAAAGAAAGAAAGAAAGAAAGAAAGAAAGAAAGAAAGAAAATGAATGAAACAATGTTTGAAATGAAAATGGAAGTAAAGTGAAGATGTGACAAAATGAATCATTTTACTCTATTCTAATAGACTAACAGCCTTGCAAAAAGGAAGAATGTATGGCCAAAGAATCATAAATTTTTAAGCATTTTGTCAGGCAGAACCTTCTACCAATATCAAGACCTTGACAGAGATAAGCAATTTTTCTGGAAATCAACGGCTACAAGAGTACAAAATTGGTGCGATTATATTATACAAGTGGATGAGAAAAGAATTTTGGATGCTTCCCCTATTTTTCATGTATGATGATTTGCAACAATTCTGGTTAAATGAGATACAAATCCTTCATAAAAAGGATTTATACATAAGCAATGGATGGAAACTAATCAGGGAAAGAAGCAACCTGGAATTAAGGAAAAATTTCCTGACAGTGAGAACAGTTAACCAGTGAAACAGTTTACATTGTGAAGTTGTGGGTGCTCCATCACTGGAGGTTTTTAAGAAAAGTCTGGACAGCCACTTGTCTGAAGTGGTATGGGGTCTCCTGCTTGAGCAGGGGGTTAGAATATAGGATCTCCAAGGACTGTTTCAGCTCTATTCTGATTGATTGATTGATTGATTGTAGTATAATCCTGTGATTATAAACAGCCAACCTCTGGTCTAGGCCTTAAGCTAAGATCTTCCTCAAAAGATGGCTTTCAGATGTGTTATTGGTAGTAACAACTCACAGAATTATCAGAGAAAGGGAACAATCCAATCTCACCAGTGGCTAGCTTAAGTAGAGGGTAGTCTGCCAACTCTACTGATCAACTATTTGGCATAATCTCTGCTTATATATGTAATTGCTCCTGGGTTCCATATTAGCATTTCTACAAAGTTACTTGGTTGATGGTTGCCACTCAATATCTAAAGTATACACTACTTCAAAAAATTGACAAAAAAGTCAGGGTGGCAGAAAACAGCTTAAGGAATTTCAGACACAAAGCAAAAAGAACATTTCAAAAAAATGATGTTTTGTGCTTAGATGTGCTCAGTACAAATTAACTCCCTTCCCCACCTGTCTTCTACAATCAAATGATTAGTACAAACCACTATATTTATTTTGTGACAAGAGTAATATCAGATGAGTGTTAAAAGGAAGGAAAAAAACCAAAATCTATAAAATGTAGAATACTGTATAATGTACAATAATTTATACATGTTGATATTTAAAAATGATGCTAATGATAATGTTTTATGCAAAGAATACATGAATGAAACAAGCAGGTGTAAATACATACACTAATTCAACTAACTTTGTTTTCTTTAAATACAATATGCTAAAATATATTGCTAAAGAATGAACAAATAAAAGAATAAAAAATGAAAGGGATGGGATGGGATGGGATATGAAAGGTGACAAACAGAAACTAGAAAAACACTTTAATTGGATAATAGATCAAGTGAAAACATGATTGAGAATGGTGAAAATATAAATTGGTTGGTGGCAAAGGGAGCATCACTACACAGCCACCCAGTATCAGCTCATTCTATGTCAATTGTAGGCTTTATGCTGAATCAGTGCTCAACTAGAATTTGTATTTTTAGTATCTCATTTTGTTCTCATCAACCTCTTGTCCTCAGGTCACAAATTTGAATCATCAATTACAGACAAACTATGCTCTTGGACATAAGATATCTAAGACTTATTTTTAAAATCAGCATAGCAATGCAATGCTACTTAACATAAACTTACCGGTTTTATAAAGATGAAATGGTTACATACTTGTTTCATCAGTGATGAACTGAAAGACTGAAGGACTAGCTTATGAACTGATTGTTATGAAGAAATTCTATCTATATTGTTTTTTAAAGTTGATAATAACTTGATGATCATCATCATCATAACATCTTCATGATGTTATCAACTTGAAGCAATACACCGATGACACAAAGTCATGGAAAGTCATTCAATAGCATCATTTTGTCACATTTCTTCACACAATACAGCTTGAAATATGTTTCTCTAGAATTACCATTCAGTACAGCAACTCTCTGAAGCTTTATGTAGCTGTATACTTTAATAGTGCTCCAAAACTCAATGTATCTAGCAGAGTATACCAGCAGAAATATCCATTTCTAAACACAATCTTTCATTAAGGTGGAGAGAACATAACTAAATCAGATCTTATATCCAATGTCTTGTTTGGGGTAAATGAGAGAAGAAAAAGTGATCAGTAAGTGATATGATTACCATGCTCAAAGAAAAGCTTAAGTGCCATACTTAAGGCCAATAAACATCTGTCTATGTTCTGCCTCAAGAAAACAATACCACACTCCATGGGGGTTCTGCAATCAAAAGGGAACTTTTTAAATTTAAAGAGCTTTTAAAAAATCAGAATAATAGGCATTAGATTTGAAGTAACTCAGAATGAGTCACTTGTGATGCAAACTTTTATACTCATCACTGATCTGAAGAACTTTTGGACTTTAGGTCTCCATCACTTATGGAAAAAGCAAAAGTGCCAGGATTTGTCTGAAGACTCACTTTGTTGTCAGTTTCACTTCTTCATTTTATTAGACTTCTGTCATACTTTGTTAACTGTTAATACTATGGCTTTATTTCTTTTTGTTTCAAGGCAAGTTTACCTTAATCACTTAAGTCACAATCAGAACAAATGGGAAATACCAATGTTGACAATCATCCTACATCATATTTCATAGTAATTGCTGCAAGGGAAGAATGAAACATTTGCAACATATAAGGTCCCTGCCAGCACTATAATTCTAAAAGCTATAAATTAAAATGTCTGAATTGTCTAGAATAAAGGTTAGAACACAAAATGGCATTAAATAGTTTTTGTTTTCCTATCTCTCTTGCATAAACATTTTAATTTATTTAATGGGGAAAGCATTAGTGATGCTACCTTGAGTTTTCTAAAAAAAAAAAAAAAAAAAGCAGATGCATCATCCCCCACCCCCACCCCCAATGAGGCAATACTTTGAGATGGGTGCTCAACCAACTAGAGGCTCAACTCAACAAGTCTCATCAGAAAAGTCAAAGAATGTCTCTTCGATAAAAAATATGGTGAGATCTAAATTACAGAAACCCAAACTGGTTTGGTCATCACCTGGGTCAAAAAGGACTGCACTAGATGTTGAAATTACTACAAAATGTAGTCACCGAACCAATAGTAACACCGGTTGAATCCTACCCCTGAATACAAAGACCTGCAAATAGAAATAGAATGACTATGGCAGAAGCAAGCAAAGGTAGTCCCAATAGTAATAGACATCTGGGTGCAATCCCAAAACAGCTGGAGCACCACCTGAATACAATTGGCATTGACAAATTCACCATCAGTGAGTTGCAAAAGGCGGCTTTAATTAGAATAGCTTAAATCCTATGACAATATCTGTATTCTTGGAAATGGCTTGATAGGTAGGCAAAAATGCTAAATCCAGCCTGAACATCTGTCTGACAGTACATTGAGACAAGAAGAAGAAGAAGAAGAAGAAGAAGAAGAAGAAGAAGAAGAAGAAGAAGAAGAAGAAGAAGAAGAAGAAGAAGAAGAAGAAGAAGAAGAAGAAGAAGAAGAAGAAGAAGAAGAAGAAGAAGAAGAAGAAGAAGAAGTTGTTAGGATTTCCCTGGAAGTCTAGTGGTTAAGATTCAGTCCCTAGTAGTCTACTGGTAAGAATTTCCCTGGCGATCTAGTGATTAGGTTTTGGGCCCTACATTGGTCTAGTGTTTAGGATTTGATTACTGATGGTATAGTGATTAGAATTTCCCTGGTGGTATAGTGGTTAGGATTCAATCCCTAGTGGTCTAGTAGTTAGGATTCAGTCCATGGTGATACAGTTGTTAAGATTCGATCCCTGGTGATCCAATGATTAGGATTTGATCCCTTGTGATCTAATAGTAAATATTAAGCTCATAGTGGTCTAATGGTTAGGATTTGTTCCCTGAGCTCCAGTGGTTAGAATTAGATTCGTGGTGGTCCAGTAGTTAGGATTCAATCCCTGATAGTCTGGTGATTAGAATTTCCCTGGTGGTCTAGTGGTTAGGATTCAGTTCCTGGTGGTCCAATGATTAGGATTCAGTCCTTGGTGGTTTAGTGGTTAGGATTTGATCCCTGGGGGCGCAGTGATCAGGATTTTGTCCCTTATGCTCCAGTGGTTAGGATATAGTCCCTGGTGGTCCAGTGGTTAGGATTCAGTCCCTGGTGGTGATCCAGTGGTTAGGATTCAGCACTCTCATCACTGTATTCTAAGTTCAATTCCCAATTAGGGAATTGTTCCATATTAGCAGGCTTGAAGACCTGCATTCCTATTGGCCCAGAAGAGCCAGACCGTGATTGGACATTGCAAACACTTCCAATTGGCTCATATAGGGTTTGCCGCAATTGGTTAAAACCAAGCACAGCAAACTCAAAGAACTGTCATTGGCTGCCAAGCCGCGGCCAGCTCTATAAAAAGAGCTGCCGCGGGCTAGGGTTTTGTCTCAGATTTCATCCTGTAAATAAAGAGCTGTTGTTCACTATTCACGTCTCGTTCTTATGAGACCCACCGACCATACTTAACACTGGTGACAAGGATGGGATTCTGAGACAACGAGGCTAACCAGCACGTGGCAAACAGCGCAGAGACGACCAGCGAAATGGCCAGCAGCACCGTGCCACCCGCACCATTCAATCCAGCCAACGAGGACTGGGAGTCCTATATCGATTGTTTCCAAATGTTTTTGGAATCCAACAATTTAAAAGACACCTCAGGCAGCAAGAAGTGAGTGGTATTTTTAACACACTGCGGATCCGCCCTTTTCAAAATGGCCAAGGCACTAGCGAAGCCCGCAGATGTCAAGACGATGGACTGGGACAACCTGGATCCCATTCTCTGAAACCACTACACTCTGGCTGTACCAACTGTTATCCAAAGACATGTTTTTTACCAATGAGACCAGCGCGAGGGCAAGAGCATCGGTGAATTTGTAGCCAACTTAAGGGATCTAGGAGGTTTGTGCGGATTTGCTAACCTGGATGAGGCCATGCGAGACCGGGTCATCCTCGGCCTTAAAGACCCAGTGCTTCAAAGCAGGCTAATAGCCAAGGGTGACATCTCCCTCACCGACGCCTTAGCCGAAGCCACTGCAGCCAAAGCTACCTGCAAATCAGCAGCCCGAATGCAGCGTTCAAATGGAACCGATTGCCAATCAACCAGCGATGCAACTTCCACACCAGAAAAACTCGCAGCCACCACCCACCATGATGACATCGAATCCCCCTCTGACAGCGAAGAAGAAGAGATTCACAGACTTCAGTCAGAACACGAGCAGCAAGACCGGCAAAGTCGTAAGTCAGGGTACCAGTGTGCCGGCTGTGGAAGAAATCACCCGCGTTCTGAATGCAAGTTCCTGGATGCTGTTTGCTGACATTGTGAGAAGCGGGGGCATATCGCTAAGGTATGCCGCTATAAGAGAAACTTCAGCCCCCGACATCGAGGCAACAGCCCGAGAAGACAAGATGGCACCCCCACCAAAAACTGGGACCGCCAGACTGACAGCTGGTGGAGCTGGGACGCCTGAAACAAAGATTCAATGAGGCACCACATAGAGAAGAAACACACCAAACAGTCATCATCGCTCACTCTTCACCAATTGATGCACGGAAGATACGCATCGAAGTCAGTATCAAAAACCAACCATGTACCATGGAGGTAGATTCTGGCTCCTACCTCTCCATGTTCTCTTGGTGAACAATAAAGCGTTTAATACCCAGCATACGCCACCAAGAACTAAGCGACCAGAAATTGATTCTAAAGGACTATCAAGGGAACTGTATCCCAGTGGCTGGCATAGGACACTTCAAGATCTCCTTCAAAAACTGCACCCATATTTTACCACTTACAATTGTTGATAAGGACCACCCCAGCCTACTCGTGTTGCAATGGTTCACACCGCTAGGGATCGAGATGGCAGGCATCAATCACACAGATGATGAAGATTGGGAAGCGATGCTCGTACAGGACTTCCAAGAGGTCTTTGATGACACTTTAGGCAAGTACAAGGGATCCCCAATCTCCTTCAATCTTAGCCATGACATCGCTCCCATCCGCCTCAAGCTGCGCCGAGTGCCATTTGCACTCAAGCCCAAAATAGATGAGCAATTAAATAAGCTCATAGTGCAAATCGTATTAGAACCCATCGATCATGCCCGATGGGAAATACCAATTGTCACCCCCATCAAACCAGATGGCTCCCTGAGAATTTGTGGAGACTACAAGGCCACCCTCAACCATGCCCTGCAGCAGAGTGCCTACCCTGTGCCATAGTCCAACATCTCCTACACTCACTGGGGCATGGCAGAATCTTTGCAAAGCTTGACCTGGCACAAACCTATCAACAACTGCTGGTCGACACTGAAACCGCCGAGGCTCAAACAATCATAACACATCGAGGGGCATTTAAATGCAACAGACTCCAATTTGGAGTCAGTGTCGCACCTGGGGTTTTCCAAAGCCTAATGGTAAGACTGCTGCAAGGAATTAAGGGAGTCGTACCCTATTTTGACGATGTGTTAGTAGCAGCCCCCAATAAGAAACAATTGGAGAAATGACTGAGAGCAATCCTACAAAAATTTAAAGACTCCGGCCTCAAAGTAAAAAAAGAGAAGTGCCAATTATGTACTGAAAGGGTGGAATTCCTGGGATACCTCCTTGACAAACATGGAATTCACCCTACTGACAAAAAACTAAAAGACATCAAAGAAGCCCCCAGGCCGAAAAATAAAACGGAACTCCAAGCATTCCTTGGATTTATTAATTTCTATAATGTCTTCCTATCCCAGAAGGCAACTGTTGCGGAACCCTTGCATAGGCTCCTGGACAAAAAGGCATTCTGGATCTGGGGACAGCGAGAAGAACACGCTTTTCAATAAATAAAAAACCTTTTGACTTTGGAAGCAGTCCTCATTCAGTATATCGAAACCCTGCCGCTGACTGTTACTTGCGATGCATCACCCTTTGGTGTCGGGGCAATCCTAAGTCACACTTTGCCAAATGGAACAGAAGCCCCCGTTGCATTCTTCTCCAGAACCCTGTCCAAGCCAGAGAGGAACTACAGCCAGCTGGACAAAGAAGCCCTAGCCATCATCTCCGCGGTAAAAAGATTCCACGAATACATTTATGGTAGGACATTTTCTATTATTACGGACCACAAACCCCTACTTGGCTTTTTTGCTGGAAACAAACCCACTCCACACATCCTGTCACCTAGGAGGACTAGATGGTCTGAATTTCTTGCCGCTTATAATTACCAATTAATACATCGACCCGGCAAGACCGTCTTGCACGCTGATGCTTTAACCCGCTCCCCCCTCCCGGATGTGCAAGATGACCCAGCACCCACATTGTCAATTTTACAAATAGAAATGGTATCCATGTCACCATTGACCACGCAAGACATTGCCCAAGAAACAAGAAAGGACAAATGATTGGAGGGAGTCCTTAGCTGGGTGGAGAGAGATTGGCCAGAAAGCAAGAAAAATGAACTTTTTAAACCATTTAAAAACCGACAAACCAAACTTTTTTCACAAAGGGGGTGTATCCTGTGGGGTGACCAGGTTGTTATACTGGAAACATTACAGAAAAAAGTTTTAGATATGCTGCACGATGGGTACCCTGGCATTGTAAGCATGAAAGCGACGCTTGGTGGCCTGGCATGGACAAAAAAATTGAAACTTGGGTCGCCGCTTGCAGCAGATGCCAAGAGACTCACTCGGCTCCCCCAACAGCTCCACCGTTAGAATGGGAAACCCCCAGAGGCCCCTGGTTGCACATCCATATTGACTTCGCAGGGCCAACCAGAGGGCATACCTTTTTGATCACTGTTGATGCTTACTCAAATTGGCTTGAAGTAAACAAAATGAAAACAACGACCATGGAAGCTGTCATCAAAAAATTAAACAAACTTTTTGCCATGCACGGTCTGCCAGATGTGATAGTATCTGACAATGGACTCCAATTTACTGCAGTGGCCTTCGAGCAATACTTGGCAGACTGTGGCATCTGACACACATTGACATCGCCAGCTCACCCAGTGGCGAATGGGCGAGCTGAACACATGGTTCAATTAAAAAAAAAAAAAAACCTCCAAAAGATTGAACATGGCAACATCCATGAAAAAGTCAATGAAATGCTTCTAATACAACACATCACACCCAACACCACTACCAACAGAAGCCCTGCTGAATTACTCATGGGCAGAAGACTCCGGTCACCCCTAGACCGTCTGCATCCTACCTACACTCCAGAGAAACCCCCTACCAGCAGGTACCTCACTTTCAACGTAGGAGACACTGTTTTTGCCAAAAACTGTACCGGGGATCCACTATGGCTTCCTGCAAAAATCACCCAAATCACTGGCCCTCGATCCTACCGACTCGAGACCACTGACGGGAGGATTTAGAAACGGCATATTGACCAGCTAAGGTCCAGGCTGGCCACTGGCATATTGACCAGCTAAGGTCCAGGCTGGCCCACATACTCCAACCAAGAAATCAGAGGGGGGGGAGAACCTCAAACTTAGAAAAAGAACCAGTTTCTGCGCAAACAGAACAGCCCCCCGCACACACATTAAATAAAAATCAAACATTAAACCAACAATACTTACCTGCAAACAGGGAACGTGGCAGACAGGTGTTTCGCCTGGAAGCAACAGCCGGACAAGCTCAACCAGCCCAGAGAATCCAGGCAGGAGCAACAGAGTGAACGACTTGACCGACCAGGATACACCAGGCAGGAGTCGTAGCTATAGGCCTGGCTCATTCTTCCAGGTGATTCCATCGAGAAGCTTGAGAGCGATGCAGAGCCCGTCCGAACCTGACGACAACCAGAGACATTATGAACCACGCAAGTCAAGTAGGCAGGTTCATAGACCCGCCTACTTACGTGACTACGTCACCCCGCCCCTTGGACGGAACCAAGAGGGGAGGGGTGTTCCATATTAGCAGGCTTGAAGACTTGCATTCCTATTGGCCCAGAAGAGCCAGACCATGATTGGATGTTGTAAACACTTCCGATTGGCTCGTATAGGGTTTGCCGCGATTGGTTAAAACCAAGTGCGGCAAACTCAAAGAACTGTCATTGGTTGCCTAGCCATGGCCAGCTCTATAAAAAGAGCTGCCGTGGGCTAGGGTTTTGTCTCAGAATTCATCCTGTAAATAAAGAGCTGTTGTTCACTACTCGTGTCTCATTCTTATGGGACCCACTGACCATACTTAACAGGAATCTATTTTCCCCCAGTGAGGTACTAGTTTGATGTGATTGTGGGTCTTGTCTGCTTTGAGGAAAAAGAGAGCTATGCCAGAATTTTTAGCACACAGATAGAGCTCATCAGAGGTGTTAGATAAAGACAAAAAGATATGGTGAGATATAAATTACAGAAATTCATACTGGCTTAGTTTTCATCTGGGTTAACAAGAACCATGCTAGATGCTGGAGTTCCTGTATATCTGGTGAAAACTGGGCTACAGGACTGAGGACTGTTAGCTGAGGAATCAGGGCCAGCAATTGCAGACCTACTGGAATGACAAGTGTTTACTTGTGCCAACTATACAGTGATTAAAAACAAAGAAATCATGATCTGTCATTATAGTTCAAGTCAAACAACAAGAGGATATTTAAAATGAATGTACCAATTCTGGGAAGAACAATATTTAATATCAGAAATAACAGAACAGAGGCTAGTAGAGCAATGTAGATTTATAATGCAAAATAAAATATTCACAGAAATCAAAACCTTGCTAGAAGTAACTCAGACTGTAGAGCCAAATCAGGTGGAATTGGCAGTGGAGGAATCCAACAAAGATTGTTTTCATTTGGAAACAAGGCACCCTCTCCTTTGGCTCAGAAAGAACAAAGCTATCTAACTAAAGAAGTAGAAGAATTTAAACAAAGAATAACTGAGCATCTAGAACAGCACAAAAACATCAAAATAAGGCTGCCTGCAGTGAAGTTTGTTCCAAAGAAACAGCTAGCTTAAGCACTAAAAGATGGAAATGCTGCAATATCAAGCACCATCAATGTAAAAAACAACCAACTAAGGTAAACTGCTCCAAACTTGATTGCAGAAAATATGACTTCAGCAACAGAGTTGTCAATGCCTGGCTGGAATGCACTACCTGATTCTGTGGTTTCTTCCCCAAATCCCCAAAAACTTTAACCTTAGACTGTCTACTATTGACCTCACCCCATTCCTAAGAGGTCTGTAAGGGGCATGCATAAGCACAACAACATGCCTACTGTCCCTGTCCTAATGTCCCCTTTTATTCATACCCATTTCATGTAATCATAACCATGTTCTAATTATATCTGTTATCTAATACATGCTTGATAAATAAATAAATAAAATAAATAAATAAATAAAAATAAATGCACAGCACAGCTGCAGTTATAACTGAATAGCTGGGATGCAAAATAAACAAAGAAGGAAAAAAGCCAAACAGTGTGCCACCAAAATGGAAGATCAGACTGGAAAATAAGAATAGCAAGTTGAGGCAAGCAATTTCCATGCCCCATGGAAATAACATCAAGAGTTTGGATGAAGAAGATTACTACAAATAAGTTACAAATAACTTAGCATCTTTCAAGCTGGCAACAGAAGTCTGGATAGTGGACATTAACATACCTGGAGACAGCAAAATATCTATGGAAATTCTCAATCATCCAGGTCCTGGTTGTCCCAGAAGTGCTTTTCCAAAAAGGCTACTAGACTTCCTTGATTTTTTTCTTTGAAAATATTTTGCTTCTCATCCAAGAAGCTTCTTCAGTTCAGAAGAAGTTTCAGAACTGAAGAAGCTTCTTGGATGAGAAGCAAAACATTTTCAAAGAAAAAAAGAATAAAATCCAGTTGTCTTTTGGAAAAAGCACTTTTGAGATGAGAGGATAAATTGGAGAAATTCATAAAATACAAAGAACTACAAATAGAAATTAAATGACTATGACAAAAAAAGCAAAGATAATAGCAATATTAATAGGGTACATGGGGTGAAATCCCCAAAGAACTAGAACATCATTGGCATTAACAAAATCACCATCAATGGCAGTTCTATCTGGAACAGTTTACATCCTTCAGTGATAGTTTTAATTTTATTAAACAACAATATTTGCCTATCATAGGTTCTTAGGAGGGACTGAATAGTTGGATAACAATGCTAAATTCAGTTTAAACATCTGTCTGACAATGTGACCAAGCAAAATAATGATAAACCTAAGATATATTGTCTTTCTGAAAAAACACCCAGTTTTTCCCCTCTAATGTTTGAAGAAAAAATACTCAGATTAGAACCATTCTAATTTTTTTAAAAAAAGTATTATTGTTGTGTTTAAAGTTAGTAGCTTTGTTTCGATAAGTGTAATTTATTTGAGAGAACACTGCCCTTTTCTAATATGGATTAGTGATACTTCTTTCCCTTTGGTAAAATCAAATGGAGAAATGATACTCAAAATCTCTGAGAAACATTTTTCATGTAGTACAACACATTTTATACTCCATTTCTTTTACCAAGGTTCCTTAATCTTTCTTCATTTCTGCTGGATGTCCACAGTTCACTTTTCATGTATTTCCCCTAGCAAACAAGATAAGGGAGAGTTATACAGCCAGAAAAAGTGGCATTTTCACAAATTATAGTAGTTTACACAGTTAAATCTACTTTGAAATGATGAAGATCACCGCTTATCTGGCTTTCCCCATTGTTTGCCTGTTCTAATGCACTCTTCTACTCTTCATTGATTGAGGCTGCTTTTTCTTTACTATATTACTTTGATTTCTAATGATCCTTGAGTGTTCACTACTGCAATGTCAAGTAATCAATCATACTTGGCTATTATTATGCTAATAAAAATATAGAGATAATGGTATCTGCAGGGGAAATCAAGACAATAGAATGACTTAAATAACATTGTGCTGCTGCAAGACAAGCTTCACACCTTCCCCATGTGACAACATGTGCAAACCTCCAACAGTGCCCTGCTTTGGTCCTTTTGACAAAAGCAGAAAGCTGTAATAAACATTCATGGATAAATAAAAATATTAGTTTACTATTATTTTACACTATTTATATAATAGCTTTCCTTGTGAAGGTCTCTAGATGATGGCTTTGGTGTGATGTCTGGCTGGACAGGACATAGAAGATGAAAAATCTACTTGTCATTGTGGAATCATTCAGCTTTGTTGTCTCTGAACACTACATTTTCTTGGGTGAAGTCTGATATAATTGGCTTTCCCAGAAAGAATCCTCTCAACACTGTCATGACTTGTTTTTATTATATTGGTAGCTTGTTGGCAATAAGTTAATTGGCAAAGGCAGCAGAACTACTGGCATAGAACAAAAGTCAATCATAGCTTCTCTCCTTCATTGTGAAAAGCAGAAAGTGTTTGGACTGTTGACTGTCAGTGCAAGCTTGGCAGATGTTGAATTATTGTAATGTAAAGAGACTCAATCTGCCCTAGTCATGTGCAGTATGTAATATAATATGTAGGTCATAAAATTTGACCAAGAGTGCATATTGTTAAGCTGATACGTTCTGAGTACAATTAAAATAATTGAAATATAAGTTGATCTTCCACTAAAGTTATGGCTTGGGGCTGATCACATTAATTAATACTCAAAGTAATATTAACCTAGGCATCCAAAAATAGTTCTTTAATAAAGTGACAAAACCCATCAGCTGCCTATTGTTAATATCAATAAGCCCATCTTATAACTCAAGTCCTACCCATTCATTCTCCTCCATACATAGAATTTAAATTAAAAATTTATAGATTGTCTGTAACAGGGATGTCAAACTCACGTCATCATGGCATCACATGATGTATTGGTACTTTTCCCCCCTTCTCTAAACTGGGTGTTGTTGTTGTGGTTCGCCAGCATCCTGTGCAGATGGCAGTGGAATCAAACAGTGAGGAAAAATGGGGACCAGGAATCTGGGAGTCTGGAGAGGACTCAGATGAGGGTCCTGCATCCAGTGCAGAATAGGGCCAGGACCATCTGAGAGTGGGCTGCTGACTCCAGAACCTCCAGAATCTGGAAGCAGCGAGGCCAAGGAACAAGGGGAGCCTGCTCCCAGTGTGCGTGTGTACAGAGCTGCTAGAAGGCAAGAGCAACTGAGACAAAAGGGATGACTCAGGAGTAAAGCTTGGAGGTGATTGCCCTTCCCATAAGGTATAAAGGACAGGCAAAGGTGAAGAAACCTTTGTAGGAAGCAAAGTTGTTCATTCTTTTCGAATTAATTCTTGAAATTCTGTGTGGACTTTGTACTTTGGTTGGTTTTTTTATATATATATATAATTCATTTGGCACTCTAATTGTTGGCAGCAATTCAAAGGAAAGAAAGATGAGTGCTTATCTTGAAGGGACTGTTTGGGACTCATTACCAACTGGGAATGAACATAATTCCCAGTGTTGAAATAAAACAAGTTGTTTTAACTAAGTGTGTGCTTAATTATGGTCTCAGGAAGCCTTGGTCAGAACAGGTGTGGACATGGCCAGCATGTAACATAACCCGGCCCATGGACCAGGAGTTTGATAGCCCTGGTCTATAAAAATCCCAGGAGCAATAGGAAATAGGAATATCTGTTTGTTTTCTGAAGCATTTTGGAATCATCTGATTAAATTGTGACTTTGAAGCAGACCATGATATAATAATTTAATCAAAGTTTCATTGAGTCAGCCTTTCAAAGCTTCAAACTTAGGGATGTTATATGTGATTGTGTTATATATGATTTTAACAC
Source organism: Hydrophis major (assembly GCA_033807585.1). Classification (NCBI taxonomy): domain Eukaryota; kingdom Metazoa; phylum Chordata; class Lepidosauria; order Squamata; family Elapidae; genus Hydrophis; species Hydrophis major. Next base: position 99,281,392 of record CM066330.1, on the reverse strand, counting down.
AGTGGGCCATTCAGTCATGTAGTGTCCATACACACTACTAGAAAGAATGCTATCTCGTTCAGTTGTTTAATTAGTGATCTCTAACATATGATGTCATGAAATAATTAATTCACTTAGAATAATTTATTGTTCTTTAAAGTTACTTGTAGACCTCAAATTGAACCTGATTTCAGAAAAGCAAATGATTTTTTTTTTTAAAAAAAAGTTTCCCTTACAATGCAGAAACAATTTGAAGTATTTTCATCCCACTCTGTCAGAGGAAGAATTTTTTTAATATAATTATTGTTTGTTAACGCCCATATTTAAGCACAAACAGTATGATCAATCAGCAAGAGTACCAATTAGTGTTAGCTTTGATTATAATCTTTCAGTAACAATTTCAGTCATTAGGAATTGAGCTGAAATTTCCATTTCATTTCACATACACAATGACACCAAATAATAATCAGATGGGTTTGTTGACCTTTATGTAGCACAAAAGTAGAAGACAGTGAAATATTATTAGCTGGAATTTGTTTCACAAGACATATGGTGATTTGCATAAACTCATATTTACTTTACTAAGTGTTTACTTAAGCAGTATAATATTTCATTGTTATGTTTTCTCTCAATAAGCAGTATGATACTTAGAAAGAAATTTGTATTGGAAACAAAAATATCTACCATCATGTTAAACAAAAAATGCAGTCCCAACTGTTTCACATATTTTGAAAAGGACTAAAGTTGACAAACTTTCGTGTACCACGTATGCTTTCATGCAATGTCATAAATAATTCCTGGATATAAAAATTGATTCATCCAAATATATTCCTAGCCACAAGAAATCAAACCTCTGAACAAACTCTTCTACTAACTATTGAACTTATCACGAATTCATAAATAAGTGCTTGCATTTATTCTCCTAGCGCTAGGACAGAAATCATTTTTTTAATTCAAAGGTCAAGTGTTAATCTCAGAAAGTTCTTGGAGTTCACATTTACTAAATTTCATGTGAGTGTGCTCCAAAGGTACAAATCTAATTTTATATAAATATTTTAATGTAATTACATAAACACTCACCATGTCACCATAGACACCATTTTCAAAACATTTATAAAAAGCCAAGTTTGACTTCTGGGGGCTGCTCCAAATGGAAACAACCTCTCAGATATGATTTGTCATTGCCTTTTTTTGGGATTTTCCCCCAACCGTTCAATCTATGCAACATGGACACCATCCTAAAATAACATGTGTTTGCAATGTATTAGCAAACATTTACCATGAAAAATGTTTGCAATCAATTAGCAAACATTTACCATGAAATAAGGATCGAGCTTTGGATTTATATTTGTTTTCATCCTTAGCATAAATTATAAGGGTCTGTAAATGGGCTTTGTCTCAGGCAAGATGAAGTGGCTCTGGATTTTAGGCCCTGCACTCCATCCTGAATTTGGAGACTTGCATAAGGGGACCTCCCTTAGAGTCATTGCTTTTGCATGAACAGCAGATAGCCAGGAGTAACTTTGTAAATTCTATCTTGTGTGCCAATTCCACCCATTCTTGGATTGGAGCAGTGGTGGGATTCAAATTTTTTAATACTGGTTCTGTGGGCATGGCATGGCTCGGTGGGCATGGCTTGGTGGGTGTGGCAGGGGAAGGATACTGTAAAATCCCCATTCTCTCCTCTCCCTGTTAACCTGCTTTCCAGCTCCATTCTCCTGTGCAGGGCAATAAAAGAAGACCCAGATTATCAGTTGGGACTTGGGAGACAGAGAATAGATGGGGGCAGGGCCATTCAGAGGTGGTATTTGCTGGTTCTCTGAACTACTCAAAATTATCGCTACCGGTTCTCCAGAACTGGTCAGAACCTGCTGAATACCAACTCTGGATTGGAGGCTCTGCTCATAGTTACTTATTCCTTGGTCACCACCTGCTTATATTACTGAATTGTGCTATACACCTTTGAAGACCATTCAGAAACTGTAAATGATCCAGAATATGGCATCTCAGGTAATTATCAGTGCATTATACTGTGCCCAAATAATACCACTACTTTGCAAGGTGCAGTGGTTTATTTATTTTTATCTAATTTATGTTCACTCACAATCAAGTAACTCTGGACAGCATACAACAGAATATATATCCAGTATATACCCAGTATACAGAATATCCAATAGAAAACATGATTCTAAAACAAGCTCTACTTACCATCAATAAAGCCTTACCAGCACAAAACCAACATTTCCTTTAATTGCCTGCTTCCAATTGTGTCTGCATGTCCTGTGAGTTCTGAAAACTGAATATTATTTAGGTTTCCTCTATGATGTAGTGTTTCAGTATCTAACACAACCTTGAGAGTTTTCCTTCTCTTTCTTAGCACTTATCCTCTGGAATAACATATGCATGAGATTTGCACAGATTCTATCCTGTTAGCCTTCTAAATGGAATTTGTTCTTCCCTCAGCACAGGCCAAGATGTTGGCTAGTCTCATCTGGTAAGTGGTTTGTCTTTTACCATGTTTGAGCTCAGCCTTATTGTGTTGTTTTATGTTCTACTTTCAGATTTTTTTTTTCATGTTAATTGTTTCATTGAACATTGTTCATGTTATAACCCTACATTAGCAATTTACAAGTTGGGCAGTCATACAAACTACAAAATCAAATAATGCTGAACAAATTTTAAACCTCAAAAATACAACTCAAGACTTGTAAAAGGTTTCTCTTCCTTGCACAAGGAAGTCGGTATATCACCCCCCCAAAAAAAAAATTACCGATTGTTGGAACCTTGGGAACAATAAGTATATATTACTTTTAAACTATTCCACATAAATATACTATTTTTCATAATGCATAAATAGGACTCTGATGACATGAGCAAATTTCCATGAACATTTATCTTCAAACCAGATTTATGAACAATATTCCCAAAAAAGGGCAATTACATACTTCTTAAAATAAATTGCCAGGTGGTTTAAATTTGATTTTGTAGGAATATAATGACTTTTGACTTTACAATATAAGTTCTACAATAAGTGAGGATTTAAAAAGATCACACCTACTAAACTCACTTTGAAGTAACGAAGGAAGGAAGGAAGGAAGGAAGGAAGGAAGGAAGGAAGGAAGGAAGGAAGGAAGGAAGGAAGGAAAGAAGGAAGGAAGGAAGGAAGGAAGGAAGGAAGGAAGGAACTAAAGCACTGATTTTTGAATCAGGAATGAGTACCAACAAAAGAGAATAGTTTTGTTTTAAAGAGATAAACTATATAAAACATGCTTTAAATGTAGCAACACATGGTCTAAACAATATGACTCATTTTTAATCTAAATTATATTCCTGTGGATTCAGATAACTAGCCTGTTTCTCTGCTTTACTGATGGCAACTTTTGACATTGCAAGAAAATATTTCACTGGGCAATTTATATTGTGATTAGGTTACTATTTTCGGTTTACTGTCCTCTTAAAATGTAAAGATGGTTTGTACATAGCATCATGCAGTAAAGAACAGAGAGATCAGGGTCATCAATATGTGACAAAACAGCAAAATTCATATATTCTGAACATAAAAATTATTGATGCTGGTTAGATTTAAAAACATGGGCTAATATTTCCTCCAATTCCTCTCAGGCTGCTCTATATTTCATTGAGCAACTGCTTACCATCTTGCTTCATCAGTTAGAATAGGCCTTTTAAGGAGAGAAAGGCAATAGGGGTTATTGCCTGGATGTCATTGGAACCTATTAGATGAATCAATATTTTCCATCCAAAGCATCAAAACATATTTAAAATAGAATTGTAAGTTCATTCAATAGTTGAAGTATCCCAACACATATCAAACTGCTGACTGCCGGGTTAATGAACAAGAAATAATGGAGTCCCACCACCCCACCCAAAACACCAACAACTTATACTACCCAACAATCATTTAGTAGAAAGCAAAAGAGTATGCAGGAGGATGAGAAATGTTCCAATAAACCTTCTGATGATTAAAAATAAGTGCTGCTACAGAAATCTGAGCAGCATAGTAATATTTGTCATGCTTTCATGCTGAATTTCTACCTGTCCATGTTGAGGTCTAAAGGACAATATTCTATCAGTCACTTTTGAAAGATGGAATCTGACAAACAACTAAATTTGAATTTGATAGTGTGTGTTGCTGAATACACTAAGAATGACACATATTTGATTAATTCTTGCCCTGAGCATATGTAGACCAGCCTGAAGTCCATGTCAAAGAATGCATTTTGAGTCAGACAAAGCTGCTCACATGAGTACTCCATCTAAACAAGATGAGTGGAGATAAAAATAAAAGAGGCAATACCAGGAGTGGCTGTGATCCAAACAGAGCTAATTAGGAACACAGTTGGTGGTGTAAGAAAGGAGGGGATGGGACAGATGGTGCTGCTTTTTTTTAAAAAAAAAAATAAACACTTCTCTGACATCAGCTATGACAGCCAAAAGCTAAACCACAAAGGGTGCATATATTGCAAGGCAGAAAATGTCCCCAACAAACTGATTCTGTCTGCTTCTAACTTTCTTTTTTTTTTTTTCCCCAGCAGCCTGCCTTCAGCTGTGCATGTACTTGCAACTTATGGCTGACCTAAACAATGTTACATCTCTGATTCCTAACTGTACATGGCTTCTTGTGTTGTTTAACTAGAAAAGCCAATGTCACACTTAGAATGAAGCAAATAAAGGGAAGAATTATTGCACAAATTCCTTTGCTCTCTTTGCTTTAATGAAAGTTACACTAAGTCCTCATTAATGAATAAGCAACGTCTCCTCCTCAATATATTTTATAAGGTTCCTGCCACAAGACAACTACTTTCTAATGTTGGATAATAGTAAGATGGGCAACATAAACCAAAGAGTTTAACCCTCTGTCATTTGGCTGCCAAATTTAATAGGCTTGGCAAAGCAGATGGACAATCAGTCCAGCGTTCTCTTCTGCTACTCAAAGCTTACTAAAAAAAAAAAAAAAGATCATTGCAAAACAGTCATTCTTTGATGGAATAGATACAGTGATCTTCCCCTTGTAAAGGAAGATCAATGTAAAAAACCAAATGAATAAAAACTGCAACAAATGTTGATCAAGGTTCATGGATCAAATAAAGTTCCAAGTGAACCAATGCCTGTAGACAAAGACATATCCCAGTGACTATGTATATGGTGATACAAGGGAAGTCTAAAGCAAAGTACCCACTAAAATACAGAGTTGGTATTAAAAGAGACAAATTCTTTATAGCTAGAACTTAAATAGAGAGATTTGGTCAGTGCTGGAAAATAACTGATGCTAATCATCTGTGTTGTGTCCGGCGCGGCAAGGAGACCAGGACTCAGTGACTTGGTTCAGCTCATTTATTGATCCCGAGAACAGCTCGGGTTCCGGGGGGAAAAACTGCGGCTTTTTATTCCCAAGCCACAGTGGCTGCAGCCAATGACACCGCTTTGAATCTCCTGCAATTAGTTTCCACCAATCGTGGGAGATCCGCAGCAGGCCAATCAGAGCGGCTCGCTTGACCAATCGGATCCCTGCGTGCTTTGACCAATCACAGCGCGGCATCTACAAGAATGTAAATAACCGTACAGAACACCCCTACCCTCTTGGTTCAGTCCTACATGACGTAGTCCCGTAAGTAGGCAGGGCTCCGTACTTGCCTACTGGACCTGTGCAGGTCAGTTGTCACTTGGCTCCCGGCCGGTTCGGTCAGGTTCTCTGTTGCTCTCGGCCTCGTCGATGGAACCGCCTGGAAGGTCTTGCCGGGCCTTTTGTCGCAGTTCCCTCCCGGTCTACCCGGGCTGGTTGAGCTGCGGTTTCCACCGCTCTCGCCTAGTCTTTCTGGGCTGGTTGAGCTGGCCTGGCTGCTTCTCCCTGGTGAGGCTTCGAGCTGGCTGTTTGCCGGTGAATATGGCTGGTTTCTTTCTATTTGGTTCTCGGGGTATTCCCTCCCCTCTTGGCTTGTATTAAGGGGGTTGTCTGTGTTTGGTTGCATGTCGGTTGTGTTTCCCGTGATTGCTCTCGCTCTTAGTTGGTCGATGTGGCGTTTCCAGGCTCGTCCGTCGGTTGTTTGCAGCCGGTATGAGCAGGGGCCTGTCAGTTGGGTTTTGGTTGCTGGTACCCACAGTGGGTCTCCGGTTAGATTCTTTGCATAGACAGCATCGCCTGGTGCAAAGGACCAGTGCTTGCTAGAGGAGTTGGGGGGTCTCTCCGGGTTGTATGTGGGGTGCAACCTGTCTAGTGGGGACCTTATTTTCCTCCCCATTAGTAGCTCTGCCGGGCTTTTATTCATTGTTGTGTGCGGGGTTATATGTTGTATGAAGAACATTTTATTTATTTTTTCTTGGATTTCCCCATGTTCGATTTTTTGGATGGTTTTTTTCATAAATTGAACCATCCGTTCCACCCTTCCGTTCGCCCCCGGATGTGCCGGAGCTGTCAATGCATGTCTTATGCCCCGTTCCGCAAGGAATTTTTCAAATTCTAGCGAGGTGAATTGGGGCCTGTTGTCCGACACGGTGACATCTGGGAGGCCGTGGGTTGCGAATAGCTTGCTAAGTTCCTTGGTCACGGCCTCCATGGTGGTGGTTTTCATGTTGCTTACCTCCAACCAGTTGGAGTAAGCATCTACCGTCATAAGGAATGTATGTCCCTTAGTGGGCCCGGCAAAGTTTATGTGGATCCTGAACCATGGTCCCCTGGGGGTTTCCCATTTCAGGATCGGTGCCGCGGGAGGGCTCAGTCTGGTTTCTTGGCAGCGTTCACATCTTGCCACCCAGGCCTCGATTTGTTTGTCCATCCCTGGCCACCAAGCATAACTTCTGGCCAGGGATTTCATTTTAACTATGCCCAGGTGCCCCTCGTGTAACAACCCCAATACCTTCCCTTGTAGTTTTTCCGGAATAACAACCCTATCCCCCCACAGTACACACCCTTTTTGTAGCGAGAGTTCTGTTTGTCAGTTCCGGAATGTCTTGAATGCTTTGTCGTCGTCTTTTTCTGGCCACCCTTTTTCTACCCAATATAACACCCGTGCCAGACATTTGTCTTTATTAGTTTCTTGGGCAATGTCTGACGCGGTTATGGGTAGAAAGGACAGAGTCTATGCTGAGGGTGCTCGTTGTGGGTGCTGGGTTGGTGTCTAGGTTGGGTAACGGCAAGCGGCTCAAAGCGTCTGCGTGTGTGATAGTCTTACCGGGTCGTTGTGTGAGCCGGTAGCTGTAGGTGGCAAGGAATTTGGACCACCTTGTCATTCTGGGAGATAGGATGTTCGTGGTGGCCCGGTTCCCTGCCAGGATGCCCAGCAGCAGCTTGTGGTCCGTGATAATGGTGAACGTGTGGCCGTAGAGGTACTTGTGGAACCTCTTCACTGCTGCGACGATGGTCAGGGCCTCCTTGTCCAGCTGGCTATAGTTTCTCTCTGGTTTGGTGAGTGTCCTCGAGAAGAAAGCGATGGGTGCTTCTCTTCCATCCGGGAGTGTGTGGCTGAGGATGGTGCCGACGCTGAAGGGTGAGGCGTCATATGTGACGGCAAGTGGTAGGGTCTCATTGTATTGGATGAGGACGGCATCCAAGGTGAGCAGGTCCTTGGTTTTCCTGAAGGCGGCTTCCTCGCGCTTCCCCCAAGTCCAGGTGGCCGCCTTGTCCAAGCGCCTATGCAAAGGCTCTGCCGTGGTCACCTTTTGGGGCAGGAAAACATTGTAAAAATTAAGCAGTCTCAGAAATTCCTGAAGTTCAGTTTTGTTCCTGGGCGTGGGAGCCTCCTTAATGGCTCTGATTTTGTTTACAGTTGGGTGGATGCCGTGCTGGTCTAGGAGGTATCCTAGGAACTCGACTCGCTCTGTGTAAAGCTGGCATTTCTCTCTCTTCACTTTTAGCCCGGTTTCCTTGAATTTAGTTAGCACCTCCCTTAGACGACCCTCTAGTTCTCGCTGGTTGGTTGCCGACACTAGCACGTCGTCAAAGTAGGGCACCACCCCCTTAATTCCTTGCAAAAGTCTCTCCATGAAGCTCTGGAAAATCCCTGGCGCCACGCTGATTCCAAACTGGAGTCAGTTACAGTGAAACGCTCCCCGGTGGCTGTCTATGGTTTGCACCTCAGCGGTTTCTGCGTCGACCGGCAGCTGTTGGTATGCCTGTGCCAGGTCGAGCTTCGCAAAAACCTTGCCTCCCCCCAGTGACTGTAGAAGGTGCTGCACTACTGGGATGGGGTAGGCGCTTTGTTGTAAGGCGCAATTTAGGGTTGCCTTATCGTCCCCGCAGATTCTTACCAGGCTTGACTGGGGTGACTATTGGGGTCTCCCACTGGGCGTGGTCGATTGGTTGTAGGACCCCTTGCTTGACGAGCTTGTCAATTTGCTTGTCTATTTTTAGCCTGAGTGCAAAGGGTACCCGCCTTGGTTTTAGGCGTATCGGGAGGATATTGGGGTCTAGGCTGAAGGAGATGGGGGGCCCTCGGTACTTGCCTAGGGTGCCATCGAACACTTCCTGGAAGTCCCGTGCCACTTGCTGTTCCCAATCGGTCTCGGTGATGTGGTTGATGCCCGTGACTTCGATGCCGAGCGATGCAAACCATTGCAGTCCCAAAAGACTGGGTCGGTCTCGGTCCACGATTGTCAGGGGAAGCTTTGCGGTGAGGCCCTTGAATGTTACCTTGAATTGTCCAGTTCCGACTACCGGGATGCGGTTTCCTTGCTACTCCTTGATTATTAGTCTCTGGTTCTCCAGTCCCTTCTTGTGGATGGTAGGCACCAACCGCATAATTTCTTGCCAGGCGACCATGGAGAGGTAGGACCTGGAGTCCACCTCCATTTTGCATGGCTCGCCTTTGATGCCTACCTCCACGTAGACTTTTCGGGCATCGGTGGTTGATGTGTGGCCGATGATGACCATCTGGTGGGTTTCCTCCTTCCGTCAGGTCTCGCCATCTCGTCGGTTCCATCCACTCCAGTCCCATCGGCTGTCAGCTTGGCGATCTCTGGCTCTGGCGGGTGTGCTGTCCCATCTTCGCTCGCTGTGGTCCCGCCATCTGGGGCTGTAGGCCTTCCTCAATCGGCAGACTCAGGCGATATGACCCTTTTTGTTGCAGTGCCGGCAGACTGCATCGAGAAAATGGCATTCTGTTCAAGGGTGGTCACCCCTGCACCTGGCACATCGGTCCCCAACTTACGACCCCGCCGATTTCGCTGGTCACGTCCCGTCTGGAGCCGGTGGATCTCCTCCTCCTCGTCCGTGGTGTCGGAGGTGGAGTGGAACTCGCCATGATGGGTGGTGGTCTCACGGTGACTTGCTTCTGTTTGGGCCTCGGTCACCCGTGCTGGGTCAGCGGTCCCGTTGCGGTCCCGGTGTCTGGTCTCCGAATGCGGTTCACCGATTTCCGGTTGCCTCGGCTGCGGTGGCTTCAGCGATGGCGTCGTCGAGGGTGATGTCTCCCTTGGCCATCAGCCAGCTCTGTAGGACTGGGTCTCGGAGTCCGAGTACAATGCAGTCTCGAAAGGCCTCGTCCATGTCCGAGAACCCGCACATGCCCCCTAGGCTTCGTAGCTCAGCCACAAAATCGCTGATGCTCTCGTCCGCTCTCTGGTCCTGCCGGTAGAAGTTGTGCCGCCTGATGAGGGTGGGCATGGCGGGGGCATAGTGGTTCCGGAGCAATGGTTCGAGGTCGGCCCAATCCATCTCCTTGACATCCATGGGTTTCGCTAGAGCTTTTGCCATCTTGAACACTGCGGGCCCGCAGTGTGTCAGGAAGATGGCTCTTTTCTTCGGCCTGGCGGCGTCCTTCATGTTGCTGCACTCGAGGAACATGAGGAATCTGTCGGTGTATGATTCCCAGTCCTCGGTAGCGGGATTGAAGGGCATGGGTGGTGCGATGCTGGCCATCTCGTCGGTCTCGCTTCCTCCGGACACGTCTTGGTAGAGGATTAGCCTTGGGATCCCACCTTCATCGCCAGTGTTGTGTCCGGTGCAGCAAGGAGACCAGGACTCAGTAACTTGGTTCAGCTCATTTATTGGTCCCGAGAACGGCTCGGGTTCCGAGGGAAAAACTTCACCTTTTTATTCTCAAGCCACGGCCAATGGCACCGCTTTGAATCTCCCATGATTAGTTTCCCCCAATTGCGGGAGATCCCTAGTGGGCCAATCAGAGCGGCTCGCCCGACCAATCAGATCCCTGTGCACTTTGACCAATCACAGCGCGGCGTTTACAAGAATCCAAATGACCGTACAGAACAAGCTGCTTCCCAATTTAGATTCTTCTGTCGCACCCAAGCACTCCTCCACCTTCCTGATTTTTCACATGAGGAAGTACCATTTCCAGGATGTAGATGAGATTCTGGTACAAGATCTAAAATGATATGTCCTGAATCTCAAATGCTAATGCCACTTCCCCTCTATTGTTTGAGTTGGAAATTTCTGTGCCTGACTCCAGTTGCCTTGTCTTCATCCTCCTTCTAACTGAGAATACCAGGGAAGTGATAATTGCACTTGAAGCTACTATTTACTTAGTGTGGGATGATTGAGCATAAATGGGATGATTGAGCATAAATAGATTATACTACAACAAATTAAACATTAAACAAATTATTCAATCTGGGATATTATTTGTATGTGGTATGGAAAGCATTATTTCTGTGTGCTTGTTGGCTGTTCCTTAGACATCCCCTATTTTCTCCTTTTAATCACATAGTTAAGCATATCACACTATTGGGAGGTGCCTGCCATTTTGGAGAGACAATAGTTGTGCAATATTTTGGACACATAGTTGAGAATCCATATCAGTAGAGCTTTTTATGTACTTTCTGACTAGAACAGAAGTATCATAATAGAGCAATAATTTGGGTTATCATGAAAAAGTCATACAATTGCAGATGCAACGTGCAATTAACCTCACCTCTAGTCCAAGCATGTCAGCAGAGGTGGTATTCAGCAGGTTCTGACCAGTTCTGGAGAACCAGTAGCAGAAATTTTGAGTGGTTCAGAGAACCGGCAAATACCACCTCTGACTGGCCCCACCCCCATCTATTCTCTGCCTTCTGAGTCCCAGCTGATTGGCTGGGTCTTCTTTTATTGTCATGCACAGGAGAACGGAGCTTGAAAGCAGGTTAGTGGGTTGGGATAGGGTGGGAATGGAGATTTTACAGTATTCTTCCCCTGCCACCAAGCCATGCCCACCAAACCATGCTCACAGAACAGTAGTAAAAAAAAATGAATCCCACCACTGCACGCCAGTGACTTTAGTGTCAATTAAAGGCATACTTTCCCCAAAAGGTGCTGTTGTTGCTTTTTACTTTCCTCAATGGCATCATCACAGCTAGTTGATTTTTTTTCTTAAGTGTGTTTTTTTTAAAAAAAGCAAAACAAAACCAAGAATAATATAGAAAAAGCTTGACACTTTTTTTTATCCCCATACAAAGATTACATGTGCAGCAAGTTGCAATCCTTGGCTTTGCATTGTTGCTTTGCAGGATTAAGATAAATGTTCATTGCTTGTAATCCTCCCCATGATTTATGAGGCTCTGGGTAGCCTCTCCCCACCCCCTGAGATTATATACAGAATATGTGGCTGTTCTATCTGTGGCTTAAATAATAGATGAATCTGTGAAGTAAATGGAATATTGTTGTCCTCTAACAGAGAAGCTTCCTTATGTCTCCTGCAGTAGTCCCCTGATTGCCACAAAGAATGTTATTTCTTTGCTTGGTTATTAAGATCTTGGGGGAGAGAGATTCGATCAGAGTAGATAGTATTATGAGGCCTTGGATGATCACTTGTCATGCTAATGTGAAAGCAACATGGCTATAACAGCAGCTGCATGAACTCATGAGAGAAACAGTTGAAAGTTTCTGCTTCTATCGTTGCACAACATATTCAGAGTTCTTGCTCATTGATGGGGTAATTAAGAGTTAAGCAAGATTTGCCTAATGTAAAGAAAGCATGATACATCAAACTAGTAATCACACCATTTTATCCTGGATTAGCCTTCCATTTTGCTTCCTGTTGTAATTACATCAGGTAAAGGCAAAATGTAAAAGATGCACTACGCCTTGCTTTTCTTAAAAAAAAAAAAAAACCAGGAATCAGCCTAGGGTGCAAGAATAGAGCTTTCTAAATTGAAATTTAGCAGAATTAATTGGAAATTATGGGAGTGTGAAATCTTGCAAAGTGCAGCAAGTTGAAGAGATGCATATAGGTATGTTTTCCTCCCTGGCTAGGATACATAGTTTAGGCCAATAATTGTGCAGAACAATATATCTATGCTGAGCCTTCCATAGTTTCTAAAAAAAAGAAATCTGAAATATATTAGATTCATATAAGGGAGTCAACAAATCAACACTAATGAAAGGAAAGTCCAATCCATTTTAAAAATATAAATACCCACTGAACAAAAGAAATATGGCAATTCTGTTTTGATTCATTCCTCTAAAGATCTAACTTTAATTTGCTTTCATACCTTACGTTGATGTGTCAGATAGGAATTTTTTTACTTTTAGGACAACCTCACAAGAATGAGAAACACTAATAATGAATTTGTCAAAAAAAAAGTTACTAAGAGAAAATATTACATAATAAAAAGGTGGCCAATAAATACAAATATTCACAAAAAAGTGTACTTTTAAACTTTTAATGTGAATACTAGCCAACAATTATTTACAAAAAATGATTGACACAAGTAGAAGGTTAACTAAATGATATGTGAGTCATCAGTTACTTAGATATAGTGTACAACGTCATTCAGGAAAATGCCATCAGCTGGTAGATGTTCCTATTGATGATGGAAATGCTATATGCCTAGAAAAACCAAGCCATGGAAACCCATAGGAAGATGGGTTTCTCTCATCTTCATTAAAGGAAAGGAATATATATCAGAACTGGCTGCCATGGTGGAAATTGGAAGGTTCTGCGGTACAGAGAAATATATGGATCCAGATGCAAAGCTTTCGAATTTTATTTTTATATTTACATTTACTTGAAAACATACACTTAAAATATACTTTCCTGTTACTGTAAACAATGGTAAAGGAGAATAAATAGCATACAGGTTTCCGGTTCCGTGTGGCTTCAGTGGCAGCAGGTATTCGCGACCGTTCACGATTCCTGCTGCGCTTGCCGCCGACGTACCCCCGATCCAAATGGTTCAGGGGGATATGGCTGCCCTGTAGGGACAGCCGAAGAGAGAGGGGAGCCGAACAGGGGGTTGGGGGTGTCGCAGACCCCCTGCTCATCCAGAAAAATCCCTTTTTTCCAAGGTGGTGGAGTGGCAGTCAGCAATGGCCGCCACGAAGAAGCCTGCAACTGGGTAAGATTGTGCTGGAGGAAGCAAGAAAAGTGAAAGTGTTGGCTGAGCCGGGTCAATCAACATCTTTTAAATTCGCTGGAACTGAGCTGTCTGAATTGCTGGAGGATACATTGTATCCCTAAGAAGATCGGAAAGCAGTGGAGAAGCTGTTAAAGGGAACTTTTTTTTCTTCACTCTCCCACCCCATGGAAACAGCAGATGAAGATTTGAAATTTGTTTGGGCACTGAAGGTGAACTATTCTGAAAGTTGAAGTTAAGGGACAAAAGAGTTCTTGGACATTGGATTTAAAAATTTAAGAAATTGGAAAACCCTTATTAGAGGTATGGATTTCTGATCATTTAAAAATTGATGTTGCAAGTGGGAAGGGAGAGGAAATAAAATGGAGCAGAAGTGGAAAAAGGAGGAGATTGCCTAGAATCTCAAAGAAAGATATATGGTAATTGGACCTCTTTAATTAAACAGTAATCCCAGAAAGAGAAATAGAAGAAGGAAGAAAAGTATTAAAAATACTTGGTTGTTTGTTTGTGGGAAAGTTTCTCTTTTCAGGATGGCATCGCTTGTGGATGAACTAAAGACTGAATATCAAAAATATAAAAAGGAAGAACAAGATGGAAAAGATACTTTGGGCACTTTATTCCAATTTTTAGAAATGGCGTTATGTACTTATGAAAAGTTTATGCAGCAGAATGACTGGGACAAAGAAAAAGAGGAACAAGAAGCCATCTTCGATGAACAATGGGTTTTTTCCGAGGAGGAGGAGAAAGAGGATAAGAAAAAGGGGATTTTAAAGTTTGAAAAAACAACCAAAAAAGAGAAAAATGAGAGGAAAGGTGGATGCAAGGTTAGAAAGCAAAGGAAAGGGAGTAAGAAAAGGGAGGAGGAGAGACAGAGGGGTAAAAAGGGCAAGGAGAAGAATAAGCAAGAGAGAAAGGGGGGGGAGGAGAAGCCTCAATGGTGGGAAGCAAGATCTAAAAAAAAAAAGTTTATTTAGAGACAATGGGTGAATCTAATTAAGGATAAAAGGGGGATTCTGGAAGGTACATAAGATTGTGTTTTTATATGTGTATTTAAAGTATAAAATTTATTGTGTAATTTTAGAATCTACTAAACAGAATCCCAAGATAAATTAAGTGTTATATGAAGTACTTTTAAGTTAGGGTAATGAGTTAAAGGCGTCACTCCAATTAGTGTATAGGATAAGTATAGTAAAAGAAAAAAGATGAATGGATAGTTGGAAATAGAACAGACAAAGAATGTTATTGAAAATGGTAATAAGATATGGAAGGATATATAAAGGTTTTGTTATGTTTTTTTGGGTTTTGTATGTTGATAAAAGGCAATAAAATTTTAATTAACAAATAATTTGGATGAAAAGGAGAAGTTGGGATAAGGTACAAAGTTAAATAGATAAAGTAAATATTGATATTATAATTGGGAATCATCATGTTCTATTGGTTTTCTTCTTTAATTATCACTATTTTTTTTTTAGAAAAGAATTTATAAGCTGTTATGCCTTGATTGTTTGTGCACTGTTTTTGTAAAATTAATAAAATTGGTTTTTATAAAAAAAGAAAATGATAATAAGATATGGAAGGATATATAAAGTGAATATGATGTTTGAATTTGTGTCTGTGAGAAGAGTTTTAACCCGGGATCAGGCAGCCTTCAGAAAAGATGTTTTAGTTTTTTTGTTTTTTTTTCTATGTTCTGTGTTTTGTATGTTTATGAAAGGCAATAAAATTTTAATAAGCAAGAAATATAATTTGGATAAAAGGAGAAGTCTGGATAAATAGATAATGTAAATAGAAGTTAAATAGATAATGTAAATATTGATATTACAATTTGGAATTATTTTGTATGTTCTATTGGCTCTCTTTAATTATTATTATTTTTTTTTTAGAAAAGATTTTTCAAGTTGTTATGCCTGGATTGTGTATTGTTTTTGTAAAATTAATAAAATTTGTTATATAATAATAATAATAAAAAAGAAAACATTACATAATAAAAAGGTGGCCAATAAATACAAATATTCACAAAAAAGTGTACTTTTAAACTTTTAATGTGAATACTAGCCAACAATTATTTACAAAAAATGATTGACACAAGTAGAAGGTTAACTAAATGATATGTGAGTCTTCAGTTATTTAGATATAGTGTACAACATCACTCAGGAAAATGGCATCAGCTGGTAGATGTTCCTATTGATGATGGAAATGCTATATGTCTAGAAAAACCAAGCCATGGAAACCCGTAGGAAGATGGGTTTCTCTCATCTTCACTAAAGGAAAGGAATACATATCAGAACTGGCTGCCATGGTGGAAATTGGAAGGTTCTGCAGTACGGAGAAATATATGGATCCAGATCAAAGCTTTTGAATTTTATTTTTATATTTACATTTACTTGAAAACATACACTTAAAATATACTTTCCTGTTACTGTAAACAATGGTAAAGGAGAATAAATAGCATAGTTACTTTGCTGGTTCTATGGATATACCTTTAATCCTACCTCCAACAGCTACAAGTCCTTAAATTCTATTACATATTATTGGATATCAATTAAGATACAAATAAACCCATCTATCAAAATTTCTATTGCTTTGAAGGCTTTTCACTGCAAAATTAATTATACAGGTGAAACTCGAAAAATTAGAACATGGTGCAAAAGTTCATTTATTTCAGTAATGCAACTTAAAAGGTGACCCTAATATATGAGATAGACTCATTACATGCAAAGCAAGATAGTTCAAGCCGTGATTTGTCATAATTGTGATGATTAAGGCTTACAGCTCATGAAAACCCAAAATCCACAGTCTCAGAAAATTAGAATATTGTGAAAAGGTTCAATATTCTAGGTTCAAAGTGCCCCACTCTAATCAGCCATAACACCTGCAAAAGGTTCCTGAGCCTTTAAATGGTCTCTCAGTCTGGTTCAGTAGGAATTGTTCTGTACCGTCATTTGCATTCTTGAAACCCCGCATTTTGATTGGTCAAAGCGCGGGGTGATCTGATTGGTTTAGCGAGCCGCACTGATTGGCCCACTGAGAATCTCCCGCAATTGGCGGATACAAATCACGGGAGATTCAAAGTGGTGCCATTGGCCGCGGCCGCCATGGCTTGAGAGTAAAAAGCCGCAAGTTTTCCCTTGGAGCCACATCGGTTCTGGGGACCAATAAAGAGCTGAAACCTAGTCACCGCCTCCTGGTCTCGTTACGGACAGACACGACACTGGCAATGAGGATGGGATACCGATTCTGAACCCCAGAAAGCACGTGTCCGACAGAAGCAAGACCGATGAGTTGGCCAGCATCGCTCTGCCCTCACCCTTCAATGCTGCTAGCGAGGACTGGGAATCCTACATGGACAGATTCCATATGTTCCTCGAATGCAGCAATATGAAGGACGCCACCGGGCTGAAGAAACGAGCCGTCTTCCTGACGCACTGCGGGTTCAAGATGGCGAAAGCCCTAGCGAAACCCGCTGATGTCACCGGGATGGACTGGGCCGACCTCGAACCCTTACTCCGAAAACACTACGCTCCCGCCATGCCCACCCTCACCAGACGGCACGAGTTTTATTGGCGGGACCAGAGGTCGGGCGAAAGCCTCAGCAACTTTGTTGCGGAGCTGCGGAACCTAGGAGGACTATGTGGGTTCTCTGACATGGACGAGGCCCTATGGGACCGAGTCGTGCTCAGGCTTCGGGACCCAGTCCTACAGAGTCGGCTGATGGCCAAAGGCGACATCACCCTTGCCGATGCCATCGCTGAAGCCATCGCAGCCGAGGCCACCCGGCAGTCAGCAAACTGCATGCGGAGACCGGACGCTGGGGACCGCACCACGAACAACAACCCTGGATGGGTGACCGAGGCCCAACCGGAAGCAAGTCACCATGAAACTACCACCCACCATGGCGAATTCCACTCCGCCTCCGACACTTCGGACGAGGAGGAGGAAATCCACCGGCTCCAGGCAGGACGTGACCAGCGCAGTCGGCGGGGTCATAAGTCGGGGACCGTGTGTGCCGGTTGCGGAGGCGACCACCCTAGATCTGAGTGCCGGTTCTTTGATGCAGTTTGCCGGCACTGTGACAAAAAGGGTCACATTGCCCGCGTATGCCGATTGAAAAAAGCCTACAGCCCCAGATGGCGGAACCACAGAGATCAGAGATGGGACAGCACACCCCCAGAACCAGAGATCGCCCAGCCAACAGCCATTGGGACAGGAGCGGGCGAGCCCAACGAGGTGGCGAGACCCGGCGGAAGAAGGAAAGACACCACACGGTCATCATCGGCCACACATCAACCACCGACGTCCGAAAATTCTACGTGGAAGTAGGCATCGAAGGCGAGCCATGCAAGATGGAGGTGGACTCCGGGTCCTACCTCTCCATGATCACCTGGCAAGAAATCAAACGCTTGGTGCCTACCATCCAAAAGAAGGGACTGGAGGACCCGAGACTAATCATTAAAGACTACCAGCGAAACCGCATCCCGGTAGTCGGAACTGGACAATTCAGAGTAACATTTAAAGGACACACTGCAAAGCTTCCCCTAACAATCGTGGACTGAGACCGACCCAGCCTTTTGGGACTGCAATGGTTCGCACCGCTCGGCAACGAAATCACGGGCATCAACCACATTGCTGAGACTGATTGGGAGCAACAACTGGCATGGGACTTCCAAGAAGTGTTCGACGGCGCCCTAGGCAAGTACCGAGGGCTCCCTATCTCTTTCTGCCTAGACCCGAACGTTCCCCCGAGACGCCTAAAACCAAGGCGGGTACCTTTCGCACTCAGACCAAAAATTGACAAGCAAATTGACAAGCTCGTCAAGCAAGGGGTCCTACAACCAATAGACCATGCCCAGTGGGAGACCCCAATAGTCACCCCAGTCAAGCCCGATGGGTCACTGAGAATCTGCGGGGACTATAAGGCCACCCTAAACTGCGCCTTGCAACAAAGCGCCTACCCCATCCCAGTAGTGCAGCATCTTCTACACTCACTGGGGGGGAGGCAAGGTTTTCGCGAAACTCGACCTGGCCCAAGCATACCAACAGCTGCTGGTCGACGCAGAAACCGTGGAGGCGCAAACCATAGTCACCCACCGGGGAGCTTTCCGATGTAACAGACTCCAGTTTGGAATCAGCGTGGCACCTGGAATTTTCCAGAGCCTCATGGAGAGACTCTTGCAGGGCATCAAGGGGGTGGTGCCCTACTTCGACGAAGTGCTGGTATCGGCAACCAACCAGCGAGAACTAGAGGGTCGGCTAAAGGAGGTGTTAACCAAATTCAAGGAAACCGGGCTAAAAGTGAAGAGTGAAAAGTGGCAACTTTACACAGAGCGGGTTGAGGTCCTGGGATACCTCCTAGACCGGCATGGCATCCACCCCGCCGAAACTAAAATCAGAGCCATTAAGGAAACTCCCACACCCAGGACTAAAACAGAACTGCAGGCGTTTCTGGGATTGCTTAATTTTTACAATGTGTTCCTGCCCCAGAAGACAACCGTGGCGGAGCCTTTGAATAGGCTCTTGAACAAGGCAGCTACCTGGACTTGGGGAAAATGTGAGGAAGCCGCCTTCAGCAGAACCAAGGACCTGCTCACCTCAGATGCCGTCCTCATCCAATACAATGAGAACCTACCACTCGCCATCACATGCGACGCCTCACCCTTCGGCGTCGGTGCTGTCCTCAGCCACACAATCCCGGATGGAAGAGAAGTGCCCATCACCTTCTTCTCTAGGACACTCACCAAACCAGAGCGGAACTATAGCCAGCTGGACAAGGAGGCCCTAGCCATCATCGCAGCAGTGAAGAGGTTCCACGAGTACCTCTACGGCCGCACCTTCACAATAATCACAGACCACAAGCCATTGCTGGGCATCCTGGCAGGAAACCGGGCCACTCCGAAAATTTTATCTCCCAGGATGACAAGGTGGTCTGAATTCCTTGCCGCCTACAGCTACCGGCTCACACACCGACCCGGTAAGACTATTACACACACAGATGCTTTGAGCTTTCATCACTACCCAACCTAGACACCGACCCAGCACCCACAACGAGCACCCTCAGCATAGAGGCTCTGCCCGATCTACCCATAACTGCATCAGACATTGCCCGAGAAACCAAAAAAGACAAACGTCTGGCGCGGGTGTTACATTGGGTAGAGAAAGGGTGGCCAGAAAAGGACAACGACGAAGCATTCAAAACATTCCGGAACTGGCAAATGGAACTTTCGCTGCAAAAAGGGTGTGTACTGTGGATGGATAGGGTGGTTATCCCGGAAAAACTGCAAGGGAAGGTATTGAGGTTGTTACACGAGGGGCACCCAGGCATAGTTAGAATGAAAGCCCTGGCCAGAAGTTACGCTTGGTGGCCAGGGATGGATAAGCAAATCGAGGCCTGGGTGGCAAGGTGTCAACGCTGCCAAGAAACCAGACCGAGCCCTCCCACGGCACCGATCCTGGAATGGGAAAACCCCAGGGGACCCTGGTCTAGGGTCCACATAGACTTTGCCGGGCCCACCAAGGGACATACATTCCTAGTAACCGTAGATGCTTACTCCAACTGGCTGGAGGTAAGCAGCATGAAATCCACCACCACAGAGGCCGTAACCAAGGAACTTAGCAAGCTATTCGCAACCCACGGCCTCCCAGATGTCATCGTGTCGGACAACGGGCCCCAATTCACCTCGCTGGAATTTGAAAAATTTCTAGTGGAACGGGGCATATGACACGCACTGACAGCTCCGGCTCATCCGGCGGCGAATGGAAGGGCGGAACGGATGGTTCAATTCACGAAAAAAACCATCCAGAAAATCGAACACGGGGAAATCCAAGACAAAATAAATAAAATGCTTTTTATCCAACATATAACCCCGAACACAACAACAAACAAAAGCCCGGCAGAGCTACTGATGGGGAGGAAAATAAGGTCCCCACTCGACAAACTGTACCCCACATACAACCCGGAAAAAACCCCCAAACTCCTCCAGCAAGCACCGGTCTTTTGCGCCAGGCGACGCCGTCTATGCAAAAAACCCTAACCGGAGACCCACTCTGGGTACCAGCAACCATAACCCAACTGACAGGTCCCCACTTGTACCGGCTGCAAACAACCGACGGACGAGCGTGGAAACGCCACATCGATCAAATAAGATCGAGAATGGCCACAAGAAACACAACCGACATGCAACCAGACACAGAAAATCCCCTTAACACAAGCCAAGAGGGGAGGGAATACCCCGGGAACCAAAACCCAGAAAAAAACCAACCATACTCACCAGCAAGCAGCCAGCTCGAAGCCTCACCAGGGAGAAGCAGCCAGGCCAGCTTGACCAGCCCAGAAAGACTGGGCGGGAGCGGTGAGAACTGCAGCTCAACCAGCCCGGGTAGACCGGGAGGACATGACAGGAATCACAATCATGGGAAAGACTGCTGACCTGACGGTTGTGCATTAAGTCCAGGGTCAATGCAGCCATCTACCAGAAGATTTTGGAGCACTTCTTCCTTCCTTCCGCAGATGAGCTTTATGGGGATGCTGACTTCATTTTCCAGCAGGACTTAGCACCTGCCCACACTGCCAAAAGCACCAAAAGCTGGTTCAATGACCATGGGATTACTGTGCTTGATTGGCCAGCAAACTCGCCTGACTTGAACCCCATACAGAATCTGAACGCCAAGAGAAAGATGAGAGACATGAGACTGAACAATGCAGAAGAGCTGAAGGCCGCTATTGAAGCATTCTGATCTTCCATAACACCTCAGGAGTGCCACAGGGTGATAGCTTCCATGCCATGCCGCATTGAGGCAGTAATTGCTGCAAAAGGGGCCCAAACCAAGTACTGAGTACATATGCATGCTTATACTTTTCAGAGGTCCGATATTGTTTATGTACAATCCTTGTTTTACTGATTGCATGTAATATTCTAATTTTCTGAGACTCTGGATTTGGTGTTTTCATGAGTTGTAAGCCATAATCATCACAATTATGATAAATCATGGCTTGAACTATCTTGCTTTGCATGTAATGATTCTATCTCATGTATTAGTTTCACCTTTTAAGTTGCATTACTGAAATAAATGAACTTTTGCATGATATTCTAATTTTTCGAGTTTCACCTGTAAAAAAGGGGGTTGATGTATAGCCTGGTTAATGGAGGTGTGTGGTTTGTCTTTTGTTTTTTTTTTTTTGTTTTTTTTTTGTTTTTTTTTTTTTTTACTTTCCAACACTTTTAGGATTGTAAGAGTCAGAAAAACTTAAAAGGTGTTGGTGCATTTCTAATCTTGATTCCTATGGAAGCAACTTATACCATTGCTGTTGCTTTTCAGTAGTTTGATCTATGTTGTTACAGTTTAGACCAATATTTAAGTTCAACATAAATCGATATTTAGTTGAGAAAGACATTTGCATAAGGGAACCCTTTGAAACAGGGGTGTCAAACTCACGTCATCACGGTGGTGTCATGTGATGTATAGGGACTTTTTTCCCCTTAACTAAACTGAGTATGGGCATGGCCAGCATGTGATGCATCCAGCCCATGGGCTAGGAATTTGACAGCCCTGCTTTAAAAGGATGTGGGTTTTATACTGAATGGCATCTTTTTAGTGAGGGAGTATCAATAATGCTCATGCAAATGATTTGATTTCTAACCTTTTGAATGATGAGGAAGAAGAAAAGTGTCATTGCATATTGGAGAAATAATATTCACATTGTCAGCTGATAAAAGCTGCATTTTGAAAGTAGCAAAAAACCTATGATCTTCTGAAAGCCACTTCTATCCATTTAGCATGCAAAGCTATTCTTTAAGCAAGTGCTAGTGCTTCTTTTTTAGCATTTCTCCTTTTCAATTATTATAGAATATTGGGATAATATATTTTAAAATCACTTAAATAGAAAAGCAGTATTCAAAGCACTTCAATCTAGAGTTTTTTTTTCCTCCAAAGAATGTTAAAATTTCTATTTTCAGAGTATATTGCTTCCAGATCCAGTGCCACATGGCACACTTTTTAAAAAAGAACTAAAATATACTTCAAACAGTTTATAGCACATATCATCCAGACTCCATCTGTTTACTGAATACATCCTGGCCAAAGGGGCATGCTGTAGGTTCCTTTCTTTCTTGAGAAAAGAAAATGCTCCTAGAAGTTGACTTTAATGGATGTAGGTCTCCTCAGTCTGAAAAAACCTGCTCAACCAGGTTAGGATGGCCTCAAAGCAATAAAAACAATACTTTTCTGCAGGGCCTTTGGAGTAGAGAGAATAATGTGAAGGTAAAAGCACTTTATTGGGACTGTTTGGGTTGACCAACATGGATGTGGCCTATGTTATTGTTATGTATGTTTTTTTTAATTATGCATGTAAATTATCTGGATTTTTTGAGTAGGTGAGAAATAAATAGATGTGTGTGAATAAGTAAGTGAATAGTGCATATCTTTCTGTGTGTAGGGAGGATGAGGTGGGGATTTTAAACTCCAATACAGAACAATTTGGGAACATCTAAATATGATTTTAGTCTTCAGTCATTATTTATTTTCTACCTGCAAAGATGAATCCACATTCTCCAAGATCTCAGTAGGGTAATTTTAGGTTGTCATGTCCTGAAGCAACGAAGTCAAAATGATGGTCTGCCAAAATAGAAGAAGGAAGACAAAAGGACTTACTAAAAAGAATAACATAGAGAAATAAAAGTTAAAAACATTAATTACTTTACAAGAACTTTGGAACCATGTCACAATTACTCTAAGTCACGTTATGGTAAACTTAAGAGATGATCCACTTCACGATTAAATAACTTAATCTATTCAGCCTCCCCCCTCAAGATTCATCTTCCTGGGTAGTTTCATTTGGTCCAGGAAGCCCTTCTGTCCCTGCTCATTTGGCTCAAATCAGTGGTGGGATTCAAATATTTTTATCACTGGTTCAGTGGGCATGGCTTGGTGGGTGCACTTTGCATGCATGCACACACTTTGTGTGTGTGCGAGTACCAAATATGCACTTTGCGCAGGCGCAGAGGCGTTTGTGCAGGCACAGAGGTGTTTGCACAGGCACAGGGCATTCTAATCTCTGCTGTGCCACACAAAGCAGCTGCGCTTCAAATTCAAAGAATAAAGGTATGGGAGCCCAGGCAGGCAGGCAGGCCCAATAACAGAGCAGTGGCGAGAACTGGTTCAGTCTCCGCTGCTCATGGCTGCTACCGGCTCGGCAGAATCAGGCCGAACCAGTAGAATACCACCACTGTTGCATTTTAAAAGAACCATTTGTAGGTGTATATGTAAATCACCTTCCCATTCTAAGTAAATTTTGCTAGTCTTTATGTGGGATATTCTTTGCACTTCTTTCAATATTGCTGCTTGAAAAAGCCCATACTTAAGATTCAGTGACAACTTTCTTCTTTGTTAATTGATTTAATATATTGTGATTGCTATATACAATCACAATTTCATTTTTCTTTGATTCTGGAATCAGTGGAGACTTTTTAGTACCCTTGAAAAGAATAAGGTTTCTTTGGAACTTAATAGGGCAGAAGCAGAAAACTAGAGTATTGGCCTGGAGTACTCTAGCAATTTCTAAAAACTATGAGATGTTCTTAGCCTGTGGGTATAATCTCCAGCAGTTTGCATTGTTTTATTTCAATTGTCTTTTATCCTGATGGGGAAGGGAAATAAACATGCAGTGAATTTTTTTCAAAATTACCTCATAATGGTTTGGAATCATTACATGATGTGCATAGAAAAATTCTATAATATCTTTCTAGTAATACTTAGGAAGGCTTAAGGGTTTTCTTTAGTCTCTATTTCAAACAGAACCAATCTGTTCTGCAATTTTCAGCTTAATTTACACTTTAGAAAGAGCAGCAATCTTTCGAGTTGTATACATTTTTCTATGCAGTTTTCTATGTACCTCTCCCCAAATTTCATGGTTTAATATAACAATATGTTGTTACATTACAAAACACCTTGAGAGATCTTTGATTTAAGATAGATAAATGCTAGATAGATAGATAGATAGATAGATAGATAGATAGATAGATAGATAGACAGACAGACAGACAGACAGACTGAAGGAGACAGAAAGACAGACATTATTTTATTATTTGTATCCTACCTTTATTTTTATTTTTTTCAAATAATTCAAGTTGGCAAACATATCCAACAACCTTCTTTTTTCTATTTTCTTGGAACAACAACCCTGAAAGGTGGGTTGCTATGAGAAAGACTGATTGACCAGCTAGATGCAATGTTTTGAAGTTGAAGAAGTTTTATTGTCATGACTTCGTACATAATATTTGGAGATCTAAATAGATGTATATTTTCCAAAAATACCCAGGAAAAAGGACTGATAATTAAACCACTTTGGTCTTAATTAGGATATAATCTGATGTATGACACAGTTGATCTATCTGCAACCATAAAAGTGGCAATAGCAGAAAAGTTCTTTTTGTTTTTGAGGAAGAGGAGTGGGTTGTTAGACAGAATTTTAAATGATCAATTAATGATTATATGCACTGGGAGTAAGGTGGCAAATAAATTTAAAAATGAATGAATGAATGAATGAAAATGAATAAAACATTATGTATGACTAGTGATTGCATATATTTCTCAATCATAAATAGGAGAAAAATGCAAGAAAAGTATCAATTCTGAGATCACAATTGTCTAACAAGTACACAATGTTTCTTTTTCTTTTTTTATTCTTGTGTGAAATCCAGAAAAAGCCAGAAAAGATAGAACATGAATCCAATCAATGAAAATTGTAAAATAAATACTCTTACTGGCATGATGAAGCAGAGAATCAGTTTAACCTAGTGGTTAAAGCACCAGGCTAGAAACTGGGCACCAGGTGCAATCAAAATAATTTCGCGAATAAGACAAAGCAATTTATTTATTATTGATAACCTATTTATAAGAATCTAAAAGAACTGGCAGGTATGGGTTCACTAATCCAGCCTATGTTGTTTCCTGCCCCAGAGTAACTCCATATTGCCATGCCGCTTTTCTCCATGCTCTCCTTTAGTTAGTGATTTTCCCCAAACTGGGACACCATAAATTTTAGTCCCACTTCAGCATGAAAGACATCTGGATCACTTTGGGTCAACCAGTCTCTCAGCCCAACTCCTCTTGAAGGGTTCTTGTGATGGGAAAAATAGGAGAAGGATGGAGTATTAGATATATTCAGCCACTTTGAATTATTTATACAAATAATAAAGTTGGGATACAAATAAATAAATGAATAGATAAAATTTCTCTTTTAGTGACATGTTGGAAAAATACCCTAATTCAATTTAAATCCAATGTTAGATCCAGTGGATATGATAATTACTCTTACATTAAATGATTTTCACCTTCTAAAAAAATGCATAATTCAGTGGAAACATTTGAAGGAGTTCTGGTCAGACAAGGCCAGACCAGGAACAATGGATGGAAACTGAACAAGGAGAGATTTAACCTGCAAATAAGGAGAAACTTTCTGACAGTGAGAACAATCAACCAATGGAACAGCTTGCCCTCGGAAGTTGTGGGAGTATCATCACTTAAGATTTTCAAGAAGAGATTGGACTGCCATTTGTCAGAAATGGTGTAGGGTCTCCCACTTGGGTGGGGGGTTGGACTAATGACCTACAAGGTCCCTTCCAACTCTGATTATCTGTTATCTGTATAACCCAGAACACTTTGGGGTGAGATATTATTCATCTCTGGGGCACCAGATCATCGAGTCTCTCTTTATTGTGCTTCCATGAATCACATAAATACCTCCATCCAAATAAATTGGTTACAGGGATATAAAATAAATCTGCTAAGTATTTTTGCGGAAGCAGATTTGTGTGACCTGATGAAGAAATGATGTCCATATTGAACAGAGTCTTGTAGCATCCGTCTTTCTCTGAAAGAGGGAAAAAAATGCACAAACAGGCATTTTAAAATGCCTGTGGAAAAAAGAGCAAGTTTTAAAGTTGCATATGCAATATCTATATATGGGGCTACCGTTTTATCAGAAGTGGGTTGTGCAATAAAAATTTTAAATCATGGAAGTTCATATTAAGAAAATGAACATAGGCAATAGACATATTTAAAAAGGATCTTAAGGGAGTTTGATAAAGTTTACAGGATTAGCACTAATTATGCGAGACACCACAAATGCCCAAGAGAAGTCCATATACGATTTACGAGAAGGAGTGTCTGGGATATCATATATAGGATGTCAAGAGATGAAACAATCACATATAAAGGTAAAGAAGTATTGATTCTCAAACAAATACCAAGAAGAGTAAGAGAACAAAGATGAGACTACAAGTTCTTAGCAGCTTACTTAAATCAGAAAAGAATCGTATTTAAATGGCTAATCCCAGAGGGGATGTTAGTTTTTTGGAACGAAAAGAAAATTAAAATAGACTCCATGGAAAAGGCCCAGGAATTTTATGAGCGATTGGTAGGTCCAGAAGACCAGAGCAGTAAGGAAGGACTGGAAACAAACTCCCAGGAAGATCAAGGCTATCATAAGAACAGAGATGGAACTTTAGGAAATCAAGGAAATACTCATCTACATCAGGAGAGAGAAGAAAGTAGGACACATCTTCAGGCACAAGGAGAGACCGGAGCCATTACAAGACAAAGAGCAAAACAGAATTAATTAAGTGGAAGAAGAGAAGAAACTACTATAATATAATTAATATAAATGGTTTAAATTCAATGATAAAAAGGAAAAGGATAATAGCTAAACTAATCAAACCAAACGCTGATATAATATGCCTACAAGAAACTCATATAAAGAAAACAGATGAAAAATACCTAGAATGTCCGAAATTAGGGAAGCCATTTACTGCACCAGCAGACATGGGGAAAAAGAAAGGGATTGCAGTATATGTTAAAGAGGATTTGAAAGCAGATTTAATATGGTCAGATTCTGAGGGAAGAACTCTGGTTTTGCAGATCTGGATTAATTCCATCTCAATTCTCTTAGTGATAATCTACACCCCGAACGGAGATCAAAAAGAGTTTTTTAAGCATCTTTATGGAAAAAATAGTAGGATTGGAAAAAAGAAATATTTGTATCATAGGAGACTTTAATTCTATTGCTGATTATCAAAAAGACCACAGTAATGGGGGAAAGATCAAAAGGGGGAAAAGAGAGCTTCCCAAGATATGTATGGAAATGGTGAAGGAGTTAAATTTGATTAATATATGGAGAAGATTACATCCCAAGGAAAAACAATTTACATTCTATTCAAATCCTCATCAAATATGGACACGAATTGATATGGCATGGATGAATGGGGAAATAGCAAATGAGATAAAAGGGATTGAAATTTTACCTAATGAATGGGCAGATCACAATCCAATTCAGATAATATGGAAGGGTAGGGAAAAACCCAAGAAAAGATGGACATTAAATACTCAGTTAATAAGAGAAAAAGAATACACCAACAAACTCAAGGAGAAATTAAATTATTTCTTAAAGGAAAATGATAATGGAGCAATTATGAAACAAAACATTTGGGATGCAATGAAGGCCGCAATAAGAGATATAACAATCTCTTATAACACCAAGAGAAATAAGGAAAAATACACCCAGCAAAACAAATTACAACAAAAAATTAAGGAGTTAGAAACTCAATTACAGAGTACCCCAAAGGATTCAAAATTGCAAAATCAGATAATAATAACTAAACATAAATTGAATTTAATTGAACAAGAGAGAATGATTATAAATTTGAATACAACTTGGCAAACTTATTTTGAGCATGCTAATAAGCCAGGGAGATGGCTATCATATAGACTAAAAAAAAAAAAAGGAAAGAAAAGAGATTGATATACCAGCTAATAGATGGAAAGGGGGATTTTCTACAGGAGATAGAACAGAAAAAAGAAATTGCCCAAAAGTATTTTGAAGAGTTATATAAAAAGGAAGAAGTTAATGAAGATAGAATAAGAAACTATTTAGATGAAGTGAAGGATAAAGCAATTGGGGAAGAAATGGAAGAATTATTAAACAAAGACATTACTTAGTTTAAATTGAAATCAGCAATAGAGAACCAGAAAAATAATAAATCCCCAGGACCAGATGGGATTCCAGGGGAGCTATACAAGGCAATAGCAGAACAAATAGGACCTCTTATGGTGAAAGTTTTTAATGACCTCTAATTGGCAGCCAGGATGCCGGACTCATGGAGGGGGGCATTGATTTCGCTGATCCTGAACAAGGATTTAGATCCCCGATATATATATAATTATAGGCCGATTTCACTGTTAAATACTGATTACAAAATATTCACTTCTATTATAGCAAGTAGACCAAAAAGAATGTTAAATGAGCATATATGTGAAGATCAAAATGGATTTCTCTCAACCAGACAAATCAGGAACAATTTAAGAATAGTACTAGATGTCTTAGAATTTTACAAAGCCCACCCTGAAAAACAAATTGCACTTATGTTTTTAGATGCAGAGAAGGCCTTCGATAATTTTAATTGGCAATTTTTAATCCAAAAAAAATTATAATATGAATTTAGGCACCAAATTTGAAAATATTATAACAACCATTTATGATACACAACAGGCTAATATTATAATAAACGGGGAATTTACCTGCCCAATAAAAATAGAAAAAGGAGTCAGACAGGGCTGCCCACTCTCACCCCTGCTCTTCATATTATCATTAGAAACATTACTAATGCGAATTGGACAGAACACAGACATAAAAGGATTAAAGGTTAAGAAAGAAGAATATAAGTTTCAAGCGTTTGCGGATGATATGATTTTTTTCATTGAGGAACCAATAGAAAGAGGACAAAAACTGATGAATGAATTAGAATAATTTGGATCAGTAGCAGGACTTAAAATTAATAGGAAGAAAACAAAATTAATGGTTAAAAAATTAACAGAAAAACAGAAAATAGAACTAGAAGAAGTTATGGGAATACAACTGATAAAGAAAGTTAAATACCTAGGAATATGGTTGACAGTACATTGTAAGACACTTAAGGAAAATAATTATCATAAATTGATGCAACAGGTAAAGAAGGGTTTAGAAACATGGGGTAAGCTGCAACTTTCATTATTAGGCAGGATTGCTGCTATTAAAATGAATATTCTTCCAAAATTCCTATATATATTTCAGACGATCCCAATCAAAGTACACATTTTTTTTTTGAAGAACTTAATAAAATAACTGTAAAATTTATCTGGCAAGGGAAAAAACCTAGAATAAATTTAAAGGCAATGCTGGATATGAAGAGAAGGGGAGAGCCGGCTCTTCCAAATTGGGAGTTTTATTATAGTGCAGCCTCTTTAGGATAGTTGAAGGAATGGGTGAATTTAACCAATAAGATAATATTATTCTTAGAAGGACATTACTTGCAGAGGGGGTGGCATGCTTTTTTTATGGGATGTAGGGAAAACTAGCCAGAAATATTTCCACAGACATCTAATCAGAGACTCATTATTAACTAATTGGAAGAAAATACGGAAAAAACACCATTAAAAATACCAATTTGGATTTCAATAATGGCGATGATTCACCCAAATAATCTGGATATCACTAAAATGATTAAATATAAGGACGTATTGAATACACAAGGAAATTTGAAATCGCGGCAAAAACTTCAAAAGTGGGGACTAAAAATTGATCAGTGGGCATATCTTCAAATTCAAAGTAGATATAAACAGGACAAGAAAGAATTCGGAATTAACAATAAACTCCAGCAATTAGATAAAATTTTATTAAGATCAGGCAAAAAAAAAAAATAACAAAATTTTACAATTATTTATTAGTAGCATTAAAAGAAGAAATTGTAAAAGGGAACATGATAGCCTAGAGTAGGAATATAGGATGTAGTATCACCATAACGGAATGGGAAAAGGTCTGAGGTAGAAATAATAAAATTACAAAATTGGTAGCATACAAAGAAAATGACTATAAAATGTTTTATAGAGGGCACCTTCCTCCTTCGAGATTAGTGAAGATACACCCCAATATGAGTCCGAATTGCTGGAAATGCAAAAAAAAAAAAAAAAAAGAGAGAGAGAGAACTTTTTTCCATATGAGATGGTCCTGTACAGAAGCTCAAAAATATTGGCAGAAAATTAGAAATTGGCTGGAAGAAATGACAAGAGAACAGATCGAATTCAAACCAGAGTCTTTTCTGTAAGGGATCTTTGATAAATAAATATATAAAAAAGTGAAATATATAATAATACACATTTTGACAGTGGCCAGATTGGCTTTTGCACAATGTTGGAAGCAGCCTCATGTTCCATCAGAGGAGATGATCATTCAAAAAATTTCAAGTTGTGCAGAAATTGACAAATTAACTTTGGCATTAAAAAATAAAGACACTTCAATATACTACAACAGCTGAAACTGCTGGTAGAAATGGATAGACCAAAGATAGACTTTACACTAAAAGTCAGAAGAGGATAGGATAAATCCATAGTAGTGATACACAGATATATGTAAGGATTAGGTGTGTGTATATGGCATAAAATAAGGATCAAAAAGAGGTCTTATAAACTGTTGAAGATGAGAATGTTTTTAATTGTTTTCTATTTTTTTCTTTCTATTTTCTTCTCCCTTTCTTCTTTTTCTCTCTTTCATTTATGTACGTGTTGTTGGTTTGTTTTAATTGTAAAATCAATAAAATTTATTTAAAAAATAAATAAATAAATAAAAAGGATCCTGGAGGTAAGCATTAAAAATCTATGAAATAAATTGTGAATAAAAATGAGGAATAGACAAATTAATGTTAAATGTGTGCATATACAGTACATATGCACAGTCACAGGACCAGAAAATTATTTTATAAGGGCAAGATTGGAGAGAGATTCTGATTCATAAAATTCTAGTCACAATTTTGGGTGTTGAATTGGTTTCTTATGCTAAGCTGATATACAATTTTCCTTTGACTTCTGAAAGTGGCTAAATTGTTCCTTCCCTTCCCTTCCCTTCCCGTAATATTAAAATTCCTTTGTGATTTTTTTCTAGTCTAGCCTGGAGCCATGGGAGACTTGCTGATTTTTACTTGGCAGTTTCCCTTGCTTTGTATTGACTTCTGAGAAATAGAAGTGATTTGCTATGCCTTATAAGAGGAGTGTTTGCATAACTGCAAAACAAATCAGTTCGTTAATTGCTTTGTCTTGATTTTGTTTTCAATCAGTTAGTTTATTGAGTTAATTTGCTTAGTTGCAGAGAAGATTAAAGTTTACATAAATCTGACTTTGTCAAAGAAGAAACTATTTTAAATTGCCCCAAATCAATGGAAAACTCAGGAATGTGCAAGGGAAAGAATATGAAAGAAAGCCTATTGAGTACAATTATAATACACACTCAGATGCAATCAATATATGATTAATTATATTTCATTCAAGTGATCTATTCATGATTGCTGCCAAAAATGGGGTTCCTGTATCAAGCCTCTTTTTCTGGATAATATTTATTATAAATGAAGACAGTTCCCTTTTTTGGTAATAATTCCAATAAAAGTTTTACATAGAGTAAAAGATAATGCAAAATTTTAAAAAGCAAGAAAAATGCAAGAAAGCAAGCATACACACACATATTCCCTCCCTGCAAGAAAGCAACTTTGAAGGGAAACCCGCAATAAAATAATAAATGTAGGCAAAATCTGTGTATTGAAATGTTCATATGTAAGTTGGGAAAGCAGAGACAACAGCACCCAGGTTATGCTGCATGCAAATATTTAAGGCATTTTCACTGCAATGTACTGATACGTGTTTTCTTGCATACTCCTTACTCCTAATGCAAAGGGCCATGTCTTCCTGCATATTAAGGAGAAAATTTCTCTGCCTGTTTGGTATGTCCCTGTTCTGCCCATAACTCTAAAGATGAAATCAGAAGAAATCTGATAAGTTAAGAGAAATATTATGGGTGCTCATGAAAGAAATGTCTCTGAGTGATGCTGTAGCCTTGAGGTGGAGCTCTCATTTCAAGATCAGGAGGCTGTGAGTTTGATCCTAGGTAGAGGCAGTTATTTCTCACTCTTGGCACAATGAGAATACATCTGCTGAACAAAATTTCACATTGGTGACAGGAAGGGCATCCAGCCAATAAACACTCAGCTCCATTTTAGTTGCCCAGATTCCACCTCACAAGGGATTTTGGGGTCATTAAAAGAAGATGAAAGAAATGTCTTTAATTTGAATATAGCCCCCACACAAAGACTTTTTGTTACTGTAAAGACTTTCTAATAGTCAGTGGCCTCTTCTGAATAATGTGGGTTATGGGGTGATTTTGATAGAATGAGTATTTGCAATGCTCAACTTTTGTGGATTCTATTATGAACTAATTTAATCTACAACTCTTAAATTGATTTGCTGATTCCAACTCAATTATGCACTAGAGATGAACCAGTTCTCAAGTGAAAAAAAATAATATTTAAAGACAAGTTGTTTCAAAAACACCGAGACATACCTAGATACATGTACTGATATTTTTTATGGAATGGAGACAGATTTAGATTAAGGTGGATATTCAATTGAAAGTTTTATTTAAATCCATATTATTAGGATGAAAACACTCCTCAAACTGCAATACAATCAAATTGCATGCACTTCAAATTTAGTTAGAAAATTGGCTGGAAAAGTGACGGCAGGGAGCAAACTAGGAGATCATTAAAAAGTACAAAAGCAAGGTCACCTTAGATGCAAATCTAATTAGAACTCTGATTGCCTAGCAACCAGATGGAGTCTAGGAAGTTTGTCCTTTTTTGTGTTAGGTTTACAATGAGTATTCCAGGTTGAATTATTCATTCAGGTTTTATTGTGAACACTAAAGTTTGCTAAGTTCTTATGGACACAACCAACTAATTTAGAGAGTCTACTAACATTTTGTTTCAAGAGATGTTTGTTAGCGGCAAGCTGATTCTATTAATGATAGTAACAAATGGATAATAAAAAGATGGCAATTCACCTGTAATCAACCCATAGCATAGAGCTTTATTAATATCAGTTTTGTATTCTTGCATCTAATGATCCCAAGTATGATTCACTTATTAGAAATAGCCATTTATTTATCATTTTGCCTAACCTATCCAAAACACTATTAGGAAGTGCAGTGGAATAAATGATTCTATTTTTAAAAGCCCACTGCCAACAGTGCTTTAATGACCAATTTCATTTGCAATGATGGAAAAGGGGTAAACTGCTCAGTTTGGGAATGACTGAGCCCATTTCAGCTTGAAACATCTAAACATTTGTTTGGGGAGGGGGGCGCAGAGCTTTTGCAAATTATCTTGACAAATACCCAGTACTTGTCTTTTTAAAGCAATAGTTGGCATCTGAACTCACAATTCACTACCTAATAACCAACACCAACTATATTAGCTTTAAATATTCAGTCATATTTTTTTTACAATTTTATTTAATAAATGTTTAAATATTCAGCCCAAAATATTTCATTTTGGATTATATTTTTTAAAAATATTTAAACTAGGAAAGATATTATGAAAGGCCTTCATTCACACATTTTCTCTCTCATGACATGAATGTCTATCATACCACAACAACATTTTTACACAGTGGAGAAGATTTTAGATGTGTAGTTAGAGGAGAGAAAACTGAAGACCTGTAGAACAAGAGCTCTAATACCTAACAACCAGTGGTGGCCTGTTGCCGGTTCAGACCAGTTCTCGTAAACTGGTAGTTCCGATGATCAGCTAGCTCCATCCACCTGCACCTGCCCTATCCTGCCCGATATTTCTGTCTTTTTCAGTTCAACTGATTTGCGTGGCACAGTGGATTTCCGTGATTCAGCTGTTCTACTTACTGGGGATGCCTAGAAAGTAAGCTGTAGAGGTTCAAATTTGTGTTTTTTGCATGCTGCACACACGCTCACAAAGCCAGTTGTTAAACCGGTTGCAGCCCACCACTGCTAACAATGGATGTAATCCAATGGATTTCTTAGCAAAATGTCTCTGTTTTTAACACTTTGGAATAAGAATTTTTAAAAATGTGTGAAGCCATGTTATTTCTTTCAAATCCCAACATGTGAGTAACCACAACACATGCCATTTAAACTTTTCCAGAGTGGAGAAATCTAAAGGTGTCAGTGAAGCACAGAGAGAAAGTTCCCCAAACCCCAAAAATTTTAACCTTAGACTGTCTACTATTGACCTTACCCCTTTCCTAAGAGGTCTGTAGGGGGTGTGAATAAGTGCACCAACATGCCTATCTTCCCTGTCCTATTGTTTCTTTTATTTTTTCTTATATGTACCCATTTCATGTATGTCATCTTGTCCCAGTGCAAAAGTTCTTCTTTCAAATCTCAGAGAAAAAAAAAAATACAACTAATTCTGTAGTCTAAGCCCAAATACTTACAGCTGTTTTATTTTTTTTCCTTTTGACTTTTTCATTATCATTTGCATTATGCCTCTCATTAATCCTAGTTATTATTTCAATAAATTTACAATACAATAAATTTTAATTAATTATAGTGTTAATGGCTTTTCAAAACAACTAGAATAAATGATCTTAGTTATGCAAAACCAAGAATGATAGAATCTGTGCTGAGAGGGATGATTTAAACTGTCAAATCTTCACATATTACAAGAAACTTGAAGCATCTCCAACACATGGCTGTCCAACTTCTGCTTCAACAAACTCTCAGAGTTTGTTGAAACTCTGCTTCAACAAACTCTCTCTCCAACTTGTAATCATTTTTTCTGCTACCGTTGTTGTTGTTATTATTGTTGTTGTTGTTATTATCATTATCATCATTATCATTATTATCGTTACTGTTACTGTTATTGTTATCATTATCGTTATTGTTGTCATTATCATTATCATTGTCGTTGTTGTTGTCGTTGTCGTTGTCAATCAGCCAGAACCTACACTGTAATTTAAAACCATTCTTATCTTACTCTAAGTAAACAGAAAACAGTTCTTTTCTATGGCATATTTCCAGGTGCTACCTTAACTATATTCCTAGTTCATCCCCTTAGCCTTTTCTTCAGAGTCAGTTTCTGCTCCTGAACTTCTTTGCTTTTCTTTGCACTTCCAGTTTCTTTATTTTTTGTCAAGTGGAAGTCCTAGAAGTGATTACAGTTCTTGACTGCCAATGTAAAATATGGCAGAACTACTTTTTCCTGTGATTTAAAATCTTTCTATAAGTGGACCCTAAAATTGCATTTGCCCTTCTGGTTGCCAAGTCATCCAACCAAATCATATGTAGCCAGCTAGAAAGTGCAATTTCAATATGCTTTTCATAGACTATTACCAAGCAGGGAACTGCCCACTACATCCTTGTGTTTTTGATGCACTTCCCCTAAGTGAAGAATTATGCATTTGTCTCTATTGACTTTAAATCCGTTATTTTCCAGTGCTGAACTGAATTTGCCTCTATTGACTTTAAATCCATTATTTTCATCACATGATCCTAACCTTCCAGGATTATTCTGAATTTTACATTTGACTCTTAGTATATTAGATACCCTGCTTATTTTGTGTCTTAAGAAAATTGAATAAGCATTGGCTCCATCTCTTTCTCAAGTCATTCATAAAAGAGTACTCAGCAAACAGTTTAATTTTACAGCATCTCATTTGATTCCTCACTCTAATTTGATGAGAAACATTTGACAAACATGGATCCACCTAAAAACTATAACATTCAGCCTATACTTACTATCTATCTATCTATCTATCTATCTATCTATCTATCTATCTATCTATCTATCTTTCTATCTTTGTGTAAAGGTGCCTTATAGTTAAGCTTGGTGACTAATGATGACATCTATTTTTTATAGTTCATTTATACCCAGCATATTCAGTCATGAAGCCAACCATTTTCTGGGGAACAATAAAGCACTGATTTCCCACTGATGTCTTCTGGGATGATGGTGGTGATGATGATTAACTTTCCAATATAGCCAATGCCAATAAGTTCCACCTTGCCACCTATGGATGTTTGGTCCA
This sequence comes from Hydrophis major, assembly GCA_033807585.1. Taxonomy (NCBI): domain Eukaryota; kingdom Metazoa; phylum Chordata; class Lepidosauria; order Squamata; family Elapidae; genus Hydrophis; species Hydrophis major. The sequence goes on along the minus strand of CM066330.1, from coordinate 99,245,206 downwards.
CATTTTACTGCCTTGCTAATCAAAGTGACAGATGATTGTTTGTTAAATGCTTCGCTCATTCCTATGTCCATAGCATTCCCATCAATCTATTGCAGAACTTACTTGAAAGAAAACATGAGATTTATTTGACACGGGTTGCTCTTTGTCAATCCATGACACCTTGCATTGTTTTAAAGGTAATCACATGAAGAAAATCTATCTGCAGAATATGGTAACTAGGGATCAAAAAGAACTTGATGGTTCATCATCACCACCACTATCACAACAGATCCATCACTTTGGGATCTATTTCAAAATTTTCTTAGGTATTGAAGTTAATTTAAGTGGTATGTAGTTCCTTGGACATTTCTGTTTAAAGATGGAATTAATCTGGAAATTTAAGAACACAAATTTAGGAACAGTGCAGTGCAGTACTGCAGATTACTGGCGCAGTGCAGTACTGCAGATTACTTCTGCTGACTGTTGGCTGCCTCCAATTTGGCAGTTCAAATCTCACCATACTCAAGGTTGACTCAGCCTTCTATCCTTTCAAGGTGGGTAAAATGAGGACCCAAATTGTTGGTGGCAATATGCTGACACGGTAAACCGCTTAGAGAGGGCCATTAAGTACTCCAAAGTGGTATATAAGTCTAAGCGCTATTGCTAACACATTGTGCTCTACTCTAAATACAGAGTCCCCTGATTCTCCACAGCTTATTCTGGCCCTATTTTCTGAGGAAGGAGTGTGATGAATGCTGAATATGCATTGTGCTTTTTGTTCATTTGTGTGTTCTCTGCTTTGTTAACATGTTTTGTTTAAAGGAAATGGGAAAATCACACTTGCAGAAAAAACTAATGTTGTTACTAATGTTTTAATCTTTTCAATTTTGAAATCCTTAGGCAGTTGCTGCTAATAGAAATAATTAATTTGCTATGTATTAATTCTAGAGTACATAAAAATAATGTTCCACACTTCCAAACAAGAGAGAGAGAAAAAAAGAGAGACAGAGGAGAAGGAAAAGAGACTGAATTTTATTAAGATTTATCTGATGGGTTTTCAGAATTGCTAATGTGTTATCTAACTGGGCCACACATGGACCTCAGTGATGCTAGTCTAATTAATTCCCTTTGGCATTATTTTGCAGACTCAAATATAATACTATAATGCTTGTTATTTTTACCTCCCTGGAGCTAACTACCACATTGACTGAAAAGTAAATCTAATATAGTAATTTCTTTCCCACTTCTAACATCTACATCTCTTTGTTAATAAGTCACTCATTTCAACATATAACCCTGAAGCAAAGATAATCTGTCACCAGGCATTACCAAATAGTTTTGTGATAAAGGTGCAGCTAATATATAATTAAAATGAAGAGAAAGTGAACCAGCAGAAATATCAAGCATCTTTAAAAATCTTTTACTTATGCCAGGGAATGTGAATTTTTGTTGTTTTTAATGGATCATAATTCATATATGTTTTATATGAAAACAACAATGAGGTTTTGGGTTAGGCATTGAAGAAATACACTCTTTGGGAATAATGTGTGCTTTTGCTTCTCATCCAGTGAGTTTCCTTGCTCCATTTTTAGAGCCTCTTAGGAATTCTTAGGCATCAAAGAATTACAGTCTTTGGGAATAATTTGGACTATTTCTCCCCATCTGGTTAGTTTCCATGTTCCATTCTTAGAGCCACCCCAATGCAAAGAAGCTTAGAGATATGTCCTGAACTGCAACTAATAGACAATACTAGCCATCTACATTGCATACAAATAAGATATGCATTGTGATTTGCATATCTTTTGTGTGATCCAAAGATGAAAACCTTCTTTGATTTGTGGGCTAAAAAGTCCATAAGTTCTGTAGATAGAACCACAATTCTGAATTTGATCTGATAAAGAATTACATTATTAGGAATATTTTTTCATATATAGCCCATTGGAAGGAAATAAGAAAAAGAGGACAAGTGTGTTGATATAGAATGCACCTTATGCATTGTATTTGGAGCCAAAAGATGAACTGAATTTGACTGCATATGCTGATGCAAGTTTTGCTACAGACATAAATACATGAAAATCTATATCGGGTACTGCTGTATTATTGGGAAAAGAATTGATTGGATGGAGATCTATTAGACAGAAACATCTAAATTTGTCAACAATGGAGGTTGAATTCTCATGTTTGTCTTTATTATGTATAGATTTAGTTTAGTATAAACAATTATTGATTGATATAGGAAATGATGTAAAAGATCCTATTGTTGTTTATGAAGACAACCAATTAGCAATACAGATGGCTTCAAATATTGCTGTTAAAACAAGAACGAAACACACAGATTTAAGATATTTAAATGTGAGACAATGTGTGCAAAATAAAATGATTAAGCTGGAATACTGTATGTCAGAAAACAATATAGCAGATCATTTTACAAAGCCCAAGGCTCTATAAAGCATAAGGCGTGCTGTGAAGATTATGGACTTAGAATGTAAGGTTGTATATATTGTCTTACACAAAAGGGGAGAATGTTAGGAATATGAGTCACCTAACAGCTATTTGGGTTAGAAATATATAAACCAGGATAGATATTTTAGTACTATGTCTTTAAGAGATTGCAAAAACTGCAATTGGGTGTGGTTTTTCAAACGGCCATAAGATGGAGCCAGAAACCTGGGTTGTCTTAGTCTTTGTCTTAGTCTCAGAAGAGAGTGTGTCTGAGTGTATCTCTGTTTCCTTCTGTTGGAAAGTATTGCTGTTGCTTCATTTCTTCTAATTGACTGATATTACTGGATTTAATGTAAGTCTGATACTGAACTGTTTTTTGACACTGGACTTTGATATTTGGATTATCCCTGGATAGGAAAACTGACTGATTTACCTGTGAATGGACTGCTTTTGGACTGCTTATCTTGAACTTTGCTTAAACTGTCTGGAAGTAAAAACCTACATTTACTGTACAGTGTATCTGTGTACTGTGTGTGTATTATTCAAACACTACTCTCAAATACGTCTCCCTGTATGCGCTCATTCTCCTAATGGGGAATTACCTTAACAGTTACCTTTGTGCTTATAGATGGTAAAAAAAAAATGGTTTTGACAAATATGACATCTAACACTTTAATCCTCAGAATATTAATTTTTTTGAATTGGTGGGTGTATAAGAAAAATTACTGAAGGGTTCTTGGTGGTCTCTGAGTTTCCCTCCCCCCTCCAGACATTTCATTACCCAAACTACTGGAAGGTAACATCATCAGTGCTAATCCTGATGATAATACCTAATTTGGGTAATGCAAGAAAGCAATGAAGCTTAAAGAGAAACAAGGATTCCTCATTTAAACCCTGAGCTACAAATATTCTCCTTTACTCAGTGGTGGGATTCAATATTTTTACTAACGGTTCTGTGGGTGTGGCTTGGGGGGCGTGGCAGAGGAAGGCTACTATAAAATCTCCAGTCAGAGGTGGTATTTGCCAGTTCTTTGAACTACTCAAATTTTGCGCTACCAGTTCTCCAGAACTGGTCAGTACCTGCTGAATATCACTTCTGCCTTTACTGGTAACAAAATTATTAACTAGTCTAAAGATAGAGCAGAAAATAAAAAAAATCAAAGGACTACCACCATAGACACCTAGAAAGCAAGAATTCAATTAGGCATATCAAGTAAGCAAACTATACCATACTGCTATAAGCCTTAAACCATACTGTAAACTTATTCTGTCAAAATGGATAACATTCATGACATTTTATAAACTCTGCTATATTATGTCTTAATTTATTTTTTCTTAAAATTAATTTATGAAATTTAAGTCTTCAAATGGTATGTTAGAAGTAAGACTCTGGCTGACCATTGTAGCAATTTAATTAACTAAAAATGTGCATGCAGAAACAAACATAAATTCCAATTAAAAACCAGAAATATGAACTGCCAAAGCTTCTAATCTATGGATTAATTTGTTAGGAAGAAAGTTATGCCCTCCCACTATTTCATATTAAAAAAGGACTATTTTGGATATTTTTAACCCTTTTTTTGAAAAAAAAAAAACAGTAATCACCTGCAGTGCTGACTTTTTGTGATATTGGAATATCAAATATAGCAACCCTATCCATCTCTAATATTAATTACAAATGATTGCAGTAATATTTTAGTTAACTTAAAGCAGCCTGTCTCTTCCCTGCACTGATTGAAAAGTCAAAATAACATTTATTTTGTTGGTTAAAGACTTATTAAGGAAATTAAAGTGCCCTATAAAATATAATTAACTTCAGAATGTCCATCAGCAGATGCAGCTCATGAAAGGACATTCTTTATAGTGTTAGGATGATGTCAGGATGAACACTTACCTGGGGGAATTTATTTCATAAAAAAGGATACAGATCTAATTTCTTAATTCAAATGTATAGTGGGGTTGAGGGTTTCCTTTGTATATCTGGGGTGGTTGGGGTTTTCCTTTAAATCAGTTTGTTTTTTACTCCTTGCAACTGCCTGAAAAAGATTTCTGCAGCAATTTTATTAGAAAGGATTGTTGGAAATGGTTTGACATTGTCTCCTTTCTAGGGCTGAGTGACTAGGCCAAGGTCACCTAGGTTGCTTTGTGGTTTAGGCAGGAATAGAAGTCATGGTTCCCTAATTTTTAGCCAGATGCCTTAACCACTCCATCAACTGGCTTTAGACATAATTACTATTACATATGCATAACTACTGTATAACACTCAAAATATGACTTTCCCACTTCCCTAATTATCTACTGACCTTTTCCATTGATTGAAGAATATCTGATGGATTTATCTCAAATATGTTTTGTCTTTTTTTTTTTAAAAAAAGGCAACTGGACTGATTTTTTGACAGCAAAGAAGAAAAAGTTACTTTGCTTCCCATCCAGGAAGCTTCATCAGTTGTACTGGATGGTCAGGGAGACTAAAGGACAGTTACCAACAGTTGAGAATAGATGGTGGGGGGGATGGAAGGATAGGTTCTGACAGTATGCAAGAGAGAATGGAAGGGTTGTGTTATTTTGCAGTCATATGGTCTTAACACTCTCTGAGAGCTGTTGAGGCTACTTGGGGTCACCTGTCCAGTTGCCTTAAAAAAAAAAAAACAGCTTTGAGACAACTATGACCTGGATGCCTGAGAATCTTCATAGACATCTGATGGATTTATACACTTCTACTTTTTCAGAATTCATTCTTTTTCACTGACTTCTTCATTTGTATTCTTGCTCAACAAGTACACAGACACACACAGAGAGACACCAGACAGAACATACAAACTCTTGTCTTTGAGAAGGTAGTGTTTTCCATTTTCTTCCAAGAAGATAGGTAGATAAAATGGTCACACTTTAAAAGTGATTACAGGGGAAATTTTCTGTTAAAGAGAAGAGATAAATAGATAATTGGAAAAGAATAGACAAAAGATACAAGTATAATGATTTTAAAATAAGATGAAATAAACAAAATATAATTAAGAGAGTGAAAAGAAGGGAGAAGTTATATAGAAAATATAGAATGGTAAATAAGATAAGAATGGTGTATAAGGTGAGCATGAATTTGAATTAGGTCTGTAAAAAAAGATGTAACCTGGGGCTAAGCCACTTTCCAAAAAGAAGTTTTATGTTTTATGTTTTGTGTTTTGGTTAGCTATGTTTGATTGAGAATTAATAAAACCTTGGAGAAATAAAACTAAAGGGAGAAATAAAGAGAAATTTGAAAAAGACATGTACAAATGATAATTAAGAAGGTTCTATGTTTTTATGTCTTGTTTTATGTTTTGTATTTTGTGTGCTCATGTTTGATTGAGAATTAATAAAACCTTGATAGAAAGAAATATAATTGAATAAAAGTGAAGGGAGAAACAATGAGAAATTTGGAAAAGATATATATGTGTTTAAATGGAAATGTGATAATTTGGAACTATGCTGTATAAAACAATGTTTTATTTGCTTTGTTAAAATCTATAAGCAGCTTTTAGAAAGGAGGTTTTTTGTTTCTATGTCTTATGCTTTGTTTGTCAGAAGTTTTATGTCTTATGTTTTGTATTTTGTGTGTTTATATTTGACTGAGAATTAATAAAACCTTGATAGAAAGAAATATAATTGAATAAAAGTGAAGGGAGAAATAATGAGAAATTTGGAAAAAGATATATATGTGCTTAAATGGAAATGTGATAATGTGGAACTATGCTGTAAAAATAATGTTTTATTTGCCTTGTTAAAACTTATAAGTAATTTTCAGAAAGAAGGTTTTATGCTTTTATGTCCTATGTTTTGTTTGTCTTTAAAAAAATCAATAAAATTTGTTTAAAAAAAAATCAGTGCCAAGCTTGCATTCTGCCTCTTGGAAGTACTTCCCAAAAGGACAGTGCCAGATATCACTAAAGCAGTGAAAATAGAAATAGATAGAAAAAGAAACCATGACGCAGGAAAAAAAATTCAAACACAATAGAAATAATTAAATCACAACAGTAGCTGTTCCTTGTTAAACCAATTACCAGAACAAATAGACACAGGAACTAACCAGATTTCTCAATCCAGTTTCTTTTTAGGAACAGAGATTAACCCTTTTCCTTCCAAACAAAGCTGAATAAGGAAAATTATCCCATCCATAAACTCAGGATTAAACATAACCAAGCACAGAATTAAACTTCACCAAAAACCAGTTTTAGATCAAAACTTAGAAAGGGTATGTAAACTCATGTTTGAATGTCAATCTTTCTAGCTAGCCAAGAAGCCTTGCTGAATGTCACTCATCTTGGTTCCTTGTCATTAAAAGCTTCTTTCCGGCAGCTCTGCTTTTTTATTCAATTATTTCTTCAAAGTGTCAACTCCAACAGGGGAGCATTTCCTCCCAACTGCAGTGTAAAAAGCTTAAAACAACCCTTCCCCTTTAAGAAAATCAAGCTGTCAGGTTTCCAAGTGGCTACACATATGTCAATTTCAGGCTCCACACAAGCAAAATACCAGCAGAGGAGGGAACAAAAAACCTCAAGAGAAGCTCCGGAGACAGGAAGTCTAGTCCTGCCAAGAATGTAACAAGGGTTAACAGAGAGGCAGTTTTTGTAAGCAAAAACACCAGAATGTAAGGAATGTTTTCCTTACAGGATTGGGCCTGTAAAGTGGGGAAAAAAAACAAAAGGAGATTTCTTCTAACAACTGGTTCTCCGAACTGCTTAGAAAGTTAACAACCATTTCTCGCGAAAAGGTGCGAACCAGTTGAATCCCACCCCTGAAAACAACTATCATTACCTGCAACCAGTGCTGGGATTCTACCAATTTGGACCAGTCCAGGTGAACCAGTAGTTCCAGTGAACATCCCTCCACCCACCCACTGCTTTTTCTTGTGCTTTATTTCCTGGGTTTTTAAAAAGCACAGCTAATTGCCATGCTTCAGCTGTTTTAGTTACTGGGACTGCAGTAGAAAATAAGTAATGGAGATGAAAATGGGCATTTTTAAATGTAGAGCATGCACGCAAAGTGCATGTTTGGTATGTGCACACTCACTGAACCTCTTGTTACACTGGTTAAATCACACCACTGCCTGCAACTTATCTTCTGGTAACAGCAATTTCTTTTGGAACAACATCTTTTTTTTTTTTCTTTACCTCCATACCTCAATATAGGAGGCCAAAGAATGCAATTGTAGATATGGGGTATTTACCTTGGATATGTGTAGGACTAGATGGGCCATGAACCTTGTACATGTAAAGCATCAAGTATCCTATAATAACTGATTCTGGGGTTAGCTTAAGACAAACTATGCATGAACATGCTCCACCAAAATTATGGTCTCCAACAGCCCACCACCCATGTATTGTGGTCCTGTGTTTTGGAAACCCTGAAATAATTAATTCAATTAATAGAGTAGTATACTATATATTATTACTGGGACAGATCCACCATGATTTTGTAGTTACCTACTATACAATCTGTAGTTCAGAATTATCTGCCCAAATCAATTTGTTGAGAGTCCCTCATGTTATTGAAACAAAGCAAAATAAAAAAGAGTGTCAAGATAATGAGACATTTCTTTTATATTAAAAATATTAATGTTAAAGCAATGGCACATCTTTGAAATTCCAGTGTTATTGTAGAAAAAAGTGAGAAAAGATTAAATAATTATGGGGATAATATATATTATTAGTAAGATTTTTTTTTTTTTTTAAGTCTACATTTCATTTAAAGGTAGCTTTTGTACTGGTAGCAAAATATAGCACAGGTTATTAAAATGACCACATCATTTTGTAAATATCAATAAAAAGGAGCACTGTTCCATTTCACATGGAAAATGATTCATCTAAATAAATCATATTTTAACTGGTCAGATGTATCAATATTTTTCATCTAAAACAACAAAATTGCACAAATTATAATGTACAGGGTTTTTTTCAGCATTTTCCCTGGTAAAAATATAACAACATCTTTTTTAAAAAAAGATAAAAATAGGGTCTTGCAGAAAAATAAGATGTAACAATGACTGATGACCTCCTTCTACTGGTCTATGATAGAAAGCCTCCTCACATATTGCATTACAGTATGGTTTGCTGGCTTGACAGCCGCAGGCAGAAAGACAGAAACGATGATGAGTACAGCACAAAAAAAAATATGGGCTGTCCCCTGACCTCACTAGATGAAATTGCTAGGACTTAATGTCTTAGCAGGGTGAGGAAAATCCAAGACAGGTCAGCACTCTTCTACCATCAGGCAGGAGATACAGAAGCACAGCCAGTCGAAGGAACAGTCTGAAAAATTGATTTTATCCTTGGGCTGTCAGACTTCTGAAAGCAACATAATACCACAACTATTTAGTATGATAGACTTGCAGGGCCAGCACAACTTGCAATATGTCTATACTGGTGCAATGTCAACCACATATATGTATATAGGATTGTCTGTTAGTATGATCCACTGCAGAGGTGGCATTCAGGAGGTTTTGACCAGTTCTGGAGAACAGTAGTGGAAATTTTGAGTAGTTAGGAGAACTGGCAAACATGGCCTCTCACTGGCCCAACCCCCATCTATTCTCTGCCTTTTGAGTCCCAGATGACTGGCTGAGTCTTTTTTTTGTTGTTGTTGCTCTGCACAGGAGAATGGAGCTGGAAAGCAGGTTAGTGGGGTGGGGAGGGAATGGGGATTTTGCAGTATTGTTCCCCTGCCACACCCACCAAGCCACGCCATGCCCACCAAGCCACACCCATAGAACCAGTAGGAAAAAAAATTGAATCCCAGCACTGATCCACTGGATTAGGATTTTCTTTCACTTACAAATTGAGATATATTCTGTGTTTGGGGGGGGGGGTTGTTGCACTAAGGGAGGCTCATCCAATCTCATTGTACATATGTTGTGCATTGACAATAAAGGTTTGAATTTGAATTTGATAAAAACTCTTTAGTCCAGCTTGACTTCTGGTAACTCAGATATACCCATGAAATGATCCTAACAACAATATGGAAGATGATTGCTACTGACTTTTTCCCAATTTATTTCCAGTTTCCCAATTTGATCTATAAGCCTCGGATATTTTGGTGCTCATCATCCAAGTATTAACTAGATCCAAACATGTTTAGGATGTTTTCTATTTTGTTTTGCATTTTTGAGAGCAGTCAATGTCAAATAAATGTAATTAGATTGCTGAAATAATGATTTAATGTTGTATGCTAAATTAATTGTATATAGATTACATTTTAGAGATCGAGCACTCTGAACTAAAAATAAATATTAAGAACAATAGAAGTCTGGAAACATTTTGTGAGCCATGTCCCAGGCCTCATGTTTTCTTACTAAAATTCTGGGAAAACATAGATTTGATGCTCACCATAATCAAATTACATCTGACTTTTAATATTTGCCCAGTTACACCATCTACAAGGTTCAGTCTTATGATTCTTCATTTGAATTGAAAACCAATTTTTAGGGCATTTATTTTGATTCTATTCTTCAAATGATACATTTCATTTCCTATTTCGTTACCTTCAGCCCTCACAAACAGATTCCTTCATTCAGATAAGAATCATACTTTTTATGATCATTTACTTCATGACTTACTCGTCTAACCTTCCAAGTTGCAGTCTTCTATATGCAATGGATGTCACTAGATGCACTCAGACCTATTGACTTCCATTAGTCATTGGAGCTTTGATTAGTTTAGGCTTTAACAAAACTTTTGTTAAAGAAGGCAAATCACATGTAAACTTAGTTACTAGCCCTAATGGTACCATACCATATGCGAATGCCATGTTAAGTAAGTAAGGAACATAATGGATAGTGTTGGCAAATTGTGATTTGTATTCCACAAACACAACCAAAATCCAATTTTGTCTGAGTCTATGCATGCTATGATCTTCAATCTAAAAACGACTTTCTTCCTTCCTTCCTCCCTCCCTCTCTCCCTTCCATACTGGTTCAAATAAATAATTTCACATGTATAGGAAAACAAAGAGAAAAATAGGGTTCTATCAGGGGAGTTTAAATTGTGGACAGGTAAATACGATAGCGTTGACACTAATCCCAATTCTAGAATTGTGATGGAACCAGAAGGAAGGCTATGCAAAGTCTTGCAGCATTAATTAACAGTAAGAGGTTGTTTACATGAAATTTCATCTTGATACCCTGTTTTAGTAAAAATTTATATTCTGCTTGAAGGCCCTTCCAAATTAAAAAAAAATACAACTGTAATTTCATTATGAGCATTCTTAATTTTATTTTGCATGCATCTGTTTTGTTCATATGTTATGTGGGTTAGGATGTTTTTATTGGTTTTCCCCTTTCTTTTTGTATATATTGCCTTCAGCCTGTTTGGGAATTTATCATACATAGATCTTTTCCTAACTACAATGTTGACTAAATACAAAATGTGCATCTTGGTATTGTAATGCAAATTCTGCTTTTGCATACTTGCATCACGATATGGTAAAAAAAGATGTTCCCTTCCTGTGGACAACTAGGAATCCTTGACATTGTATCAGCAGCTATCATTAATAACTAATCCTTGACCAATAATTACATTAAAATGTGCTCTTTTTTCAGAGTTTTAGAAAGTCTGTTACATCTTCTACTATTCTATTCCTTGCCCTCCCCTCTTGGAATAGCCCTTCTTATGCCAATAATAATATCTGTAGTCATTAAGTATGCAGTGGTTAGAAGAAAATTCTTCTCAAACAAGTTTTTTTTTTGTCTGTTCTCTTTTGCAAAGCCTTAAATTGTCTCCAGGATGCTAATAACCTCATCACAAAGCAGCAGTCTTTAAAAAAATGAGTTCAATATATGACACAGGTGGGACACCAGCAACTTTTGGCCTTGCATAAGAGGTTTTGTATTATTTGAAAAGTCCTTTGCAGGTGATTAATGCAGACTTCTAGAAAGAGCAAAGAATCTACTTTTGGGACAGAAAGAAAAAGAAAAGTGAGGCCTAAGGGTGTGTATGTGTATTTGCAGGGGGTGGGGGTAAGATGATCAGTTTTGTCAATTTAGCATTGACTTCAGTATGGACAATATTGTTCAACTTGCCTATCTTTGGTTTAAAATGCAATCCTAATAACATATTGTTCCTGGGCTACTATGACCAAAAGATTATATAAAAGTATGGAAGATGAAAATCTATTTAAAAACAACAGAGAATCCTATTTGTTTTGTAAAACAAAAAGTATGTATTTGCATCTTCTTCTATTTTGGGAATTTCAGTAGAGGTCAGAGAATAGGTATCCAATTATTTATATTGCAGCAACTTTCTTGTTCCTCCAGATTTGAATATTACAACCCTTTCCCTGTATTTCTGAGCAAGTATACACTTGACTTGGTATATTAAACCTTTAAAACCTTTATTTTCTTCCCAAGGTTCTTTATATAGGTAGGAACTGCAGTAATCTGTCAAGTTTGATTTTTGGATGTAAATATTTCTCTTACACTGATGTACATAAATTATTCTAAACCCAAAGACTGACAGTATATAAAAATTCAATCTGACAAGAATGACCTTTCCTAGTCTTTTCTTATATACATTTCACTTTGTAGAAAGGAGGGTGGTTGTGTGTTTTTCTCTCTGTGCATTTGTGCAATTTGTACCTGGATAATCTAATGAAATATGAGTGCCATCAAGATGTGGAGAACATTAATAACCAGAAAGCAAGATTTATTTAAAGGAAAGTAGCCTTTAATCCCTTCTCAAGATGTGCATATACTTAGATATCAAAACAAGGCAGCAAAATGGAAGTGAGATGGATGCATAAACAGCAATATTGCATAGGCATTTGTGTCCATTCACTGTCAACATAAATGTATCAATCAGCCATTACAATGCACATCTATTTGTGAAACTCTTTCCCCTCCAGGGGGAGGTTATGAGAATGGATTATGTGCAGAAGCTATTTGGCAAAAGGGGGGCATCTGAGACATATAGTGGGTATTTTGTGTGCACCTGAAAACATAAAAAAAAAAAATCCAAAGCTCTGAAAAATAAGGTTTTGCCAACACATATATTAATACAACTTACCAACAAACAATTTACAGAAAAGTCTAACTTTGAAATTCATTTAATTCCACTGCATTTTACAGCAGCTTTCTCCAGTTCAGTGACTACTGAGCTGAGCTAAGCAATACAAAAAAAATGTGATTTCAAGTTCATGCTATTATCTAAGACAAGAAAAGAGCGAGTAAATGCTTAAAAAACAAAATGATTCTTATGCCCTTATCCTCAATCATAATGTAAAGTAAAAGCTAGCAGAACTTTTCAGGAATAAATATTCTGAGATTGCAACTTTGCAATGGGTTCCTACAGTCAGTTCTTTGCTACCACTAGCTTCTCCAGTAAGGTGATCAACTGTCCTTCCTTAGGGAGGACAGTCCTTCTTTTGTAAGTTCTGTCCTCTCTCGAAAAGTGTCCTCCTACATGTCCTCCAGCTTCGATCAAATATGGAGATTTACAGATGTAAATCTCCGTATTTGATCAATGCCAATCCGATCCGTTGTGTGTGATGTGCCTTATTTGTATTTGAGATAACAATTAATCAAGGCTTGGTACAGAGCGGCGAGATGCAATTATGAAACGCATGCGCTCTACACAGGAGAATTTGTTTTACAAGAGTGTGACAAGTGCACCATGCACAAGAGTGTGCCATGTGCAAGTGGCTTTGGTTTTTTTCTTCAATTTATTTGTGTCCTCCTTCTCATTGTAAAAAAGTTGGTCTCCAGCAAAGAAGAAATGACCAGTAACTTAGTTAATAACAGGGCTAGTGCCTTACTATGAATAAATCATGTTCTGTCTAATGTTCCACAACCAATCTACTTTAGTTTGGTGGGAAGTTGTTCCCACTCATCCTTCAAAGAACATAACAGTGTAATTTAAAGGAGTTAAATGAGAGGAACCGGTATTCACCTGATCTTCAAAGTGGTTAAGACATGTAGCTGAATGTCCTTTCTGTAATTGTAGATTAATCTCTATAGCCTCCCTGCTTCAATTTAAACCTAAAGGGAGACATCATGAAAAAACTGATTTTCCCCCCTTTTTGCTTCAGAAAATTTGGTCAGATAGGAAACTATAGGCAGAGAGATGGAGAGATCTATTAAGGGAATGGGTATGAGTCAATGGTGGGATTCTAATTTTTTTTTTACTACCGGTTCTGTGGGAATGGCTTGGTGGGCATGGCAGAGGAAGGATACTGCAAAATCCCATTCCCTCCCCACCCCACTAACCTTCTTTCCAGCTCCGTTCTCCTGCACAGGGCAACAAAAGACGACCCAGCTGATCAGCTGGGATTCAGGAGGCAGAAAATAGATGGGGGCGGGACCAGTCAGAGGTAGTATTTGCCGGTTCTCTGAACTTCTCAAAATTTCCACTACTGGTTCCCCACAACTGGTCAGAACCTGCTGAATACCATCTCCGGTATGAGTGTTAATCACATAATTCAAAATCAGCTAAAATACAACCAACATATATATATTTAAAATAAAGCAACCAGAAATAATCCTAGGAATGAGGTGCAAAAAGAACAGCAAGCAAATAAGATGAACCAATCCTTATTTATCTATCTCTAGTCTATATGTGCTTTAAAAAAAAAAAACTTTTTGCTTTTGGACAGTTACCTCAAGCTTCATGGAATTATGACTTTGAAAAGAAGTTAAAAATTGGCTGCCTGGCTGGAAGAACATATCCCAGTGAAACATTACATTGCAAACATCACAAAACCATGCATGCACATCCCCATGAACAAGCACCTGCAGGTAACTTGGACACCACCTCCCTTCTATTTTTGACCCCTTTCATTACATCTGGAAAAGTATTCATTAACGAGAGTGGTTTATGGCTCCCTTCATAACCATTTGTAGCTAGGGGAGTTATTGGCTAGTTTAAAATAAGACTCTTTCTTGCAGTTCAGATAAAAATAGAAGAAGAAGAACAAAAATGAAGAGTGCCTCTGTTTAAATCACCTTAAATGAACAAGAACTTAGCACAAGCATAAAAAAGGAAGTAGAGTTATTTTGAAAAAAGTGGAATTGGGCTGAAGATTATTTTCATGTTTGCATTTTCCCAGGGAAAAAAGATGTTTTGCAGAACACTTAGCTACCCCCAGTCCTCTTCCTTAAGGTTAAGGGCTTATATTCAGCTTATGAATATAGGTACTTTAACATAGGACCTGCTAGTATTTCATTTTGGAAAGGTGACCTGGTTTATGTAGAAGAAGTGGCAGAACCTGGGAGTGGAATTAAAAGAGGGATCAGCCTGGAGTTCCTATATGACAACAAGCAGACTAACTCCCTTTGAATTCCTTGAACTTTTATCTAACTCCAAGCAAGTGCTAATCATTATTTGGTATGTGTGTGGTGGCAGCCAAAAAAGCCAATGCAATGCTAAATTGCATTAGCAAAGAGATACAATCAAGATTAAGTGAAGTACTAATAACACTCTATAAAGCTTTAGTATGACCACACCTAGAATACTGCATCCAGTTTTGGTCACCACACTATAAAAATATGTTGAGACTCTAGAAAAAGTACAGAGAAGAGCAATCAGGATGACTGAAGGCTAAATATATATGATGAATGGTTGCAAGTACTCGGCAGGGCTAGTCTAATGAAGAGAAAGATTAGGAGAGACATGATAGCAGTGCTCCAATATTTGAGGGGTTGTCACAGAGAGGAAGGGATCAAGCTATTTTCCAAAGCACCTATAGGCCAGACAAGGAATAATAGATGGAAACCAAATAAGGATAGATCCAACCTAGAAATAAAGAGAAAATTTCTAACAGTGAGAACAATCAACCAATGGAACAGCTTGCCTTCAGAAATTGTGGGAGCTTCATCACTGGAAGCTTTAAAGAAGATACTTGATTGCCATTTGTCAGAAATGGTATAAGATCTCCTGCTTAGGTGGGGGAGTTGGACTAAATGACCTAAAAGGTCCCTTCCAACTCTGTTAATCTGTTAATTATTTGAGAAGGTTCCTGTATCTAGGTTGTTTAGCAATAAATCAATTTACTTGTACCTTCACATGTGGACCTGATCTTTTGCACCTGATAATTTCCAATATTTAGATAGATAGATAGATAGATAGATAGATAGATAGATAGATAGATAGATAGATAGATAATCTGCAATATATATCTTGCTGTTATCTCAAACACCTGCAATATATACAATGTTTTACTTGCCACAGAACAAGAAAAGCAAAAGATATCCTTTCAAACCACAGTCGTTACCCCTCTGCTGATGGAAAAAGTATCAGAGCCCTCCAGCTTCTACATAAATCTTTTTCCATGGCATTTTTGTCACTGGATACATTTAATAAAATCCACCAAACATTCATGGCAGCACATATTTTAAGTGTTGATATCAGATAAGAGTTTCGCCAAGTAAAACAATCAGTTACACAGTGTGATGAAGGGAATCTGAAAATACAGAAGCACCACTGCCTTATTTTCTTACAATGTCCCATGATGCCACAAAAAGATAAAATGTCTGGCTACTTCTGGAAAAGAACTAAAGAGTCACAAAGGTGTGGTATAACCATAATAATGCATTTTTATTCTTTTAAAGCCATATAGAATCCAATATATCCATCTTATGTGCAATAGGCAGTTAGCTGTAACTGTATTATGACAACATTTTTTCCCAGAAGAGTGATTTTTAAAACATACTTAGTGTTTCACACAGTTTTTACTATTCTGTAAAATCCAGTCCATGTGATTTTTCTGAAAGGACAGTGTTGGCCAAAGGGATGATCAATGGATGGGTAAAGGATATGACTAAAGCCTTGGAAAATGGGGTTTCTTTACTGCTCTCATTGCTATTGTAATATACAGCACATGTTTGAAGGCATTCAATACAGCTCATAATAAAACATAAAATATAAACTCTGAAGCACAGAACCTATATGCCTCAAATATCATTTAGGCTTTAGAAAGACTAAAACCTATTAGTCACATATTGTAGAGAACTTGCACTGAAGCAGCAAAACTAGTACTTTTCTTTTTTTCCTTTTAAAGGGAAAAAATGTTCTCCAGAACACCAAGGCCTCAAACAAGCCATTAGGTATATTTTCCCTTACTTTCATCTTGCCTGCATTTTTTTAATGCCTCTATCTACATAATAGTTCTGAAAGTCATCCAGGACAAAGACTGTAGTCATACTGCATCATGCATTCCTGAGGTGCTGAGCATTTCAAACCGAGATATTTTTTCCCCTCAAGGCTGAGTAGATACACTTAGTTAGCATGATGAGGGTTGTGCTGGTTATTTCTCTGCCCACTTTGCATTTTTAGTAGATCAAGCCTGCAGCAATTACTTTCTTCTGTGCCTGAAAAGAAATTGGACTCCAGAAAGTGACGTTTTATTCCGAGTGAAATCCAAGAAAGACAATTTACTTTAACATTTTTTCTTCAATGTTATTCTCCTTCTTCACTGTGATATTGTGGGATGCTACTGAGGCTAACTACGATATGCTTCTTTCTGTGATATGGGAGGGGGGCTCTTTATGATGAGAGGATGGGCTGCTTAATCAGAGCATCTCCTTCACTTTAAAGATCTGTGTACAGGTAAGATATAGGAAGATGAGATATTTTGTTTTATTTTAAGAGAAATTAATAAATTACTAAAATTGTTTATACTTTTTTTAGGATGAATGGGGAAATCATTTCTTTGTATGTTTCTTTTCTTTAATATATTCTTAATTTTCTACTTTTCATTCATTCTTCTTTTTAGTTATCTTTTAATTGTGTGTATATATAGTGTCCAGAATGTGAACCAACAGAACCAAATTACAGCTGCTGAATGTCCATTCAAGCAAATAAGAAATAAAGTGTTAATAAAGTCATTTCTGGATTGTGCTGCACCACTGGTTGTGACAAATGGTGGACCATTCAGATTTGGACCTATTTTGGACTTGGGGAGCACAAGGAAATTTCATGGGAGTAGGCTAGACTGATAATTTCATAAGGCAGTGGTAAACATATTGCGAAGAAAATTGCATGGATGTTAGCATATAGAGAACAGGGAATGAGCTCAAATCAAGGTTGTTGTGAATGAATAAATGTGTTAATAAAGTTATCAAGAGCTTGAAGTCAAGTGGCCCTGCACTTCTGATTGGCCGTTAATGGCGACATCAGATTGGTCCGTTCAGGTGAATCTGATTGGCCATTAACGAGCCTCTCCCATTGGTTAACGGAGCTAGCTCTCCCAGGTTTTCATTTGTTGAATATTTAATAAGTTGCCTATATAAGGAGGGCTGTTGCAGCCATTGAGCTGAGCTGTCACACCATGTTAATAAAGAGTTTTGAAGTTCACTATTTCACCGGCTCGTCTCCATTCTTCGCGCCCACGCTCAGTACTTAACACTGGCAACGAGGGTAGGATGTGGAGACGTCGGAGCTGACTGAACAAGAAGAACAATAACACGTGGCTGAACGCATAACGGTGGAACCATGTCCGGTGGTGTCATACCACCCGCTCCATTCGACCCAGCGCAAGAAGACTGGGACTCTTATATGGATCATTTCCAAATGTTCTTGGAAACCAACAATTTGAAGAATGCCACTACTGGAAAGAAACGGGAGGTATTCCTAATGCATTGCAGGCTGACCGTATTCAAGATGGCCAAGGCACTAGCGAAACCGGCAGAAGTGAAGTCTATGGACTGGGACGTCCTCGAACCTCTACTGAGAGCCCACTACGCACCAGTCATTCCAACGCTCGTCAGAAGGCATGAATTTTATCAAAGAAGTCAACAGAAGGGCGAGAGTGTTGCCAATTTCATAGCGGATCTCCAGAATCTGGGAGGCCTATGTGGGTTTGCCAATCTCGAGGAAGCCTTAAGAGACAGAATAGTTCTGGGATTGGATGCAGCACACATCCAAAGCAAGTTGATGGCGAAAGCCGATGCTATCGCTGAGGCTACTGCAGCAGAAGCAACCAGGAAGTCGGCTGCCCGAATGCGCCGCAACCACGCCCCAGTTCACCAACCAACCTGCGAAATTTCACCTAAGTCAGAAGGGCAGCTTATAACGGCCCACCACGAGGACCTTTCTTCATTGTCAGACAGCGACGAAGAAGAGGTCCATCAACTGAGGTCTGAACGGGACCAACGCCAGAAATCTCAATATCAATGAGCTGGTTGTGGGGCAAGCCACCCACGATCAGAATGCAAATTCCTCGAAGTGCTCTGCCATGTGTGCGGGAAACGAGGCCATATCGGATGGGTCTGTAGAAGCCAAATAGGACCCAGCCAGCCCTCGAGGGGGGCTAACTATCGCCAACCAACAGGAAGTCGTCCTGTAAGGCGAGAACCAGTGAACCACCAATGGAACACCACTCCTACAGAAACAAAACCATAAACCGCCCCACGAAGCAAGAAGAGGCTTACCAAACTATCACGATCAGTCACGCCTCCTCTTTGGATGCCAAGAAGATCTGAGTGAAAGTGGCTATCGAAAACCAGCCCTGCGTGATGGAAGTCGACTCAGGATCGTCTCTCTCGATGGTTTCATGGAAGACCCTCAAGCAACTCATCCCTACCGTCTGGCGACAAGATCTTCGATTCCAAAGACTCATACTCAAAGACTATCAAGGGAATCGGATTCCAGTCGTAGGATCCAGTTGAGTTTGGGTATCGTTCAAGAACCATACAGCATTCCTACCCCTGACTGTGATCGACAAGGACCGGCCTAGTCTGCTTGGTCTCCAATGGTTCGCTCCGCTCGGAATTGAGGTGGCAGGCATTCACCGAATCGGTAGCAGTAACTGGGAAGAGGACCTCGTCCAAGAATTCAAGGACGTCTTTGCAGAAAAACTAGGCGAGTACAAGGGGACCCCGATATCATTTAACCTCAATCCCAAAATAGCTCCCATCCACTTTAAGCCTCGTCGAGTGTCATTTGCCCTTAAACCAAAGATCGATGAGCAGCTTGATAAATTGATAGCCCAGGGTGTGTTAGAACCAACCGATCACTCTCCCTGGGAGACCCCAATCATTACACCCATTAAGCCGGATGGTTCGATAAGAATTTGTGGGGACTACCGAGCCACCCTGAACCACGCCCTTCAACAAAATACATATCCGGTACTGGTGGTGCAGCACCTTCTCCATTTCCTGGGGGGGCGGAAAAGTCTTTGCTAAACTAGACTTAGCCCAGGCATACCAACAACTGCCGGTAGACAAAAAAACGGCAGAGGCACAGACAATCGTTATGCACCGAGGTGCCTTTAAATGTACCCGACTCCAATTCGGAGTGAGCGTAGCCCTGGGAATCTTTCAAAGTTTGATGGAAAGACTATTACAAGGAATAAAAGGCATTGTTCCATACTTTGATGATGTGTTAATCGCTGCACCTGCCCCGAAAATTTTACGAGAACGCCTGAGGTTGGTTCTCCAGAGATTCAAAGATGCAGGGCTTAAGGTTAAGAAAAACAAGTGTAAACTATGCACTGATCGTGTCGAATTTTTAGGATATTTGATTGACTGTAATGGCATTCACTCTACTAATAGCAAATTGAGGGCAATCAAGAACACCCCAAAACCCCGAAATAAAGCCAACCTCCAGGTGTTTCTAGGCCTTATCAATTTTTATAACATTTTCTTGCCGCACAAAGCAACCGTAGCCGAACCCCTACATCGTTTATTGGACAAGAAAGCAATCTGGGTATGGGGACATAGAGAAGAGCAGGCGTTTTGAAATGTAAAAAAATTATTGACTTCTGACGCTGTACTAATGCAGTACAATGAGACTTTGCCGTTAACGATCACGTGTGATGCATCACCTTTTGGAGTAGGCACCATTTTGAGCCACGTTTTGCCAAACGGTAGTGAAGCCTCTGTTGCCTATTTTTCAAAGACGCTTTCAAAAGCAGAACGCAATGACAGACAGATTGATAAAGAAGCCCTTGACATTGTGTCTGCTGTCAAGAGATTTCATGAGTGTGTGTACGGCTGAGCCTTTACTATAGTGACTGACCACAAACCTTTGCTGGGAATAATAGCGGGAGATAAGTCAACCCCCTATATATTATCTCCCAGAATGACTCACTGGTCAGAATTCTTGGCTGCCTATAATTATCGACTGCAACACCACCCGGGGAAGGCCATTCCCCACGCCGACGCATTGAGCCGAGCACCGCTTCCAGAGACCATTGATGACCCCGCACCTACAGTGACAACGTTGCAGATCGAGACACTTTGAACAACGCCATTAACAGCCCAAGATATCGTGATGGAAACGAAATGCGACCCCACTTTAGCACGAGTTCTCAGTTGGGTCGAGCGCAGATGGCCATTGGACCAGATACCTGATGACTACGCCCCATTCAAGAGTCAACAAATGGAATTGTTTTCACAAAAGGGCTGCATTAATCTGGGGAGATAGAGTCATTGTCCCAGAGCAACTACAATGAGCAGTACTAAGAACCTTGCACGATGGCCACCCCGGCATTGTGCGCATGAAAGCCCTTGCACGTAGCTATGCATGGTGGCCAGGCATTGACAAGCAAATCGAGACGTGGGTCAAAGCTTGTCACAAATGCCAGGAAGTAAGCAACGCCCCTCCAAAAGCGACCCCAACCGAATGGGAAACACTGCGGGGACCCTGGTCCCATATTCATCTGGACTTTGCGGGACCTACCAAAGGCCACACATTCTTTTTAATAGTAGATGCCTACTTGAACTAGCTTGAAATCTGTGAAATGAGGAATACAAAAACCGAAGCGGTCATCAAGAAACTAGACAGACTATTTACAACACATGGATTACCAGACGTTCTGGTATCCGATAACGGACCCCAATTACTGCATTGTCCTTTGAGCAGTACCTGGCAGACCACGGTATTCGCCATGCGCTGACTTCGCCGGGGCATCCTGCGGCCAACAGAAGGGCCGAGCGCATGGTACAATTCGTCAAGAAAACACTACACAAAATGGACTATGACAATATCAAAGAAAAAATAAACCGGATACTCCTTTTGCAGCATATCACTCCGCACAGTGTCACCAACAAAACTCCCGCCGAATTGCTAATGGGGCGGAAGCTCCGTTCCCACCTCGGCCAACTACACCTAGCGTACGAACCTGAGAAACCACACTGATCCAGTGGGCGATGCCATACATTCCAGGTAGGCAACTTAGTATTCGCTAAGAACTTGTCGGGCGATCCGTTGTGGGTCGAGGCGACTGTGGTCTGAGTAACCGGGCCCAGTTCGTACCTCGTGGAGTGCCACGATAATAGACTATGGAAGCACCACATTGATCAGCTATGATCAAGGCTACAGTCAGGAATCTCCGAGTCCCCTGATATCCAAACTGAGGGGGGAGGAGATACAGAGGAAGATGAACTGGGAATAGCAGAAAGTCTTAACGATAGACACGACGGCGAAACTGAAACACGTGAAGAAGAATCGGGGATGGGAGTGAGCTCGCTTCATGGTGATACCGAAGATGTTGGTGACAACGAGAATTCGAACTCAGAGTTAGAGACACCCCTTTTGCCAGATAACGACCTACCTCAACAAGATTGCAGCCAAATACCAGGTGCAATACAAAAATCAAATAGACTAACAAAACAACCGGCCTACCTCAAGGACTACGTAACTGCACCCTGTAAACGGAACCCGGGGGGAAGGGGTGTTGTGAATGAATAAATGTTTTAATAAAGTTATCAAGAGCTTGAAGTCAAGTGCAGGGTTCTGGCCCTGCACTTCTGATTGGCCGTTAAAGGCGACATCAGATTGGTCCATTCAGGTGAATCTGATTGGCCATTAATGAGTCTCTCCCATTGGTTAACGGAGCTAGCGCTCCCAGGTTTTCATTGGTTGAATATTTAATAAATTGCCTATATAAGGAGGGCTGTTGTAGCCATTGAGCTGAGCTGTCACACCATGTTAATAAAGAGTTTTGAAGTTCACTATTTCACCGGCTCGTCTCCATTCTTCGTGCCCATGCTCAGTACTTAACAAAGGTAGTTGATTTTTACTTTACCAAATTAGAGGTATGAAGCAGAGGTGGTATTCAGCAGGTTCTGACCAGTTCTGGAAATTTTGAGTTGTTCGGAGAACCAGCAAATACCACCTCTGACTGGCCCCGTCCCATCTATTCTCTGCTTCCTGAGTCCCAGATGATTGGCTGGGTCTTCTTTTGTTGCCCTGCACAGGAGAACAGAGCTGGAAAGCACGTTAGTGGGGTGGGGAGGGAATGGAATTTTGCAGTGACCTTCCCCCAGGAGTGGAGAGGGAATGGGGATTTTGCAGTAACCTTCCCCTGAAGTGGGTGGGAATGGAGATTTTACAGTATCCTTCCCCTGCCACACCCATCCAGCCATGTGCACCAAGCCATGCCCACCAAGCCAGCCCACCAAGTCATGCCCACAGAACCCGCAGTAAAAGAAATTGAATCCCACCATTGGTATGAAGGTGTGTGTGTACTGTATGTACACACACGCACACATTAAAAAGATAAACAGACAAAAAGGAATAGTTTGAATAAAAAGCTCAGGAAAGAAAAAAACATGAAATAAAAAGAAGAGATAAAGAAAGAAGAAAAAGATTCTACAAGTTTTGCCATCTATTCTCCCATTTCTAAGAATAAGAAATGTAAAAAAATGTCTGAGTCCTTCCAACTTTTGAGTCAGACTTGTGTTTTCACATATAAAAGCAAAGTTCCACAAGATGTTTCAATTTGTTTCTCCATTAAGCCCAAAGCAAATGCTTCTGGTTTCAATTGTACATTTATTTTTAAAATATTCTGCATCAAAATACATATTTCATTCCAATATTTTCTAGCTTTGTTACAAATCCGTCAAATATAAAAAACTGTTATCTCAATTTGTTTACATTTTCAACAAATATTTGAAATTTCTTTATAAATTTTTGACAATTTATGCAGTACAGGTATTAATGATACATTATTATATATTTAAAAATATGTTGATTTTAATTCACTGAAAATTTCAATCCTTTTTGTCCACATACTTTCCCATTTGTCCAATAGTACATTCAAATTTTTGACCATTTATCATACAATATTTAACATTACTCTTCTGTTTGCATTTTCAGTAAATGTTTGTATATCTTACTAATAATATGATCTTCTCCCACCCAAGAGTTGTTATTGAGACATGTTTTGACTTATTATAAATTCCTTTCTGGCCCTCTAGTATCGGAAAGGATTTTTTAAGAAAAAAAATACATAATAAAATATGATAAGTCCTTCAAGATACTTTGGAAGATGAAAAGGTGGACACATATTATGGCAATTTTCATCCTTCAGCAGCACAGAGGAAGCAGCTCTGATTTCAGAAAACCCTTATTTCAGTTGAATGATGTGAAAGAGATAGTATTTTTCCCACAGCACACTGTTAACAGTATCCTCCCATCTGCATGATGCCTGTGTGCATTTAATTACCTTTCTTATTGTCATCAACACTAGTAACATCAAGAAATGTGGCCTCCTTGGGAAATCTAAATCTCTTAAGCACATGTCTGAATAGAAAAGAAAAGATAAAGCAAAACAGAATATTTCTATCAAACTGAGGAAAAAAATACTCAAGGAAGTCTCCTGACAGATAACAAGATGATAAATTTGGTGGAATTTATAACTTGGGTAGAAGGAACATGGAAAGGAAGAAAAACAACCAACTTTCTGCTCTTATCCCATGTGCCTTGAAAAACAACAAGGGAGGAAAAAATGCTACAATGGAGGGCAGGAAGTGAGGCATTAAACATTGGTATTTGTTCCATAATATTATGCCACAGAGAAGGACTGATTCTTTAATTATCCGAAGTTTCCAGATTGCTGATGAACAGAGTCACAGAACTGGAAGGAACTATTTATCTCATTGAGGACAAGTCCTGCTGAGGGCATCAATCTAAATTAAAACATCCCCAACAGATGGATGCTTGAAGGGGATTCTCTCTTTTCTCGGAGTATTTGGGCCTATTGTCAAATTGTTGTTACAACCAAGAAAGCTCTGATTATTTAATGTGCCCACCCTTTCAGAATATTATTTCTGGTCCATTCAAAATTATTTCTTTCCCAACAATAGTGCTATCAGCATATCTGATAAGCATTCCATCTACCTCATCAACCAGATCCTTAATAAAGAATATTAAAGGTATAGGACCTAGGACTAAATGTTATATATTGTTCCACTTTAATGAGGAACTCTTGATAAGGATTTTCTGATGAATTTTTGAGCCACCTATGTATCCCCTTGTCAAGACATCTATCCTACACTCAAGTAGCTTGTAATTAGACTATCTGGTGGTGCTTTTTCAAATGGTCTGAAAGCAAGGTATATTACATTTAGAATATTCCCACAATCTACAAAAGAAGTTATTTTAGACAAGATAACTAAAAAAAAAAGGGGGGGATATGATTAGTCTTCAAAACTTGTCACAAATCCTTGTTGACTTCTAGAAATCATTTTCTTGTTTTTGTGATGCTCATAGATCTGTTATCTGTTGTATAGCCTTTCTAGATTATTATGACAGAACAACTGGTTCATAGTTCTTCTAGTTTCTATTTTGAAAACACATTTTAACTTCTTCTAGCCATCTAGCTCTTCACTATTCTCCAGAGTAATACATAAAGATTCAGCCAGATAATGGGAACTTTTTTCATTTCCCTTGAATGCAGTTGACTGAGGTCAAAACAGAAGAAAAATCATTATTTGAAAAAGTTTTAAAAATGTGATTTGCTTTTAAGAAACATGCATTAGGAGAAATATATAAAAAAACATTTAAGTCACAAAAAACTTGGGATTTTTTTCCCCCTTCTTTTGTATTTTTCTTCAACTTTTTTCTTTTTTGCACATTTTTGCTGTCTCTCTTTTTTCTGTTATAATAGCTTGTATTAATTAGCTTTTGATTAAAAAATGTTTTAATAAAAATCTTACACAGAGAGAGAGAGTATGTACAAGAATCTTGTGAAAGTGAATGCGTTGGTTTTTTTTTTAATTGCAAACATCATATCCCTGTATTGTCTTTTCTACCAAAGAACTGAAAAGTAGGCAAAAAGTAGACATCCCTTGCTGCAGACAATCAACATAGCCTTTTTTAAAACAAAATTAGGTACATCTTTTGCTGACCTTTAAAAATATTTTAATCCCCTCATCACACATGTCTAACTACAATAATACAGCACATTGGATTTAGAATTTTTTTTAAAAAATTGATAAGGTTACTGAACAAAATAAACAATTCTGGGATAAAACCAAATGTTCCCTAATGGGACATTTACTGGTCAAAAACAGAATAGGAATAAACAAAGAGTTACATAAATAGCAAGTGGGAACCATAACAGTCTGTCCTGATATCCTATGTTTTTAATTTGTACAGCAACAATCCAGATTTAGTGAGAAGTTGCTGATAACATGACACCATCTAAGTAAGAGATTTTGTAAAGAACTATCAACATATCTCCAAATTGTGGAAAAGGAATATTGAAATAGTAAATTAGACTTAATGTGAGTCTAATAAACCTAAGAACACTGGTTCAGTCTTTCTCCAGTTGTTTCTAACCATTCAATCCAGCCTGGCAGAATGGGCAGGTTCTGGGTTCTGTTGAGCAGAGAATACCAGCTTCAGGGTTTAGGAAGCATGTCTTATCTGCCATAGTGTCTGCCTTATGAAATATTCTGTCTTGAGTGATAAGGATGGCCACAATCCTTCTGGACTTTTGTAAGCCCCTAAAAAACAGGTTATGTGCAGGGGTGGGATCTGACCGGTATAACTACTGGTTCAGTGATTTACTTGCTGCCTGTACAGCTGAGCAGCGCTGCGTGCAGGTGCGCAGCAGTTGAAAAAGCACTTCTTCCCTGCTTTTCCACCTGCAGCTATGCTGTGCAAAGCAGCTAAAGTTGAAAAAGCAGGAAATAAAGGTCAGGTAAGAGCCCAGGTGGGTGGTGGGCCAAAACAGCAGCAGACATAAAACCGGTTCTATGTCTGCTGCTCTTCAGAGTTATCAGTTCTACAGAGCCGGACAGAACCGGTAGAATCCCACCCATGGTTATGTGCCCAAGTATTTGAAAGGTCCCATCTTCTGGTTATGTTAACAAGCCTAGGTTGCAACTTTCTTCTTGGCTGCTGTGTGCATTTTAACTGATATCACCACCATCATTTTAGCCATGGTCTACCCACTCTGGGATGAAGAACTCTTCCACATGTTTCCAACCAATATAGTTCTGAGCTTTCTTTTGCCAATTGGGATCACAATACTCGCTGTCTAATTCTTATATTATTTTATAAATATGTGTGTTTATGATTATTTGCTGGCCAGAGTCAAAGAGGTGGACAGTCATACAAATTAGATAAATGCATAAAGTGGAGACATTTTGCAAATAATTATAAGGTCCAATATAAACTGAAATGTCTGTGCAAGAACAAATTCTTAGTTTGTAAGGGTTAAGCCTCATTCACCTACACTATCTTTCAACTTTCTGATTCAATTTTTCAGAACCAAACAGTCAATTAATTTATGAGCAATTTAACCCTTTAAAATCAGAGGAATATTTTTAAGTAAAGGCAAAGGTTCCCCTCGCACATACATGCTAGTCATTTCCAGCTCTAGGGTGTGGTGGTCATCTCTGTTACAAAGCTGAAGAGCCAGTGCTGTCTGAAGACATCTCTGTGGTCATGTGGCTGGCATGACTAAATGCCAAAGGCACATGTAACACTGTTACCTTCCCACCAAAGTGGTCCCTACTTTTCTACTTGCATTTTTACAACTGCTAGGTTGGCAGAAGCTGGGACAAGTAACTGGAGCTCATTCCATTACACGGTGCTAGGGATTCAAACCACTAAATCTGTCTGTATTATAAAAGTAGCTGCATACACAAATACACATAGAGAGACACACCATTTAGAATTAGACAAAGGTTATCCCCTTCACCTACCACCACACAAAGGTGCTCTTAGCTTTCTTGTTTATGTTTATGTTTTTGTGTTTTGTTTTGTTTTGTCTGCTGCTCTGTGGAAATAATTGGCATGGAAAATTGGATACTGTAAATTTCTCAGCACTGGCTGAGAATTTGTGGCTAAGATGCTGAGCTTATTGGAGGAATATTTTTACAACAAAAGAAAACATTATGCATTAAAGCCTTCCTGATTTAAAATGGCAAAACGCTGCAATTATGGCAGTTAAATTGTATGCAGATATAATGCCTTTATATGCTCACAAATCCTGGGTGGTAAGATAAATATTATGGAAAGGTTCATGAGGATATACTCTGTATGATATTCCATCTTAATTAAACTCAAATCTCTAAAGAACACCAATCATATCATTTTGGGTTTGGGGTGGTACCAGGTGGATTGTGGGAACTTCAATTGAAATGTCCTGCAAGAGTTTGAAGGATCTTCTCTCTGTGCAGTCAGATATGATAGAGACCATGTGGTAGAGTAAGGCGGAGAAATCCAGGGTTCTTTCAATCTCTGCTTTTTGGGGAAAATTATTTTCCCTTTCCTTGCCCTTTGAAGTCTGCTCTAGCAGGTTTGTAAACTCTTCAAAACAATGCTGGAATGGTGTAAAATTTCTTTTACATTTCCACACACACACCCTCCACAATCCTAGATTATTCTCCCAAAGTTCTCCATTCCAGTGGTGGTATTCAATTTTTTTTACTACTGGTTATATGGACATGGCTTGGTGGGCATGGTGGGGCTTGGTGGTTGTGGCTTGGTGGGCATGGCCCCACCCAACTAACCTGCTTTCCAGCTCTGTTCTCCTCTGCAGGGCAACAAAAGAAGACCCAGCCAATCAGCTGGGACTTGGGAGGCAGAGAATAGAAGCGGCGGGGCCAATCAGAGGTGATATTTTCCAATTCTCTGAACTACTCAAAATTTCCACTACTGGTTTTCCAGAACCTGTCAGAACTGTCTGAAAACCATTTCTGCTCTATTCAGATGGCAA
The DNA here is from genome assembly GCA_033807585.1 of Hydrophis major. Lineage (NCBI taxonomy): Eukaryota > Metazoa > Chordata > Lepidosauria > Squamata > Elapidae > Hydrophis > Hydrophis major. Next base: position 99,216,868 of record CM066330.1, on the reverse strand, counting down.
TCCTGTTGGAGCAAGAATAGCCTTAAAAGAAGTATTTCAAATCTGATGATTAAACTAGGATTATTCCTATAATGCAGTGAAGGTGGAAATAGTATCTCATTTTCACTCAACTATTTGTTGAATTAAGATTAGCACTCAGCAGTTTGAGTTTTGGGCCTCTCACACTAATAGTGCACAGTTTGTTAGGAATATGGTGCTTTGAGTTCATTAGATTTATCCTCAAGTAAGTCTGCTTCACATTACAGTTTTTGCTATTAAGCATCATTGTTGCACCATTTAGCAAATAAATAAATAAAAAATTCCCAGTAATAATACATATAATTATAATATCAACATTGAAAAAAAATTAGTACATCCTTAAACGGTATATCCTTAAACACACTGGATTATCTCACCAGTGTGGACCGGATCATTTGCTAACAAAATAAATGTTTATTCTACAAAGGTTATGGACCTTGTTGTGTTGGAGGATAGCTAGGATTGTAAATGGTTATTCATTCTGGCAGGAAAACGGAATATTATATCAGATATTCTAATGTTGGGCATATACAATTATAGCAAGCAGATTTATTCTGTAAATCCATTGAAGTTATGTGCATCACTTAATAAGTGAATTTCAGGCTTATCGATCTCACAGATTAACAGTCCAACTCGGTGTATTTTTGAGAATCAGATTTGAACAAACCTCTACTCTTCACATTTTTCAATGAACCTTTTTCCACAAAATTGCTTCATTAATGCTTAATAACTCATCATGTCGGATAGCAAGATTTGTGGCCAGTTATGTTTCATCCAATCAATTAGTCTCAACCTAAGCCTTCCAAGAGTTCCCAAATGCCTTAATTATACAGATGAAATAAAAAAGTTCCTAGCATGCTTGGATCAGCAGTTATCTTTTTTTTTTTTTCTCATGAGGAGCATTTGTATGATGATCCATTTGCTATGGAAGCCTTTCAGGTTGCGAAAGATAGTGGGGAGTATACTAGAGCAGTCACAAGCCCTATTACAGGAATTATAGAAGCTGGAATTAGAAATGAAAGAAACTTAACTAGACTGTAGTTACTAGAGCCTTTATTTTCTAAAAAACCTGAATGGAGCTATAGATTATGATGAAAAGCTGTCATATCCTCAACAGTAAATGGTTCAGTAACCTCATGCCAGCATATTTTTGCATACTATTGACCAACATTTTTCATAGTGTGACTTTTCATTCATCTTGAAGTTAATTTTAAGGCATTGTATGAGAGTGTATATGTGAGGATCAAAGAATATTGAGCATCAACTTTTAACAGTTCCAGAACTAACTGGAAAAAACACACGGTAGTGTGTTCCAGATAAAGGCAGCTACTCCTATTTAAAAAGTCTGCATTGGTTGATATTACTCAACCTAGCTGAATTCCAGGAATATGAAATTTCTTGTATACATGAGATAAGGAACCATGTATAAGTAAGGGAATTTATATAATGATAGAGTGAACATTAAGCACCTAAAAGGAAGAGGTCATTTAGCCAGGAAACACAAGACGCCTACATTTCTCCAACCCAGCATAATTCAACATACTTCAACATGTTTCACCTCAAAATTCATTTACAGTTTTGGGGAAAGTGCAACCCCATTAAATACCTCATTTTCCAGAATATGAGGGTTTTAATCACAAATCACACAGTCTTGTCACGATTGACCTTGAAACTGTTTCTTCTTATTTAGATTCAAATAGCCTCAAGATAGGACATCAACAGCATAATTTGGGTGGACTGGGAGTTGAGATTACAATTGGGTTTTATCAGCATACTGATGGGATCTAACTCTGGACTCATATATAAACTTAACCAGTAGTTTGATGTAGAAATTAAACAAAAGAATGCTGGGTCCTTAGGTATCCCACAACAGTCCAAGCTCTGATGATGTCATCTTGTTTCAGTAATGAAATGTCTGCAAGAAAACAATCAAGTTCAGAAGGTACCAAGGACCCCTTACCTCAAATTTCCCCCACTCCTGTCACATCAAACTAGAAGTGATCATAGAGGAAAGAGAATTACCACAACATGATATTCCTCCACTCCCAATCTTTTCAGGCAGTTCAGAAGGATACCATGATTTGAAAGCTGATGAGAGATAAATAAGAATCAGCATTCTCTCCCCCTTTTTTTTTTTGGGGGGGGGGGTTTCTTTTTAAATGAATAAAATAAAAAGTTTAGTTTTTTTAAAAAGGATCAGGATGGGTGCACCCCCTTACATTGGTTTTTCCAAAGGTCATCAACAAGCACAATAAATGCAATAAATGCCCCAGCCTGGAGCCCACATGAAATGGGTTGAAATAATTAATTTCTTTCAAGATTATCTGCAATTGCCAACCACAGCTTTTCAATGACTGTCCAGAATTGTTGGATCCAGTGATGTCTTGAGGACTGGATACTATGGGCTGGATGGTGGGACAATTTTCAAATGGTAGTCCCAAGAATCCCAAATCCGTGCCTCTCAATGGCCAAAAGAAACAAATAACTAGAACTGGCAAACTAATGCCTCACCAACACACCTATGCTTAATCCATCTTATCCTCCAAAGCTTGCTGTATATGCACTTGTTCCTAACCAGAATGATACCAAACTGCCAGCAATGATGTCCACAGTACAAATTAAGTCATTTATTACTGTTGTCATGAGGTTGCACTCAGGTCCATAAGGATCAGTTTGCATTATGACATAATGCTTAATTTTCCCCCTCCCCTGTTTGATGCCTATGGTTTGCTGATAAATTGCTTGCCCATCCTATTACAAGGCTGGAAAATGACACTGCTTAGAATCATTATTGGCGTGAGAACTCTGTAGGACCTTCTCACTAATCTTACAGTTAAACAGATCTGGCTTTAGAAAAAAAAAGAATCAACAAATATATTCACCTGATCCAGATGGGATGCTTATTAAATATGTGAGGGTTTTTTTTTTTAAAAGAATCTGAGATTGTCTTCCAAGGTTTCACACCTGGGATGCTGCACTACAGATATTCTGTAGAATGTGCTTAAGGCAATATGGACCACAGTTTTAGATACTTCTGGATATCCCTTGCTGCCATGAACATTTTGAAGAGAAACTTCCAGAACTGAATAGCTTATGTCAGATGTTACTACAATGACTGCAGTCTGTTAGAAGTATTACAGTTCTATAATAGAAGTTCTTATACTCTATCATTGCAATTCCCATGTGTATTTTACAATATCCTGGTAAAACCTTTTTCAGTGAGGGTACAGCCCTCATTTCTTTCTTTTTTTTCCAGGCTGTTGGCTTGGTTGTTCTATAAGTTCTAACTGAACAAAATAATTAAATAAGCAGCTTCAGTCTTACTGCTTTTCTTTTGAATTTCTGATCATGTTGCATCTTGAAAATGCTAAGGGAGCAGTTAATATTCTTTATGAACCTACCAGAACATACTCATTGTCCAGCATATCCTGTACAATGTTCCTTAGAACAAGTTTACTATCCTTCCTTACCTATCCAGTATTTCTGGGCCAAAATGTATGTATTTATAATAAAATGTCTGAGGTGTCCTTCAAACTACTCAAGACATCTTATCCAATATTCATTCTTTCTTTGGCACTGTTAATAAAAGGATATAATAATACTCTTTATTGGACTCTGTGACTCCAGGGAAGTGAAATTATCTCATCTTCTTTTACACTGTCCCTTTATATTGAAGTATAAATATTTGTGCTACAAATCTTGCCGGGAAGAATATCTGACTCTGATATAATTTCATTATTATCCAACTATAATAATGCAGTCAAATTGCTTGCCCTACATATTGGCTTCTGATCAAAACAAATTATGATAAACCATGGACATTTTGGATGTATTTATGTTAAAAAAAATAAGACATTTTTGTAAGCAACTGTATTATATGGCTCTCTCTTGCTGTGCTAAACTTTATCTGGCTACCAGCTTAACTAATATTTTCCGTAATTTTATATTATAAGGAGAATGAAAAACTATGTGGGATAGCTTTTAGGGATGCTTTTTTTGAGGGACAATTATCTACCATTACTAATAAGTTCCAAAGTGTCAAAGATGGTCCATGCTGCCAGGATCTACTTAAAAGGCCACAGGTCTTCAAAGGGCACTTTGTTTGAAGCTTTGTTAAAGTGCTTCTTTGGAGTAATGCTGTAAAACAAAAAAATACTCTATTGATGGCAGTACAATGGCTTTCCTGCTTCCTTTCAAGCTGATAAAAGTGCTTCTCATCCTGGTCCCCATCACATGGAGTTAAATAACTAGCCATTAGTAGCTGACATGCCAGACTGGGGAGACCCAGATTCAAGTCTGCTCTCAGCTTCTTCTCTATCCAATCTACTTCAAATAATGATTGGAGGGAGGGGAAACAGTGAGATACAACAAGTTTACTTTGAAACACAAAACAAAGCAGCCTGCTTGACACATGATACTTAACATGCATTACTCAAATCTAAACAAATTCAGCTGGGACTTTAAACAGAGGAACTTACAGGGTTTGCTTGAGCATATCTGGCAATGGTGACTCCTGAGTTCAGTACCAGACAGCTCCAAATAAGTAGACAAGCCAGATGCTTCTCCTTCAATGAAGTTTTCCTCCCTGCTTTCTTATTCATTTGCATAAGGATAATGGTCTTCCCTTGGGAAACAGGGATAAAACCAGGGGTGGGATACGACAGGGTTAACTACTGGTTCAGGATTTACAAGCTTCCCTGCCCACTGTGGGTCGTGCACCTGTTAATTGTCACGTGAGCCTGTTAGTCATCATTAGCACGCTGCGTGCCAAGAAGCAGCCTTTGAAACAGCCCTCTTTTCTTGTTTTTTTAACTGTAGCTATGCCTCGTTCCGCAGCTGAAGTTGAAAAATCAGGAAATAAAGATCAGGTAAGAGCCCGAGTGGGTGGGTGGGCAAAAACATCAGCAGACATAGAACTGATTCTATGTCTGCCACTCTTCAGAGCTACGTGTTCTACAGAGGTGGACAGAACCAGTAGAAACCTATCCCTGGATAAAACTTCAAAGTGCAAAGTCTGATTTATATAAGAATTGGGATCACAAATAGTTGGATTTGCCTGATGCTATTTTCCCATTGATGCTGAAACATGAATTATCTATGCCTGCCTCCCTGATTGCCTTATCTTGAACCTTTTTTTTTTTTTTTTAGTTTTGAGAATGATTCTTCTGCCATGTATATGACACTTCTGTCCATGTCCATCAGCTATGCTTATTGAATCATGCCTTAATAATCTGGTAGCCAGGCCACATTGTTCTGTGACATAAAGCAGTAGTAGGGTTTATGTCACTATTTAAGATCTTGAGACCGGATGGATGTTTGTATTTATTTTATGCCTCTCTCTCTCACTGTAATGTGCATTTTTTTAATTTCTCTAAGGTCCTTTTATATGTGAAATATAAACATGCAGAAATATTTTCAAACTGTGGCTTATTGTTCTACAACAATGATCCATTCATTGACCTTGGTACATACAACAAACAAACAAACAAACAAAAACCTTCCCAAAACATTACATTAGAATTGAACAAGATATGCAATCCCAAATGTGCTGGCAACAAGAAACTCGGTGATTATTCTTATCTGGCTTTTTGATATTTGACTTCCATTATGCCATAAAACAAACCCTTAGGATTTCTTATAGTCTATCTTGAAGACGCCAGTATAGATTATAAGAAATGTAAAAATAATTATAGTGAAATGAAGAGTGAATATATGTCTCATTTGGAAATTACAATGCCATTTGTAATCATAATGCTTCCAGCTATGCAGACCTATTTGGCCTAAATTAGTTGCATCACTGCCAGTTCATTAGATTTTTGCAGCAGCTGCCTGGATGTGGGTGAGCAAATCTGACCATTTAATATGACAAAGTGTTCATTTAACCTCTCTTTCCCTCCAAAATGGATAGCTTGCTCTTCTCAACTCTGATAAGCAATATTTGGGGGGTGGGGAGCAGAGGTGGTATTCAGCAGGTTCGGAGAAGCAGTAGTGGTGATTTTGAGTAGTTCAGAGAACTGGAAAATACCACTTCTGACTGGCTCTGCCCCCATTTATTCTCTGCCTCCTGAGTCCCAGCTGATCGGCTTCTTTTGTCTTCTTTTGTTGCGCTGCACAGGAGAACAGAGCTAGAAAACCGGTTAATGGGGTGGGGAAGGAATGGGATTTTGCAATAACCTTCCCCTGCCATGCTCACCAAGCCACGCCCAAAGAACTGGTAGTAAACAATTTTGAATCCCACCACTGGGGGTGGTAGTTGGAAGAGATTTATATGGAGGACTGTATTTAAGAAATGGCTCATGCTACAACTACATGTTTAGAATAAAAGAGGGTAAAAGTTCATTCAGGTGCTATTTTGGAATAAACTTTTGTAAGGTGCATTTCCAGAAACATTACAAATACTGAAATTGTTAAGTTCTGAGCATGGGTGCAAGGATGGAGACGAGCCAGTGAAACAGTAAACTTCAAACTCTTTATTTACATGTTAAACAGCTCAGCTGATGGCCACGATGGGCCCCTTTATATAGGCAACTCTTAACTTATTTAACCAATGAAAACACAGGGAGTGCTAGCTCCATTAACCAATGGAAGAGGCTCGTTAATAGCCAATCAGATTCTCCTGAACGGACTAATCTGATGTCACTATCATCGGCCAATCAGAAGTGCAGGGCCTGAACCCTGCACTTTACTTCAAGCTCTTAATGATATTTATTAAGCATTTATTGATACACAACACCCCTTCCCCCCGGGTTCCGTTTAAGGGGTGTGGTCATGTAGTCTTTGAGGTAGGCAGATAGTTTCGATTGTCAATTAGATTTTCGTTGTCCTCCTGGTATTTGGCTACAGTCTTGTTGGGGTAGGATGTTGTCTGGTGAAAAAGGTGCCTTCCGTTCCGCATTTGAATTTTCGTTGTTGCACTGCTTTCGGCATCTCTTTGAGGCGAGGCCACCCCCATTCTGGTTCCATCACGTGCTTCCCCTGAGCGGTCATTACTACCACTTAAACTTTCTGCCACTTCGAATTCAGCTTCCTCGCTATCTCCTCCCCCCTCGGTTTGGAAATCAGGAGGCTCGGAGATCCCCAACTGTAGCCTTGAACGCAGCTGATCAATATGGCGTTTCCAAATTCTATTGTTGTGACATTTTACACGGTACGATCTAGGGCCAGTTACTTGTACTATAGTTGCCTCGACCCACAAGGGATCGCCCGAAAAGTTCCTAGCGAAAACCAAATCACCTACTTGGAAATTGTGACATTTCCCGCTAGAACCGTGTGGCTTTTCAGGTTCATATGCTGGATGTAGGTGGTCGAGGTGGGAACGGAGCTTCTGTCCCATTAATAACTCGGCGCGAGTTTTATTGGTGACGCTGTGCAGAGTGATATGCTGTAAAAGGAGTATCCGGTTAATCTTGTCTTCTATGTCACCATAGTCCATCTTATGCAAGGTTTTTTTGACGAATTGTACCATGCGCTTGGCCCTTCCGTTGGCCGCAGGGTGCACTGGTGAAGTCAGCGCATGTCAGATACCGCGGTCCACCAGGTACTGTTCGAAGGACAGTGCGCTAAATTGAGGCCCCTTGTCGGATACCAGAACGTCTGGTAATCCGTGTGTCGCAAAGAGTCTGTCCAGTTTTCTGATGATGCTTCGGTCATTGTATTACTCATTTTGTGGATTTCAAGCCAGTTCGAGTAGGCATCCACCATCAGTAAGAATGTGTGTCCCTTAGTAGGACCCGTAAAGTCCAAATGAATGCGGGACCATGGTCCCCTCGGCGTTTCCCATTCGGTTGGAGTTGCTTTTGGCGGGGCGTTGTTTACTTCCTGGCATTTGCAACAGGCTTTTACCCATGTCTCTATCTGCTTGTCAATACCCGGCCACCACGCATAGCTTTGTGCGAGGGCTTTCATATGCATGATGCCGGGATGGCCATTGTGCAAGGTCCTTAGTATCACTGGTTGCAACTGCTCTGGGACGACAACTCTATCACCCCAGATAATGCAGCTCTTTCGAGAAAATAGTTCTGTTTGCCGATTTTTGAATGGGGCGTAGTCATCAGATATTTGGTCTAACGGCCATCCCCGCTTGACCCAACTGAGGACTCGTGCTAAAATGGGTTTGCGTTTCATTTCCATCGCGATATCCCGGGCCATTAATGGCGGTGTTTGAAGTGTCTCGATTTGCAGCATTGTGACCGTTGGAGCGGGGTAATCAATAGTCTCTGGAAGAGATGCACGGCTCAATGCATCGGCGTGGGGAATGGCCTTCCCTGGGTGATGTTGTAATTTGTAATTGTATGCTGCCAAAAATTCTGACCAGCGGGTCATTCTGGGAGATAATATATATGGTGTTGGCCTATCTCCCGTGATTATTCCCAGCAAAGGTTTGTGGTCAGTCACTATAGTAAAGGCTCGGCCATACACATATTCATGAAATCTCTTAACCGAGGACACTATAGCAAGGGCCTACTTGTCAAGTTGACTATAGTTGCATTCTGTTTTTGATAACGTCTTTGAGAAATAAGCAACAGGGGCTTCATTACCGTCTGTCAAAACGTGGCTTAAAATGGCACTCATCCCAAATGGGGATGCATCACATGTGATCGTAAAAGGCAAAGTCTCGTTATAGTGCATCAGGACAGAGTCAGAAGTCAATAAATCTTTTACATGTCGAAATGCCTGTTCTTCTCTACATCCCCATACCCAGGCTGCTTTTTTGTCCAATAAACGATGTAGGGGTTCAACTACAGTTGCTTTGTGAGGCAGGAAAACATTATAAAAATTGATAAGGCCCAGAAAAGCCTGGAGGTCGGCCTTGTTTCAGGGTTTTGGGGCATTCTTGATCGCCCTGAGTTTGTTATCGGTGGGGTGAATACCTTGACTATCAATTAAATATCCCAAAAATTCTACGCGATCTGTACATAGATAACACTTGTTCTTTTTAACTCTGAGACCAGAGTCTTTAAATCTCTGGAGAACCAACCTCAGGTATTCCTTTAGTATTTTCTGGGTTGGGGCTGTGATTAACACATCATCAAAATATGGAACAACACCTTTTATCCCTTGTAATAGCCTCTCCATTAAGCTTTGAAAAATTCCCAGGGCTACGCTCACTCCGAACTGGAGCCAGTTACATTTAAACATGCCTCTGTGTGTAATGATTGTTTGGGCCTCTGCCATTTTTTTGTCAACAGGCAGTTGTTGGTATGCCTGGGCTAAGTCTAGTTTAGCGAAAACTTTTCTGCCCCCAGGGAATGGAGGAGGTGTTGTACCACCGGTACCAAGTAAGCGTTTTGTTGAAGGGCGTGGTTCAGGGTGGCTTGGTAATCCCCACAAATTCTTATCGATCCATCCGGCTTGATGGGCGTTACGATTGGGGTTTCCCAGGGAGAGTGATCGATTGGTTCTAGCACTCCCTGGGCTATTAATTTATCAAGCTGCTCATCGATCTTTGGTTTAAGGGCAAAGGGAACTCGACGAGGCTTAAGGCGGATGGGAGCTATTTCGGGATTGAGGTTAAACGATATCGGGGTCCCCTTGTACTCACCTAATTTTTCCGTGAGGATGTCCTGGAATTCGTGGACGAGGTCTTCTTCCCAATCACTGCTGTTGGTTTGGTGAATGCCAGCCACTTCAATTCCAAGTAGAGCGAACCATTGGAGGCCTAACAAACTAGGCCAATCCTTGTCGATTACAGTCGGGGTAAAAATGCTGTATGATTCTTAAACGATACCCGTACTCGGCTGGATCCAACAACCGGGATTTGATTTCCTTGATAGTCCTTAAGTATGAGTCTTTGGAACCGAAGGTCTTGCCTACGGATAGTGGGGATGAGCTGCTTGAGGGTCTTCCAGGAAACCATCGAGAGGGACGATCCTGAATCGACTTCCATCAGGCAGGGCTGGTTTTCAATGGCCACTTTCACTCGGATCTTTTTGGCACCCAGTGACGAGGCATGACCGATTGTGATCGTTTGGTGAGCCTCTTCTCGCTTCGTTGGGTGGTTTAGGGTTTTGTTTCTGTAGGAGTGGTTGTTCCATTGGTGGTTCACGGGTTCTCGCTTCACGGGACGACTTCCCATCGGTTGGCAATAGTTAGCCCCCCTTGAGGGCTGGCTGGGTCCTGACTTGCTTCTACAGACCCATCCTATATGGCCTCTTTTCCTGCACACATGGCGGAGCGCGTCGAGGAATTTGCATTCAGACTGGGGGTGGCTTGCTCCACACCCGGCGCATTGGTACTGTGATTTCTGATGTTGGTCCCGTTCGGACCGAAGTCGATGGACCTCTTCCTTGTTGCTGTCTGACAACGAGTCGAGGTCCTCATGGTGGGCCGTTTCCAGCTATCCCTCTGACTGAGGTGAAATGTCGCTGGCTCATTGGCAAACCGTGGTGTGTGTGCGGCGCATTTGGGCAGCCAACTTCCTGGTTGCTTCTGCTGCAGTAGCTTCAGCTATGGCATCTTTAAGGGTGATGTCGCCCTTTGCCATTAATTTACTCTGAGTGCCTGGTGCATCTAATCCCAGAACGATTCGGTCTCTTAGGGCTTCTTCTAAGTCGGTGAACTCATATAGGCCTCCCAGATTCCGGAGATCCGCGATGAAATCAGCAACGCTTTCGCCCTTCTGCTGACTTCTTTGATAGAATTCATGCCTTCTCACGAGCGTTGGCACGGTCGGTGCGTAGTGAGCCCTTAGTAGTGGTTCGAGGACGTCCCAGTCCATAGACTTTACTTCTGCCGGTTTTGCTAGTGCCTTGGCCATCTTGAATACGGTTGGCCCGCAATGTGTTAGGAATACCGCTCGTTTCTTTCCGGTAGTGGCATCCTTTAAATTGTTGGTTTCCAGAAACATCTGGAAGCGATCCATATAGGAGTCCCAGTCTTCTTGTGCCGGGTCGAATGGAGCGGGTGGTATGACACTGCCGGACATGGTTCCGCCGTTGGTGCATTCAACCATGTGCTCGGTTATGGTTCTTCGTCGTTCAGCAAGCTCTGATGTCTCCACATCCCACCCTCGTCGCCAGTGTTAAGTTCTGAGCATGGGTGCAAGGATGGAGACGAGCCAGTGAAACAGTGAACTTCAAACTCTTTATTTACATGTTAAACAGCTCAGCTGATGGCCATGATGGGCCCCTTTATATAGGCAACTCTTAACTTATTTAACCAATGAAAACACAGGGAGCGCTAACCAATGGAAGAGGCTCGTTAATAGCCAATCAGATTCTTCTGAACGGACCAATCTGATTGGCTATCATCAGCCAATCAGAAGTGCAGGGCCTGAACCCTGCACTTTACTTCAAGCTCTTAATGATCTTTATTAAGCATTTATTGATTCTCAACAGAAATGTGGTTCTGCTTTAGTATTCACCCTTTTATAACTATTGTATGCATTCTCTGAAAAATAAAATGTACTTTTGGGAGCAATGCATTCTAAAATGTGTGTCTTAGCAGCACTTAGCAGTGATCTATGAATACGGAAGTTATGCTAGAAATAAATGAAAAAGCCAGAAAGGAAATGGTGGACTAATGACTCAAGCATGTGTGAATCCCAAGGTTGGGGTAAATTGTTAGATATATTCAGGTAGAAGGAGTATACTAAAATTCTGTAGAGAGGAATGTAATGTTCCAAAATATGTTGCAGCAGGGTTTCTCAAATGGTGTTCTGTGAACACTGGAGTTCTGCAAGAATCAGATACAGTTTCCTGAGAAGCTAAGGAGGAAAAAAGATCAATGTATCCAGGTTTATTGATAGCAATTTTTCTAAGAAAAAGCAATCATATTCCAGTCATTGAACAGTGGTTTGTTTGTTTAAAACATTCCAAGCAATTGTGAAATTCATCTTTTAATTTCTGTTCATTGGGAGTTTTAATTTTCATTCATAATAAACAGTTATTATAAGGAGATTTAACTAAATTAAATGTGCAAATTATCTATCATATTATTTCATTTGACATTCTGGCAAAATATGTTTAGCATAATCCAATGCAGATTTAAAATCCTACCCTGAAAGGAAGTTGCCAGATGTTCAAAGTGGTTTTAGAAAAGGCCAAGGAACAACATACATTATTGCTGATGCATTGGGCAACTGAGAAAGCAGAGGGAGGAGAAGGATATGGAGAATGTGTCAAAACTTGGGGCACGCATACTGATATTATAATGGAAATATGGTGGGAAAGTACAATACAAATTCAGATCCAGGAGTTTAGCATCACTTGGGAATATATATTCGAAGGAGATTGCGCTCTGACTAGCATAATAGCAGGCCTTATGGGGCTCCTGCCAGCTGTTTTTTGGATTAAAACTTTTTCATAAAACAAGACTTTGTCATAACACAACAAAGCACATCTGCCAAAGAACTAAGCAGCTGAGCTACATAGTAAAATACGTTATCTTTTTCCCCTCATGTGAGCCAAGAAAAAAATCAGATGGAGAGGAGAAAATGGTGGATGGCAATACTTTCTGAAGCACTATATGTTAGGATATGCCATCCCATGGAACTTTATATAGTCTGTTTCATAATTTGCATGGAAGATTTCAGAGAGCAGATGACAGGAATGAACAGATATTTTCTATGAATGTAATATTCCCTCTTTCAAGCAGCGGCCTCCTGGGAGAAATAAGAAAGAAGGATTTCAACTTCTACTTTTTATGCATATGAAGAAAATTCAAATGTCTCTTCCAAAATGTAGCAGAATGTGAGAGAATATAGTGCAGGCAATATAATTTTGTGAGTGATCCTATTTGTAACATAAAGAGAGAGCAGTGGCCTGCTTTATGGGTAACCCTTATACAGCAGCAAAAGTATCTAACCACATTCAGAAATCATGGATGAGATGCGCTTTTTTTATTAGTATGCAAGGCAAACTCTTGCTCTCTTCAATTATAATGCATAACAATCAGGAACATTATACTCAGGAACATTATACATTATACTCTTGCAAGAAGTGATGCTAAAAAAAAGTTCATGTTGATGCAACACTGAATAGCATCAATAGAGTAAGCAAGTGCTTTTTTTGGAGGCTGACAGTGCCATGAAGAAAGGGGATGTCTAAGGGAGCAAACTGATGCAAACAAGGAGCTGAACAATCCATCATTTCAAAAATGATGATCTAACTTCATAACCCTGGGTCTAAACCAACAATGGACACTGCATATTGCATATGCATACTGGAAGATACTACAGGTGACTGCCTGCTTAGATACTTTAATGACTGCCTGTTTAGATACTTTAACTTTATGTTCAGTCCCCTACTTTCAATCATTGCAGCATCCCCATGGTCATTGTGATTGAGATTCAGACACTTCCCAACCAGCAGATGTTTATGAGCATTTCAGCATCCCACAGTTAGGATAATCATTTATGTGCTTCACAGCCAGTTTCCAATGACCAGTCAATGGAGATGTTGCTGGTAAAATTGCAAGTTACAGTCATATAATGTCTCACTTAACAACCATAGGTAATTCATATCATGATCATGAAAGAAATAAGGTCGAAGGCCCATTGCAATCTCATGATGTCTTGCTTAACAACCACACTACTTAGTGGCTGATCCCAACTGTGATTGTAAAATAAGGTTCTATCTGTATACCTTTAAAGCAGAGGGGAATTAAGATAATGCTCAATAATACCAATTGGTATTTAGGTTGCACACTAGAGATCAAAATGAAGAAGTGAGCAGGGACAAGACAAAATTACATGTAATTTATAACACTATTTCCCAAGAATAAGAATCCTCCTCATCCTCAGCATTTTGTTCTGCAGAAAAAAAAAGAAGGAATTTAAATTGTATATTTTAGTTCAACTGCCTTTGTTTAGGGGAAATTGTGGAGTTGTCCCCCATTTATTTTTGTTAGGCATAATGCCAGACAAAAATGTGAGGAAGATAATGTATATTTAATATTAGATGTCTTGACAGCAGCAAGAATTGTATTTGCACAGCACTGGAAAAATGAGGAAACACCTACAGAAAAAGCAATGGAAAAAACAAACAAACCAATATTAGATGGTGCACTAATGGACAGACTGACACTGAAGATAAAAGAAAAAGAAGACACAAACTATTTTAGAACATGGGACTTGTTTTACAAATGGCTAGACAACAGAGGTAAAAGCTAGGAACTGGAAAAGTAGTATTATGTAAGCAAATTAACTCAGACAACATGCTGTTCACAAAGCACTTATTTATGTAAAAAGAAAATGTATAAATAAATAATAAAAAGTCACTTTTTTCAGCATTGTTGTAACCTGGAATGGCCATTAAATAAAAGATCGAACTCAATCTATCTGTGCATGCTATTCCATACAGTCAGGGGTGGGATTCTACTGGTTCAGATTGGTTCTATATGAGTGGTTGTTATGAATCTGCATCAGAGATGCAGATGAATCGGAGAACTGGCAAATCATGCCCCTGGCTAGCCTGCCCTCTCTGTCTGCCCCTCCCTTCCTTATTGCACATGCCTGACATCGCTGACTGTATTCTCCCCTGCCCAGTCACTCCTTAAGGTATTTCTTTTTTCCCCTCCTAATGATCAGCTGTTCCGATGATCAGCTGTGCCAGGATCCCCCTCGCTGTCTTACTGCTTCGCCCACCCAGTCACAAGTAGAGCTGCAAAAAAAACCACGCCCACCCAGTCACATGGCCATGCCCACCTAGCCACACCCACCTAGCTACATACACATGGTTGTTAAAAAAATTGAATCCCCTGAATACAGTGCTATCAAAAAATAAAGCTACTGCAGATGTTTGAGTATATGTATATAAAAAGAGTTATCCCTCACCTGTACTTTTTAGGTGCAACCCAACAGGTAGATTGGAACTGTTGTGAATGAATAATGTCAAATAAAGTTATCTTGAGCTTGAAGTCAAGTGCAAGGTTCTGGCCCTGCACTTCTAATTGGCTGTTAATGGCAGGATCGGATTGGTCCATTCAGGAGCATCTGATTGGCCATTAACAGGCCATTCTCATTGGTTTATGGAGCTAGCGCTCCAGGATTGCTATTGGTTGAATAGTTAATAAGTTGCCTATATAAGGAAGGCTATAGCAGCCCTCCAGTTTGAGCTGTCACACCATGTAAATAAAGAGTTTGAAGTTCACTGTTTCTACCGGCTCGTCTCCATTATTCGCACCCATGCTCCAGACTTAACATTGGCAACAAGGATGGGATTGGATGACATCAGAGCCAACTAAAACAACAACGAAGACAACCAAGCACATGGCTGAAACGCACAACGGCGGAACCATGTCTGGCGGTGTAGTACCACCCGCTCCGTTCAATCCAGCTCAAGAGGACTGGGAGTCCTACATGGACCGTTTCCAAATGTTTTTGGAAATGAATAATCTGAAGGATGCCACAACCAGGAAGAAACGGGCGGTATTCTTAACGCACTGTGGCCCGACGGTATTCAAAATGGCTAAGGCATTAACGAAACTGGCTGAAGTGAAGGCCATGGACTGGGACGTCCTTGAACTGCTACTAAGGGCCCACTATGCACCGACCGTTCCAATGCTCGTAAAACAACACGAGTTCTATCAAAGAAACCAGCGGAAAGGAGAAAGCGTTGCCGATTTTGTTACAAACCTCCGGAACTTGGGAGGCCTTTGCGATTTTGCCGACCTAGAGGAGGCCCTGAGAGACCGAGTAGTTCTCAGGTTAGACGCTCTAAACGTACAGAGCAAAATAATGGCTAAGGGCGACATTAGCCTTACCGATGCCATCGCTGAGTCTACGGCAACGGAGGCGACCAAGAAGTCGGCTGCCCAGCTATGCCGGAATCGCACTCCAGCACACCAACCAGCCAGCGAAGTTTCACCTAAGTCAGAAGGACAGCTTCTGATGACCCACCATGAGGACCTCTCTTCGTCGTCAGACAGCGATGAAGAAGAGATCCATCACCTGCGGTCCGACCGGGACCGTTACCCAAAAGCCCAGAAACCATGCGCTGGCTGTGAGGCCAACCATTACCGCTCCAATTGCAAATTCTGCGATGCGCTCTGCCACGAGTGTGGGAAACGAGGCCATATCGGACAGGTCTGCAGAAGTCTCCTCGGACCCAGCCAGACCTCGAAGGGTACCAATCTCCATCAATCGACAGGGAATCGACCTGTAAGGCAACAACCAGCAAACCACTCCTACAGAAACCGACCCATGAATCGTCTAACGAGACGAGAAGAGGCCCACCAAACTCTCAATATCGGCCACGCCTCTTCACTAGATGCCAAGAAAATTCGAGTCAAAGTGGACATCAAAAATCAGCCTTGCCAAATGGAAGTTGACTCGGGATCGTCTCTGTCAATGGTCTCCTGGAAGACCCTCAAGCAACTCATCCCCACTATCCGGCGCCAAGACCTTCAATTCCAATGGCTCGTGTTAAAGGACTACCAGGGGAACCGGATTCCAGTCATAGGATCCAGTGGAGTCTGGGTTGCATTCAAGAACCGAACGGCGTACTTACCCCTGACGGTGATCGACAAGGACCGGCCTAGCCTGTTAGGCCTCCAATGGTTTGCACCACTTGGCATTGAAGTGGCAGGCATTAACCGAATCGGCGGCAGTGACTGGGAGGAGGAACTCGCCCACGAATTCAGGGACATCTTTGCGGAAAAGCTAGGCGAGTACAAGGGGACCCCGATATTCTTTAGCCTTAATCCAAAGATAGCTCCCATCCGCCTTAAGCCTCGTCGAGTTCCGTTTGCTCCAAAGCCGAAAATCGATGAACAGCTTGATAAGTTGATAGCCCAGGGAGTTTTAAAGCCAACCGACCACTCCCCATGGGAAACACCAATCGTGACAACAATTAAGCCGGACGGCTCCATTTGAATTCGTGGGGACTATCGAACCACACCCTGCAACAAAATCCATATCTGGTGCCGGTGGTGCAACACCTCCTCCATTCCCTGGGGGGCGGAAAAGTCTTCGCTAAACTAGACTTAGCTCAGGCTTATCAGCAACTGCCGGTTGATGAAAAAACGGTATAGGTACAGACTATCGTAACACACCGAGGTGCCTTTAAGTGTACGCGGCTTCAATGCAGAGTCAGTGTAGCCCCAGGGATCTTTCAGAGCCTAATGGAGAGACTATTGCAGGGGATCAAAGGCGTTGTCCCCTACTTTGACGATGTGCTCATTGCTGCCCCCACTCCAAAAATTTTACGGGATTGTTTAAGACTGTTTTTACAAAAATTCCAAGAAGCAGGCCTGAAAGTGAAGAAAAATAAGTGCAAACTGTGTACAGATTGTGTTGAATTCTTAGGGTACTTGATTGACAGTAAGGGTATTCACCTACCGATAGCAAATTGAAAGCAATAAAAAATGCTTCCAGACCCCGGAACAAGGTCGGCCGACCTCCAGGCATTCTTAGGCCTCATCAATTTCTATAATGTATTCTTGCTGCACAAGGCGATTGTCGCTGAACCCTTACATCACCTACTAGATAAAAAAACAATTTGGGTATGGGGTCACAGAGAAGAGCAGGCGTTCCGTAAGGTAAAAAAACCTACTGACTTCTGATGCTGTACTAATGCAGTATAATGAGACTTTGCCGTTAAATATCACATGTGATGCATCACCTTTTGGAGTGGGCGCCATTTTGAGTCATGTATTACCTAACGGTAGCGAAGCCCCTGTTGCTTATTTTTCAAAAACGCTCTCGAAAACCGAGCGAAATTACAGCCAGATCGATAAAGAAGCCCTGGCAATAGTATCAGCTGTTAAAAGATTCCATGAGTACATGTACGGCCGGGCTTTTACTATTGTAACTGACCACAAACCATTGCTGGGGATAATCGCTGGGGATAAGCCAACTCCCTATATACTTTCTCCCAGGATGACCCGCTGGTCAAAATTCTTGGCTGCCTACAATTATCAGCTTCAATATCGTCCCGGTAAAGCCATTCCTCACGCCGACACGTTGAGCCGTGCACCGCTACCTGAAACCATCAATGATCCTGCACCAACAATGACAATGTTTTAGATCGAGACATTCCACACACCACCATAAACTGCCCGTGACATCACGAGAGAAACAAAACCGACCCCATATTAGCTCTAGTCCTCACATGGGTGGAACGCGGATGGCCATTGGACCAAGTACCAGACGACTTTGCACCATTCAAAAGTCATCAAACAGAGTTGTTCTTGCAAAAGGGCTGTATCATCTAGGGCGATAGAGTCATTATCCCAGAATGACTCCAACAGGCACTGCTAAGAACCTTGCACGATGGCCACCCTGGCATCATGCGCATGAAGGGCCTCGCACGAAGCTACGCGTGGTGGCCAGGCATCAACAGACAAATTGAATCGTGGGTTAAAACTTGCCAGAGATGCCAAGAAGTAAGCAACGCTCCACCAAAGGCAACCCCAACCAAATGGGAGACGCCGCGGGGACCCTGGTACCGCATCCATCTGGATTTCGCTGGGCCGACCAAAGTCCACACGTTTTTACGAACCGTCGACGCCTACTCGAATTGGCTCGAGATTCACCGAATGAAGAACACAACCACCGAAGCGGACTGGAAAGACTGTTTGCAACCCATGGATTACCAGACATTCTGGTATCCGACAACAGGCCCCAATTTACCGCGCTGTCTTTTGAACAGTACCTGGCTAACCGCGGTATCCGACATACGCTCACTTCGCCTGCGCACCCTGCGACCAATGGTAGAGCTGAGCGCATGGTACAATTTGTCAAAAGAACTCTACAAAAGATAGACTATGACAACATTGACGAGAAAATCAACCAAATCCTTTTCCTACAGCACATCACACCTCACAGTGTCACCAACAAAACTCCCACCGAGCTGCTAATGGAACGAAAGCTCCGATCCCACCTTGACCGGTTACACCCAGCTTACGAACCGGAAAAACCACTCGGATCCAGCGGCCGATGCCATACCCTCCAGGTAGGCAATTTAGTATTTGCTAAAAACTTATCGGGCGATCCGCTATGGGTAGAAGCGACCGTAATCCACGTAACCGGCCCAAGATCATACCTCGTTCAGTGCCCTGACAACAGACTTTGGAAGCGCCACATAGATCAACTACTATCGCGGCTGCAGTCACGCAATTCTGAACTCCCTTATGACCAAACTGAGGGGGGGGGGAGATACAGAGGAAGACGAATTGCAACTAGAGGAAAATCTTTTTGAAGGGACTGATAACAGAACTGAGACGCAGGAACAGGAACCGGGGATGGGAGTGAGTTCACCTCAGGGAGTGGCCAATGATATTGGTGACAACGGAAACGCGAACTCTGAACCAGAGGCACCCCTATCGTTAAACAACGATCTACCTCAGCAGAAGTGCAGCCAATCGCCAGGCACTTTGCGAAAATCAAAAAGACTGATAAAACAACCGTCCTACCTCAAGGACTATATAACCGCACCCCGTAAGCAGAAACCGGGGGAAAGGGGTGTTGTGAATGAATAATGTCAAATAAAGTTATCTTGAGCTTGAAGTCAAGTGCAGGGTTCTGGCCCTGCACTTCTGATTGGCTGTTAATGGCAGGATCGGATTGAACCGTTCAGGAGCATCTGATTGGCCATCAACAGGCCATTCACATTGGTTGATAGAGCTAGCGCTCCAGGATTGCTATTGGTTGAATAGTTAATAAGTTGCCTATATAAGAAAGGCTATAGCAGCCCTCCAGTTTGAGCTGTCACACCATGTAAATAAAGAGTTTGAAGTTCACTGTTTCTACCGGCTTGTCTCCATTATTCGCACCCATGCTCCAGACTTAACAGGAACCATCACATTTTCTTCCATAATTTTAGCATTTAAACATATCAGCATACATTTACAAATCTCTCTTTGAAAGTCATGAGAAATATGTACACTAAGCAGAAACCTATTAAATGAAATTAAGAATGTGATTTTTAATATGGGTTTTTAATTGAAAATACACAAAATAAAGCTAAAACAGAATAAACTAGAGCAAGCTATCTTTCAGCAGCTCAGGGATGGTTCTTCTCCTGTGTAGAGTAGGCAACTGATCTCTCTGGAACCAGTAAGGATATCCAGGGAGATTTTCTATTAAAAATATGATGAATCTCTCTCAGCTATTGCTGTTGAAACTCAGGCATAAACTCTGGGGAGAGAAATAACAGGGATCACATGCAAATCATGGATCAGATGTGTGGGCAATATGCTTTCCCAAAGAGGCATATTGACCTTGCACCCACTCTTTGCATCCTAAGAGGAACTGCCTTGTGCAGGAATGGAGTTTCTACTTTTATTTTCACATTATATGCTGCATTAGGAGTCATGGTGGCATAGTGGTTAGAATGCAATACTGCAAGCTAATTCACTGCTCACTCCAGGAGCTTGATTCTGAGCGATTCAAGGTTGACTTAGCCTTCCATCCTTCCAAGCTCAGTAAAATGAGGACCCAGATTGTTGGGGGCAATATGCTGACACTGTAAACCACTTACAGAGGGCTGTAAAGCACTGTTAAGTGGTAAGGAGTGCTATTGCTATTAGCCACAATTTTGTGAAATCTGAAGCAAAGAACTTTTCTTATTCCCTGATCATTTGAAACACAGGACACCATGCAAAGCAATCATTCTTCCACAGATCACTCCACTGAAGGCCTAAGACCATGAATTGTTGCACATGATTAGTTCTCACCGTTACAGGGCCGTTGCAGCAGTAGCTCAGAGTCAGTGACCATAAATACTAAACTACTTTCAGACACACACAGACACGTTTTAGGATTTAGCTTCTTTTCTTACGTGTATTAATGCTTAGAAATACAACTCTTCAATGGCAGCTGATCTGGCTTTTTTTTTTTTTTAATAGAGCAAGAGTCCTGTAGTTAAACTTTATGATCCTCATCTTCCATATATAATGAAAAAAGAAAATACAGCAAAAATCAGACCTCCATTTGTCAGGCTGATGGATGTGTTTTAAAAACCTTGATAAAGCAAAGATAGCCATCAAAGCAGATTTTTTTTTGAATTTTTCAGGAGCTGCTATAAGTTATTTTGACATCTGTTATTTTGAATATTTATTGTGGATCATCCCAGAATACAGAGTAGTAGAAAATACTAATATCATTTTAAGGTCAAAGGTAGTTGTGAAAAAGACTGCTTGACTTTTTTCTACTCTTCCTTCTAATATTTAGTTAAGCCAATCCATGTTTTTCACTGTATATCTCCTGTTACCTAAAAGCATTTTGTTTAAGGCAGGCATGTCCAGTCCTTGGCCCACAGGCCATATGTGGCCCTAGGCCATCCCATAATATATAATAAATATAAAAAAATAAAGGAAGTTTGTTATTCATATAATAATCATATATTTGTTTGTGGCCCAAGACAATTCCTCTACACTGAATGTATTCCAGGCAAACCAAAATGTTAGACTCCTGTGGTTTAAGGTCTTTTCACATATTATTCATATAGAATAAATATGTATTGGTGGAAATCTTATGCTACCATATTCTATCACCTACTGACCCCCCTGTTTATTACAACTTCTTTAGATGGCTCCTATCTCTATTTCTGGGGATATGGGAGTTCTCTTTAGGTGTTCTAATTAAGGGAAATAAGCTAAACTACTTCCCCACATGCTTATATTTTGCACAGATGAACTCTTAAGGGGAAAAACATAAAGTAGAAGTTGCTTTGAGGTTGCAGTTATAAGTAATCTAGAAGCAGAGAAATATTGAGTACCAGTAAGTCACAATTCAGAGTCAACATGTCACTAAACAATCTCATTTAAATCATAGCAGGATGGGACAATTACCATCATTATCTTCCTTATGGGATTTCTGGAAGTAAGCATTGAAACAGAATGTTAAACTGGATGGAAACTGTTTCACAAGACTATTTTTTTCCAGGCTCATAATGTTTATTTGTCCTAATTATCCTTAAAATGGGAGGAGCAAGCAAAGTCCTGGATATTACCTCATATGGAACAATTCCCAATATTTTTTTGCAAAGTTTCCTTCTTCTTGTGAGGGTCAAATTGCATACAGTAATGTATCAGGATTGCATATGATAATCTTTTGTCTGTTAACTATATTTCTGCTTGGATCCATCTCTTCATTTCTTGGTCTTGCTGCATTGAGTGACAAGATCTCAACAAGAATTTATTTGAATAAGAATATAGATATTTATGTGAACCAGTGTTCACATAAAGTATACATATGTAAAACCAGATTTACTGGCTTTTCCATTTTCCTCAAAGTATGGCAAAACTTTGTTCATTTACCACAAAATTCCAACATGCTACAGCACTTCCATTTATTTGGTTATTTATTGTTATAGGCCACCTTCTTTCTAACAGCCATCAGATTAAGTAAATATAAATTTAGAGAAAGTTCTGAGAAAAATTGGCACTTTTTAAGGATGATTTGAAAAAGAAAATCTCAGAAATTTTCTCAAAATCTTAGGTTCACAGTTTTTGGAGTTTTGGAGTTATACAAAGCTTCAAAGCAATGTTTCAGGTTGATGAAGCAAGACAAATTTGTTCACTGAAGCAGAGTTTTTTCCTTTCAAGCAGTAACTCAAGCCAAGCAGCTTTGAATTGCTTTATAGTTTTCTGAAATATTCCACAGATTCAGGGGTTTTTCTCCTGTTTCTGCGGTGTTACAGGCAACATATGTTATTTCAGCTCTACCTTTATATATGGAAATGTTGAGAAGAGTTGAACAATGTGATAAATTCTCAGATGGTGACATTAAAACTCTTTTGGGATGGTGTCAGCCTTAACTTTGCTATCTTTTCTTGTGCTGGGAAGGATATTATGCTAGTCCTGCCAGAGTAGCTGGGAGCTCAAAATAGTTCCAGTTTTTGAAAATGGGCTCAAAGTAGTTCCGTTCTTTGAAAATGGGCTCAAGGCTGACCTGCTGGTTGGTTCAACCTTTGGGGAAAATGCAAGTCTCTTGTCAGAGAATAAATGAGATCAAGATCAGGACTTAGAGCAGGGGTGTCAAACTCTTGGCCCACAGGCCAAATGTGTCACATGCTGGCTCTTCCCTCACCCAGTTTAGCAAAGGAGAAAAAAGTCCTGATATATCACGTGATGCTGCCATGATGCCACAAGTTTAACACCCCTGACTGAGAGGGATTGGCCTAAATATTTATTATTTTTAAGAAAATAGAATGTGTGTGTGTGTGTGTGTGTGTGTGTGTGTGTGTGTGTGTGAGAGAGAGAGAGAGAGAGAGAGAGAGGACTACCATTGTTACCTTATCTATTCCATCTTCTTTCTTTATAGACTGCCTATCTGTATGGCATTACATCATAATAAGTTAGATTGGCTGTGCTCCGTATGCTAATTAACTGTAGAATATTGCCAGCAAGCCTTTTCTTGGCAGGCTCTGCTTTCGAGAAAGGTTTTCATGGGAAAATAGATGTAATTTATCAACCATTTTGCCAACTCTCCCTTTAGCTGGTAAAAATTAGTGATCAGAGACAGAAAATGGTATCCACTGAATAAGGGAATGGGTTAATGATCATTCTTTTGTGTAATATCCAAAAGATGCATCGTTACTCATGGTTCCCTGTCAACTGTAATATTCCACAAAGCCAATGGTGAGATTTTTTTTCCCCCTAGAAAAGGTCAAATTTGCCAACTATCTATGCCAACATCCTTACTCCCCAGATAACCCCTGAAAAAAACAGCAGAAGGATAACAAATCAAGGGTTGTTTTTCAGAATCAGGCCAAGTTTTAGAAGAGTAAGTGGAAAATTAAAAGACAATGTAGATTTTTGCTGGAAACTGCAATAGTATTTCAAACATCTCTGCAGATGCAGGAAGAATATTTCAACAATTTATTACAACAATTTATTCCTGTGAAACTCTTGAAAATGAACAGTTCAAACTTGAAAAGCATTCTATCGTCCCTGCTACATTCATTGCATTGGTCACAAGTGTAGCAGATATAGCAGCCTTTTCAATAATTCTCCGTTAAGACTTATGAATATCCCCCCCAAATTAAATATCAGAACAGATCGGATCAAACTGATTTGCTTTTAAATCTCAATTCACCAACTCAAATTGAGTCATGAATTTTGAATACGAATAGACTGATTCACAAGGCCTATTTTTAATCCTAGCCTAAAATGTTCATATTCCTTGAAAAAAAAAATATTCAGAGGAGGTGCTTTGGAAGATAAAAGCAGCTATGGAGGCTTTTCCTGGCTGTCTTCACATGCACCTGTGTGCATAGCCTGTTTTGCTAAGAAATATGCTAAATAGAGCAGCTATGTATACCTGCAGAATAGCTTTCAAAGTTATAGAAGTATGGAAAAAGATTTGGCCTCTTGAATGATTTGAAGAAAGGTACTTCATACAGGTTTCTACTTCTTTTGAAGAACTTGTACAGATTTAATATCAATTGTAACTTTCATACCAATGTTCAATCTTTTGGGTCCAAAGGATTCATCAATCAAAACACAAAAGAGCATATACCTGTGCTGTTCAAAATAGTCTCTGACTTTTGCTGGGAGGACTTAATTTAGGAGCAGGGTTGAATAAATATTCTGCCATAGATACTTTATAGACATTGATTGATGAGAAAAGGGCAGCAGTTGAAATCCCTCCATCCAAATTACTGATTAACTCTTTTCTTTAATTCTTATTGTACGCCCACCTACCTGAGCTATAACGTTATACCCACCTCCGTTTTTAGATATTAAGAATGTGAAATCTAGGTTTTCCGGTTCCGCGTGGCTTCGGTGGCAGCAGGTATTCGCGACCGTTCGCGATTCCTGCTGCGCTAGCCGCCAAGGTACCCCTGATCCAAATGGGTCAGGGGGATAGGGCTGCCCTGTAGGGACAGCCGAAGAGAGAGGGGAACCGGACAGGGGGTTGGGGGTGTCGCAGACCCCCTCCTCATCCAGAAAAACCCCTTTTTCCCAAGGTGGTGGAGTGGCGGTCAGCAATGGCCGCCACGAAGAAGCCTGCAACCGGGTAAGATTGTGCTGGAGGAAGCAATAAAAGTGAAAGTGTTGGCTGAGCCGGGTCAATCAACATCTTTTAAATTCGCTGGAACTGAGTTGTCTGAATTGCTGGAGGATACATTGTATCCCTAAGAAGATCGAAAGTGGCGGAGAAGCTGTTAAAGGGAACTTTTTTTTCTTCACTCTCCCACCCCATGGAAACAGCAGAAGAAGATTTGAAATTTGTTTGGGCACTGAAGGTGAACTATTCTGAAAGTTGAAGTTAAGGGACAAAAGAGTTCTTGGACATTGGACTTAAAAATTTAAGAAATTGGAAAACCCTGATCATTTAAAAATTGATGTTGCAAGTGGGAAGGGAGAGGAAAAAAATTGGAGCAGAAGTGGAAAAAGGAGGAGATTGCCTAGAATCTCAAAGAAAGATATATGGTAATTGGACCTCTTTGATTAAACAGTAACCCCAGAAAGAGAAATAGAAAAAGGAAGAAAAGTATTAACTTTTGGAACTTTTTTTGAATTATTTTTGATTAAAAATACTTGGTTGGTTGTTTTGGGGAAAGTTTCTCTTTTCAGGATGGCATCGCTTGTGGATGAACTAAAGACTGAATATCAAAAATATAAAAAGGAAGAACAAGATGGAAAAGATACTTTGGGCACTTTATTTCAATTTTTAGAAATGGCATTATGTACTTATGAAAAGTTGATTACGCAGCAGAATGATTGGGACAAAGAAGAAGAGGAACAAGAAGCCATCTTTGATGAACAATGGGTTTTTTCCGGGGAGGAGGAGAAAGAGGATAAGAAAAAGGGGATTTTAAGATTTGAAAAAACAACCAAAAAGAGAAAAATGAGAGGAAAGGTGGATGCAAAGTTAGAAAGCAAAGGAAAGGGAGTAAGAAAAGGGAGGAGGAGAGACAAAGGAGTAAAAAGGGCAAGGAGAAGAATAAGCAAGAGAGAAAGGGGGGAAGGAAAAGCCTCAATGGTGGGAAGCAAGATCTAAAGAAAAAAAGTTTATTTAGAGACAATGGGTGAATCTAATTAAGGATAAAAGGGGGATTCTGGAAAGTACATAAGATTGTGTTTTTATATGTGTATTTAGAGTATAAAATTTATTGTGTAATTTTAGAATCTACTAAACAGAATCCCAAGATAAATTAAGTGTTATATGAAGTACTTTTAAGTTAGGGTAATGAGTTAAAGGCATCACTTCAATTAGTGTATAGGAGAAGTATAGTAAAAGAAAAAAGATGAATGGATAGTTGGAAATAGAACAGACAAAGAAAGTTATTGAAAATGGTAATAAGATATGGAAGGATATATAAAGGTTTTGTTATGTTTTTTTGGGTTTTGTATGTTGATAAAAGGCAATAAAATATTAATTAACAAATAATTTGGATGAAAAGGAGAAGTTGGGATAAGGTACGAAGTTAAATAGATAAAGTAAATATTGATGTTATAATTGGGAATCATTATGTTCTATTGGTTTTCTTCTTTAATTATCACTATTTTTTTTAGAAAAGAATTTATAAGCTGTTATGCCTTGATTGTTTGTGCACTGTTTTTGTAAAATTAATAAAATTGGTTTATAAAAAAAAAGAAAATGATAATAAGATATGGAAGGATATATAAAGTGAATATGATGTTTGAATTTGTGTCTGTGAGAAGAGTTTCAACCTGGGATCAGGCAGCCTTCAGAAAAGATGTTTTAGTTTAGTTTTTTTTTTTTTTTCTATGTTCTGTGTTTTGTATGTTTATGAAAGGCAATAAAATTTTAATAAGCAAGAAATATAATTTGGATAAAAGGAGAAGTCTGGATAAGATATGAAGTTAAATAGATAATGTAAATATTGATATTACAATTTGGAATTATTTTGTATGTTCTATTGGCTCTCTTTAATTATTATTATTTTTTTTTTAGAAAAGATTTTTCAAGTTGTTATGCCTGGATTGTGTATTGTTTTTGTAAAATTAATAAAATTTGTTATTAAAAAAAAAAAAGAATGTGAAATCTACTACTATTAAAAGAAAATGCTACAAGACTGGATGCTTCCATTGTTTTTATAATAGTTATTTCCAGGACAAAATACTGGATATTCCATCTCTTTTTCCAGTTCTGGTCGATTCAGTACCTTTATTTTTTTCTGGTCATGCCTCTCTTGGAGAATTTGTCTTCTGAATGAGATGAGGATTGGGACCTGACAGTATGTAGAGTTTTGTAACAGCATGCATGTAAGCCTTTTGTTTGGTAGCAGGAATTTTTTTGCTTTCCTGATCCTTCAGCACTGACTTCAGAAATAGCATTTCATCATGGGTTTGTAAAGTCTTGAATTATGTTATGTCCTGATCTAACAGTTTCTTGAAGTTGTTTATTACTGAGCTTAGTCCATAAACAAGAAACTCTGAGCCCCAGTTTGGAAACGAAGAATTTGAGAATAGTAAGCAGTCCATCTTCCCCTCCTTTCTCCAAAGATGCATTGAATGGTCACCAAATCAATATTTACTTCCTTCAAACCTCTAACACCTTGTAGGAAAATGTATTTCTGAAAGACAGAATTGTATGCAGGATGCACCTTCTGGGGAGCCTTTTTTTTTTAAATGCAGACTTTATGGAATGGATTTAATTCCTTAATAATCTTCTTTCATCCATTTGACAGCTGATGTCATTGAGCTTTTCCTGCCAACCCTGTATTGCCTTTGGAACAAATAGCAAATGTTGAGTCCTTTAATAGGGTACTAAGAGTGTTTGTTAGAGCTGCAAGCTTTAATTGGATAAAACGGTAGATTAATTAACTCAAGCTTTTGTTGATTATTTGGTAAGGGCAAATGCTAATCAGCAGAACTGCAAGTTAAGACACATTTGTTTGTTTTTTTGAAGTTATTTTGATTCTCATATGTATTGAGAAAAATGGAATGAAAAAGAAACATTTAAAGGTGGCTTTGTCTTGAAACAATGTTTTATGATTATTAAATTGCATATTACCCTACACTTTCTTCTGCATACTAAGAAGGATTTTAGTAATGTGCACAAACATTGAAATGCAGTTGATTAAATTAGTTATAAAGCAGATTATTAATCAGCTAACACTGAAATCAGGATACTTAAGGAATAAGGGCAGAAAGTTTGCACAAAGTACAGACAATCCTGTCTCTTAAGATTTGTCTCTGTCCTCATAAGTCATCATATCAACATACTATGTAATAACTTGTTTTTGATTATAAACCATGAGTTTCAATTGATCAAGGCAGGAAAATGCAGAAGATGATGATAGCATGCAGAGGTGAAATGCTGCCGGTTCAGCCCGGTTCACTTGAACCGATAGTAAAAAATGCTACAGGTTCAGGCCAACTGGTAGTAAAAAAAATGCTACCGGTTCAACTGAACCGGTATTTCTGATGATCTACTGAATGATGATCAGCTGTGCCATGTCATTTAGATTAGACAGAAAGCAGGAAATAATCGGATTTCTTGCTTTCTAGCTAATGTAAATCATGCGGCGCAGCTGATCCGTCCCTTGCTATTGTACTTACCTTGGAAGGCTTCAAAATGCTTCTTTTTTCAGCACCCAGGAGGCTTCCCTGAGGCCCATTAGGCTAAAAACGGGGTGTGGTGGGTTCTGCATGGCCCCCACACACCCAATTTTTGTTTCCAGAAGGTTTCCCTGAGGCCCACTAGGCCAAAAATGGGGCATGGAGGCAAAGAACTATAAAATTGTTTTTTTTTTACCCTTGAGATAAATGAGCCTATAGGCAAGAGAAAGATAACCTGGCATGTACAACAGCTTATATTGTAAGCTACCATATCTTTATTACAAATTGCAATGAGTCTATATTTGCTTCACCAACACAATAAGTAAATAAATATGCTATTTGCAAAAGAACATTAAATTGTTCCATGTTATGGCCTACTTTAAGTAAATCAGTGGGACTTATTTCTTTGATAAATATTGTGATGATTGTGATATAGATTTTTTTTTTTCTATCCCAGTTAATGTTGGAAATACTTAGTAATAGGGGCTTTACAATTATTACTACAATAGTACTACTATTAATTGACTAAACATCATAGTTGCATGTATCTCATGATACCAGTATGAATTGATCATTTCAAATACCCGCTAACACAACACTTATGAGGAATGTTGATTATACTATATATGGATCCCCATAATGTGGGGATAATTCTATAGAGGAATTATTGAGTCTGTCATCTGCACCTCTATAACTGTCTGGTTTGGTTCTGCAACACAAAAGGACAGACACAGACTTCAGGGGATAATTAGGACTGCAGAAAAAACAATGATTACTGCCTTCCATTGAGGTCCTGTTCACGACACGAGTCAAAAAGAGAACTGTGAAAATACTTACAGATCCCTCACATCCTGGACATAAACTGTTTCAACTCCTGCCCTCAAAACAACATTATAGAGCATTGCACACCAGAACAATTAGACACAAGAACAGTTTTTCCCCCCCGAATGCCATCACTCTGCAAAACAAATAATTCCCTCAGCACTGTTCAACTATTTACTAAGTCTGCATTGCTATTATTATTAATCCTCTCATCGTTCCTATCACCCATCCCCTCCCACTTGTGATTGTATGACTGTAACTTTGTTGCTTGTATCTTTATATTGATTTATATTGACTGTTTCCTACTATAATTTGATTGTTTATTTGTATCCTATGACTATATTAAGTGTAGTACCTTATGATTCTTGATGAATGTATCTTTTCTTTTATGTACACTGGGAGCACATGCACCAAGACAAATTCCTTGTGTGCCTAATCACAGTTGGCCAATAAAGAATTCATTCATTCCTATGAGGGTGGTCCTTCCCATCTCTCATGTGCTAACAATTTCATAATATTAACAGGAATTTTCAACTATTCATTTACTTGAATAGTTTCACCAAATTACTTTAGCATCCTTGAAAATTGCTTTATTCTTCAAATCAGCATCAGATTAAAGTTGATGCCAACATAAACAATTAGCAGAAAGCTTGAAAAAACTACAATTTATGCAATTGTATTATTACTTTTTAGGCAATTACTATATAATAATAATTATAAAATGCATAGATTTAAGATTTACAATAAAATACAGGAAAAATGACAATGGGCACTTAAAATAGCATTATGAAACAGCAACCACGATCATATTCCTCACTGAAAAAAAGATATCTCTTGAGGAACTGGCAAAAGGTCTACATTGATGATAATGACTTCTAGGGTAGGTAATTCCAGTAAATTAATTAAGAAGGCCATAAAGTGAATAATATTATTTTTGTAAGAGCCATCCAAAACTTTAAAGATCAGGGTGGTACTTACCAAGAGAGACATTCCAGAAATACTGGACTAACAAAAATTCACTTATTTATTCTTAAGTATCTTATCTCTTGAGGGTTATTAAATTTCATGCAGAATCTGGAAAACATGTCTCATCGAATTCAAGCATGTCATGACGATAGTGAAGTCACACTCCAAAATTAATTCAAATGAACTAAATCAAATAAGTGTGTTGAGAGGATTCTGGCCCCAAGGCCTTTCCCTTGATAGGAAGAACATGAATAACATCAGTTTATTGCTAGTTTCTGAAGCTTGTAATCCCAGAATTATTTGTTTTCAGGGTGAAAAAAATATTCTGTGTGTACATTGAAAGGTTCCTTCACTTATTCATTGCTGCCTTATGTTGATATTTCTTTAAGTATTCCTGAGGCTTTGGAGAACATGCACAAAATCTTTAAGCAATTGCAAATATTAAATTCTTGCAGTAATTCACTGTTATTTATGATTAGCTACATAGGCAATCATCTCAGCAGATGGCAGCACTTGGCTGAACTTGCCTGGATTTCAAAGCCAAGCATTCAGGCCTAGTCAGCTCTCAAATGGGAGATTATCCAAAATTGCAGGGTTGTAAATTCTCTAGATTAGGAAATTAAAAGGAATGGTAATGGTAAATGTACCATAGCAAAAACCTACATGTTTTTTTTTTCTGAAATCACCCTAAATTCTAAATTGAACTTGATGGTTATAACACTGGCACATGTACACTGAGATCATTTGCATCAAGACAAATTCCTTGTGTGTCCAATCACACTTGGCCAATAAATAATTCTATTCTATGGTTATAATACACGCACGCACACACACACACACACACACACACGCACACCTGAGATCTCTCATTCAACATAAAGGGCCTAATGGTATCATATCGCTTTGTGGTGTCCTACTAGTATATAATATCTGAAAATCAATACAACAGTCACTTTTGAAGCCTATAAGCCTATAAGCATTTAAGTATTACCTATTGGATACATTACTATTTATAAAACAGAATATAAAGCATTGATTTAATTTAGCCTCCTTCCCCCTTAGTCCTCCATCCACTATCTTCATGGGATCATTATTTGGGGAATTTATAATGTGTATAAATATCTGAAATGTAATGACAAGAACTAGGCTGACAGCCTAGGAATGACAGATATCCCACTTTGCATACTATCTAAACAAGTGTGTCACAAAGGTTTCCACACCTAAAGAAATACCAAGAGAGAAAGGGAAACACTGAGAGTATATGATACTTCAATGCATATTTACGCATTGAATAAGCATATTTGATGCCTATTCAATCTACAAATACCAATCAACCCACTGACAGTATTCAGAGCTATACACTTAATAAAGTAAACATACTGGGGAAAGTTGGAAATGAAAGAATTTGAATGTTAATTCATGCCTGTGAAACCTGGGTAAACAAAACATTTGCTCCCTTTTGCTCTGTCCTAACCTTAGATCAATCTTGTTTGAGCAAACAATTATCCAATTCACTTAGTAAAAGCAAAGACTGAAAAAAATAGCATACATGGATTTCAGGTAGAAGAAACTTCTATAATTACCGTATATACTCGAGTATAAGTTGACCCCAATATAAGCCGAGGCACCCAATTTTACCACAAAAAACTGGGAAAACTTATTGACTCGAGTATAAGTCAAGGGTGGGAAATGCAGCAGCTACTGGTAAATTTCAAAAATAAAAATAGATACCAATAAAATTACATTAATTGAGGCATCAGTAGGTTAAATGTTTTTGAATATTTATTTCAAAGAAAAACAGTAAACTAGCTCTGTAAGTGGAAAAGAGAGCCAACAAAACCAATATGGTATCAACAATAACTTTAAAAGTACAAAAACCTTAGCTCAATCAGCAACCAAGCTAAAACACAAGAGTTAAAATCCTTCAAAACTGGATTCCTCCTCCTCATCTGTATGTCCAAACAGAGTCACTCTCTCCCTTGCAAGAAAAAAGCATGTGTATGTGCTGCATGTACATCCTGTTTTGGAGAGCCACCATCTTTTTCACAGCTCTCCCTCATGCCTCCATTGCATGTGCACACATGCCATGGCTCAGTAGTAGGTCAACATACAGATGTCACACTAGGTTTCCTCCTCAAAAGGAACATCCAACCTTTCTTGAGAAGTACAAACTTCATCTGTTCAGGATTGTGGTGACAAAGGTGAAGGAGGATGGGGCTGAGAGAAGGGAAGGGAAGAAAATATCATTGACAGGGAGAAAGACAGGGAGAAACACCTGGAAGTGTGAGTCCTCAAGTTTCCTTAGGGAAGACCAGACAACAAGGAGAGAGGAGAGGAGGAAGAGGGGGAGGAGAGTTAAAAAAAAAAGAGTGGGAAGCCAACTCACGCGTGCCATCAAAGCCAGGGGGAAGGGGGGCTTTCTCCGCCTGCTGCTGCCAGAGGAGTGCAGGGGGGGGGAGTGCTGGGAAAGGGGGTTCTTGCCGAGGCTCCGCAAGCGATTACCAGATTTGCAGCTCCGTTTGTTGGCGAAGCTGGAAGTGCGCACATTAATGGGGAAGGAGAGCCCACAGCTCCGAAAGTCTTTGCAGCATTGGGGACTGAACAGGAGAGCCGCAAATGCTGCGCTCCCCAGGAAAGGGCACCCTTCTTCTACTCGGCGGCTCCCGCCATGGCGCAGCCAGGAACTTTGTCTCGCTGCCCCGGAGTAGCTCTTCGCCGCTAGGGTAGGGGGCGGAGGAGGCTGCCTGAGCCTGGCAGTTTGTTGGCGAAGCTGGAAGCGCGCCCGTTAATGGGGAAGGAGAGCCCGCAGCTCTGAAAGTCTTTTCAGCATTGGGGACTGAACAGGAGAGCCGCAAACACCATGCTCCCCAGGAAAGGGCAGCCCTCTTCCACTCGGCGGCTCCCACCACGGCGCAGCCAGTCACTTTGTCTCGCTGCCCCCGGAGCGCATGTGCTCTTCGCCGCTAGGGTAGGGGGCGGAGGAGGCTGCCTGAGCCTGGCGGTTTGTTGGCGAAGCTGGAAGCGCGCCCATTAATGGGGAAGGAGAGCCTGCAGCTCCGAAAGTCTTTTCAGCATTGGGGACTGAACAGGAGAGCCGCAAATGCCGTACTCCCCAGGAGAGGGCAGCCCTCTTCCACTCGGCAGCTCCCGCCACGGCGCAGCCAGGCACTTTGTCTTGCTGCCCCCGGAGCAGCTTTTCACCACTAGGGTAGGGGGTGGAGGAGGCTGCCTGAGCCTGGCGGTTTGTTGGCGAAGCTGGAAGCGCGCAACGCAGGAGCTCGTGGGGGCCCCGGGGGCCTGTTAATGGGGAAGGAGAGCCCGCTTGGGGTCACCTGTGTGGCCCTCAGCAGGTAGACAGCCGCGGTGGCGATGCTGCCCTGGAGGTGCGATCGGTTGCAGCCACGCCAGCACAGGCCAGGCATGGTGCCGTAGCGGCTGACTCGAGTATAAGCCGAGGGCGGTTTTTTCAGCACAAAAAATGGGCTGAAAAACTCGGCTTATACTCGAGTATATACGGTAGATAGCATTATATAAAGTCAATATAATGCTATATAATTGTAAAACTTTTCCCTCTTTGAAATCTACTAAGGTTTTAGTCTGTCTTCCTAATTGTTAAACTCCTCAGATATAACTAAACACCTTTCAGTTGATGCCTAGACTACTCAATTCAATTCAATTTATTATAATCATAGACCAGAAGCCATGCCTAGATCACTAAGGCTATGGATTGGGGAGGGACTGCATTTTTAAAGTGAATTAACATCATCAATGAAAATTTTCAGGAAGGAGATGGTGGAAACATCTTTAATTTTTTAAACATAAATATTGACCTATTCTTCATAATGTACTATTAGCAGTTATTTTTCATTTCTAATTCAAAAGCTGGAGATGTCTGGAAAATATTGCACACTCCAAAGTACATGTTGTACTTTCTCAAGGAATGCAGACTGCAAGCTTGACAACTTTAGATTTTTTTTTTTCATTGAATACCCCACATCCAGTGCATGGAAAGACCCAGGTTCATAAGGAATGACTCCTTAAGCTACGCTGTATGATCACAGTTACTATAAGCCCCCAACTAAATTGTTCATTTCTTGGCTTTTTTCCCACTTTGTAACACTGTTGACATTAACCAGGCAATCATTTTGCTGTGAAACAGTGACTGCCCTGTCAGGATCACTTGTCAGTTAAAGAAATATTACACAATCTGCTTCATAGTTTAAATGATAGACAGATAGGTAGAAATAAAATACTGGCAAAGAACCTCCCATCTCTCATTCCAACATTTGTCTTTCAACCCAAGGACATCTTGCCAGCTATTCTCACAAGTGCCTCTGGCAGCTTTTAGTATTTCCAAAAATCAACCACACAGACTCCCAAAGAACATTGCAAGATGTATTTTCCAGCTTTATGCAAAAAATGTATACATATTTGCTGTTGTGTGATATTTTAATCAGTGACATGTTTGACAACATTTTCAAAGCTGGGAATGGGTGAATGGGCCATGTGCAATGAAATTACAAAGGAAACAGCAGTGATTCTGTTCTGAATTATGGGCTTCTGAACAAAGATCATGAAGGGATGTGTGCTTCTAAAAATACAGAACTGCATCAAGCAAAGTGCATCAGATGTTTGGGCAAATCTGCATTAAGAAAAGCACTTGCATGTCCAAACCAGCAAGTGGGAAAATCAATATCTTGGGAAATAAAGGGATACTTTTCACAGTCACAATCCTATGCCATTTATCTCAGAGTAAACCCACCAGGTTCAGTGAAATCTATCTCTGAGTAAATATGTATGAAATTAAATTTCTCTGTGGCATTCCTTGACCAGCATTACAAATAAAATAAAAAATGTATAAGCTAGTTTGATACAGGGAACTCATCCCCCCTGCCCAAATTATCATCAAACAACAGAACAGCATGTCTAAATGAAAAAAAAAAGTGTACTGTAATAAGAAACAGCATCTGGCAAACTGAAATGTGTCTTTATGGTTAACTTCCCTTAAAAATAATGATCATATGTATCTGTAGAATCCTCAAATTTGGAAATAAAAGGAGAGAGCAAGACACCTCTTAGAACATCATGTAGTAGACAATGTGCAAATACATGGGCAAAGTTTTTGACTTCCTTAGAGCGAAGTGTCTGGATCTAAGGTGTTTCATGAAATATAGATATAGATAGATGAAATATTGGCTGGGTCTTCTTTTGTTGCCCTGCACAGGAGAATGGAGCTGGAAAGCAGGTTAGTGGGGTGGGGAGGGAATCGGATTTTGCAGTATCCTTCTGCCACGGCCATCAAGCCATGCCCACCAAGCCATGCCACAGAACTGGTAGTAAAAAAAATTGAATCCCACCACTCGATAGATACATAGATATAGATGGATGAAGAGATGGTGGGAGGGAGGGAGGGAGGGAGAGAGAAAGAAAGAGAAATATAGATATAGATAAAGATAGATGGATGGATGGATAGATAGATAGATAGATAGATAGATAGATAGATAGATAGATAGATAGATAGATAGATAGATAGATAGATAGATAGAGACAGACAGACAGACAAACAGACAGAGACAGAGACCTATATTACTCAGGGTCAGATTGGATGAATAGCCTAAGATAGAGGGGAATCTTATAAAATCAGGTCAAAACCTTTAAATCTAGATGGCAAAGAAGATCAGATCTGGGGGACAGAATAAAGAAGAGAAAAATAATCACAAGGGAGAAAGAGCCACTGACAGTCTGAAAGTGAATCTGTTTTGAATCATGTCTCATTATTTTGAAGGGAACTGGGTATGATAGTATCCAGTAATTATACAACACAACAAATGGTAAGCAGAACTTGTCACTCAACTGAAATAATTGTGGCATTTCTCATCTCTAAAATGCTGCCTCCTTTTGGGGTTACTCGATACCTCATTAGGAGAGTGAGTGGAATTTAGATTTCATGTCAGAGTTTATTACTTTTGGCAACTGGAATGGAAAAGTACTCTTTATTGACTAATATAAATCTTCATTGATTAAAGAAGGGAGGGGGATGTTCAGCTAACCCCATTAAAATATGCCCTGATTTTGAAAATAAAACCATAAACAGTAGACCAATAACTTGAATATTGTATGTTTATACAGTACATATATTACCTGCATGGTCTACTTCACAAGCAAGGGCAAGATTATTTGATCAACTCTACACCTTTCAGCAGGCTATATCTAGTAGCATTTTTTTTTTCCTCATCAATGAACTACTGAATAAAAAATTCCTAAAAACTATTTATGGTTTTTCAAAAGCTGACTTTCATGGCAATATCATTGTTTTATTTAAGTGTGTTTTTTTTCTAAGTAAATAAAACTTTCATTATTCAATAACTGTGATAAGTAGAAACTTGATGGATTATTGAAGTTTCTTGTGGAATGTCTTACATTATTCATTATTCAAAAGGAAGCCATACATTGTTTATGAATGGAATGTTGTACAGGGAAATGAGATGGTTTGGGTCTTTAAGGAGAAAGATTCACAGTAATTGACATGCTCTCACATGTTGTAATATTATTAATGCTCTTGTGGGGATTTAATGGAGCTGAGAGGATGCCAGCTCCACTATTTGAAAAGTCTCAGAATCAACTGAAAGATATTCCTATAATCTAAAAAAGAAGTTTGGCCTGTTAATTTAAATATTTATATAGCCGCCCATCTTATAATCATAAAAAGCCCACATAAAAACCACAATAGAACTATAAAGGGCCTTGGGCAAGAAGATAAAGGCAGCAGGATAGATTTTAATGAGCTCCAAAGAAACATATGATAGAATGGTTTGAAAATCTAAAGGAGAAAATTGTAAAGGAAAGGTGTGAATGTGACTATACAGTACATTCCTTGATGGTGCACACATCTGGCTTACAAAATCAATCAATGGCACTAAAGGGTTTTCTATACATCCTTGCTTTATGCTAGGATTTTGCACTCCAGATGATTAGTTCAATGAACATTCCCTGAAAAACAATCCGCATATAACACAATCATCATCATCATCATCGGGGTTTTTTGCAGGTGCAGGATCTGCTTTTTGAATCAACAAGTGCAATCTTGTGCCAAGTGCCAGTCATATCACATTACCCTTCTTAAACATAGAAATATCTCTTTCCAATATGAAAAATCAGTTTGGTTCATATTTTCAATTTTTAAAAGATAATACTATAGTTGAAATAAATTATTCTGTTTGTCGTGGGTGCAAAATATGGTTGTCCTACTACACAGAAAAGGGGGCATGATGGTTCAGCAATTAAAAGACACTGAGTTTGTCAGCTGGAAAGTTGACAGCCCAAGTTTGAGACATGAGCTCCATGCAATAGGGTGAGCTCTGATTACTTGCCCCAGCTCCTGCAACCTAGCAGATCCAAGACATGCAAATGCAACATGATTAAACAGTACCACTTTGGTGGGAAGGTAACAATGTTCTGTCTACTTTGGTATATAGCAATGCTGGGCACATGACCACAGAAATTGTCTTTGGACAAAGTTGGCTCCCACAGACAAGAAATGGAAATGAGCACCGTGCCCTAGAGTCAGATATGACTGCCAGAAACCTTTACCGTTAGTGCATAGAGGCAGCTACATGATTTTCTCCTGAGTACAGATAACAACAAAAATATCTTGCTTTTCCAGAGCATTTTCAGTCCTTCAGTTACTAACAGTCAAATGAAATTTTGCACAAAGTTTTTTCTTTAATATATATATAGTGATATAAAGCATAGCCACAGAGGATAGAATTCAAAATCCTTATTCTAAATCAGACACCATCTTCCAAAGGATCCATACCTGTCTGCTTCCTAACTGAATAACTTTGCATTTGAATCTGTTAATTTTTATTCAGTTATTTACATTCTGTAGATCCCACCCAATTTTGTGTCATCTACAGATCTGATCATATCTCCCCCAACTCCCTATCTAAATCCTTAATAAAAAAAAAGGCTTAAGAAATAGAGAGGTCACAGAAGAACTTTATGATATATCATATGACACCCTATTCTAACACTATTTATGATGTTGGGTACTGGATGATGAAGGAATGTTGATAATTTGTTGAAGCAGCTATACTTCTAATTCATTATCATGCCATATTTACTGACATGCTATTCATAATATTAAGAATTTCTTTTGCTGAAATCAAGTTATATTATACTTTGGCATGTTCTTTTAAAAAGTTAGTTATCAGATCCAAATAAGATTAATATAACATACTGCAGTTTGTTTTTAATGAATCCATGCTATATTCTAATATTCACACACCCACACCCACATACACACACCCCCACACCTCCACACACACACCCACACACACCAGTGGTGGTATTCAGTAGGTTCTGACCAGTTCTGGAGAACTGTTGGCAGAAATTTTGAGTATTCAAAGTACCGGTTCAAATATCATTTCTGACTGGAGATTTTATAGTATCTTTCCTCTACCATGCCCACAGAACTGGTAGTAAAAGTTTTTAATCCCATACATATATACATAATAAACATACACACACACACACACACACACACACACATATGTATGTAATATGTATACATATGTGTGTTTGTGTATGTATGTGTGTGTGTGTGAAGGTAATTCCCCTCTAGGAGAATGAGCGCATACAGGGAGACTTATTTGAGAGAAGTGTTTGAATAATACAGCACAGAGATACACTGTACAGTAAATGTAGGTTTTTACTTCCAGAAAGTTTAAGCAAAATTTAAAATAGGCAGTCCAAAGTCATTCACAGGTAAAATCAGTCAGTTTTTAGTCCAGGGATAATCCAATAACAAATTCCAGTGTCAAAAACAGTTCAGTATCAGACTTACATCAAATCCAGGAATAGCAGTCAATTAGAAGGAACGGCAATATTCTCCAACAGAAGGAAAAAAGAGAGACTCACTGAGACTTCTTCTAAGACTAAGACTAAGACAACCTAAGTTTCTGGCTACATCTTATGGTCATTTGAGAAACCACACCCAATTACAGTTTTGCATTTTCTTAAAGATACAATATTAAAATGTCTACCCTGGTTTATATATTATAAATAGGTGACTTATATTCCTAACAGTGTGTATGTATGTGTGTTTGTGTGTGTGTGTGTGTGTGTATAGATAGATAGATAGATAGATAGATAGATAGATAGATAGATAGATAGATCTTTGCTTCATCGGGTTTTCTCCCACGTAAAATTGGAAGTATCTAGGCAACATTTCGATGAATTCTCAATCATCATCTTCAGGCTTGTGTCTTTGGCTTTGTGCTCTTTGGAGTAATGTGAGCTTGCAGCTGCTTCTTCCTTTTAATTGCTAGCGAGGGTGTGACTTGATTGGGTGGGGGCTTGGCTGTGTTCTGATTGGCTGGGGGTGTTCTCATTGGTTGGGGGTTTGGCTCTTTCTTATTGGAAGGGGGTTGGCTGTGTTCTGATTGGCTGGGGGTGTGTTCTGTTCAGGTGGGGGCTTGGTTGTGCTTAGGTTAGTCTTAGTTGCTGGGGGATTTGAGCTAGTGAGCCATGATCCTGCTGTTTCGCTTCACGTTCGTGTTCGTGCTGCATCTTCATGGTGGGCATCAGTTCATTTCATGTATGGGTCAGAGGGTTTTGAAGTGGGTAGTGATGCAGCTGAGGTACGGCTTCTGGTCTGTGGTCGTGTCTCATCTTCTGTGTGGGTGTGAGTCTGCTTTCTATGTGGAAGTGTGGTGATAGCATCTTGTGTGGCCCTCATGGGTGTGGGTCTGGTGTCATTTTTCATATTAGATACCCAAACAAAGCTGAATGCCAGATATATATATATATATATATATATATATATATATATATATATATATATATATATATATATATGTGTGTGTGTGTGTGTGTGTGTGTGTGTTTCTGTGTGTGTGTGTTTCTGTGTGTGTGTGTGTGTATTATACTGTTAATATATTCTCTTACACATTGAAGGGTAATGGTGAATGTTTCCTCAAACCATTAAGTACTACAACACATACCTTTTTTTGATAATTGAATCAAATATAATTAAGCTTTGCTTTATTCAACTGCTAGCATTTTTCAGTGACCAGCTGGTATCCTAATTCTTTTCATTCCTTGTTATTTTTTCCCAACAAATCTGAAAAAGGCCAGGGCTGTTGTCCTTAGCAACCTTTGTCAATTTCAGTCCACTCTAAGCTTTAACCTTTCTAATGTTATCTCTGCCAGTATATATTCTTCCTTGGAGATCTGCCCTTTTTTCCAGCTCTTTTATCTGCACTTTTTATTGTTGCATTTTCAGATTTTCTCTAAGCTTTTGTGGAACCCACATTTGGTTTCTAATATTACCTTTATTTTCCCCCTCATTGGGGAAATTGTTTGAAATTGTGCTTTTAATATTTCTGTATCTACTGACTTCATCATCCCTTGTATTTGTGAACTAACTAATATTTTAAAAAAAGTCTGGAGCTGAAAGACAGCTATGGAGGAATTAGAATTCCAAACTTGCAGAACTCAAAATCCAAATATATAAACAAGTAACATCTTAATTTGTTGGGAAACTATCACAGTTCAATGAACACATGGAATATCGTCTGTTTTGATGGCTATCTAAAATTAAAGAATCAGGTGAGATGGAAAAGCATCTGAAAGAGTTAAATTCAAACAATGGGTTCATGAAGAAAAGCAACACATATTGCAACACCTTGTTGCAAGTCCCACACTGTTAATATGCACTGAGACAATTAACAGAATGAATTTAAAAAGCTGGCCCAAATCGCAGGATCTCTCACATGACCATCTCATGATTAAAAAGTATTTTCTCATTAAAACCACCCGCAATGACTCAGTTTTTCTTGCCTTTTGTTTGCTTGATATATTACAAAAATGTTTCTTTGGTTCCTCATTGCAACTCCTTATTATAAGTGCATATGTCTTAAGAACTTTAGCAAAAATTATAGGAGTCCTCTGGAATAAAGTTATTGTCATGGATCACAAGCCTCTGTCACTTAAAGCAAAAGCTCACTCAAAATGGATAAAAGTCTCTGAAATGTACTGGAGTGTATTATATTGATATTTGATCGAGGCTGGAAAAAAAACTGGATAATCTCTAGATGGCATCAAAAAGATTCATGAAACAGATACTCTTTGTTGATATATAGCAGAGCTGTCAAACTCACATCATCACAGTGGCATCATGTGATGTATTGGAACTTTTTCCCCTTCACTAAACTGGGTGGGGGTGGGACCAGCACATAATGCATCTGGCCCCTGGACCATGAGTTTAATACCTCTGATATATAGTAATCAATCTGTATCCCAGATTTGGTAGTCCCAGCATACTCATTAAAAGGAAGTAACAACCCAATCTTCCTTTATTAAAGAGATCTCAACCCACTACAGGAAAAAGTAAATGGAAGGCAGTATGGCCTATGATTTATTGATGATGATTGTATAGCATTCCAATTATGAAAGGGTCTTTTCATGAAACCTCATTTAATTAAGCTGACTCATTTCTTGTCCACATGCTTTGAAGATAATGGAGATACAGTAGCTGTTCCAATTGTTATTGCTTTAAAGCAGGAGTGGGATACGACAGGGATAACTACTGGTATGGGATTTATGAGCTTCCCTGCATGCTGGGAGCCAGGCACTTGTAAATCATCATCAGCAGGCTGCATGCAGAGAAGCAGTCTTTGAAACAGCCCTTTTCCCCCTGCTTTTTTAACTGCAGTTGTGCCTCGTTCAGCAGCTGAAGTTGAAAAATCAGGAAATAAAGATCAGGTAAGAGCCCTGGTGGACGGGTGGCCAGGCCTGGATGCCTGGATCTCCAGCTGGGTAAGCACGTGCCAGCCCTGCCAGGCAACCACATCAACACCTCCAACAGCTGTCTCAACCCGATGGGAGGATGCTGGGGCCCCTTGGTCCCAGCTGCATGTTGACCTGGCTGGCCCTGTGCATGGGCGGACCTTTTTAGTCATAGTAGACTCGTTCTCTAAATGAATTGATGTGGCCTTGCTTCCCTCCACAACTACGCTGGCTGTCACAAGAG
Organism: Hydrophis major; assembly: GCA_033807585.1. Taxonomy (NCBI): domain Eukaryota; kingdom Metazoa; phylum Chordata; class Lepidosauria; order Squamata; family Elapidae; genus Hydrophis; species Hydrophis major. Next base: position 99,174,609 of record CM066330.1, on the reverse strand, counting down.
CCCTGACCAGACAGTTTGTTATGCATGGCCTCCCTGACACCTTGATATCTGATAATGGCCCCCAGTTCACCTCTTGTGAGTTTGGGGTTTTTGCAGCCAACTTGGGCATTAGACCCACTCTCACAGCCCCTTTTCACCCTGCAAGCAATGGGATGGCTGAGAGGGCTGTTAGGTCTGTAAAGGAAGCCTTGGCAAGATTTAGCCAAGCAGATTGGCACTCCAAACTGTCCACCTACTTGCTCACCCAGCATTCAACTCCATGCACCACAACCAACAAGTCCCCTGCAGAGCTATGGATGGGCAGACACCTTAAGACCACCCTGGACAGGTTGCACCTCCACTATGCCCCTGGCATCCCTCTAGGCTCTGACAGCCATGCCAGGGAATTTGCCCTGCAGGACCTGGTTTATGCCAGGAACTACGCAGGGCACCCTCTATGGATGCCAGGGCAAATAGTTCCCATTACAGGACCCAAGCCTCACAGGATCCGCTTGGAGGATGGTCAAGTATGGCGCTGGCACATTGACCAGTTAAGAAGGCATTGGGAAAGAGCTGCCGTTGACTCTCAGGGACCGCCAGACACTCCAGTCTACCAGCCGCCTGCTGAAGCTTACCTGCTGGACGCCCCGGTCTACCAGCCTCATGCTGAAGCCAACCCACCAAGCGAACCGGTCTACCCAGCGGCCATGAATGGTTCCCTGCCAGACAACCCGGTCAACCTGCCAATTCCCAAGCCATCCCCGCAGTGAGCTGATTGGAGGGACCTGCCTGGTCAGCAGCCAGACACTTGGACAAGAAAGCGAGGAAGAGGAGGTCAACAGACTCAGGTCAGAACGTGATCAGTGAGATCAACGGAATCGTAAGACCTCATATCAGTGTGTTGCATGCGGGGGAAACCACCTGCGATCAGACTGCAAATTCCTAGACGCCCTCTGCCGTTCCTGTGAAAGAGCGGCCACATTGCAAAGGTCTGTAGAAGCAAGCGAGGGTCCAGCCCAAACCAAAGAGAAAATAATTTCCAGCAGACAACAGGCACCCCACCAGTAAATTTGGACCGCCCAAGCAACCAATGGAACCACTACTACAGAAATCGAGCACCAGCCACTTCTACCAGACGAGAAGAGGTGCACCAAACCATCACCATCGGCCACGCTTCATCCCTTGATGCAAGAAAAATCTGAGTAAAGGTCACCATTGAGAATCGATCATGTGTTATGGAAGTCGACTCCAGGTCTTCCCTATCAATGGTTTCCTAGAAAACCCTCAAATAGCTGATCCCTGACATCCATCGCCAAGACCTCAGCACTCAGAGAATTATATTAAAGGACTACCAAGGAAATAGGATCCCAGTCACCGGTTCCAGCCACATCCAAGTCTCCTTCAAAGACCACACTGCAACCCTACCTCTTACCGTCATCGATAAAGATCGACCCAGCTTACTAGGCTTGCAGTGGTTCGCGCCACTAGGAATAGAACTGGCGGGCATCAACCAGACTGAAGGTGATGACTGGAAAGTGGTCCTTGTCCAGGAATTCCAGGAAGTTTTCACCAAGAAGCTAGGCAAATACAAGGGATCCCCCATATCATTTAACCTCTGCCCTGATATTGCGCCCATTCGCCTTAAGCCCCGTCGAGTGCTCTTTGCACTCAAATGAAAGATTGATGAACAATTGGACAAATTAATAGCCCAGGGCGTGTTGGAACCGATTGACCACGCCCGATGGGAGACCCCAATTGTAACCGCCATAAAACCTGATGGATCTTTGAGAATTTGTGGGGATTACAAGGCCACCCTAAACCACTTCAGCAGAGCGCTTACCCCATGCCTGTGGTCCAACACTTCCTTCACTCCCTTGGGGGCGGAAAAATATTCACAAAATTGGACCTAGCTCAGGCTTACCAGCAGCTGCCCTTAGATGCAGAGACCGCAGAAGCCCAAATTATAGTCATGCACAGAGGTGCGTTCAAATGTAATAGACTCCAGTTCAGAGTGAGCGTAGCACCTGGCATCTTCCAAAGTCTGATGGAGAGATTGCTACAAGGCATAAAAGGGGTTGTGCCATATTTTGATGATGTCTTGATAGCCGCCCCCACTAGAAATCTACTAGAAAAGCGACTAAAATTTAAAGACGCTGGCCTGAAGGTCAAGAAGGACAAGTGCCAACTATGTACTGAGAGGGTTGAATTCCTTGGTTACCTTCTTGACAAACAGGGAATTCACCCTACTGAGAAAAAAATGGCTGCAATAAAAAACGCTCCAAGACCTAGGAAAAAAACAGATCTCCAAGCCTTCCTGGGACTCACTAACTTTTATAACATCTTCCTACCCCAGAAGGCGACTGTTGCTGAACCCCTGCATGGGCTCCTCAACAAGAAAGCTTCCTGGGTCTGGGGACATCGAGAAGAGTGAGCTTTTCAGCACGTAAAAGACCTTTTAACATCAGATGCTGTATTGATATAATATAACGAGACTTTACCCTTAACTGTCACCTGTGATGCCTCACCGTTTGGAGTAGGAGCCATCCTGAGCCACGTCCTGCCAAATGGTACTGAGGCGCCCATTGCATTTTTTTCTAGAACTTTATCTAATACTGAGAGAAACTATAGCCAACTAGATAAAGAGGCTCTCGCTATTGTGTCTGCAATCAAACGATTCCATGAGTATGTATATGAAAGATCCTTTTCTATAATCACTGATCACAAACCATTATTTGGCATCTTGGCGGGGGATAAACCAACTCCCCACATCTTATCGCCAAGAATGACATGCTGGTCAGAGTTTCTAGCCGCATACGATTACCAACTGCGCCACGGACCGGGGAAAGCCATTTCCCATGCTGATGCCATGAGCCACTCTCCGCTACCAGAAGTCCTAGACGACCCAGCTCCAACCCTAGCTACACTACAAATCGAGACACTTCCTTCACCACCACTGACTGCACAAGACATCGCATTTGAAACAAGGAAGGACCCTTGTTTGGCACAAGTCCTCAGCTGGGTAGAAAGTGGTTGGCCTGACAACGAACTCAACGACACCTTCAAGCCTTTTAAACACAGGCAGACAGAACTTTTCTCCCAAGAAGGATGTGTTTTATGGGGAGACAGAGTTGTCATCCCAGGAAGACTGCAACATAAGGTCCTAAAACTATTGCATGATGGACATCCGGGCATTGTGCGAATGAAGGTACAAGCAAGGAGTTACGCTTGGTGGCCAGGTATAGATAAGCAAATAGAAACCTGGGTCGCCACCTGCAACAAATGCCAGAAAACACGCTCAGCTCCACCAAAAGCACCACCAACTGAATGGGAAGCACCCCAAGGTCCCTGGTCCCATATGCACATTGATTTTGCGGGACCCACCAAGGGGCATATATTTCTCATAACAGTGGATGCCTATTCCAACTGGCTTGAGGTCCACAAAATGAAGAGCACCACCACAGAGGCAGTCGTTGAAGAACTAAACAGACTATTTGCTACACATGGCTTGCCAGATGTCTTGGTTTCAGACAATGGCTCACAATTCACTGCCTTGGCATTTGAGCAGTACCTAGCAGACCGGGGGATACACCACACTTTAACATCACCGGCTCACCCTGCGGCCAACGGTAGGGCTGAATGAATGGTCCAGTTCATAAAGAAAACTTTACACAAGATGGAACAAGGGAACATCCACGACAGGGTGACCAGGATGCTTCTCCTCCAACATATTACTCCAAACAGCACCACAAACAAAACCCCAGCCGAACTCCTGATGGGCAGGAAACTTTGATCACATCTTGACCGACTACACCCTGCCTACATGCCGGAAAAGCCCCTGGGGTCCAGCAGCAAGTATCGCACGTTCAAGGTAGGCGACCCGGTTTTTGCAAAAAACTTTACCGGTGACCCATTGTGGGTCCCCACTACCATAACTCAACTTACGGGTCCCCATTCCTACTGTTTACAAACTGCTGATGGGAGACTGTGGAAGCACTACATCGACCAGCTATGCTCCAGGCTGGCACCTACCCTCTTCACAAGCCCTGAACTCCAAACCAGGGAGGGAAGGGAAATCGAAGAGGCCAAAAATGAACTAGTACCCATCCCAGTATGCAAAACCCAGCAATCAGCGTGACCAAACCTGGAATATTCACCTTCGAAAGAAGAGCCAGGGCAGATGGTCATCTCTCCACGAAGCAGCATGGCGGCCTCAGCAAACCCAGAGAATCCAGATGACAGCCTTCACGGGAGTAGAGATGACAACCCTGAGTCACCCAACGGAGAAGTCAGATCACCATTACTGCTGAGTTCAACAAACAACCCACCGGAACCAGAGTCTGGGCAAAGACTGGTGGAGCAACGAAGATCAGGTAGACAGGTGAGATGACCTGCCTACCTGCGAGAATACATCACCCCACCCTTGAGACGGAACCTGGGGGGGAGGGGTATTCTGAACTAAGCAAACTCGTTAGCTTGCAATTCTAATAGTTTTCCTTCCATGACAGGCTCGTAAACCTGCACTTCTGATTGGCCCGCTGATAGCGGATCATGATTGGTCATTGTTGGCTGATCTGATTTGCTTTTAGGACGCTCCCAGCTGATTGGACGCTCCCAGTGCGGCCAACTCAAATCATTGGGTGTTGTGACAGCAGCCAGCACTATAAAAGGAGCTACTGCTGCCCTAGTATTTTGCTCTGTTCTGAAGTCACTAATAAAGAGTTGGAGTCACTATTCGATGCCTCGTCTCCGTTCTTTGTGCCCACTCTCCCAGATCTAACACTCATTATCCTGATTTACACAGGCCTCAGGACCTCAGGGTCCATTCTTCTCTACCAGAATGGGAGGAGGTTGATGAGGAAGGAAGGCCTTCACCATCTGAACACAGTTACTCCACTCATTCAGAGTGTGAAGAATGTGAGATTTTTGACCAAAATCTTTCAGAGGAAGAGGATTCTCACCCAGAGCAGACATCCTCTGCATTGGTCTTTGAATCTACTCTCTTCAGACCATTACTCAGCAAGGCCTTGGTCACTGCCAAGCTGTCGCCAGAGGAAATGGCTCCCGAGCCACAAGGAAATCCCTCTAGCCAAGGGGATTCGCTCTTCTCCAAGCCTGTAGTGCATCCAGAGGTTTTGCCTTCTCCCATTTTGTTCCTGGACATGGTCAAGGAACAGTGCGCTTCTCCTTTGGCAGGTCCTTGCCCATCTTCTATGGATAAGATGCAGCTCTGGACAATGCCTTGGCAGTGCCTTCTGTTGACATTCCAGTGCTGGCCTCGTTCTCATCTTCTGGCACTCCCACAGAGCCAAAAGATATCCTGAAACCGGATGATAAACATTCTGAACAGACCCTCAAGCACAATCACCAGGCAGCTGCTTGGGCTGTTCGAGTTTCAACAGCAGCATCCTTCTTCACCAGGGCATCCATATGGTGGCTGCGCCAACTCCAGAATAGATTGCCTGCTTCTGACCTTCGGTCTCACCAAGACCTTAATAAGATTATTACAGCGGCGGAATTCACTGCAGATGCCACTCTCAATTTTGCCAAATTTGCATCCAAGTCCATGGCATCTTCTGTAGTAGCAAAAAGACTTTTATGGCTCCAAAATTGGCAGGCGGAGTCACGCTGAAAATGGAAGCTGGCTTCAGTTCCATTCGCAGGTGATAAGCTTTTTGGAGATGCTCTGGCACCTTATCTCATCGAAACCAGAGATAAACATAAAATTATCTCTTCCTCTGGGAAGAAAGCTGACTATCGCCCTGCTCCTTATCGCCCTCCCGCCTTCCGAGCAGAAACCTCATCTCACTTCCCCTGCTCTCACAGACCATATTCCCAACGCCAAAACCAACGGGCAGAAACATCTGGCAGGCAACAACCTTCTACTGGTAAATGGCCCTTTTGGGAGGGAAGGGGTCATTCCTTCCATTGCAAGTAATCCCTTGTTCTCCCCACCCATCAGCCTTCTTTGCCTCCAAATGGGAGGAGTCAATGACGGACACCTGGGTGCTCAGCACTGTTAGGTCAGGGTTACAATTGGACTTCCTAACCCCACCCCACCCAATTTTTTTTTGATCTGTCCTGTGTCTCGGTACATTTCCAGGCAAGCCCTCATGAATCAGGCCATTCAGCACCTTCTTGAAATCAGGGCTATTCAATCTGTTCCCCTGTCTCAACGGGGACGTGGGCTTTACTCTCACCTTTTCATCATTCCCAAAGCCTCAGGGGGGTGGCAAGCCATACTTGATCTAAAATTTCTCAACTAATTTGTAAAATACAAGCAATTTAAAATGCAGACTCTGCATTCTATTTTAGAGAGCATTCGGGAGGGCGACCTCCTCTCTTCCATTGATCTCACTGAGGCTTACCTCCACATCCCAATTTGGCCTCATCATCGCCAGTTTCTCCGTTTCTGTTATCAGAATACCCATTACCAGTATCAAACACTTCTCTTCGGCCTCTCATTGGCTCCAAGGGTCTTCACAAAGGTTCTGGCAGCATTGGTGGCATCTCTGCATTCTATTCCAATAAAGATCTAGTGCTACTTGGGTGACATTTTGATTCTTTCCTCTTCCATCCTTGCGACCCATCGGGATCTGCAAATTACCCTCTCATGTCTCCAGAGCCACGGATTTTCCATGAACACCAAAAAGACCAGCTCTCTCCTACAACCAAATTGCAACACTTGGGAGCAGTCAACGATACCATCTCATGCCAGGTTTTCCTGTCCCCAGCTCATGGAAAGAGCCTTGCAGAGATCATCAGCCAAATCCAGCAACATCAAATTGTTCCTCTGTTGCTGCTGTCCAAACTTCTGGGGGAGATGGTTTCCTGTATTGGCATCGTCCCGTGGGCTCGGCTCCACTCCCGAGCCCTCCAATGGTTCCTGCATCCCTGCCAACGAGCAAGAACCAGCCATTCATCCATCAAGGTCTCACTCCCGCCACAAATCCGGAGATCTCTCAATTGGTGGCATTCCCCATCTATCTGGAGGGGACTCCTGTTCCGGGATCCAGACAGACTAGTGATAACCACTGATGCCAGCCTCCTGGGTTGGGGTTCCCATATGCAGGGCCAGATAGCTCAGGGCATTTGGTCCAGATCCGAACAGACCCTTCCCATAAATTGGCTAGAGCTCAGAGCCATTTTTCTGGCTCTCAAGCATTTCAGGCAATCATGTTCTAGTCCTTATGGACAACATGGCTGCAAAGGCTCATGTCAACTGGCAAAGGGGGATGAGGTCCAAAGCCCTCATGAGGGAAGCTCTACAGTTGGGGTTATGGGCAGAGAAACACCTGTTATCAATCTCAGCGGACCACATCTCGGGGTCGGCAACTCCCAGGCCGACTGGCTCAGCAGGAGCCTAGTTGACTAGGCAGAATGGTCCATTCCTCCATCTCTATACAGGGATCTTTCCCTCAGATTTGGAACCCCGGAGGTGGATCTTTTCTCCACTCCCCAAAATGCCCAAGTAACCAAATTCTTCACCAGTTTCCTTGCCAGGGAGCAGAGGGGACCAATGGCTCTTTGGTGCAGATTGCCCAAGGGTCTCCTTTACGCCTTTCCCCCATTTCCCATCATTCCGGCAGTAATTCCGAAGAGGTTGGAGGAACGTGCAGAGCTCCTCCTGGCACCCTATTGGCCAAGGAGGCCCTGGTTTATGGACCTGGTCAACCTATTGGTGGCTTCTCCTTGGAGGATCCCTGCCCATCTAATCTCCCTTCACCGGGGGCCCTGCTCTACCCAGAGCTCCAGTGGTTCAAGCTGACCTTGTGGCACTTGAGTGGCAGTGGCTAGAGGAGGCTGATCTTCCAGAAAGGGTCATCCTCACTGTTGTGTATGCAATATAATTAATAAAGTGTGAGCTTGGAGTAAGTGCAGGGCTCTGACCCTGCACTTCTGATTGGCTGTTAAGCGGCCGGACCGGATTGGCCCATTCTGGGGAATCTGATTGGCCCTTAACAGAGAGTTCTTATTGGTTATAAAAGCTAGCGTTCCTAGCTTGTTATTGGTTAAACGTTGCAAGGTTTGCCTATATAAGGCGGGTTTTACTGATGTTAAATGAGCAAGTCACGATGTAAATAAAGAGCTGAAGTTCACCGTTCAGAAACTTGTCTCCATTCTTTCTCGCCCATGCTCAAACCTAACACTGGCGACGAGGATGGGATGTGGAGACATCTGAACCAACGAAACTTCGAAGAACACTGAGCATGTGACAGACGACGCCAACAACGGAACCATGTCCGGCGGCATCATACCACCCACTCCGTTCGATCCATCACAAGAAGACTGGGAGTCTTACATGGATCGTTTCCAAATGTTCCTAGAGACGAACAACTTAAAGGACGCCACAGCCGGGAAGAAACGGGCGGTGTTCTTGACGCATTGTGGTCCAACTGTATTTAAGATGGCTAAGGCACTAGCGAAGCCCCGAGAAGTGAAGGCCATGGATTGGGATGACCTCGAACCTATCCTGCGAGACCACTACGCCCTGAACGTGCCTACGCTCGTGAGACGCCACAAGTTTTATCAAAGAAGCGAGCGAAAGGGAGAGAGCATAGCTGACTTCATAACAGACCTCCGAAATTTGGGAGGCCTCTGCGGATTCACCGATCTAGAAGAAGCACTAAGAGATCACATAGTTCTGGGATTAGATGCACCAGGCGTCCAAAGCAAGCTGAAGGCGAAAGGCAACATCAGCCTTGCCGACGCCATTGCCGATGCTACCACAGCGGAAGCAACCAAGAAGTCGGCTGCACAATTACGCCGAAACCGCACTCCGGTACCACCACCAGCCAGCGAAATCTCACCTAGTTCAGAAGGGCAGCTTGCGACAATGCACCACGAGGACCTCTCTTCATCATCAGACAGTGACGAAGAAGGGGTCCATCGACTGCAGTCCGACCGGGACCCTCGGCCGAAGCCCTTACGCCCTTGCACTGGCTGTGGAGCCAACCATGCCAGATCCGAATGCAGATTCCGCGATGCACTCTGCATTGAGTGCGGGAAACGAGGCCACATCGGACAGGTCTGCCGCAGCTTGCCAGGACCAAGCCAGGCCTCAAAACGGGCTAACTATCGCCATTCGACAGGAAACCGTCCTGTAAGGCGAGAGCCAGTAAACCACTCGTAGAGAAATCGAGCTTTGCAGAGAGAAGAGGCTCACCATACTTTCACTATTGGTCACGCCTCAGCCTTGGACACTAAGAAAATTCGAGTCACGGTAGCCATCGAGAACCAGCCTTGCCACATGGAGGTCGACTCGGGATCATCCCTCTCAATGGTGTCATGGAAGACATTCAAGCAACTCATCCCCACAATTCAACGCCAAGATCTCCGTTTCCAACGCCTCATCCTCAAGGACTACCAAGGGAATCGAATCCCCGTCGTCGGGTCCTGCCGAGTCCGAGTCTCTTTCAAGAAGCACACAGCATACTTACCTTTAACGGTCATTGATAGAGATAGGCCTAGCCTACTGGGCCTCCAATGGTTCGCGCCACTCGGCATTGAAGTGGCCAGCATAAACTGAGTCGGTGGCTGTGACTGGGAGGAAGACCTCCTCTCTGAGTTCAGGGACGTCTTTGTGGACAGCTTAGGCGAGTACAAGGGGACCCCGCTCTCATTCAGCTTAGATCCAAAAATAGCTCCCATTCGCCTAAAGCCCCGTCAAGTTCCATTTGCCTTAAAATCGAAAATCAACGAACAACTCGACAAACTGATAGCTCAGGGGGTGTTGGAGCCCATTGATCACTCCCGTGGGAAACTCCTATTGTAACACCCATTAAGCCAGACGGGTCAATCTGAATTTGTGGGGAATATCGGGCCACTTTGAACCACACCCTGCAGCAGAACGCATATCCAGTTCTGGTGGTACAGCACCTCCTCCATTCCCTGGGGGGGGGGAGTTTTCGCTAATTTGGATTTAGCTCAGGCATATCAGCAATTACCAGTAGATGAAAAAACGGCACAGGCCCAAACTATTGTGATGCACCGAGGTGCCTTTAAATGTACCCGGCTGCAATTCAGAGTAAGTGTAGCCCCGGGGATTTTTCAGAGCCTTATGGAAAGGTTATTGCAAGGGATTAAGGGCGTGGTCCCCTATTTTGACGATGTATTAATTGCAGCCCCTACAAAAAAAATCTTACAGGACCGGTTAAAATTAGTCCTAAAAAAATCCAAGAGGCCGGTCTTAAGGTTAAAAAAAATAAATGTAAATTGTGTACTGACAGTGTTGAGTTTTTAGGGTACCTGATTGATAGCCAGGGCATTCACCCAACCGAAAGTAAATTAAAAGCAATCAAAAATGCTCCCAGGCCATGAAACAAGGCCGATCTCCAGGCATTCCTATGCCTCATCAATTTTTATAATGTATTTTTACCGCACAAAGCAACTGTTGCTGAACCGTTACACCAATTGTTAGATAAAAAAGCAATTTGGTTATGGGGTTACCGTGAAGAACAAGCGTTCCAAAATGTTAAAAAACTGCTCACTACTGACTCTGTACTCATGCAGTATAACGAGACTTTGCCGTTAGTTATAACCTGTGATGCATCGCCTTTCGGGATGGGTGCCATTTTGAGCCACATACTGCCTAATGGGAACGAAGACCCTGTTGCATATTTTTCAAAGACTCTGTCAAAAATGGAGCGGAACTTTGGACAAATTGATAAAGAAGCCCTCACAATTGTATCAGCTGTGAAAAGATTTCATGAATACATGTATGGTAGGGTTTTTACTATTGTGACTGACCACAAGCCTTTATTGGGGATAATAGCTGGAGATAAGCCAACTCCCTACATATTATTCCCTAGGATGACCCGATGGTCAGAATTCTTAGCTGCTTATAACTATCGGCTGCAATACCACCCGGGGAAAACCATTCCCCACGCTGACGCATTGAGCCGAGTACCGCTTCCAGAGACTCTCGACAATCCGGCACCAACGGTTACCACATTGCAAATCGAAGCTCTCAACTCGCCGCCACTGACCGCCTGAGGTATCGCGAGAGAAACCAAACGCGACCACACCCTAGCACGAGTCCTAAGCTGGGTAGAACGTGGATGGCCATTGGACCAGTTATCAGATGACTTCACACCATTCAAAACTCGACAGACTGAACTCTTCTCCCAGAAAGGCTGTTTCATCTGGGGCGATAGAATCGTTATTCCAGAACGGCTCCGAAAAGCGCTGCTGAGAATTTTGCATGATGGCCACCCCAGCATCGTGCGAATGAAAGCCCTTGCACGAAGCTACGCATGTTGACCGGGCATTGACAAGCAAATCGAACAGTGGGTTAAATCTTGTCCCAAATGCCAAGAAGTCAGCAACACCCCACCAAAAGCCATGCCTACTGAATGGGAGACACCACGTGGACCCTGGTCCCGAATTCACCTGGACTTCGTGGGGCCAACCAAGGGCCACACCTTCCTGCTTACCGTCGATGCCTACTCCAATTGGCTCAAAATTTATCGCATGATGACTACGACCTCCGAGGCGGTCATAAAGATTCTAAACAGACTCTTTGCAACCCACAGATTACCAGACGTCCTGGTATCCGATAACGGCCCACAATTTACTGCACTAGCGTTCGAGCAGTACCTCGCTGACCGCAGCATCTGCCATGCGCTCACCTCACCTGTGCACCCTGCGAGCAATGGCCGAGCAGAACGCATGGTTCAATTTGTGAAGAAAACCTTGCAAAAGGTAGACTACGACAACATTGATGACAAGGTCAACCAAATCCTCTTCTTGCAACACATCACCCCACATAGCGTCACCAACAAAACTCCCGCTGAACTGCTAATGGGACGAAAGCTCCGCTCCCACCTTGACCGGTTGCACCCTGCGTATGAACCAGAGAAACCACTAGGATCCAGCGGCCACTGTCGAACCTTCCAGGTAGGAGACCTGGTTTATGCAAAAAACCTATCGGATGGAAGCAACAGTAGTACGTGTAACCGGCCCTAGATCCTACCTCGTGCAATGCCTTGACGATAAACTTTGGAAACGGCATATCGACCAATTACGGTCGTGGCTTGCAGCAGCCAGTTCGCAACTCCCCTATGACCAAACTGAGGGGGGGGAGGTATGGAAGAAGATGAAGCCCTAGGAAACCCGTTCGAAGGACACAACGATTTAATAGAAACTCAGGAAGTGGAGCCGGAGGGAGAAATGTCTGCACCTCAGGGAATTGTGGAAAATGTGGGCAATGATGTAGAAGTGAACTCTGAACCAGAGACAGCCCCACTGCCAGACAACGATCTACTTCAGCGGGATTGCAACCAACCGATACAATGAAAATCAAAGAGACTAAAAAGATAACCGTCCTATTTAAGGGACTATGTAACTGCGCCCTGAACTAAGGAACCAGGGGGAAGGGGTGTTTTGTATGCAATAAGATTAATAAAGTGTGAGCTTGGAGTAAGTGCAGGGCTCTGGCCCTGCATTTCTGATTGGCTGTTAAGCGGCCAGACCGGATTGGCCCGTTCCAGGGAATCCGATTGGCTCTTAACAGAGAGTTCTTATTGGTTATAAAAGCTAGCATTCCTAGCTTGTTATTGGTTAAATGTTACAAGGTTTGCCAATATAAGGCGGGTTTTACTGATGTTAAATGAGCAAGTCACGATGTAAATAAAGAGCTGAAGTTCACCGTTCAGAAACTTGTCTCCATTCTTTCTCGCCCATGCTCAAACCTAACACTCACTATCCTGGCTTCTCACAAACCTTCTACAAGGCACATCTATAATGCCATCTGGAAGGCTTTTTCCCGATGGTGCCTCAGGGAGGGTCTTTCTCCTGCTTCAGCTGAGTTGACAGAAGTTCTTAGCTTCCTTCAGCATAGGCTGGAGAAAGGTTTGTCCCCCAACACCTTATGCAGGCAGGTTGCGACCCTCTCCTCAGTCCTTTCATGGGGTTCGCTTCCTTCCTTATCCCATCACACTTCAGTCAGGAGGTTTTTGAAAGGGGCTTCCAACCTGCACCCTCCGGTGGTTCACAGGTATCCTTCTTGGTCCTTAATGCCCTTACAAAGTCCCCTTTTGAACCCCTTAAAACAGTGTCTCTCCATTTCCTGACTCTGAAGGTAGTGTTCCTTGTTGCCATCACTTCTGCCAGGAGGGTTTCCGAGCTTGCTGCTCTTTCCATCAGACAGGACCTTTGTTCCTTTCATGATGATAGGATTGTTCTTCGTCTAGACTCCTCATTTATTCTGAAGGTTAACACCTGGTTTCACAGGTCCCAGGACATTGTTTTGGCTGACTTCTGTCCTCTCCTGCACCATGACTTACAGCAGCAGTGGCACACACTAGACGTAAGAAGGGCTCTTAGAATATACATTAAGTGCACTTCCTCCTTCAGGAAGTCGGAAACCATGTTTGTTTCCTTTTTCCCTTCTCACTTGGGGCATAAGCCTCTTCTCCTACTATTGGCAGGTGGGTCAGGCCTTGCATTGAGCAGGCCTACAAAGCTGTGGCCCTTCCGGTTCCCCGAGGTCTGATGGCACACTCTACCAGAAGAGCGGGCACTTCTGCTGCCTGGGTGACCCAAGCATCCTTGGAGGAGATTTGTCGTGCGGCCACATGGACATCCCCGTCTTCTTTCATCAAACACTACCATCTGGATGCTTTTACCTCAGTGACTCCAGCCTTCAGCAGACAGATGCTTCAACAAGTGCTTCCGCAGTCGGTGTGATGAGCATACCAAAGCTTGCATGTCCGTGGACATGCAAGCTTTGGTATGTCCCATCCTGGGCTCTCGATGCAGCATGAAGAAGAATGGGCATTGGTGGAAGTTACCATGAATGCCCTTTCTATCTTTGCTGAGAGAGAGCCCAGCCCCTCCCTTGATGCATCTGGAGAGGGTAAGACATATTTCTATATTTATTTTGGGTTTTCAGAGACACATTTCACTCTGTCAAGTATCTTCGCCAAAGCAGTCTCTCCTGGGGGCTGGCTTTTATATCTTAGTACAGACTTAGCGATGAAGTCATAGGAAGGAGTCAACCCATCCTGGGCTCTCTCGCAGCATAGATAGAAAGGGCGTTCATGGTAACTTCCACCAACGCCCATTCTGTATTATCCAGAGCTGTTGGAGTATGATATATTGCTATTGTCTGTGTATGGATTCCTAATTTCATACTCAGAAAAATCAAAAGAACTTTAATTCATAATTCCTAACACATATTTTAATTCTATTATTCATAATTAAATCTACACATAGATTGTCCTATTTATATTTAATCATCAAGTATCCATAAATTCAGAACCTTTCTTCACATCTGTTATTGGCTTCTCCTTTCTTTTCACAGCTCAACATTTCTTTTTTTCCATTCATGACTTCATGCATTTATCATTCACACCTTTAACATCTGAAATGGCAAACTTCAATGCTTTGTTCTGATTAGATAGATCCATATTTATTGATTTACACCACATGTCATGACTTTGGCCAGTTGAGCTTTTCACACTTCTCTTAGTAAAGTGAAGAAACTGTATTCTGTGTTATTAACTTTAGTGAACCCACACCACATGCAACATTCTCTGCTAATAGTAAGGGCACTGGAGTCATTGCTGGTACTTTTTGAACAGTAAGCTACAAGCATGGCCAAAGCCCCATTTTATCCCAAGGATACTCAAAACATTCTATATAAATTTGGATCTTTGATCTAGAAAGAACTTTCCAAGCTGAGGGTCTGTTGATGGCATCCTATCAATTAAGAGGTATGTTGATATAACCGACACAAAGATATTTCATAAAGGGTTGTTTCTTCTTTCCATTTATAGATGAAGCATTACTGCAGATGATGGTCATTTGCAAAAGCTCAGGGCTCCATGGAACATATTTGCCTTTGCTATCTGGGAAATGGATGTTTTTATGACTACATTAGGTTGGGAGTGGCAATTAGAACTCAAAGAAACTAAGTGGATGTTGATTGGTAATTAGCATTATTTATGGACATTGTTAGATGACCAGATTTTGAGCAAATTAAACATAATGTGTACTTTGTTAGGTACTATTAGCTGTGTGAATCTACAAGTTCATATTGCATCAGCAACATGTCCATATTTAAATAGTGGATTAGCTCATCTTTCTTTGTAAGTTGAATATTTCTGCTTGACAGAAAAAATGGCATGGAAGATTTTTGTCTTTGAATCTTCCCAGGTTCAGGATTAATGGGGGGGAAAGGGCAAAACTTTCAGCATCATATAATGCATATTTTCTAAAACAAATCAAAACAAAAATCACTAATAGGAAACCTTTTAGGTGTAGATGTCAGGCATATTCAGTGTTTTATTTAATTTATCTATTTTTGGATACATTCAAAACATTGCCTAGCTATTTTTCAGTGACTCAATCCTCAATCTCAAATTCCTCAATTATGAAGGAATCTACCATTTCTCCCTTTGTTTCGATATTTATTCTCTAAGCACACAAGTATATCTCACTGGTTCTCTTTGTTTTCATATATTTCTGAATAAAATAAATATTTTATGTTCATGCCAGTTTTGTGTTGGGAATTGATGATCTGATAATGTGCCTCAGAAGGCTTAGTTTTTGAAGATTGACTACCCATTATTGGGCCTCAAGTTGTGTCTTTCACTTAATATGAAATAGAAGTCATTGTCCCCTTTTTATGTTTTTTGGCCTTAAATATACAAAATTACCAGTGAAAGAGGAAGGAAAAGAAGTGGTAGAAATAAATACCCATGAAAACATTTCTTTCCCATTCTTCATCCTATGTTGGTTGGTTGGTTATATTTCAGCTGTCTTTTATCTTTACGGTTAACTAAAATTTAAACATTTACTTTCCCATTACATTTCCTTTCCCAGTCATGTCTTCCCTTTTGCCCAAATTAACTGCTTCTGCACAAACATCTGAATTTGGAATGAAAGCCAGTTTGGTCTAGTAGTTAAGGCATCAAGATAGAAACCAGGAAATTGTTAGTTCTAGTCCCACCTTTGCCATGAAAGTTGACTATGTGAGTTTGAGTCAGTCACTCTGTCTGAGCCAATTCACCTCACAGGGTATTGTTGCAGGGAATATAAGAGGAGGATAGAATCATATTTGCAGCCTTGAGTTATTTATACTAACAAAAGTGGGATAAAAAAGCTAAGAAAGTAAATTATGATGTGAAAATCAATTTATTTGAATATTCCATTCAGCCCCCAAAAGAAGGCATTCAATCTCAGATCTGCATAGATGCATCTATGTTCCACCAAGCTTAAAGGGTAATTCTTACCACTTCATAATAGTATGCCAAACGCAACAACAGGAAAATGTATATCCCCTGAAGAATGCATTTGAAAAAATAATAATGAATAATTACTTTTCCAAACTAATAAATAATTTTTAATTTGCTAATGTTATGGGAAGTAAAGCTTCCTGTAATTAACAAAGAAGTTTTAGTATGCTATGGTAGGATTTCTTTTTTCATAAATAATAAGTGAAGCTAACCCCCCTCTCCATTAAATTCCCTTGTGGATTAATTATTATCAACCTCTGTTTAATAACTAAATTCTGAGAACTTTGTGAGGGCCAATAGTCTGGACTTGGTATGAAAGCTAATTAAGAATAATGAAATAAAGCTATAGTGAACTTATCTCTTTTGTATGTTGATGTGATTGAGAAATGTCTCAGAGGTAATTATAATTAGTAATCATCTGGGGGAAAAAAGAGATATTTTAAAATAATAAATGGATGACAGTTCCTGACAGCAAGCAAATTTCTCCAGGTCCTTTTTAAAGTTAATGAATATTAGATAAGGTTCAATAAATAGACACAAACAACACAAAGAGTCTCCGGGCACACTGGAAAATCACATCACAATTGAATTTACTTTTGTGATCTAACTTTTGTGATATTTTGTCATTAATTCTTGTCTTCTTCATGAAAAGGAACCTGAGGGAATCATCCAAATGGCAACTTGATAAAGTATCTTGTTTGTTTTTAAAAACACAGAATATTCATGAAATTTACAGAAATTTAAAGAAAATACGTTAGTGGGAAAACTAAAGGGTAAAGGGTAAAGGTTTCATAATAAGGCATGAATATTTATAAGCCAGTTTTGAATATGTAGACTGGGCTAAAATTGCTTCTACTTCAAACTATAATGGCTTGAAATACATAACCATTCCATTTGTAGACTATGTCCTATATCTCAATGTGACAACTGATCAGAATTATTTCATTCATTTGTTAGTGTGGAATACTCAGATTCTTTTAGGATGTCTAAATGATTGGTCTTCTCCATGATATCTAGTTTGGCCTTTCAATAAAAAGTTATCATAAATTTTTTTTTTTCATTCAGAGACAGCATATAGTTAATGTTACTGCTTATAGCAAAATATGATTATATTATTATTGATTATTTTTCCACAGAAATGTGACAAATAAGAATTTGAGATGGGGGGGTGACCTCCAGTGACATATTTGAGGAACTTTTAGAAAACCCCGTTTCAGTGAGGCTAGCATAATTTCTCAAGGTTGTCAGTGGATCACGTTTGAACTGAACTTTAAGGGAAAACCCTCAAGAAACTTGAGAAAGAATTGAGACATTCTGAAACATGAAAAAAATAAGCAAGATATTTATTAAAGGCATTGTGTCACCATTAAGGCACAATCATAAGAGTTTGGGACTTATTGTGACAAGAATTTGCATAAATGACAATGGTTAGGCCAACTTTAAAAAATAAAGAGGAATAATCTATACTATAGAAAGACTGTTCATGTGCAGCTATAGAAGACACTTTTAAAAAATGCATCGAATTATTATCACCTGTGAGATATATATGCAGATTATCAAATAAGTACACACACTCTGAAAAGAAAGTTTAGGAATTTTAATTACTCCATATGCTTTAGGAATCCATGTGGCTTGTATTAAGCATGGAACACCCTTGGGCACAGTGACACATAGCATCTGGCAAAGAGAAATGATCTATTGCACTGTCATAAGTTTATATCAAGCATTACATGGCCTATAGATATTTTATGGCGGCCACACTTATGGAAAACATATGGCTTAAGGCTAAGTCTTTGCACTGAAAATTCATAATCTTCAAAAATGTGTGATTTCTTATTTTATTCTTGCAATTTGGTAGAAGCAATAACATATGTATAAATTTCTGGAAATTTTAATATATTCATTCTCTGGACTCTGTGTATTTTTCAAACAGTTATGTACTTGTTTCTTTGTTGATTGAACTATCTTTCATTCTACTCATATTGAAAAATTAAATAGAGTAAGATCCCTAGAAAGGTTTTCCCAGGCCTTGATTTAAAGTATAAGCTGCAGCAGTATTGTATATATTTTTGAATTTCCTATTAGCGGGTATAAACATTTGATCACATGATACTGAGGAAATACCGTATATACTCGAGTATAAGTCGACCCGAATATAAGCCGAGGCACCCAATTTTACCACAAAAAACTGGGAAAACTTATTGACTTGAGTATAAGTCAAGGGTGGGAAATGCAGCAGCTACTAGTAAATTTCAAAAATAAAAATAGATACCAATAAAATTACATTAATTGAGGCATCAGTAGGTTAAATGTTTTTGAATATTTATTTCAAAGAAAAACAGTAAACTAGCTCTGTAAGTGGAAAAGAGAGCCAACAAAACCAATATGGTATCAACAATAACTTTAAAAGTACAAAAACCTTAGCTCAATCAGCAACCAAGCTAAAACACAAGAGTTAAAATCCTTCAAAACTGTATTCCTCCTCCTCATCTGTATGTCCAAACAGAGTCACTCTCTCCCTTGCAAGAAAAAAGCATGTGTATGTGCTGCATGTACATCCTGTTTTGGAGAGCCACCATCTCTTTCACAGCTCTCCCTCATGCCTCCATTGCATGTGCACACATGCCATGGCTCAGTAGTAGGTCAACATACAGATGTCACACTAGATTCCCTCCTCAAAAGGAACATCCAACCTTTCTTGAGAAGTACAAACTTCATCTGTTCAGGATTGTGGTGACAAAGGTGAAGGAGGATGGGGCTGAGAGAAGGGAAGGGAAGAAAAGATCATTGACAGGGAGAAAGACAGGGAGAAACACCTGGAAGTGTGAGCCCTCGAGTTTCCTTCGGGAAGACCAGACAACAAGGGGAGAGGAGGAGGAGGAGGAGGAGGAGGAGGAGGAGGAGGAGGAGGAGGAGGAGGAGGAGGAGGAGGAGGAGGAGGAGGAGGAGGAGGAGGAGGAGGAGAGTTAAAAAAAAAGAGTGGGAAGCCAACTCACGCGTGCCATCAAAGCGGGTTGCTATGGTATCCAGGAAGGTGTTTTGGGGAGCCAGGAGGCCCCTCATCACCGGCATTTTAAGACTTGCTCAAGGACATTGCCATCGTCCAGTTGGAAGGGGGAAAAAAACTCAGAGGTATCTGAGAAGGACGGGAGCCGAGACGGGGCCCTTCGCTTCCTCTCCCCAAGACAGGCCAGGGGGAAGCGGGGCTTTCTCTGCCTGCTGCTGCCAGAGGGGTGCGGGGGGGTAATGCGGGGAAAGGGGGTTCATGCTGAGGCTCCGCAAGCCACCACCGCCTCCTCCAGACGAGTGCCCTGACAGGAGGCGATCACAGCCACGACGGCAGAGACCGTGAGGTCAGACAGAGACGAGGGGCGCCCCCGAAGAGCTCCAACTGCAGTGAAGGCGAGCGGCCACCACTTCCCCAGTGCGCGGCGGCGGGGCAACTCCTGGTGCAGACTCGCTAAGCCCTGCAAACGGCCAGCCGAAAGCCAAGAGGAAGATGCCCAGGTGGCTGCCGCCCCTGGATCCTAACTGGAAAGACCCCACCACCGCCGCCGCCTCCCGCTCAGGCAGGGTCCCCATTCCCCTGGCCATCCAGGGGCACAGCCGCTTCCCACTCCCGAACAGCCCGGGCGCCGCTAGTCAGCCTCGCTCAGCGCCCGGGGCGGCATTGCAGGCACAGCCTTTTGCAGAGCTGAGCCGGGCCGCGCCTCACCTCCTTCTCTCGCTCTTCTTGCAAAGTGCCGCCGAGCTCCAAGAGCGGCTCCTTTACCCAGCAGTAACTTTCAAGTTGAGGATGCTGGATGCTGCTGCTGCCGCTGCTGCTCCTCGGGGCTCTTGAAGCTAATCCTGGTTTGTTTGTTCCCGTTCATTGGAAAGGAGAAAATAAAAGACAGCGGGGAGGGAGGGGGGCACAAAGCAGCCCAAACGCGTAGCAGTGGAAGGAAGGCACGCTGGTGCGAGGAAGGGAGAGAGAGAGAGAGAGAGAGAGAGAGAGACAGAGAGACAGAGAGAGAGAGAGAGACAGACAGACAGACACACACACACACACACACACTTCACCACTTTGCACCTTGCAAATGCAAAATCCTGGGGTTTTTGCATTTGCAAGGTGCAAAGCGGCGGGGGCGGATCCCGCATGCTGGAAAAGGCTTGACTGTATTATGGGGAGAGAGAGAGAGAGGGAGAATCATAAGAACGGCTCTTGCTTTTTTCTTGCAAGGGAGAGAGCCTTGCTTTTTTCTTGCAAGGGAGAGAGCCGCCACCACCACCTCCTCCTCCCCCTCCTCCCGAGTGAGTCTCCCCCTCAGTTTCCCCTGAAGGATCTTCCGTTGCTTTTGCCTTCTCCCTACATCTTCCCTCTGTTAAAATCCCCCCCCACACACACACACTTATTTTCGGTCGGATAGATTTCGTGTCTGAGCATTCTCACATGGCGGTGGGTCATTTTTTTTTCTGAGGGGAATCTGACTCGAGTATAAGCCGAGGGCGGTTTTTTCAGCACAAAAAATGGGCTGAAAAACTCGGCTTATACTCGAGTATATACGGTAAATGGAAGATGTTTACTTTGTGAACTGTCCATTATATCTTTATAAAGATTACTGATAACTTGTAGTGGGGAAGGCCAATATTTACAGAAGATTTGGACTTCAGGTTACAATTTTTAGGTTAGTTGGCTGTAGGAGGCCATGATGATTAGGAGGGATAATTTGAGAGTCTTTGGGAATGATGGTGGATTAGGAAGGAGATGGGAAGAGGAAATACCTGGGAAGCAAACCACTCTCATCCTCATTTTCATAAATCCCTCAATTAAAATATACCTTGAACATTTTCCCACTTATCCACTGAATTGAACAACCTAAAATGGAAACTGCAAATATATATTAGGAGGATTGCTCATCCTTAGTCTAAATAAATATTAATTTGGTATACTACGTCAGGGTGTTTTAGAATTTAAAACTGAACTCTTGACTTTTAAGGAAAAAAATATGATTGTATCTCAAGAGAAGACAAAATAAGAACCAAAGTTTTTGAAGTTTGACAAAGTGTTTCAATAGAAATAAGAATGTCTAATCAAAATAAGAATTTTTAAAAGTAGCAAGTTACTTTCCATATGTAATCGAAAACACAAGTACAGGTTATTTAAGATGAAACAATGTTTGGCAGTTTCGGATATTAAAATTCAATCATGAATTTGAGGATCCACTTATGAATGATTCTCATTTGTTTATAAAGGAATAGTAATCTGGCAGTTGAAAATAACCTGATGAGAATCTTTTAGAAATTTGCATCTGACTGTATTTAGAATACAAGCCAGAGTCACCTCATTTTAAAACAGCAAAAAAGAAAAAGAAAAAAAAAAGAGTCAAAATAGGCAAGGGGTTAGAGCATTTCATTTGAGGTGTGTTCAAAACAGCTTCCTTTTGGAGCTTTCATTTGTACACAATTCAATCAACTCACCTTTTCCAATGCAGGCTATGAATCAATTTGACATATTGAACTGTGTGCTTTTTCTATCAGTTCAAACATTGAATGAAGTTATCACTAAATCAATTCAGCCTATCGCAAATATAAATCAAATCTATAATTCAGCTTGGATTGCAAATTGAAATAACATCTTGGATAATCTGCAGAGCCTTGCTGTTAGGTTTTGAAATATAGCACAATGGATATTTTTGAAAATATTGATAGTTTGGACTGATAGAAAAAACTCTAAACTCAGAGCCAGAAGTTGGCACCTTGCAAAGACTCAAATGAATATAAGATATTGAACAAAGTACAGTGGCAAATGAGAAGTGCTGAGAGGGAGAGACAGAATCATTGAAGTAAACAGGATATATATGTGAACTTGATATGAAAATTTTTACATCCATCATTTTAGACTGATTTACTAAACTGAGTTAAATATAAATGACAAATTATAATTAACTAAACATAAAATAAATAGATAACATATCTAAAGATGGAGTCTCTGAGACCAAAAGGATGTGATAACTGTATGAAGCTTTCATTGCAGACAACTTGATAGAGAAGGACATTTTCTTAGGAGAAAAATAAAATTGACAAAACACTTCAGCCCTATCTAGCATATAGATAAAATGGGAAAACAAGGAATACCTTGCCAATGGGAACAGTGAAAAACACTACCCACAAACCAAGCTTAAACTCATTTATTATACCACATATTTTAAAAGGTTACAGGTAAAGTTGAATGGCTGTAAATAGTATTGGAAATACTCAAGGTAGTAGATAACATTAGATGGATTTATTGTAGCTTTATGTGGCAGTGTGTGTGTGTGTGTGTGTCGGGATTTTATTTTTTGCATGCATTTTTTTTATTATTCTGCTTTATAGAGAGGTTCAAAATTCCAAGACTGCTATATGTTTAATTGGAAATCTAGCTGTTTCTCTCCATTAGAGGGAGAATTTTCCATTCCCATTTCTGCCTATAAGGCAAAGCATAATTTTTAGTATATGAAGACTTGTTCTGCCTTTCCCTCCATCTAGGGGGTGGGGTTCTACCGGTTCGAACCAGTTCAGTAGAACCGGTTGTTATGAGTCTGCGCAGTTTGGAGAACCGGTAAATCGTACTACTGGCTGGTCCCATACCTTCCTGCCCACCTACTTGCCCCAACCCACCATCATTCCTCATCATGTCCACTATTGCTAACCTGCCTTCACCCACCATTGCCTACCTTCCACTGCATCCCTGAGCTCCCTGGGTGAGTGAGCCTACAAGCAAGCCCCGGTTGAGTTGACACCTGGGCCAGTCTAGGCTGCTATGCTGTCTCCCAACACTCCGCCCCATCCCCAGGCTTGCCTGGCGGCCGTGCTTGCCGGAGAGAGGAGAGAGCATTCTCCTCCTCCCACTGGCCAGGAAAAAGCAGGCCTGGGGAGCGGTGCCAGACTTTCCAGGGAGAGGAGAGAGCATTCATCTCCTCCCACTGTCCAGGAAGAAGCTTTTGCAGAGCTGGGCCCGTACTTGCCAGAGAGAGGAGAGAGCGTTCTCCTCCTCCCGCTGGCCAGGACAAAGCCACTGTGAGGCTGGAGCTGGGCTTGCCAGGGAGAGGAGATGAGAGAATGTTCTCTCCTCTCCCCACTCAGAGGCTTGTGTCAGCAAGGCACTCCTTAATTAAGTCCAGGGCAGCTGACAGTGGCTGCGGGGAGAAGAGCCTGGAAGCCCTGATGCACCACGTGTGCAGCCGCATGGATGGCAAGGGGGGACTAATCCCGGAAGCCCCAATGCCACCGGAATCACCATTGCTGCCTCGCTGCTGCTGCAGGGCTTTCAGTTTACCTGGGGCGTGAACAAGTGAACTTCCTTTGGAGCGATGCCTTCGTGCAAGGATAAGGGCATACGTGTATGTGTGTCCAGAGTGAATGGATAATTCTAAGGGACTGGATGGCTTTGCATGGCTGCTGATGGATTGCACAATCCTAAAGTGCTGGGACTCAAGAAAGCAAGTTCTAACCATGAGTGGTTTATGTTACTTTTTTTTGCTAACATTCCCACCCAATAATTATATATGATTTTTTTTGTCTATGCTGTAATCAGTGTCTCCCATTTTTCATCATTTTGTCTTTGTCACCCATTTATATGGTGTGGAAGTGCTTTATATGTACTTCATGCTCATATGGTTGATCTATGTCAGGGGTCTCCAAACTTGACAACTTTAAAACTTGTGGACATAGCTGGCTATAGAATTCTGGGAGTTGAAGTCCACAAGTTTTTTTTTTTTTTTTTTTTTTTGTAAATTTTATTTGAGTTTTCACAAAAAGAAAAAAAATACAAATAAAACATCTTTTTGAAACAACTACAAGTCTTAAAGTTGCCAAGTTTGGGGACTACTTGACTAGATTATCAAGGAAGAGAGAATAACCTGCAGCAGATGCCTACCAAAATTTAGTAATACTGCAGATTGGCTGTTTACACTGAAATCAGGTGCAAGATAGTGATGGCAGGTAAATTACTGGGCAGTTTAGTTTGGTATTTATTTCAGTAGGCTAATCTTAGAAAGGTAAACAGGATCGGACCTGGTAAGTACTTGGCTGGGAAGCCAACACAAAATAGGGTGTGGAAGGGAATGGGATTGGGAAGGAAAGAAGATAGGATAAGATAACTTTTATTGTCATTTTTTTTACTGTAAGTACACTGGCACACATTAAAAGTGAAATATATATACATATCCATACACATACATAACACACATATACATGTTACACACACACACACACACACACACACACACACACAATCATTGCCCATTTTGAATTCATAGCAGAAAGGAAGAAAGCGTATTGGATACATATACACAAATGTGTGTGAAAAAAACTGCAAAAAAATAGGATTGTAAAAATACAGCTTCCAATCTTAGCAGTTATAAATGAGCGAGAAAAAGAGAAATGAAAAACAGAGAGAAGAAGAAAGAGATGAGAGAGGGAGATGAGAAAGAGAGAGGGAGAAAGAAAGACAGAGACAGATACCATATATACTCGAGTATAAGTCGACCCGAATATAAGTCGAGGCACCCAATTTTACCACAAAACACTGGGAAAACTTATTGACTCGAGTATAAGTCGAGGGTGGGAAATGCAGCAGCTACTAGTAAATTTCAAAAATAAAAATAGATACCAATAAAATTACATGAATTGAGGCATCAGTAGGTTAAATGTTTTTGAATATTTATTTCAAAGAAAAACAGTAAACTAGCTCTGTAGGTGAAAAAGAGAGCCAACAAAACCAATATGGTATCAACAATAACTTTAAAAGTACAAAAACCTTAGCTCAATCAGCAACCAAGCTAAAACACAAGAGTTAAAATCCTTCAAAACTGGATTCCTCCTCCTCATCTGTATGTCCAAACAGAGTCACTCTCTCCCTTGCAAGAAAAAAGCATGTGTATGTGCTGCATGTACATCCTGTTTTGGAGAGCCACCATCTCTTTCACAGCTCTCCCTCATGCCTCCATTGCATGTGCACACATGCCATGGCTCAGTAGTAGGTCAACATGCAGATGTCACACTAGGTTCCCTCCTCAAAAGGAACATCCAACCTTTCTTGAGAAGTACAAACTTCATCTGTTCAGGATGGTGGTGACAAAGGTGAAGGAGGATGGGGCTGAGAGAAGGGAAGGGAAGAAAAGATCATTGACAGGGAGAAACACCTGGAAGTGTGAGCCCTCGAGTTTCCTTAGGGAAGACCAGACAACAAGGGGAGAGGAGAGGAGGAGGAAGAAGAGGAGAGTTAAAAAAAAAAAAGAGTGGGAAGCCAACTCACGCGTGCCATCAAAGCCAGGGGGAAGTGGGGCTTTCTCCGCCTGCTGCCGCCAGAGGAGTGCGGGGGGGGGGGGGGAGTGCGGGGAAAGGGGGTTCGTGCCGAGGCTCCGCAAGCGATTACCAGATTTGCAGCTCCGTTTGTTGGTGAAGCTGGAAGCGCGCAACGCAGGAGCTCGCGGCGGCCCCGGGCGCCTGTTAATGGGGAAGGAGAGGCCGCTTGGGGTCACCAGGCTCAGGCAGCCTCCCCCGCCCCCTCCCCTAGCAGCGAAGAGCTGCTCCGGGGGCTCCCGCCACGGTGCAGCCAGGCACTTTGTCTTGCTGCCCCCGGAGCAGCTCTTCGCTGCTAGGCTAGGGGGTGGGGGAGCCTGGCAGTTTCTTTGTGAAGCTGGAAGCGCGCAACACAGGAGCTCACGGGGGCCCCGGGCGCCCGTTAATGGGGAAGAAGAGGCCGCTTGGGGTCGCCAGGCTCAGGCAGCCTCCCCCACCCCCTCCCCTAGCAGCGAAGAGCTGCTCCGGGGGCTCCCGCCACGGCACAGCCAGGCACTTTGTCTCGCTGCCCCTGGAGCAGCTCTTCGCTGCTAGGCTAGGGGTTGGGGGAGCCTGGCAGTTTCTTTGTGAAGCTGGAAGCGCGCAACACAGGAGCTCACGGGGGCCCCAGGCACCCGTTAATGGGGAAGAAGAGGCTGCTTGGGGTCGCCAGGCTCAGGCAGCCTCCCCCCCCAGCAGCGAAGAGCTGCTCTGGTGGCTCCCGCCACGGCGCAGCCAGGCACTTTGTCTCGCTGCCCCCGGAGCAGCTCTTCGCTGCTAGGCTAGGGGGTGGGGGAGCCTGGCAGTTTCTTTGCGAAGCTGGAAGCACGCAACACAGGAGCTTGCGGGGGCCCCGGCCGCCCGTTAATGGGGAAGAAGAGGCCGCTTGGGGTCGCCAGGCTCAGGCAGCCTCCCCCACCCACCCCTAGCAGCGAAGAGCTGCTCCGGGGGCTCCCGCCACAGCGCAGCCAGGCACTTTGTCTCGCTGCCCCCGCAGCAGCTCTTCGCTGCTAGGCTAGGGGGTGGGGGAGCCTGGCAGTTTCTTTGCGAAGCTGGAAGTGTGCAACACAGGAGCTCGCGGGGGCCCCGGGCGCCCGTTAATGGGGAAGAAGAGGCCGCTTGGGGTCGCCTGTGTGTCCCTCAGTGGGTAGACAGCCGCGGCGGTGATGCTGCCCTGGAGGCGTGATCGGTTGCACGCCACGCCAGCGCAGGCCAGGCATGGTGCCGTAGCGGCTGACGCGAGTATAAGCCGAGGGCGGTTTTTTCAGCACAAAAAATGGGCTGAAAAACTCGGCTTATACTCGAATATATACGGTACCTGTTTAAAAGAAAATAGAAAAATGGCTCTTTGAGTGTTTAAGGTTGCAGACCCCTGGGTTCGGCAAATACCATGGTCATTAAATGAACTTTGTGGTCATTAAGTAAACACTGGTTGTTAAACAAGTCCATTTTCCCCGATGGGCATTTTTAACCAGAAACCAGAAGGAATTGTTGGAAACTGGCAAAAAACATAGAAAACCTCAGTCACAAGACTGTGTGGGATGCTGTAACTGGTCATAAGTGTGTGTGTGTTCGTGTATGTATGGCTGTCAAAACACCAAAAACAGGTCGAGTAGCTCTGGAGAAGTCAGTCATAAATTAGAACACTTGCTAAGCAACTGGCTATTCAGCGAGGACCACTTACATTTGGTTTGCCAATCACATGACCACCTAGCCATGCCCAGTCAGCAAGCCACTCCCACTCCAGTCACATGACCACCAAGCCACACCCACAGAACCAGTTGTTAAGAAATTTGAATCCCTCCCCTGCCTCCATCTTTTATTTTACAAAAAAGAGAAGGACCATAAAGCGATTTTTTTAAATGGACTTTACAAATATTACTTTACAATATTAGTTGACGTGGTCCAGTGTTTTTCAAACTTGGCAACTTTAAGGTGTGTTGACTTCCTCTCCCAGAATTCTTCACAGAGCATGTTTCCTTGGGAATTCTGGGTGTTGAAGTTCATACATCATAAAGTTGCCAAGTTTGAAAAACACTGCTACAGTCTGTTTGATCCCTTCTTTTGGCACACACAGGGAATGTGATCTTAAAAATTTCAGGTACAGGAAATCTGGTCTACACAAAGTGCTACTACTAATGTTAGCATGTTTCCATTTTCCGTGTTATTTGCTTAAGCACAAAAACACACATAGAAGCTTTGTAAACTTTACAAATGCATATTCTGTGGAAAAATAAGTTGTAATTCAAATTTCTGCACCGATACCTTTAACTCTCTGAATTAAGAGCCAAATGATGACAGAATCTTTTCTCATTACCAGTTTAAAAGTCAACACTTTAAGTAATTATTTAAAGTATTTCCTAACTACTACTGTTTCTCATTAAAAGTCATATGGATAATAGCCACTGTTTTTATGATGTGCTTTTATGCTAGTTCAATTAATAGTTTACAGACATTTATTTTTAGTGTTTAACTTAGAAGCTTTTTTGCTTCCAAGTAATACCAAAGTCAGACTTGTGTTTCAGAGATTATCTCAAAATGGCTTTGGTGATGGGTACAACAACAATAAACAGATGCTTGTATAGAAGTATCATAGATGACATCCATGCCTCTATATCCTTTTTATCGCCCTTTAAAAGATTTTAAAAGATTAAAAGACAAACTACTCCTAAAACTAAAATCTTATGGTATCTCTGGACACCTGCATAACTTAATAGAAGCATTCCTGTCAAACAGACAACAAATGGTCAAAATTGGGAGCGTCCTATCAAATTCTGTACCTGTCAACAATGGTGTCCCCCAAGGCAATGTTCTAAGACCAACTCTCTTCATACTTTACATAAATGACCTCTGTGATCATATTGAGCAACTGTGTTCTCTTCGCTGATGATGTAAAGCTGTTCAACACCACAGATAATATGGCTACTCTTCAAAAAGACCTTGACTATGTATCAGAATGGTCAAACAAATGGCAACTTCAAATCTCAACAAATAAATGTTCTGTCTTACATATTGGCAAAAAAATAAATAAATCAGAAAATAAAATACAAGCTGAATAGTCAAGATCTTGTTGATGATCCAACCTCTGTCAAGGACCTTGGAGTACTCATCTCTAATTGTTAGTTAGCCAACTAACAAACATATGCAGGAAACACACAACAATAGTAATGGGAGACTTCAATTATCCTGATATCAGTTGGAAAACTAATTCTGCACCAAGTAAGAAATCATATAAATTCCTAACCAACCTAGCCAACAACTTTGTTGTCCAAAAGTTAGAGAGTGAATCTAGAGGGACAGCCATACTGGACTTAATTCTTACAAACAGAGAAGAAGTGATAGAGGGAGTTGAAACTGCAGGAACCTGGAGCGAGAGTGACCATGTCATACTAGAATTCAACATAACGCAAACACAAGCAACAGAACATAATGACACCAGTCTTGGATTTTAAAAGAGCTGATTTCAATAAATTCAGAGAGAACTTGGGAAAGATTCCATGGATGAAAATCCTAAAGGGGAAAACAACTCAAGAATCTTGGGAAACTCTAAAAAGTATGATCATAGAAGCCCAGACCAGCACAATACCACTGAGAAAGAAAAACAAGAAATCCAAGAAGAAACCAGCATGGTTTCTGGCTAATTGAAAGAAAAAAAGGACAAGTGCAAAAAAATGGAAAGAAGGACATGCAACTGAGGCAGAATATCAGCAGATAGCCAGAATCTGAAAGACGAAGTCAGGATAGCAAAGGCTCAAAACAAACAAAGACTTGCAACAAAAGTCAAAGATAATAAAAAAAAGTTTCTTCCAACTTATAAATAACAAGAAAAATATCAAGGAAACAGTCGGTCCACTAAAGAAAGAAGATGGCAAGGAAGTAACAGGCAACAGAGAAAAAGCAGAATTGCTCTACTCATTCTTTGCATCTGTCTTCACGCAAAAAGAAACTATAGCTTAACCCACCAAAAACATAACTGTAAAAGACAGACCAGAAATAAAAGTTAAAATAAGCAAAAAAATAAATAAATAGTAAGACAACACCTGTCTGATCTTGATGAAAACAAATCACCAGGGCCTGATGGATTACATCCCAGAGTTTTAAAGGAGCAGGCAGAGGTCATCTCAGAACCACTGCACCATATCTTTCAAAAATCCTGGAGCACCGGGAACTGCCAGAGGACTGGAAAAGAGCTGATGTGGTTCCCATCTTCAAAAAAGGAAAAAAAGAAAAACAGACCCAGGAAACTATAGCCTAACATCAGCCTAACATCAATACAAGGGAAGGTCCTGGAAAATATAATAAAAAAACAAACAGATCTGCCAACATCAAGAAACAAGTAAAGTAAAAACTAGCAGTCAGCACTGTTTGTTAAAAACAGATCATGCCAAACCAATTTTATTTCATTCTTCAACAAAGTGACTAAATTAGTAGACCAGCAAAATACTGTGGACATAATATATTTAGATTTCAGCAAAGCATTCGACAAAGCAGACCATAGTCTACTTCTTAGAAAGCTAGAAAAAAGTGGAATAGATAGCACCACCACTAGATGGACTCGCAACTGGCTGGCAAACCATACTCAACCAGTAGTCCTTAATGGGTCTAACTTTACATGGAGGGAAGTAAACAGTGGGGTGCCACAAGGTTTCGTCTTAGGCCCAGTACTCTTCAATATCTTTATTAACGACTTAGATGAGGGAATAGAAGGGGAACTTAGCAAATTTGCAGATGATACTAATCTGGCAGGAATAGCTAATACCCAAGAAGATAGGCTCAAGATCCAGATGGATCTTGGCAGACTAGAACACTGGGCCATATCTAACAAAATGAAATTCAATGTAGAGAAAAGTAAAGTGCTACATTGAGGCAAGAAAAACCAGAAGTACATATATAGAGTGGGTGAAACCAGGCTCAATAGCAGTAACTGTGAGAGGGATCTTGGAGTCTTAGTGGACAACCAACTAAATATGAGCCAGCAGTGTGCAGGAGTAGCCAAAAAAGCGAATGCAATCCTAAATTGTATTAACAGAAGGATACAATCAAGATCAAGGGAAGTACTAATACCACTATATGAAGCCTTAGTAAGACCACACCTAGAGTATTGCATCCAGTTTTGGTCACCACATTATACAAAAGATGTTGAGGCTCTAGAAAAAGTACAGAGAAGAGCAATCAGGATGATTAGGGGACTGGAGGCTAAAATATACAACAAATGATTGCAGGAACTGGGCTTGGCTAGTCTAGTAAAGAGAAGGACCAGGGGAGTCATGATAGCAAACTTTCAATATTTGAGGGGCTACCACAGGGAGGAAGAGGTCAAGCTATTTTCAAAAGTGCCTGTAGGCCAGACACTGAATAAGGAGAGATTTAACCTGGAAATAAGGAGAAACTTTCTGACAGTGAGAACAATCAACTATCAATGGAACAGCTTGCCCTCAGAAGTTGTGGGAGCGCCATCACTTGAGACTTTCAAGAAGAGATTGGACTGCCATTTGTCAGAAATGGTGTAGGGTCTCCCACTTGGGAGGGGGATTGGACTAGATGACCTACAAGGTTCCTTCCAACTCTGATTATCTGTTATCTGTTATGATCTAAGTGCTAGAGCCCACTGTAAGGTTTAAGAATTAAGAATTGTTTACCTAATCCTATGTAGCTTTTTCTCTGGTAATATTACATTACTAACTAAAGCATACAAAACATTTGCTAGACCAATACTTGAATACAGCTCATCTGTTCAGAACCCATATCTGATATTAACACAGTTGAGAAAGTCCAGAAATATTTAACAAGAAGAATTCTCCACTCCTCTACTCATTGCAGAATACCTTATGCCACCAGACTAGACGTAGAAGAAAACCTAGAACTATGTTGCCTTCGGTCCAATCTAAGTATAGTATATAAAATCATACATTGCAATGTCCTACCTGTCAATGAATACTTCAGTTTCAACCATAACATTACACGAGCACATAATCAATACAAACTCAAGGTAAACCACAGCAAATTTGATTGCAGGAAATATGACTTTGGCAACAGAGTGGTCAATGTCTGGAATACTCTACCTGACTCTGTGGTTTCTTCCCAAAACCCCAAAAACTTTAATTTTAGACTGTCTACTATTGACCTCACCCCTTTCCTAAGAGGTAGGACGGGGGGGTGTATAAGCGCACCAACATGCCTACCATCCATGTCCTATTGTTTCTTTTTATTTTTCTTATATATATATATCAATTTAATGTATTTATAACTATGTTTATACTTATACCTATTATCTTGTAAGCAATTGACAAATCAAATAAATAAATAAATAAAAAATAAATTTTAGCTTATTTTATTTAACAGAACAGCAGAGTTGGAAGGGACTTTGGAGGTTTTCTAGTCCAACCCTCTGCTCAAGCAGGGATCCTATACCAGTGGTGGGATTCAGCCAATTCGCACTAGTTCGGGAAAACAGGTTGTTAATTTTCTGAGCAGTTTGGTGAACTGGTTGTTGGAAGAAATCATTAGGGCAGAGAACCAGTTGTTAAATTATTTGAATCGTACTACTGACCTATACCATTTTAGAAAAATGTTCATCCAATCTCTTCTCAAAACCTCCAGTGATCACCTTATTAGAAACTGTGTCCTCTTCGCTGATGATGTTTAACTGTTCAACACCACCATCAATGCTACCATCCTTCAAAAAGACCTTGATTATGTATCTGAATGGTCTAACAATTGGCAACTCCAAATCTCTACCAACAAATGCTCTGGCCTACACATTGGTAAAAAAAAAAATCTATATACCAAATATAAGCTAGGCAGATATGACCTTGTTGATGACCCTCACTTTGTCAAGGACCTTGGAGTTCTTATATCGAATAATTTAAGCGCCAAAGCTCACTGCAACAGTATTGCCAAAAAAGGCTTTAAAAGTTGTAAATTTTATGAAGCTCTGCTCTGGTAATATTCTTTTGCAAACTAGGGCATTCAAAACCTTTGCTAGACCAATACTTGAATTCAGCTCTTCTGTCTGGAATCCGCACTGTATTTCAGACATCAATACAATTGAGTGAGTCCAGAAGTATTTTACCAGAAGAGTAATACATTCCTCTGTTCACAACACCAGAATACCCAACAACACCAGACTTGAGATTCTTGGCTTAGACAAGGGGTCGCCAAACTTTTGGATCTCAGGGACCACCAAACTCATAATTTTAAATCCCACGGACCACTAATATGAATGTTGACTGACAGTGACTTGCTGATGTTGGTGGGAAAGTCAATCCCATATTCCAAAGTTGCAGTAGTTATATCCCAGAGCAGCTTTAACAATGACAACACTAGAGTGCACAACAGATATAAACTAAATGTAAACCACTCAAAACTTGATTGCAAGAAGTATGATTTCAGCAACAGAGTGGTCAATGTCTGAAACCCACTACCTGATTCTGTTGTCACCTGCTCAAACCCTTTAGCCTCAAACTATTGACCTCACCCACATTCCTAAGAGGTCTGTAAGGGGTATGCATAATGTATTATTTCATGTAATAGACAGGAAAATGCTCTTTAACTTATAGTTTAGGGTATAAAAAACATTTCACTCTATCTTAAATGTGGTTAGCATGTTTTATTGAACCTGTTAGAGGTATTACAGATGAAGTCAGTCCTTTGATGATCTTCAACAGGAATCAAGAGTCAATAGGGCAAAGACCAAATGCACTCTGTAAAAGTCAAATTAAAGTTCCAGGTAATTCAAGCAAAAGCCTCTCTTAACAGTTAATCTTCTCCAAAAGCCCAATGAAACAAAACTCAAGTGCATGAGTTCTGGGACCAAAGGGGTTTTTCCAATATCAATTCAGAATAAAATAAACACAAATAATACATGCTTCCAATGTAATATTTGTGAAGGAATCTTCTGTATACCTTTTTTTTTCAGTGAGAATAATTTCCTCTAGATAAGGGCATGATGTACGTGTTGGCCTGAAGTTCAAAAGGAACTATGAACCAAACTAGCAATCTATTAGATCAGTATGAAAACACATTCAAACCTATAACCCAACACAATAAGAAGAAAGGTTGTAGGATATAAAATGCCTCTCCAATGCCTGCCCTATATACTACTAATTAAAAATTGTTTCATTGAAACACATTGAAGTGTCTCTTTAAATAGGATCTTTCATGGTAGGAAGAAGCAGCAATGAAGGGAGTCAGTTAATTGGGAGTGGGAGGAAGTATACTTTTGGGAAAGGAATACAAGTCATCCTTGTTTAGTGGCTGCTTCATTTAGCAAACATGCACAGTTATAACAATGATGAAAGAAAAAAACTTTACCACCAATCCCCAAATTTGTGGTCTCATGGGATGATAAAAGGGAGAATGGTTCAGAAAATGGTTAAAGAGAGAAGGGAAAAGCAGAAAAAGGAAGTGCAAAGGAAAAATCAAAAGAGGGCAACAGAAAAGTTTAATAACTGGAATGAGAAAAGGAGGGGAATAAGAATGGGGAAAAAGGGAATTAAGAGAAAGGGCCAGAAAATAAAGAGGAACAGGAAACAAACAAGGATGAAAAGAACGTACATTGTTCAAAGACTGAAAGATAATGGGTAAAAAAAAAGGGGGATAAGGAAGGGGATTCCGCAAAGTAATGTGTTGGGATGTATAAGAATATTTTGAAAATAGTATTTTGTAATGTATAGATGATTCATAAAGAAAATATAATGCGGAATCTAAGAATATCTATATCCATATCCATATCCATATCCATATCCATATCCATATCCATATCCATATCCATATCCATCCATCCATCCATCCATACGTGTGTGTGTGTGTGTGTTTTATACCAGATAGGGAGATTGATATGAAGGAAGAATGAAGGTGGTTAGCTCGGATTATTAACTAGAAGGGACAACTATATTTGTAGATAAGGATTGATAAAATGACAAATGTGACAGAAAATAATAATAATATGAGATATGATAATAGAAAGGAGATGAGAATTTTAGATAACATTGTAAAATAAGAAATGAGAATATACTAAGAAAAATGGAAGGAGATATATTAGGATTTGGAACTGAATAAATGCACATAGAATTGAGATGAGAATTTTAGATAATATTGTAAAATAAGATATAAGAACATGAATTGGGATCGGATAAGATTAGCTTAATATTTAATAATGACTAGAATGATGAAATATGAAATTAAACAAATAAAATGAATGATCATATTTGTATTGAGATGTGTAACCTGGAACCACACTGCTTGCCAAATGAGAATTTTACATTTAAAAAAAATAAAATGAAAACAGGGAGAAAATTCAATAATTGAATTATTAGGTATGTTTAATTGGTATGGCGGTAGGCATTTGGAGAGAGTAAGATTGAAAATAAATATTGAAGAAGTACGAATTAATATGAATATAATGCAATGATTGATATATGATATATTGATGCCACACTGTTCATGTATTGTTGTTATATTTAGATTGAAATAAAAAAAAAATGGGAAAAAAAAAAGAATTATCTGAATATGATGCTAAAGATGCTTACAGAAGAACCACAGAGTGGAGGTAGTTACAGCATAAAAGAATATGCATAACAGAATGAAGGGGTAATTCAGTCGTAAAGAAAATCAGCTAAAGCATCACTCCAAATCTTTAAATTAATTATCAAAATTATTTTCAATAGATATAGAAACAGCCAACTTCAAAATGGTTTTCCTACCATAACAGAATGAAGGTTTATTTAAGTCACATTGAGGAAAAGTATGAACAAGATTCTGTATATTAAGAAAAATGTATATAATACTAGAAAACTTTATGAACTAGGAATAATTGGCAATGACAATGAATGTGAATTTTCCAGGGTAGTAGCAGTAATCTTCTCTTTTAGTCCCTCCTCCTGGTTGCTGTATCTTTGGAAGAAGCAACTTATGTTGATTTACAGTAATTGTACCAAAAGACTGGGATCATCCTTTAATTGCTTAAACAATTTGTTTACAGCCATTAACTTTTTCATTGTGCAATAAGTCATTCCAAAGCTAGGGAGTATTGTTAACTGTAAAAATAATTCACAAATGCTCCTCCATCTCCACCCACATCAAGTTAAAATTCAACTACGTTTCTGGTCTCAGAGGCTCCCAAAAATATGAAAAAAAAAATTGGACCTGATCTTTTAGTTGAGTCTATACATCTTCAATCTGGAGATGACACAGAAGAAGAAAATAATAATTTACCCTCTTGTATAATACAGGCTATATCATTTTTTTTTAAAAAAAGGTTCTTAATAATAAATTCGTATTTATTATTAAGATAAAAATAATTATTACAATAATAAAAAAAACCTGTCCTTTCAAGAATAACACTGCAAATAATAATTG
Organism: Hydrophis major; assembly: GCA_033807585.1. Taxonomy (NCBI): domain Eukaryota; kingdom Metazoa; phylum Chordata; class Lepidosauria; order Squamata; family Elapidae; genus Hydrophis; species Hydrophis major. Next base: position 99,138,730 of record CM066330.1, on the reverse strand, counting down.
AACTTAAGCTTTTTTTCTCCTTCAGAGAAACTAAATGTTCTAACTCCCAGAAAAGTCAATAGCCATTTTACAACTGAGGAAACTAATGCAACCTTCTACAGCTGAGATATATATATATATATATATTTGTTTTCTTAAGTTTTCGCGGGTACTTACATGTATGACATTCAGCTTAGTTCTGGTATTTTCCCACGTCATAGTAGTTGTGCTTTTAAAGTTGTAGCAACGTTTCAGCAGAATCTCATCTGCCATCATCAGGCTTCTGTATAGTGTTCATCTGATGATGGCAGATGAGATTCTGCTGAAACGTTGCTACAACTTTAAAAGCACAACTACTATGACATGGGAAAATACCAGAACTAAGCTGAATGTCATACACACACACACACACACACACACACACACAATTGATACAATGCTGAAGTTTTTGGAATAGGCAGAAACAAAACACAATTAAAAAGTTATAGTACTTTTAGTTTCTATTGATGTATTTATTTCTTAAACAAAATCAATAACATGCCCTGTTTTCTCTGTGTTTTAGTCTAACCTGACAAAGCCATAATGGCAAATTAGATTAAACAAACCCTGACTGACTGGAAGCAAAAACAGATTTGACCAATTCATAATAGCTGAAAGTATTCAAAGAGGCAGGGGGAGAGAAGTATGAATATTAGATTGTGTGAAGTTTGAAAGGATGATTCAATTGTAAAGAAAATAAGTTAAAACATCGTTCCAAATCTTTAAATCAATTCTTGAAATTAATTAATTAATTAATTAATTAATTAATTAATTAATTGTTTGCTTATTTATTTATTTAATTTGTCAATTACTTACAAGATAATAGGTATAAGTAAAAAGATAGTTATGAATACATGGATACATATAAGAAAAAAAAAAAAAAAAAAACAATAGGACAGGGATGGTAGGCACGTTGCTGCACTTATGCATGCCCCCTACAGGCCACCTAGGAAGGGGGAGAGGTCAATAGTAGACAGTCTAAGGTTAAAGTTTTTGGGGTTTGGGGAAGAAACCACAGAGTCAGGTAGAGTATTCCAGACATTGACCACTCTGTTGCTGAAGTCATATTTCCTGCAAATGATTTTCAGTCATTGAATAGAAACAGCTATCTTTAAATAGATTTGGAAAAAATGGATAATTTGAAAATTTGATGGGACTTTCTGATGCTTTATAACAGTACTTCTTCAACTGTTGTGGTACTTTTTCTTCCATACAAGAACAAAATGGAGAAAGTGTTGAGTGTTGTAATGCACTCTCTAATACTGACAAGAGAAAATGAAACTGGCCAATGAGGCATGCCAACAAACATTCTAGCTGAGAAAAATATCTGGTCAAACAAAAAAAAAATGACCTTTTCAATCTTGCTTGCTTTTTCAAGTTCTTAAATGTTTTCATTATTAAGAGGAGGAGATATTCTTCATTTGTTCACCATAACTTATTTCTAGGCTATTTACTGGATAATTGACGAGCTGCTATACTTTTCTTCTTTCATTTCTTAGAACTCCAAAATCTTTTAATATACTCCATGGAAATTTTGAAGAATTAATATAATAAAAAAAGTCTGTTAGTTAACTCTTATTTTCATCTCATTCTGCCCACTTAGTTATTTATTTATTAAATGTATTTGCCACCTATTTCATAATGAAATGACTCAACACCAGGCAAGAAATCAGGATAGTATGAGTTCAAGTTCTGCCTTAGCCATAAAACCCAGCTGGATGATTTGGGCCACTCACACTCTATCATCCCAAGCCACCTCATATGGTTGTTAATAATAATAATAACAACAACAACAACAACAACAACAACAATAATAATAATAATAATAATAATAATAATAATAATAATAATAATAATAATAATAATAATAATAATAAAAACAATTCACAAAGTATCAGGACTTACAAATTGAAGTTGAGCGACTTTGGAAAAAGAAATTGTGTGTTATTGTAACTAGAGCCCTTGGAGCAATACCTAAAGGGTTACCTCACTATTTGGAAATTCTGAATTTATCAGACTTGATTACCCTGATTCTACAAAAAAACACCCTACTTAGAACATCTTATATCCTCCAACATTACCTTAACACTTCCTAGGTCCTTGGTTAGGACTCAAGTTTTTGAGCTACCAATCAGTCCCAAAGGTTGTGAATCTCACTAAAGATATATTATTATTATTATTATTATTATTATTATTATTATTATTATTATTATTATTATTATTATTATTATTGGGATATCAATAAAATAAAGTATTAATAGATGGTGTATTATATTTAGTGATATATTAACCATGTATATTCATAAGTAAATATTGCCACAGTTCCAAAATATGAAAAAAATAGTTGTGTGAGTTAATGCCTGTATATTTATGAAATAGTTTTTAGTTGTTGTACAGTTAAATGCCACACTTCCATTTTTAGTTTTATTATATGTTTTCCTGTTATTGCTTTGTAATTTAATATTTTAAAATGAAAATAAATTTGTTAATGTTATTAAAACAAAATAAAAATAATCATCAAAAGAAAGGAGAGGGAAAATATGGAGAAGCAGACATAAAAAATAGAAAAAAACAAAACAATTTAAAACATGAGGTATTAGGAAGGTAGAAAAGTTGAACAAGAATAATGCAAGGCAGTAAGAGAAGCTGATCCAATGTTTTAGTATTAAATCAGTATGATCTGTGTGGTCATGTTCAACAAATGAACCCACTTAGGTCTTACAGAAGAAGGAAGGAAAACAAAGAGAGAATGCAAAATAATTATGAGATTATAAACATGACAAATGTATAAATAAGACAAATTCCTTGTGTATCTAATCACACTTAGTCAATGAAAAATTCTATTTTATTCTGTTCTGTTCTATTATACCCTATCCTACCCTATTCTAAATAAGAAACTGAATTTAGAAGATAAATATATTTGTTGGAATATTGACAGTTTATACATAATCTGTGAATCTGTGAATCTCAACTATCATTGGATTTTCAAGTGGCAGCTATGATAAGGAGCAATTTTGCACAAGTACTGTTAATGCACCTGAAATGATTGGGGTTGAAAGAAGTTATCTACAGCTCAGGTACATACTGTGAGTATCTTCTAGGAGAGGATAATCCTGAAAAGTGTCTTGGTTGAAATAAGGGAAGAGACTAATGATATATATACTGGAATTTGCTAATACCATTTAAATTGATTAATTTTATAGCTTGACTATCTAAGGGACTGTTCCTTCTGTATAAAACTTTCCAGAATCTTCAGAAAGAGTATTCAGGAAAACAATCTTTTCTTGAATTGTTTCCATTGTTCTTTTCCTTTATCATGCATTTCCTTGGAAATTGTATTTGATTCTCTCAAGACTTTTGTTTGTAATTATATTACTATTACTTCAAATTTTTAATTTCCCAGATTCTGATTGTTTTGTTTTTAAATGTTATCTGGTTTGATTAATTCACTTGATAAGAAGGACAAAACATAAATTGAAGAGAAAGGAAGGAATGTCCAGTTTTCTAGTTCTTGAGGAGATACGTTTAAGGAATGAACATTGAGAGCAAGAAATTCAGATAAAAGAAAATGAAGTACATAAAGTGAAGAGAAGTGATTTTTTTAAAGGTTATGTTCAGTTGCCAGGTTTTTGTTTTCAAGGCAAAGCAGGAGATTTGAATTTGTCTAACAAATGGCAGCAGAATTTATAGCTCACACTTCTTCATAATAGAGAAGTATATGGAGTTTTTAATATTTTTAATGTATAATTCACTTCCATATTTGCTACTATATGGGACTGTGTATTTCCTGGTTGGTAGATTGTTTTGAGGATACATAAGTGCCCAGACCATAAAAAAGACCAAAAGAGGTGATGCACACAGAACATTCTGATGTAAATCCTAATAATCTGAAGAGAGAAAACAAATCACTTAAGTAGAAAATACTATTTAGGACTAGGAGAACACTTTCTTTTTCAGTACTTATACTGTTGGCATGTATAAATGAATCATCACATATAGAACAGCCATATCAGCTTAGATCATTTCAAACACAAAGTTTGAGGGGATCCTTAAAGCACATTTAACTTTCAGTTATCAAATATACCAGCCTTGTATATGCATGCGTAAATTTAGCATTTTACAAACAAACCTGTTGTAAATCTTATAAGCAATATTTATTTATCAAATTTATATAGTTGCCCCTTTCATCAAAGGTGATTCTAAGCAGGAACAAGAATCAATAAGAGCAGTAAGATAAGATCTATGATTAGATTTTCCTCTGAATAAAATAGTCTCCTCCCCTTTCTTCAAATAAATTGTAGAAAGCTGTGAATAACCATGACTTGAGTTGACTTGGTTGCATTGGATTTGCTCTTAAATCATCCATTAAAGAAGTTTGGATAAATGGAGAAAATAGCAGTGTGGGAGGTGGAGAACAATTTTAATCAGAAAAATGGACTGATGGAAGATCTTTAATCATTCTCATCAGCAATTCTGAGTGTCACCATTACTATACATTAAGCTTTATTTTGACAGTATTCTATTTCTTACCTGGCTCTACTGACCAGTATTGATTTCTACATTTGTTTGCATCACCTTGTGTGTATATATGCTTTATACCACCAAACATCACACGTTATTTTTTTTAGAAAAGAATCCTTACTCATTAAGGTGCTTGAATGATTCAATGCTAATTAGACTGTAACTTTCTCTCTAGCATATTTCTGTAATTGTAACTGCCCAAGCAATTCATTTTATTGTTTTAAACAAAAGCAACAGGTTTGTTTGTAAACTGTAATTAAACATAGCCACTTTTATTATCCTTCTACTGAGATATTTGAGAACATCAACCACTAGAACATTACTATTTAATTATTTAAAGGAAAAGTTTTTCAGAAAGTCAAAGTTGAGCCAATTACTATTACATTATATTATATTCTAGATAGCAGTTCATCTTTAAGAGAACATGGAGCTGAAGGTTAATTAATTGAATTGAGGAATACCACGGTAAATAGTGGGTAAATGTTGAGTCAAATTGTTCCTACAACATTTATCCTCTATAAATAAATAAAAAAACAAAGTTGGACTAGAAGACCACTGAGGCCTTGTCCAACTCTATTATTCTATGTTCTAAAAAACAAAAATACCCCCAGCTCTTTCATGGGGTGTTAAAATATTCAGCAATACATTTAAAGAAAAGTAGGCCATCATATATTTCTGATGGCTAGCAGTCTGTGTTGGGGGTCTATAGAATTGTTTTGGCAGAGCTTCAGCTGAAGCAAACATTTGAAGAAATCACATCTAACTATTAGTGTTGACAGGCTGTTCCAACCTCAACTCCATGAAGTGCTTTATCAGGTCAAGGTGAACTGCAACCAATCTCTGCAGCTTTGATTTTATTATCTATTGTTTACACTGTTCTTACAGTAACACAATCATTTGTTTCCTCCATTTTTTTTCTTTGAGAATGATTACTTGATGATTCAATGGTCAGGTGACCTTCACTGTTGATATCAGGACATCTAAAACAGCAGCCCATTTTCCACAGTGTCTACACTGAGGCCTAATGGAAGCACAAAATTAAACATGACAGTAGCATCCTTATTATTGAGGCATCTTCTCTTCTGATGTTGGAAGTAATGTATTGCCATCAGATGAAGGAGTCGTAATAGCTTATTACCATGCATTACTTTATCTTCTTTTCTTTAAGACTACATTGGCAGCTATCAGCCTGCCATGCAGAAGCAAATTCAGTAGCTTATGCACAATAGACATTATAAGTTGTAAGTTTTACTCCAACCTTAAAACAAAGCACATTTCCCATTTAATGCACAATTTTGATATATGGTATACATTTGTATGCAGGTATAATACTTGGGATTTATTTTTGAACAAAATGCATCATTTTCATTAAACTAAACACTGTATCACAAATATCAACCACAGTGATATTTTCAGATAGCTCTCCAGCAAAACTCAAAGAACTCTTTCCTGATTATTCAATATTAGCTCAGATGTCATCAGCATACATTAGTGCATCTATGGCTTGCTTCAAAGAAAATGGGCTAATGCCTTTTGATTTCTTGAAAAAAGAAACAATGTCCTTATTCCATTTTGGTTACTGTTATTAATAAGTTCATGCCTTCAGTATTCTTGACCAATATTAATAGGAACATATCTTTATTTATTTTTTTCAAAGTAAGCAATTTGTTTTTAATTCTGTTAGAAGTAATCAAGTAAGTAATACTAGAAAATGTAAAACACTGTCCTTACACTAAAAATATTATTTAAATGTGTCTCAGTTTTGATTTGAAATAATAAGCAGAACTAGTTATTACTTGTACTCACTAGAGAAGGATTATGGCTTCAATAAACATTTTGAAGAGAACAAAAAAGAGAAAAAATAATTTATTGAGTTTGCACCCATCTTTTAGACACAGTCATACATCTTTTATGCTTGGAAGGTGGATAAAAGATTATGTGTTAACCAATCAAGTTACTGTGCCGTCAATTTTATGAGCTTCAGACTCATATAGTTGTTTGTGGATTACAAATTCATATAGCACATCTCTATGTGTCAGGAATAGTTGGAAATGTTTCAGAAAACTAAGTAATGGAAATTTCTTTTAAAATATGTATCATTTAGAGTTACATTTTTCACTGAGTGTAATGACATTGACAATTCTGTCATTACTATAAGGCTAAGCAAGTTAAATTAGAAACACAGAGAAGTTACCAATGACATCTTTAACAGACCATATTGATGTTAAGATTGATATATTGAATATACTGTACTGTATACAGCTATATTCTGTATGTCATTGAACAAATAATGAAATTATGTGATGAACATATGTTTGTATTACAACAACTCAGGGAAGTGCATTAGTATAATATTTATGATGATGTCATAATGCACATCACATCATTCGCCAGTTCTATTGTCTGTTGGTTTGAAATAAACAAGAAGAAAAGTTTACTTAGGAAAAGTGACAAAAGTGGACAGGACCTTTTGAGAATATGAAGTTCCTAGTGGAAAGTAATGCAGTTGTAACATCCCACTGGCACCATTGTGTAGATTCAAACCATATGATATTTGTATTACACAGTAATAAACCTGTCATTAAGACAGAAAAGAAACTTTCCATTTTTCTAAATAAATCATGTTTCATCAATGCAAATTGCATATATGATCTTTTCTGAGACAATAAGGAAGAGTAAAGAATTAAGGTCCCTTTAGTCCTTTTTCTAGTAGGGTTCAAAACTAGGCCACAGTTTCCATATTTACTTTTGAGTAAGCAGAAAGTCCTGGTGTAGTTCCATGCTTCCTTCTTACTCAAAAGTAAATATGGAAATTCAATAATCTAATATGGGTTTTTGAAATTGCTAGGTAACAATCCAACCCATTTTTTCGAATCTGGGAAACTAATAAATCAAGTAGTTAATGAATTGTGCAGTCTCCTAACTTTTACTTTGCATCCCAACTTCTAAATTGTTAGTTGAGCTCCTTTCCTTACCCCTTTCTTTCCCTCTAATTGTCTCCATGATTATTTTTTTCTGAATAGTGAAAACCCACAAATTTATTCCTTCAGAATACTGAAAAATAAAGGATATCTTTTAATGGGTCAATGAAATTTAAAATGTGTAAAATGTTTCCCACTGCAAAGTTGATACAACATGAGAAAGCTTTGAAAAACCCGACAAAAAAGAATACATTTTATGACCGCTATTATTAGCTATATGGAAAATGGTCTCTTTATATATTACCTTCTTACAAATACTAATCTATTTTGCAAATACTAATCTTGATAAAAGCATTGAACACAGATGTTTTTAAAGTTTATTTTTTTCCTGAAGCTAAACATTTACCTAAAACTAAAAACTGAAATTAAGCCAAATAAACTATTTTTATCCCATGAGCACCCCCAATTGATTTTCAGATGAATACTATGAATATTTTGGAATTTTCATATGTATAAACCAGGTTTTCAGTAACATATACAAAGTTGTGTGGAAACTTTTCTTTAAAAGAAATCAAAATAACATGGAAATTGGGCAAATTGAAGAGTAAAAAAAATGCAAATGCAAAGAAAAATTGAAACTGATAGCTCCATCCATTCTCAATACAAAGAGAAAAGAATGAATAACAGGTGATTTGGGAAGAAAGGCAATATATAAAACAAAAGAAAAGGGAAGAGGAACAAAAATTAATTGTGTGAAGAGTCTGGAAAAATAATTAGGGAGATTAGAGAAATAAATGTCATAAAAAGTGACTAAAGTTATAAAAGTAATATAGGAAGGATGTTGAAGAAAATTAATTTCAAAGACAGAAAGATTAGAAATAATCATGAAAAGATATATCTATATTAATAGCCTGTTTTAGTTGTAGCTAATGAAAAACTGATTTAAGATCCTGCGATTGCTTTAAATCATGACAATTTAAATCCGCACTGGCTTCTAATTAGTCATCTTAAGACATCAATACTGTGCCATTTGAAAGACAAAACTCCTCAAAGAAAGAAAGTGTAAATAAAAATAAAAATAAAATGCAAGTAGCTACAGGTAAAAATGTTTTACTTTAGCTTAATGATCTGATGTAGGCAAAACTAAAGAGAGGCTGGTCAAAAAACATGACAAACAAGCTGATGAGACAGTTTTATCTGTACATATGGAGACAATGTGTAGCTTCAAAAGGTAACCTGGGGATGTATAAGCAGGTTGATATGAGTAAATGTAATTCTTCAAGGAAATTGATATTTCTATGTCAAACAGTTTTGTTGTGTTCTAGTTTGGAAGGCCAATGTCTTGTTAAAGCTGACTCAGCTTTCCTTGAGATAGATAGATTTATTTGGGGTGTGGCCTGAACTTCCCAGTTTTCTTCAAGATCTCTGTGAAGACAAAACAATTTTTTTTTGCTGATCTATGACTTCCTTATTCTTAAGTTTACCCGTATGTCTATTCAAAGTGTTCCTGATCTGGCCTCTCATATTTCTTTTTATTTAGATCTGTATGTGACACCCTGACTTTAAATCTATCAAGTTGAAACATAAAAAAAAGTTTTCACCTATGAAATCTGTGGGGAAAAAATATGAATAAAATCACAAATCAAACAGGATTAAAGAAAGTATTAATCTCTTTATACAGTAATGGAATAACATTGGATTTTATATATCAATACTAGGATACACATGGAATAAAGCTGGCAAATATAAACTGGGAAGCAGGCAGGAGTGAAAACACAGAAATCCAATTTTACTGATGTGAAAATGGTTCTGAATATTAATGTAAAAGAGCAGTAGAATAACAATGAACATAATAAAGCACAGAAAAGCCTTTTTGATTGTAGTGAACAGAGAGAGAAGCATGAATGATTCAATTTATCAGAATCAATTGGTTTGTTTAGAAGTAGGGTATACACATTTACAAAATATATACAAATTGTGCATAAAATATGAAGGAACCAATTAGAAGACATTGCAGTCATTCCAATCTAGTCATTAATGTGAATTGTTTTTCTCTTATACAGAAATATTTGGAAAAAGTAAAGGAGTTTACTCAGCTAGTCACTGCCAACTGTAAGGAGCGATGCTCATTTCCATTTCAAAGCCATTGAGCTACTGGTGTCTGAAAACATTTTTGCAGTCATGTAGCCAGCATGACATGGAGTGTTGATACCCTCATACCAAAGAGGTACCTATTTATCTACTTGCATCTGCATGGTTTCAAACTGCTAGGTTAGAAGGAGCTGGGATGAGGATGGGAACTTACCCAGTCATATAGCTCTCAAAGCTTTCCTGCTGACAAGCCCAGTGTCTTAGCTGCTGAGCCACCATGCTGCCCTATTGAGAAAAAAAAATCTTAAAAAATTAGATACTGCCAAAAACATAGTGGAGAATCTGCTTCAAGCAGTATCAATATGCACTTGGAGGAATCTCTACAGCAGTAACAGGTAACTCTGTTAATGCTATTCAGTGCTCCAGATACAATTCATAAAAGGTGCCATGGAACACTTGGGGTGGCTAACTCAAAGCACTGTTTCTAATTCTTTAAAGTAGCTTGTCTTTTTGTGTGACAGTTGCAGAGTCTTTGTTACAAAGACAAGCAGATAAGCAAATGTTCTGCAATCCTTCTGGAGTACTAATCTGTGATTCCTGCATTTCCTTCCTTCCTTCCTTCCTTCCTTCCTTCCTTCCTTCCTTCCTTCCTTCCTTCCTTCCTTCCATCCTTCCTTCCTTCCTTGCTTCCTTTTCCTTCTTTCCTTCCTTCCTTCCTTCCTTCCTTCCTTCCTTCCTTCCAAAAAATAAAAACAGGCTGACCTCAAAAAAGATTACAATATTTTTGTTATTGCCCCTGCAGTCCTTGGCCAACTCCCCACCCCACCCCCCAATTTTAAAAGTGCTGCAAAACTATGTTATATTTTGTTTTAGAAAAGCTGCTAATACAAGGATGGGCAACCTGAGACATTTCAGAACTGAAGGCAGCCCTCAAATCTTATTTTTGCCCCCCTTGAACTGTAGTTATCTAAAATTAATGGCATTGACTTTTGAAATTCCTGAAAAATTGAAGGCTAAGTTCTAAAATAAATTTAACAGTTTTTTTTTAAGGGAATCTCAAAACAGTTCTGAAACCAAAGGAATTCTCCTCAGAACATCTTTAGCCTGATGATCTTGCATCATCAAACTTATCAGTTAGCAGCCCTTCTGCCCTCAAAAGTTTCAAAGTCATGTGTTACTGGCCAAACAGACTTTCTATATACTCTATAAAGGATGAGAACTGTATTTTATTCAGTTGCTCATTTATTCCAACTTAGATGGGGAGAAGTCTTCATATTATTTCATACATGTTTTACTCAAAACTTTTTTGTGTTTTTTTCTATCATGCACACATTTTTCTAATAATGATGTTTATTGTAGTGATCTTTTTTTATCTGTATGTTTTTGTGCTAAGTTTTCTGTGTGCTAGGCATGTTCTATTTTTGGATGGGCAACTTTAGTCCCATTTCTACATTTAGATTATGCAAATAAGTTACAAATAAATAGTATATAAATGCTTCTGTTAAAGAACCTAAATGTTTTCTTTTATATTTGGGAATATAAAACTGAAATGGTTTAATGTAGGCTTATCAATACAACTCCCAATTGCTTTTTGTGGCGGAAAAGCTTATACTATCTTCTTCCCTCTAGTGAGCTGTTTCTCAAACTTGACAACCTTAAAATGTGTCACCTTCAACTCCCAGAATTCCCCAGCCAACATGCTGTGAATTGAAATCCACATGTCATAAAGTTGTCAAGTCTGAAAAGTACTACTCTAGAGGTTCTTCACTCTATTCCTGAAGGTGAAATCCAGAATTTCATCTCCTCCCAACTATAGAAAGCATAATTTAAATTAAATCATCCCATATGGTATTCTAGCCTTGGAAATGGGGTTGTCATTAAGGCTTCCATTGAAATGAATGATCCATTCTATATATTGGTCTTTTAACAGAAAAGAACCTGGTACTCTTAGCCAATGCTGGTCATGCCAATTGAAGACTTATGGTGACGTTGGAAGTTGGCAACTTGATTAACTACTTTCCCCTTTTTAGAAGTAACATGTTTTCTAATCAATCAAACAAACAAGCCATTCCAATCCATCCCCACATTAATGAAGGCATTAAATATCTGTCAGCTGAAATTATTAAGTGTGCAATGTTATTTTCTTTAGCATCTTATTTTAAAAAGATAAATGCTTCTGCATTATCATTTTTTAAAATACAATCTAATTCCAGTCGTGAGCACAATTATTCAGAAATATGTTCTGCTGTGTACCAAATCCAGGGATGTCTTCATGCTGGTCTGGCCTGGCCTGTAACTGAACAAGGATCTTTTAATTTCAACAGTTCCAAAGAGTTTTGTGTACAGAACATGTACATAAGATTTACCTTTCTTTTTAATAGTGTGGTTACTTACTTTTAATAATATATCCAATGAAATTGAAGAAGATTCAGTTGTGTACTTTCTGCCCATAGGTCTCTATCTTACAAGCAAAGCAATTCTCTGAAATATTTACTCCAACATAATTGTTTCCTACAGATTTGATTGAATCAAGTGGTAGAAAATGTATCAGGCAGCAAATGGAAGAGAATTCACGGAATACTTTATTACACAGACATAACACACACACACATAAACCTATATGCCATATAGATCTGAGAGTCATACCAATCCTTTGCTGCCAAGTATCACATTCCACTTTTGTGTTCCTTGCTCACACGGACATCATTTACCCCAATAAGTTGCAAACAACATACCGTACTCCAACAGTCCTTGGTAACCTAGTGCCTTCCTAATGGGGTCTCGGACAATTTGGCATGCCAGCTCTCTGTGGCCAGCTCACCACCATCAGCTAACCACAACCAAGTTGCATCTGCCAATTCACAGCTGCCAAATCACCGCAGGAGAACTCCACAAGTAGGTGCATTGGGGAAAACTCACCACGGGCAGCCAGAGGGACAGCTGGATTAGCAGATAAGCAAGTAGGTGAGCTTACTGGGAGCTTCCCATTTTTACACACTGTGCGACCAACATGCCAAGCTCCAGACAAAAGAGTAGGGGGTGGTGTATATAGTGATATGCTCTATGGTTAATATATTCCAATTGTGGGTATGTCACTATGTGTATGATCAGTATAGAATCTGTATAAATATATAACTGGAAACATCTTGAGGGGGTATGGATAGATCCTTATGTAGTCAAAATGACACCATAGAAGGAAGGAAGAATTCCAGTATTCAAAGAAATAGTAGGTAGTTGGAGAGATGTTTTTTTTTTTTCATTGAAGACTGAGCATATTGAACGTATACATGGACAAGACTGCTGGAAAGAGAGTATATAAATTGATCAGGGTAGAAAGCAGTATCTTAAAATGAGGATATGGCAACCACTTTTTCATTCTATCATTTGCTACAGTGTATGAATGTCTCCAGTTATAAGGCATCAAAGTGAAGGTTCCATCCAATGCTAGAACAGTGTGATAGATTTGAGTGTTTATACATAGCAAAATGATAATATTTATCATAGAACACATTAAGCAAATACAGAGAGTTTTTTCCCCTATAAAAATAGCAATAAGGAAAGGATGTGCTTCAGTTCCATTTTTCTAATAATGATGCACTTTGAATGATTCATCTTTTAAATCCATGCAGAATCTTTTTTTTTCCTCACCAGTGGTACAATCTACTGTTTTTCTAGTTTGGGTATGAGTGTCATTACTTAAACAGACAGCACTTATTGGAAATTAAACCGCCACTAATATATTATAATTATTACTTCAGGGTAATTTGGTGCTCCTATAGAGACTCAATGCTAATCTGATGGTAACAGTTCTTCTGAGAAATTGCTCATGTTTTCTCTTTATCTGTCCTTTGGCTAAAACAGAACAAACACACATTTTCCTAGTATATTACAGGTATCCTTGGATTATGATGGCCATTGGAACCCAAATTGCTATCCACTAAACAATGAGGTTGTAAAGGGAAATATGATTGCATTGCTTAGCAACCACAACCCAGGTAGGTCCTGGGTGCCATCATAACTCCAAGACATGTGGATCAATAAGCAGGAAGCTGACTTCCCTGCTGACTTTGCTTTTGGGAAATTGGGATGGGCACAAATGGTGATCACTTGACCATGAGGCATTTCAGCCATTGTAATTGCCAGCTGGTTGCCAAACACATCCAGATAACTGTCACATGATCACAGAGTTGGAGTGACAGCAGGAACTCAAAGGATTGGTCCTAAGACTACTAAATCAATGCCATTGTAATTTCAAACAGTTGATGAATGAATAGTGGGCAAGTGAGAGAAAGTGTATAAATGTTGGCTAATTCATGAAATCAATAGAGAAAGAGGAATTGTGTATCTAAATCAATCAGCACCTGAAGAGGTTGGGGGTTATTAAACAATTTCAAAAAGAACATTCTGTAAATACAACATATAATCCTAATAGGAAAAGGAGGAAGGAACAGATAGTAAAAGGATATAACCAAAGGTAACATTACTTTCATATACTGAGGGAAAATTATCAGGAAGCATCTCTGTTGGAGACAAGTAATTTTATATAGCTTTAAAAAAAACATATTGGCTGAAATCTGCCTTTTTTCTATCAATTTCCATTTTCTTTATAATGCAAAGTGCAAACCTGGAACAGAAACTTTCCATTAAAAAAAAAAAAAACATATTGATTACTTAATGCACACTCCTAAAGTGGAGGAACAGGATGTTGTGATCCATATTCAACAACTCAGTTACTCAGATTATTTGGAGGAAGGATATATGAGAAATCTTGCTGGATGATCTCATGAGTTCTTCATATATACAGTTACTCATGTTTGCTTCAGTTGAACAGAATCCAATATGGGTGAGCAAGTCTTGATGTTGTGCTTTTATTAGGAATTCTTTGGAACTTATTGTACCCAAGAGAGTAGATAGGTTTCTCTGTGGCATGGGTTTTGCCATTTATAATTTCAATTCTATAGGCATCTTAAACTTCTATTTTTAAACAGACAGTTTTGTGCCTTTTTTTAAAAAAAAAAAATGAAGCCCTCTTTGGGTTTTGCAGTTTTGTTAAGTTCTTTCCCTCTCATCAATTTTTCAGAATGGTATATATATTTCAGCTTCCCTTAAATTCTCAGAGCGGAGAGATACAGATGTTACATTTTGAAGAGAGAATTTCTGTATTTTTACATAGCATATATCCTATGGTTTTCAATTACACTACCATCAGAAGGCACTACATGACCAGTTCCATCCTATTTGGAACTCATCAGACTGGCTATTTATTTGAATGTGTTGGGAAATGGATATAGCCATAAAGAAATTGTTGGTTTTTGATGACATCATTGACACAGTGGGCATGGATTTGGACAGACTTTGGGAAATAGTGGAGATCTGGGGTGGGGTGCTGGTGTACTGTGATTTTGGGACATGACTTAGTGAGTGATTGAACAATAACAAATTTATAGTCTTTAGATTCTAAAAATGTTGCTTAACTTTAATAAATATTGCTATCTAAAATTATTATAATTTAAAAATGGAATTATGTTATTGATTTAATGGATTAAAAAAAAACAGACTATTACAATTACACAGCATCACTATAACACACAAACCAATTAAAGCATCTTAATTTCACAACACATGAAGAGATTCAACCACAGTTTCATCAGGTAATGAAATGTCTGCAAACAAACAATCAAGCTCAGAGAGCACCAAGGCCTTGAAAGAATTTGTTTTAAAAAAATCATACATATTTCTATGTTATAAATTATTATTTTTGAAGTATTTTATAATTGTTTGAACACAGTTCAAACTGTGTTTGAACACAGTTTGAACTGTGTTTGAACACAGTTTCCTTTGTATTCTTTGCATTTAAATATATTTTTTTCTGAAAAGGATCTGTGACCAGATTCTCAAGGCTGTTCATGGCCTCCAAAAGATTTTTAAAAATCCTGCTCAAGAAGATGTTTTGTACATCATACATCAGCAGCAGCGTCTCTTGGATTACTGCTTTCAAGTAATCAAAGCCCATGTTGAGGATTATTGCCCAGCCTTAGTACACAGTTATGATGTTCAGAATCAGGATGTTTCCAATCTCAAATCACCATTTGGCTGGATTATGTAACATGCTTTACATACAATAGCCTTTGGAGAAGACATGGGAGCTACAACTGGACCTGAATGCCATGGCAAGACTTCTGTCAATTCATCATTGTAGGTAACACCTCTCTTGAAATGCTACACTGGTTACCAGTAAATATACCGGCTCAATTCAAAACTCTTCAAAATTATAAACCTATGCAACCTGAACTAAATAGAACCAGATTACATCAGATTACATTACATTGTTATCCCACAATTGTGTCTGCCCATCTGGTGACAAATCTTGGGAAGATGTAAAGAGTCTTGCTCTATCATGAATAATCCATGGACAAGAAAAGAAACTAGAGGCAAACCACACATTTTGAACACGCTTTACTAGAATTCATAAAGCCATATGGAATTGCATGCATTCCAATACTAGATTAATCACACAACAAGCATTAGTGTTTTTATCCTTTTTTAAAGATATTGAGTGTTTCATTTTAAATCCCTAAACATAAAAATGTGAAAATGAAATGATCAGTGATTTCACTGAAAAAGCAACCCAATACAATATATTCACCTAGATCAGAAGAAAGATTAATCACTAATATCAGCAGCTAAACAAGACAATAGAAATCTCCAATGCAATTGGATAGTAAATAAATAAAAAACAAAAAACTGGAAGATACTCAATATTTCTTCTTCCTGCACCATCAGATTCATGCTCAAAATCTCTTTAAATGACTCCTGAATCATCATCACACATTTTGAGCACAACATAAAGACATTTAAATATAGGTTTCCATTTATTATGACAACTAGTTTGTGTAGAATTTATAGCATCTTTCCATTTGTGATAAGAAAACTTTTATCTCTCTTTAAGGGGATGACAAGAGGATAATATGTGATTGAGTTAATCTAAATGAAAAAGCAGTTATTTGAACAGGTTGAAAGAACTGGGAAGAAGACGGAAATGAAAGAAATTATAATAATAATGTTTTAATAGCAAAAAAAGTGAAAAAAATAGGTATTAAATCTATGGAACTATTAACTAATGATTATTATGATGATTATTTCTCCCACTGAAGCAGGAAACAGGTTTTATAAGTTTTTGTTTGTTTGTTTTTGTTCTCAATTTGCATACCTTCTATGCAAGGGGTATTTTTTATTCCTCTATCATGGGATGAATATAATTTTGCCACAACATTTTGCAATTAAAAAACACAATCCCACAATGAAATTTACATGTATTTTCAACTTTCCTGAAGATACATACCTTGTATTTTATTTCCATAAGATACTCATTCTTTCCTCAATTGATATTATTTTTTATATAACCCTGAGCCGAGAGCTGCATTTCAAAATTCAAAGATATGAAGAGAGCGAACTGAATTTGCTATCACCCTGCCCAGAAGCTTCTTCTGCAAGAATAAGTAATGTGTGTGTTTGCACATATGCATGTGTGTGGGTGCGTGCACACACACGCACACACGCAGACAGCAGAACCAACCAACAGATGACTTTGGACTAATCATTATCTTTTAATCCAATTTGCATGCTGTTGGGATAATAATGATAGCTGATTCCTGAAAGTTACCTTGAGTTCTTGAAAAAGAGGAGAAGGGGGAAGGAAAGAGAGAGAGAATGCAGTCCTCTTAGTAAAGATAGAGATGCAGTTATCATTCCATTTCAACAAATATTTTTGCATTTATATTCTACTAAAACTCTTGCATCTGCTTCATTGTTTGTATCCTTTAGTTGTGTGAAACTGTGCTCATAGGGCTATAGTTTTTGAATCAATAAACCTCAAGTTGGATAACTTCTAGAATAAAAACAAAATCCAGAACCCATTACTCCTGTGGGATTGATATCTGGTAAATTGTGGTTGCTTCAGTGCTTCTGTGGTACTGCATCACTGGACTGCCAAGGACAGCTGCAGTGACATTTTTAACACTCCCTGAACCCTTTCTACAACAACAACAAAGGCAAATAGGGAAGCCAGAAGAAAGTTAGAACACATTGCCATTCTCACAGCTTTTTTCTTCTTCTTTTGCTCACCTGTGTCATACTGTTTCTCTATTTAGCTAAAAAAATATCTCTGAAACAATAACCCAGTTAGTCGTTGGTTGTCTTGTTACATATAGAAATAATTTCTATTTGAGTCAAAACTTTAGCTTATTTAGCTTAGTACTGTTCGTACTGACTAGGAATTATTCTTCAGAGTTTCATACATTTTTTTCAGACATGTCTTGAGATGCCATGTATCAAACTATTTTCCCCCTTAAAAAGCTTATGCTTTGTCACTGATGTATGGTACTTCATTACTGTGACAGGATGTCGAAGTAAGTTCGACAGTGAGTTCACCAAGTCTTCCAGTTAGTTACTTTTTTTTTTTTTTTAATAATAAAGAAGATTCAGGTTGATATTATTATTTTTTTTATTTCAGTTATAGGACATTTTGTGTAAAAAATCCCTGCAAGCTGGAAATTCAGGCTTTTGTATCTACCGGTCTAATACCCCATTGTATTTCCTTTCTCCTCCTTTTTAAAATGTCACTGTCCAAAATCCTTTCTGTGTGGCTTACATTCTCTGAAGAAGGCAACACAGGGTGAGAGTTCCTCAAGAATAGTAATCTTAACCAGGTACATTCTAAGCTTTTGCAGAGGAATGGTATTTGCTTTTTTCAATAGTTGGCTGGGGTTTTTGAAATCTCACTTTCCATTTGGTTTTCCCATTGTAATTCTCAATTATAAATGCAAAATCAAACACTAATTGCTCAAAAGAGACATTGAAAGTGCTATATTACAGTACAAAGTTATCAAATGTTAGATATTTTAAACTTGGGAACTGGGTCACAATTCCTTAAAGTATTTCTGAGTAATTCCTCAAAGTGTTTTTTTTTTTTAAATAACACAAAGCTCCTCCCTCCCTCCCTCCTTCCCATTTTACATTTTCTTTGGCATCCATCATAGTTCAGTGTTTGGAAAAATACAAGAGATTTGTTCATGCCATTGTTGGATAATTTATTATTTTGGGGGAGGGAGGGAATGAAACATTTTTTTTCTGGTTCTTTGGTCCTTCAAGAGTCCATTTCAACATGTTTTTTTTAAATCTTCAAGGCCATCTGTACTGAATAAGCTATATCAAGTAAATATATATTTGGCACCTATTTTACTTCCAAGAAAAAGCTTAGCTAAAGAGACAAGTTAGACATTCATTAAATTGCAGTCAAGTCTTAGATGACAAATTCCATGGGAAGGATGCAAAAAACAACAACTTGTAATTCACTTTTTGCTTACTTGCAATTGTAATTGGATGTTTACTTACTTGCAATGTTTCAGAAGTTTGTGATGCAATGATTGGAAATATTGAAACATGGGAGAAATATAAAGAAGACAAAAAAAAAAAAAAAAAACCCACTGCACATTTATTGCTGAGAATGTATTCGATAATTAACCATTCCTTATGGAAATAAAACAAGGAACTGAAGTGTGGGGAGGAGAGAGGAAATACAGTATTTGTTATGTATCAAAATGGACTACTCGAAATCCCTGCGCCTTGATTGGCTAAGGCGCAGGGATTTCTGATTGGCTAGGCAAAGCCGCGCCGATTGGCCCGATTGAAGTCTCCCGCGATTGGCTCAAACCAAGAGCGGGAGACTTGAATCGCTGCCATTGGCCGCGGCTGCCGAGGCAAAAGGTATAAAAGCCGGAGGCTTTTTGCCTTTTGCCGGTTCGGTTCAATTGTTGAAATAAAGAGCTGTTAACGATAGTCACCGACTCAGAACCTGTTTTTTCGCGGACACGACACTGGCGACGAGGATGGGATCTCGCCACTGAACCGAACCCCGTGTCCGTAAACGAACTAGCGACAACAAAATGGCGAAAATAGCACCGCCCGCTCCCTTCAACCCTGCCGCCGAAGACTGGGAATCATACTCAGACAGATTCCGTATGTACCTAGAATGCGCCGGCATGAAGGACGCCCCGGGCCCGCTAAAGCGCGCCGTTTTCCTGACGCATTGTGGTCCAGAGGTTTTCCAGATGGCCAAGGCATTGGCCAAACCAGCAGACGCGACTGCCATGGATTGGGACGTCCTCGAACCCATATTGAGGCGCCATTACGCCCCCGAGGTCCCCATCCTAATACGGCGAAATGAATTCTACCGAAGAAACCAGAGACCAGACGAAAAGCTGAGCGACTTCGTCGCTGAATTAAGGCGCCTGGGCGGACTCTGTGAGTTCGAAGGATTGAACAGTCTCATAAGAGACCGTTTCGTGCTCGGACTATGGGATCCGACACTCCAGAGCCGACTTATGGCCAAAGGCGACATCAGCCTGGCCGACGCCCTCACCGCAGCCGCAGCCGCGGAAGCAACCCGCACGTCAGCAGACACCATGCGAAGGTCCGAGGCAAAGAACGCTAACAACAACCCCGCGAGGTCGGCCGACGCACGAAACGAAGCGACCGCACACTACGGCGACTACCAGTCAACCTCCAGCACGTCAGATGATGAGGAGGACATACATCGCGTGCAGACGGGACGCGGAAACCAACGGGGCCAATACAGTCGGAGGTCGAGGACTAATTGCGCCGGATGTGGCGGCGACCACCCCAGGTCGGACTGCCGTTTCTTCGATGCTGTCTGTAGGCATTGTGACCGAAGGGGCCACATCGCCCGAGTTTGCCGCCAAAAAAAGACCCGCAGCCCGCCAAAATGGGAACAGCAGGATAGAAGGAGAGAGAACTCCCCGCCCAGAGCCAGAGAGCGTCAGCCAACGGGTAGATGGGACCAGAAGCAACGACCCCAAAGAAGCGGAGACGGTCGGCGGAAAGAAGACACCCACCAGACGGTGACAATCGGCCACGCCATTTCCGACGGCACCAGAAAGGTCCATGTAGAAGTCCACATCGAGGGCCGGCCATGCAAAATGGAAGTGGACTCCGGGTCCTACCTTTCCATGATTGCATGGCACGAAATAAAAAAACTAGTGCCTACTCTGCAAAGAAGAGACGTGGCCGCCCAGAGAATCATCATAAAGGACTACCAAGGTAATCGCGTTCCAGTGGTGGGCACCAAGAACTTTAACATAACCTACAAAGGCCACACCGAACAATTACCACTCACAATAGTCGATCGTAACCGCCCGAGCCTGTTGGGACTGCAATGGTTCGCGCCGCTAAACATCGCGCTGACAGGTGTAAACCAAGTCTCCATTGAAGCCTGGGAACAGCGGCTTGTCCAGGAGTTCCAGGAAGTCTTCGATGGAGAATTGGGCAAGTACAAGGGGCCCCCTATTTCATTTGACTTAGACCCAAGGGTTCCCCCCAAGCGGCTTAAACCTAGGAGGGTGCCCTTTGCTTTAAAGCCAAAAATCGACGAGCAGATCAACAAACTCGTCAAACAAGGGGTATTAAAACCGATAGACCACGCCAGATGGGAGACCCCAATAGTGACCCCAGTAAAGCCAGACGGGTCCGTGAGAATTTGCGGGGACTACAAGGCCACCCTAAACAGCGCGCTACAGCAAAGCGCCTACCCAGTGCCCATAGTGCAACATTTACTGCACTCATTAGGAGGGGGTAAAATTTTTGCCAAGCTCGACCTCGCCCAGGCTTACCAGCAATTGCCTGTGGACGAAGAAACGGCAGAAGCCCAGACAATTGTAACACACCGGGGGGCTTTCAAGTGTAACAGACTCCAATTTGGAGTCAGCGTGGCACCGGGCATTTTCCAGAGCCTGATGGAACGTTTACTGCAAGGCATCAAGGGGGTGGTGCCCTATTTCGATGACGTATTAATAGCGGCGCCAAACGAAACCGAGTTAGAGAACCGTTTAAGACAAGTTTTGACAAAATTTAAAGAAACAGGACTCAAAGTCAAACGCGAAAAGTGTCAACTTTGTACAAAACAAATAGAATTTCTAGGCTACCTCCTAGACAGGCAGGGCATCCACCCTACAACTAAAAAAGTTAAGGCCATCAAGGAAGCCCCCACCCCGAAGTCCAAAACAGAACTGCAAGCATTCCTAGGTTTACTAAATTTTTATAATGTCTTCCTACCCCAGAAGGCAACGGCGGCGGAGCCCTTGCATAGACTCCTAGATAAGAAGGCAGCATGGACTTGGGGGAGCCGAGAACAGGCCGCTTTTCAGAGAACCAAAGACCTCCTCACCTCCGATGCCGTCCTAATGCAGTTCAGTGAGACTTTGCCCTTAGCTGTCACTTGCGACGCATCGCCCTACGGCGTCGGAGCTGTCCTCAGCCATACCCTCCCAGACCAGAGAGAAGCGCCCATTGCATTTTTTTCCAGAACACTGACAAAACCGGAACGGAACTATAGCCAGCTGGACAAAGAAGCTTTGGCTATAGTTGCCGCCATAAAGCGTTTCCACGAGTACCTGTACGGCCGCCCTTTCAAAGTAATCACGGACCATAAACCACTGCTGGGCATTCTCGCTGGAAACCGGGCTACGCCAAACATCTTGTCACCACGCATGACTAGATGGTCTGAATTCCTGGCAGCCTACAGCTACGAACTATTACACAAGCCAGGTAAGAAAATCTCGCACGCGGACGCTTTAAGCCGCTCGCCCTTACCAGACTCTGAACCTGACCCCGCGCCAACAACAAACACCCTGAGTATCGAAAGCCTGCCCATAACCGCGTCCGATATTGCCAGGGAAACCAGTAGGGACAAACAATTGGCGCAAATATTGCATTGGTTGGAAAAAGGGTGGCCGGAAAGAGACATTGACGAGACTTTTAAAAAGTTCCGGCAGCGCCAGACTGAACTTTCACTGTTAAGGGGTTGCATCCTGTGGGGAGATCGGGTGGTAATTCCGTGCAAATTGCAAAGCAGGGTCCTAGAGATGTTACATGAGGGGCATCCTGGCATCGTCAGGACAAAAGCCCTGGCCAGGAGTTATGCTTGGTGGCCGGGGATGGATAAACAAATTGAAGCATGGGTCGCCAAATGCCACCGGTGCCAGGAAACCAGGTCCAGCCCACCCGCGGCGCCCATCCGAGACTGGGAAATACCACGGGGACCCTGGTCCAGAATCCACTTAGACTTTGCCGGCCCCACGAATGGACACACTTTTCTAGTCACCGTAGATGCATACTCGAACTGGTTAGAGGTGGCTGACATGAAATCCACCACCACAGAGGCCGTAGTTAAAGAGCTGAATAAACTGTTCGCCACACATGGCCTCCCTGACATAGTTGTCTCAGACAATGGGCCCCAATTTACATCCATCGAATTCGAACGTTACCTGGCCGAAAAAGGTATCCGCCACGCATTGACAGCACCGGCGCATCCGGCGGCGAATGGTAGGGCGGAACGGATGGTCCAGTTTACAAAAAAGACCCTCCGGAAAATGGACCACGAGGAGATCAACGAAAAAATTAATAAACTGCTTTTCATACAACACATCACACCCAATACCACAACCAACAAAAGCCCTGCAGAGCTCCTGATGGGCAGGAAGCTGAGGTCCCCACTCGATCGTCTGCACCCCACCTATAATCCAGAGCGACCCCCAGACTCCAGCTCCAGGTACCGAACCTTCGAACCAGGCGACTGGGTTTACGCAAAAAACATGACAGGGGACCCCCTATGGATCCCAGCCGTCATAACCCAAATCACGGGCCCACGGTCGTACCGGCTCCAAACCATCGATGGGCGAGCCTGGAAACGACATATCGACCAGCTCCGGTCGCGAGCAATGGCTAACCTCAACCCCCAAGACACGGACCAAGGGGGGAGGGAATACCCGATGAAAGAAACGCAGGAAAATATTAAATTCAAACACTCACCAGAACGCAGCCTCCGCGAGTCCCATCCGGAGAAGAGCCGTCCAGCCGACTCTACCGACTCGGAGAAGCCAAGCGGGAGCGGCAAAATCCGTGACTCAACCGACCCGGTAGGCCCAGGCGGGAGCCACGGTGAGAAAACCGGCCCGACCATCCAGCCGGTTCTCACAGAGCCAGGAGCAGCCAAAAAGATGACCGCTCCGGCCGAGTTACAACAAGGAAGTGAACTGCGCAGGTCAACTAGGACCCGACGGAGCCCCGCCTACCTGCGTGATTACACCACATGAAGGACCGTACCAAGAGGGGAGAGGTGTTATGTATCAAAATGGACTACTCGAAATCCCTGCGCCTTGATTGGCTAAGGCGCAGGGATTTCTGATTGGCTAGGCAAAGCCGCGCCGATTGGCCCGATTGAAGTCTCCCGCGATTGGCTCAAACCAAGAGCGGGAGACTTGAATCGCTGCCATTGGCCGCGGCTGCCGAGGCAAAAGGTATAAAAGCCGGAGGCTTTTTGCTTTTTGCCGGTTCGGTTCAATTGTTGAAATAAAGAGCTGTTAACGATAGTCACCGACTCAGAACCTGTTTTTTCGCGGACACGACAGTATTATATGCAATTTCAGAAGATAGCAGTAAGATAGAAGATAGATAGGAATATTAAGACACTAATCTAGACTGGGAAATTAAAAACATCCTAAAGGAAGGCAACAACAAATCACTTTTGCACCAGTCTCCAGAAAACTATAACAAAATGTCTATGAAATCACCAGGAGTTGAATTCAGCTCAAAACAAACTTTCCTTTATATCTTTTGAACAAACTGAATATGTTTCTTTACCCTTATTGTGTATGCATACAGTGTCATGCTATTGAACTCCATCGACTTCTGGCATGAGTGTGTAAAGGAAGTTAAAAAATACCCTCAATTTTAATTTGTTCCATATTTAACCCTAAACCTAATCCTTACTAAAGCAACCTCATATACTTTGGTCTGAAAATTACTTGTTCTTACTGATCAGGACTTATTAGAATAGTAGAATAGTCTTTCACAGTTGACTGATGGATCTAACTGGGCTTCAGAGGAAGGTTGGGGTTGTTACTGAAGTTTTGCAGCTTGGTTTGACTAAGTCCTTTATCAGATCATGGTTTTTTTCTACCAAAGGTCCCAGAACTACCCTTGGTTCACAAAGGAGCTAATAGAAATGAAGCAGGTAAAAAGATGCTTGAAGCACCACTGGAAGGTGATGAAATACAAATCTTACAAAACCCAAAGTACATTGAATATTTTGGCCTATGCCATGGTAGTAAAGGCAACAAATAAAACAAAATAGTAGTGTTTTTCTGCCTTTGTTGAATCTATAGACAGACATCCAGCAACATTGTTTTGGGCACCCGAGTCTTTATGAGTATGCCTGTTTCAGTTGTCATAATGAAGGACACGAACTGCACTGTTCTGTAAACCATAACTGGGCTTGAAACACAAGCAGGAAAAAAAAAAAGTAATACTAAGATTGTCCTTAACATTATTAATTCTAATATAATTAGCTTTGGTGTCCAACTTCAGAACTGAATAATTAACTGATTATATGGTGAATAGTAAAAAATGTTCCTAAAATTAAAATAGGTTAAATTCAAACAATGCTACGCTAAAATATCTTATGATTGCTTACATAATCCAGTTTGCCTTCCTATGACATACTATGATTGTCATTCGGATGACTTTTATACTAAATTCTGAAAATAAATGTCTCATGTTAAAGGTTTAGCTTCCAAAATTCCAGTTTTTGTTCAGTAAACAAATGCACTTTCATTTATATGCTGTCATATTTGATCATAGTAGCTATAGCTAAGACTTTTTCATTTCCTGGTATTATTTAAGAACATCTCCAAATTCTGATAAATATTCTACAATTAATCAAGTAGTGGTTATTTTGGATGATATATCATAAATATTATGCTTTACTAAGATCTTGTTAACCTTCAAAACTTTCCTTTTTTTCTAAACAAATGTTGATAAAAATCAGTTTGAAATTAGATTTTGGATCAGGTGCTAAATTCACACCCCATATACTTTCACCCACAAGACTGTAATGTGATTGGAAAAGAAATATTGGTATCCAAGTTAAATAGGTAAATATGGCAGAAACATTTTCAACCAGGCATTAAACAAAACATTATTTCCAAAGTCAACTTTTAATACTATTACAAAATAAAAAATCTATATGAAAGGAAGTAATGTAAGTAAACATATAGCATGTATTTATTTAAATATACATAACAATTTTACCCTAAATATATTAAGATCTCTTTCTGTGTATTATATGTAAGAACATTATCAATTATTTCTTTTTTACCTTGTCTCACTTCCAAATATTAATTCTTGCCTCGATATGCAGAGTTGCTTTATATCTGCTTCCTTGAGAGAAAGTATATGATATGGGCAATGAATTTTACTACTAGGGGATCATGTGACAATTATTTTTAATGAAATATCTTATTCATCACATAAAGGTGAAGTAGGAAAACCTTCACCTACAAAAAGTGAAAAGATCATGAAAGCTGATGGCTACCTGGATAATAAATAAAATTGATGACTATATCGATAAATAAATATGTGTAATTTCTGCAGGCTCCTGGCAATGGCCTAAGTAATCCTAGACATTTCTTCAAATACTGTAGCCTATCATTCTGGTAGTAATTAGTACCCAATAAATGACGCATCAAGAAGATTATTTATTTCCTAACCTACCTAAGATATCTAAAGAGACTGAAGAAATGCTAGAAAGCAACATAACAATGATGGAACTAATTGAAGCACTTAAGAAACAAAATAATGGGAAAGCACCAGGTCCAGATGGGCTTCTGGCAGAATTCCATAAAACATTACAAGAATCATTGAGCATTCCATTGCTAGAAGTTATGAATGAAGCTATGTCAAAGAAGATGATACCCAAAACATGGTCAGAGGCTTATATTACACTTATTCCAAAAGAAGAGGCTGATCCACTGCAAATTAAGAACTATAGACCTATTTCTTTATTAAATGCAGACTATAAAATCTTTGCTTCAATTTTAGCAGAAAGACTTAAAAAGTAATAATTTCATTCATCCAGATCAAAATGGATTTCTGCCAAAGAGACAAATTAGGGACAATATGAGAGTAATCCTGGATACTTTGGAATACTATGAGGCACATCCTGAAAAGCAAATGGCTTTGATATTCCTAGAAGCTCAAAAGGCATTTGATAACGTGAACTGGAGATTTATGTTATTACTATTGGAACAGATGGGTTTTGCCAGAGTATTTATTCAAGCAATAGAAGCCATATACAATAAGCAGACAGCAAAGGTAATGATGGAGGGAGAACTTACAGACTTTATTAATATAAGAAAAGACACAAGACAACGATGTCCCCTATCTCCTTTGCTATTTGTATTGACTTTGGAAGTGTTGAATAGAAATATTAGAGATGATAAAAGCATAAAAGGAATGAAAATTAAAAAGGAAGAATTTAAACTGCAAGCCTTTGCTGATGACTTAGCCTTTATCTTGGAAGATCCATTAGAAACAGCTCCAAAGTTATTGGAAAAGATAGAGATATATGGTGAGGTGGCTGGTTTGAAAATAAATAAAGACAAAACAAAGATTTTGCCAAAGAACATGCTACTAAGACAAAGAGAAGAATTGGCAGACCTGCTGAAAATCCAAGTTACGAATAAGGTCAAGTATCTGGGGATATACTTGACAACAAGATGTAGCACATTAAAAGAGAATAATTATATTAAACTTAAACAACAGATAGCTTTAGATTTGAAGAAATGGGAAAATTTACAATTGTCATTAATAGGGAGAATTTCAACAATCAAGATGAATATTTTACCCAGAATCCTATTTTTGTTTCAAACAATACCAATTAGGATTGGAAAAGACTATTTTGAAGATTTAAATAAAATTATGCTGAAGTATATATGGCAAGGTAAGAAAGCGAGAAAAATAAGCTAAAGCTTTTGCAAGACACTAGAATTAAAGGAGGTTTTGGCCTGCCCAATTGGGAATTGTACTATCAAGCTGCAAATATGATGTGGGTAAAGGAATGGATAACATTAAGAAAGACTAGATTGTTGATGCTAGAAGGTCATGATTTGCTGTTGGGTTGGCACGCTTTTTTATGGTATAAGGGAATTAAAACACAAGGTTATTTTAGAAGACATTATATACGGGAGTCTTTGTGGTTAAACTGGGAGAAGATAAAAAGACAATGTTATTTGAAAATTCCAGTTTGGTTATCGACTATTGAAGCATTTTCCTATCCTATAATTTATAAGAAAGAACAAACAGTTAAATATGGGGAACTATTGGATGAAAAGGGTGAACTTAAAATTTAGAAGAACAAAGTATAAAGATGAATTGGTTTTCATATGTGCAAATACATTCAAGGTATGATGAAGATTCTAAAACAGAGGGATTTTATGATAAACAGACTGATCTAGATAAGATCTTGATGAGTACTGATGAGAAGGTGATTAAAAAATTATATGGTTATTTACTGGGAATTAAGTTAGAGGAAGAACAAGTTAAAGAAACTATGATTGTTTGGGGGAAGAATTTTGGATACAGGATTGATTTAGAGAAATGGCAAAAATTGTGATCTCAAAATTATAAAATGACAATGTCAACAGCGTATAAAGAAAATTTGTATAAGATGTTTTACAGGTGGCACTTTCCCCCGACAAGAATAGCAAGAATGTTCAAGAGTAAATCTGAAAAATGCTGGAAATGTCATCAGATACCTGGCTCATATTACCATACATGGTGGACTTGTGAGGACGCTAGAAAATATTGGACTAAAATTTACATGTGGTTGGAAAAAATGACAAAGAAACATATAGATTTGAAATCAGAGATCTTTTTATTGGGAATCTTACCAGATACATACAGTAAAGACTTGAAATATCTGATTGTAAATGTATTAACAGCGGCTAGGATTGTATTTGTTAAAAATTGGAAGAATGAGAAAATACCATTGCAGGAAGAAATTATTAAGAAAATATTGGAATGTGCTGAGATGAGTAGATTGACATTTGAAATTAGAGAGCAAGAGGATAAACAATTTTATGAAATTTGGGATCTTTTTTATCAATGGTTGGATGACAAAACACAATAATAGAATATTTAGAATGTTAGACAGCAAGGAATATCTTTTTTTTTTTTTTTGTTATTTGACATCATATTTATAAAGTGTTTTTAGGAGAGATCTGATATGGTTATATGATCTGTTATAGAATAAACTGTTTGAAGTATTGTTATCTCATAAAGTATGAATGATTAAAAGTCAAATGATAGTCAAATGATATTAATCAAATGATATAGTCTCATGGTGATATTAGGATATATGTTTGGATTGACAAAATGAGCTATTATATAATATAACTGTAATTGAGACTATGAAATGAATGCACAAAACTGATGAACCAACCGACACACTGTATGTATATAAGAGAGTTGATGTTTTTATGTTTTGTTTGTTTGTAGAAAATTAATAAAATCGTTTTTTTTTTTTAAAAAAAGATTATTTATTTCCAAATAAATAAATACATCTATAATTTGAGATGTTATCTTTCAGTTTTTGTGATATACACATATACATGTATGTATCTACTACAAAAAACAAGTGAATGGATGAAGATGCAAGAGCTTATAGTCATTGCTGTTAAGAAAAATGAATGGCTTTAAAATTAACCCAAATATTAACATTTGGTTTCATGGTGGTAGCTTGCCTGGTTGTTGTTGTTGTTGTTATTGTACCAAAATATCTTCCTTCTCCTATTTTTTCATAACACAACACAACAACTTTTGGTTGGGCCAAGAGAGAGTATGACCAGCCAAAAAACGTAGTCAGGTTTTCATGCCCAAAATGGGACTAGAACTCACTGTTTCCTGTTTCTAGCTTTAATGTCCCTTTGTGATATGTAAGTTGTTTTCCCCCTCTTTTCTTTCCTCCTCTGTGTAGTTATATCTTCTGCTTGTGCCACTGCCATCTAATTCATTTGTATATTTCTATTTTCTTTCTTTCTAAATGCAGTTGTCTCTTTTATAACACATTACTTCTTCTCCTTTGCTATTCTGCTCGAATAGTGTTTGTTAGAGGATTTCATTGAGTGTTGGAGGATTGTGTGTTAGAGGATTTCATTGAGCCTTTGGGAGTGTGAAAACAGCCTCCACGGGCTCCAGAGGCTCTCTGGAGGGCCTTCTGGAAGTTATGGGAGGCCCATTTTTTGTCCTCCCTGAGCCTTTGCATGGAACCTGCACTTACTTGCAGTTCAAAATGGGCTGCATGGGACTCCTGGGAGGGGATGGGTGGGTGGGACCAGCCTGTTGCCAGAACTGCAGATTCGCCAAACCAAATGTAAAATTAACATCCAGTTTGCCTGAATCAATGCTAACCAGTAGCAGCCCACCCCTGCATCTACCCACAAACATAAACAGTATACTGTTGTATCTAGTGCTGTGGTCTATTACTACAGCTTAACAACAATTTTTACATGGAACTTTTTCCATCTTACTTGACTATTAATTTAAGGTTTTGACTCTTAAAGATCCATGGCAGTACTTAGAGCCATTGAAAAAAATAATGGTGGTAGAGAGAGGCAATAATTCATAAACATATGCAGGACAGTTCTTTACCAAGTAAAAATTTCATCTATACTGGATCAGAATAAGAAATCGGAGAAATCTAAAAGAAGTCAGTCCTTCACTGGCTGCATAAATAAAGAGGTCCCTGCAAAGGTAATAAAAAGAATGAAATTGTACCAGCTTTTTCTGCATATTACTCATACCCTTGGCAGAAGATCACACATTAAGGCCAAGGCCAATGAAACTTAATGACCCATATACTATTCTCTATATTAATTTCTAAAACAATGACAGTGAAATAGATTATATTAAACATCAGGAGGAAATATTCAAGGTGACATAATGCGCATGGGATATCAGTGCATAATATTTCTTCCTCTGCTTTGGATTAAGTTAGATGTATATGCTGCAAGTGTTATAAAGATTTACCAACAAATCCCTTTTGTGCTTCTAGAACTATAATGAATAAAAGAAAATAAGGCCTTTGGAAGGCATCTTTATATAATATTTATTAATAGTAAAATATGTTATACATAGAAAAAGATCCTATTACCCATTCATGAAATATTTGAACACAGCATCTAAACTTCTTTTTCACAAAAACAAGTAACAATGATTTTATTTAGCATTATTTATTGAACAACCCTGATGCGGCCCTCAATGAAATTGAGTTTGACACTCCTAGTCTAGTTCAAAGAAAAGGAGGACTTGAGATGACATGATAGCAGTGTTCTAATATCTCAGGGCTGCCACAAAGAAGAGAGAGTCAAGTGATTCTCCAAAGCACCTGAGGGCAGGACAAGAAGCAATGGGTTGAAACTAATCAATGAGAGAAACAACCTAGAACTAAGGAGAAATTTATTGACAGAACAATTAATCAGTGGAACAACTTGCCTCCAGAAGTTGTGAATGCTCGAACACTGGAAGTTTTTTTAAAAGATGTTGGATAACCATTTGTCTGAAATGGTATAGGGTTTCCTGTCTAAGCAGAGGGTGGACTAAGAAATCCAAGGTCCCTTCCAACCCTGTTATTCTATTATTCCATTAGAGTCATCATGCAAACAGCATTATAAAAAAATTCCAGCAGCTGAAAAAAATACACTTCAGCACATTTTTCAGAAGGTCACTTCAGATTTTTTTCTCTCTAATCAAAAGCATGCTATAACTTCAGACCTATGGGGAATGTCTCTGTATACTCACCCAGAATACTGTGATACAGAAATTTGATATCCAAAATCAGGGATATCTATTTTAGTAATCCCAAAGCCCTTGTACAGTGAACTCAGTCTAGATTTTTGGTGAGATGAGATACCGAAAAGGGACTCAAAGAATGGTTGAAAATCAGTTGGTTTACACAGAATGAGTGATCAATCAATCTATTGAAATCAAAAAAGCACTGTTAGTTTGGCTAAAAAATAAAATAAAATAAAAGCATATGCTTGAAGACGGAGTACCTTTTTTGTTACATATGTATATGTGTATGTATGAGAGAGAGAGAGAGAGAGAGGGAGGGAGAGAGAGAGGGAGGGAGGGGGGGAGAGAGAGATGCATATTGGTGTTTGTGGGGATGTGTGTACACAGTGCAAACTAGCAGATTACAGATTCATAGACAGAGAAAGAGAGATATGCATGTGTAATCTGGTACATTTGCACTAGTTATAACTTCAAAACATTTTTAGATACAGCACATTGTGGTATTTAAATGAGGCTTGTATTATGGTGGGAAGATCCAGTTTCTATAAGATAGTTTTGCTATTGAATCAGCTGAAGTTCTGGAAGCTACTTTAGGCAGATATCTAAAAGCATTAGGGCTATATAGAACCCCAAGGAACTGAATGAGCTTAGCAATAGTGATTTTTTTCACTAAAGTAAGAGCTATAACTCTGTAAAATGTTTGCCAATAACCCCAAAAGGATCAGAGAGAGTCAGGAATATTCTCGTTTGTGGCACATCTCTTAAAAATGCAGGTGTGCATATTGGCTTCCGTATTGCTCTAATTTTGTGTTGCTGCATACAATTGGTAGCCCCAGATGGGAACAGAGAATCTCATGAGCATGAGAGGCATCCATCAGGTTTAAAGAGGAGAGTTATCCATCAGGTTTAAAGAGGAGAGTTAGCAAACAATGGTGAAGTACTTCACACATGATTCCCCCAAGAGGAATGAGGCAGAACGGTACAACAATTGCCTTCAGTTATGTGATTCATAAATGAAGCACTACTGAACCTGGCATACATTTGCAGAGCATACTTCAAATAAAATTCTAAGTTTACTCTGGAAAGCCAAGAGAGGTTGTATGATTGACAGTGGAAATATGTATTTTTTGTATCCTTGACTCCTCTTGTCATTCACTGAATAAGAAAGCCCTTCCTCAAATCAATGCCATTGACACTTACAAAATGTGCCAGCATCAATTTGTCAGAAAATTGTCTCCAACATGTCTTTCACCAATTGTCGTCCGACAGATGGTTGGTGTTTTGATGAGCAACGGAGAAGGTGGAGAAAAAAGTGGGCTGGGGAAAACTGGAGAAATCACAGCTATTTCTGCATGGATTTACCTTTATCACTAAAATGAACATGAGAGACTTTTTTCTCTCCCTAGGAAGCAAGTCAAAGGAAAAGAATTAAAGACATTGTCTAAAACAGAAGGAATATGATTTCAGGTATCTTTAGACTGCATGCAGCTTTTCTTCTACATGCTGTCCCTGCAGGATGAAAATTAATAACAATGAATTCTACTGAAGGTATATAGGACGGGTGCAAAATAAAATACAGGATTTATTTGTGGAGTGACAGCCCGGATCCAAAATAGGATGTAAAACATTCACATATTCTCTCATATATAAGAATACTTTCTAGAAGATTCATTAAAATAGGATGTTCCAAATCTCCTCCCAGGTACATCATAATTTGCATTCTATAGCCACCAAAGCAATAGCATGTGCACCCACAAATGCACACAGAGTCAAAAATTAGAAAGATGGGCAGACAACTTCTGCTACATACTCCATTTCCTCTGAACATGTGTATATCATTTACACATGTTCAAAAGGATGGTGCTGGCTTTGCAATGCTCTACCCACCCTTTCCTGTGAATTTCCAAAGTCTCCCTCTTTAAATTGAATCAGAGCTCTTGACTTTTTGCCCATTGGCTTCATTGGTTTTTGAATAGGCTATAAGGAGCTTCACCAGGGTGGGAACAGAGAAAAAATTAAATATCTTTATTTTTTATAAAATATATTTATATTGAAGTCTATTTACCATGAAGTTTCTATGTATTTATTTCTGTTTTTCTGTCTTATTAGAAAGGCTGGCTTGGTGGCAAATTATCCACCCTTTTATGATCCATAGGTACAATGATTACAGGAGAACACCACATATGTCCTCAAAGAACCATTTTATGGCCCCTAAACAGCCATATCAGCTTTAGAGCATACCAAAAACAGCCTCTCTCTCTCTCTCTCTCTCTCTCTCTCTCTCTCTCTAATTTGGAATTTGGAATTTGGGGTTGAAGGCTGAAATGAATGCTTTCTGATATGTAAAAACTTGAGGCATCCATTTTGCTTCTTACAACTCTCTAAAATCAAGAGTATTCTTATCTCTGAAGAGCTGAAGATAGTAAAATGGTGCCATAGGTTTTTGCAAGAGTCAAGTCTTTTCCAATCCCAGGCTTCTTAAAAATCTAACAACAACAACAGTAAGTTATTGCCTACTCTGGTGACATCCTGACATCAACAGCTGCACCTCTTGTACTCTCTGGAAACTAAATTTTAAAATGTGACCTCTGGCTGTAAACAAGTTCACATCAAGATTAATGTTTTTATATATGCAGAATTGTTAGTGGGAGACTGGGAGGTCAAAGACCTACAAAATATCAGAGCTAACAGTTGCCTAAGTTAATGTAAACTGGACACTTTCATGATTCTAAAGATGCATAAAAGATGTAATTCTGCCTCAGAAAAGAGCTCAGCTCATAAAGGCATTTTTGTCATATAATTTTAATACATTTGTAAACTACTTATTGTGGGGAACACTTGCCCCCGAAGAATGAAATAGGTTGGAGAATATTAAAAAGGCAGGATGGAATACTTTTCCTAAAGGAGAAATGAAAAAAAAAAAAATCTTAAAGGAGGCAGAAACCAACACCAGTCTCCCCACCCCACCAAGCAGAAACTGAGGAGGCCAGCTTTTAAAAATGCAGATTTGGCAATCCATTTAGAAAGACTGGGTCAAACAGGAAACTCCAAATAAGCAATTAGGCAAGCCAAAGGGTTGAGAGGTTTAGCTCAGAGAAGCACCTAGAATTTGCATTTCCCCTTTTGCCTATAGAGCCATCCATGACCCTATAGGAATCTGACAACAGCCAACAGAATATTAAAGGACATATTCTTGCATAGGAACAGGAAGCTCAAATACAAAGCCCAAAGAAGGTATAAAAACCCACCCACTTTCACCTCCATTTTGTTAGCTGCAACTGAACCACAAACCCTAGTTGTTCTGTTCATCAATAAACAATCTTTCTTTCCAATCAGCCTCCATCCTTTATTTTATTTCCAGCATCTTTCTCCCAGCTCTGAACTGAACCAGATGGATTTCCCTTCCATCATTATCATTTTAATTAGGAAGGTTCCTTATGAGCTTTATGTCAGAAGTAAAAAAGAAAAAAATGAAGATAGGACAGCACTTATCAAATTTCATTCAGCTGTGCCACCAACTATTGAGAATTTGGGGTAATGATGAGAGACCCTCCCAGAAATCAGAAGACAGTGAGCTATAGGCCTCCATTAAGTATAGAAGCCAGCCAGGTGGCTTTGGGCGAGTTATTCTCTTTCAGCCCACCCTACCTCTCAAGGTTGTTGTGGGGATAATAGGAAGCAGCAGTTTGGTATCCGGTTTCGCGTGGCTTCGGGGCAGCAGGAATTCGCGACAGCTCGCGATTCCTGCTGTGTTAGCCACCGAGGTACCCCCGATCCAGATGGGTCAGGGGGATATGGCTGCCCTGTAGGGACAGCTGAAGAGAGAGGGGAGTCGGACAGGGGGTTGGGGGTGTCGCAGACCCCCTCCTCCTCCGGGAAAACCCCTTTTTCGCAAGGCGGTGGAGCGGCGGTCAGCAATGGCCACCACGAAGAAGCCAGCAACCGGGTAAGATTGCGCTGGAGGAAGTAAGAGGAGTGAAAGTGCTGTCTGAGCCGGGTCAAGTAACATCTTTCAAATTTGTTGGAACTGAGCTGTTTGAATTGCTGGAGGATACATTGTATCCCTAAGAAGATTGAAAGCGGTGGAGAAGCTGTTAAAGGGAACTTTTTTTTTTCTTCACTCTCCCACCCCATGGAAACAGCAGATATGTTTGGACATATTGGACATTGAAAGTGAATTGTTTTGAGAGTTGAAGCTAAGGGACAAAAGGGTTTTTGGACATTGAAAAACTTAAGAAATTGGAAAACCCTTGTTGGAGGTATGGATTTTTGATTATTTAAAATTGATATTGCAAGTGGGAAGGGAGAGGAAAAAAAATTGGAGCAGAAGCTGAAAAAGGAGGAGATTGCCTAGAATCCCAAAGAAAGGTATATGGTAATTGGACCTCTTTGATTAAACATTAACCCCAGAAAGAGAAAGAGAAGAAGGAAGAAAAGTATTAATTTTTGGATTTTTTTTTTTTGAATTATTTTTGATTAAAAATATTTGTGGTTGTTTTGGGAAAAGTTTCTTTTTTCATAATGGCATCGCTTGTGGATGAACTAAAGACTGAATATCAAAAATATAAAAAAGAAGATACTTTGGGCACTTTGTTTCAATTCTTAGAAATGGCGTTATGTACTTATGAAAAGTTGACTATGCAGCAGAAGGACTGGGACAAAGAAGAAGAGGAAGAAGAAGCCATCTTTGATGAACAATGGGTTCTTTCCGGGGAGGAGGAGAAAAAGGATAAGAGAAAGGGGATTTTAAGAATTATAAAAACAACCAAAGAAGAGAAAAATGAGCGGAAAGGTGGAGGCAAGGTTAGAAAGCAAAGGAAAGGGAGTAAGAAAAGGGAGGAGGAAAGACAAAGGGATAAAAAGGGCAAGGAGAAGAATAAGCAAGAGAGAAAAGGTGGGAGGAGAAGCCTCAATGGGGGGAAGCAAGATCTAAAGAAAAAAAGTTTATTCAGAGACAATGGGTGAATTTAATTTAGGATGAAAGAGGGATTCTGGAGGGTACATAAGATTGTGTTTTTTATATGTGTATTTAGAGTATAAAATTCATTGTGTAATTTTAGAATCTATTAAACAGAATCCCAAGAAAAATTGTTATATGAAGTACTTTTAAGTTAGGGTAATGAGTTATAGACGTTACTCCAATTGGTATATAGGAGAAGTTTAATAAAAGAAAAAAGTTGAATGGATAGTTGGAAATAGAACAGACAAAGAATATTATTGAAAATGGTAATAAGATATGAAAGGATATATAAAGGTTTTGTTATGGTTTTTTTTTTTTTTTTTGGATGTTGTATATTGAAAAAAGGCAAAAAAAAATAATTAATAAGAAATAATTTGAATGAAAAGGAGATATTGGGATAAGATATGAAGTTAAATAGACAAAGTATTGATACTATAATTTGGAATTGTTATGTTCTATTGGTTTTCTTCTTTTATTATTTTTTCTTAGAAAAGATCTTATAAGCTGTTATGCCTTGTGCATTGTTTATATAAAATTGATAAAAATGGTTTATATATATATATATATAAAAGAAAATGATAATAAGATATGGAAGGATATATAAAGTGAATATGATGTTTGAATTTGTGTCTGTGTGAAGAGTTTCAACCCGGGATCAGACAACCTTCAGAAAAGATTTTTTAGTTTTGTTTATGTTTTATTATGTAAAATTAATAAAATTTGTTTAAAAAAAAAATAGGAAGCAGCAGTATTTGCTTCCTTGAATTGTATATAAAACAGAATTAAAAAATCTTTAAAAATGAAGCAAATTTGAATGGAAACTTGGAGTCTGCAAATGAATAGAATAGAATAGAATAGAATAGAATAGAATAGAATAGAATAGAATAGAATAGAGTAGAGTAGAGTAGAGTAGAGTAGAGTAGAGTAGAGTAGAGTAGAGTAGAGTAGAGTAGAGTAGAGTAGAATAGAATATTTTATTGGCCAAGTGTGATTGGACACACAAGGAATTTGTCTTGGTATAAACACTCCTTGGTATAAACACTCCTTTATATACATAAAGGAAAGATACATTCATTAAGAAT
Organism: Hydrophis major; assembly: GCA_033807585.1. NCBI lineage: Eukaryota > Metazoa > Chordata > Lepidosauria > Squamata > Elapidae > Hydrophis > Hydrophis major. The sequence goes on along the minus strand of CM066330.1, from coordinate 99,101,432 downwards.
CAAGAATCATAATGTACAACACTTAATGATAGTCATAGGGTACAATCAACAATCAAATCATATAGGAAACAGTCAATATAAATTGTAAGGATACAAGTGACAAAGTTACAGTCCTACAATCACAAGTAGGAGGGAATGGGTGATAAGGAGTGATGAGAAGATTAACAGTATTAGTAATGCGCACTTTTTAAATAGTTGAACAGTGTTGAGGGAATTATTTGTTTAGCAGAGTGATGGCTTTCGGGGAAAAACTGTTCTTGTGTCTAGTTGTTCTGATGTGCAGTGCTCTATAGCGTCGTTTTGAGGGAAGGAGTTGAAACAGTTTATGTTCGGGATGTGAGTGGTCTGTTAATATTTTCACAGCCCTCTTTGTATACTGACTCATGCAGTATACTGACTCGTGCAGTATACAGGTCCTCAATTGAAGGCAAGTAGGTAGTAATTGTTTTTTCTGCAGTCCTAATTATCCTCTGAAGTCTGTGTCTGTCCTGTTGGGTTGCAGAACCAAACCAGACAGTTATAGAGGTGCAGATGATAGACTCAATAATTCCTCTGTAGAACTGTGTCAGCAGCTCCTTGGGCAGTTTGAGCTTTCTGAGTTGGTGCAGAAAGAACATTCTTTGTTGTGCTTTTTTGGTGATGTTTTTGATGTTAGGTGTCCATTTTAGGTCATGTGATATAGTAGAACCTAGAAATTTGAAAGTCTCTACTGTTGATACCATGTTGTCTAGTATTGTAAGAGGTGGTAATATGGGAGGGTTTCTTCTAAAGTCTACCACCATTGCTACAGTTTTGAGTATGTTCAGTTCCAGATTGTTCCGGTTATACCACGAGGCAAATTGTATAACCTCCTGTCTGTATGCAGATTCATTGTTGTCTTTAATGAGACCAATCACTGTTATGTCATCAGCAAATTTCAGTATTTTAACAGATGGATCATTTGAGATGCAGTCATTGGTATATAGGGAGAAGTGGAGATAGCACACAGACTTGGGGGGGAGGCTGTGCTGATTGTACAGGTATCGGATGTGATTCTGCCTAGCTTCACCTGCTTCACTTGCTGCTTCCTGTCTGCTAGGAAGCTTATGATCCACTTACAAGTGTGTTCAGGTACCACTAGTTGGTAAAAAATGCAACAGTTTGCTTTTTATGGATACTTCTTGATAACATCCAAATAATATAGCTAATACTCTTAGCACATACTTTTAAAATGGTGAAGTAATTTGTTTGGTTTGCAGCTGGATATGATCTTATCTAGTTTTCCCTTCCTGAGTACATAAATGTATATGTTAAAGTACTTATTTGGTTATGTTAAACCTTTACAATTCTGTTCTGAATATAAAATAGTATGTAAAATAGTATTTCTGAGGAAAAAACTGCACCAAAATTTAGAAAAACCTTTAAAAACATGTTTTCTTTATGGGGAAAAATGCAAAAATGAAATTATACCATGAAATGCAACAAAAGAAGTGTGTATAATTATTTTTTCAAGGCTTCTTTAAAAGAAAATATGCACTGATGTAAAAATAGGATGAAATGAATTAGAGGACTGCAAGATGAAAAAGTGAGCAAAACCGAATATGTCAAGTTTATTTGCATTCAATTAATGCATAATAAATATTTTACCTGTAATTATTAACTAGTCTATTTGTCTGCAAAATAAAAAGTTATTTTCAGTATTTCTTCTATAGACTGCACTGATATAAGATTATTCAGAATTATTCAGAATCTATTTGCTTTTAACAAAGAAATGTTTTAGATTATTTTCATGCTATCATTTTAAAATATTCCAGGAACTTATTAACCATGGATAAATTAAAAAGGAAAAAAAAACATATTTTTCTATTGTTACTATATAGAAAAAAAAGTGATAAAGCACAAATGCTCAGAAAGAAAAGTTGGAAAAAAGTATAAATGCGACTCAAGCTAATAAATCTTTGTTATGTGAATATCTAAATTATTTGTTATCTAATTTTTAGTTCACTTACATATATGATCATTTAGGGAATGGACGTTTTTAACTGTGCTTATTTGAGAAGTATGTGTTTTCTCATTTATTTTTATTTGTTTAATACATTAGTCATTGTTCAAAGCTGCAGTTTTTTCTCCAACAGGCTACAATAAAAATTATGCAAATCTATTCATCAAGTTCATTAAATAATCACTAATAATCAAAATCTAAACATAAACAGTATATAAAGTAAAAGTAAAGAAGAGGGATATAACAGGATAGACAGCCCAGTGATCTAAACATTAAGCATTTTTTTATGTTGATGTAACATTCATGGTGTTAAGTGGGCACACAGAAAGAAGACGCAGGACACGGCAGGAGCAGGTAAAACCTTTTATTTCTCAGTTAGGTAAAAGCCACTCAGCCACAGCTGGCACTGGCTTATATAGCCAGCACTGTCCAACACTTCAGCCACTGACAGGACTTTATTTCTCCCTCCAGTGGCTGGTCCACCAATCCGCACGTGTATACCTTATGTAGTCACGTAGGTAGGCAGGGCTTTGCAGGGTGCAACTGGACCTGCACACCTCACTTGTTCCTGGGACAGCAGCCTGTTTGGATGGGTCCACCATTGCTCCGGTCCCTGCCTGTGGAACAGTCTCAAAGTCAATGCGAGATGCAGCAGGGCACATTGAGCTTGAGGCCTCAGCAGCACACTGCGGCACTTCCCCTTCTAAAGTTAAGTGTTCCAATGTTCTTGTTGGGTTTGAGACTAAGTGGTTTCCCACTTCTGTGTGTTCTGTGGGTAGCGTCTTTGCCAGGGCTAGTTCTGGTTGTGCGTGTCAGGCTTCTGGCTGGTTGTCTGTGATAGGGACCCGGCCTCTAATCTGGTCAATGTGCCTGTCCCACAACTTTCCTTCTTTTGTCTCCACCCTGTATCTGGTGATTCCTATAACATGGGCCAGTACCCATGTTGGCCCCCCGTGTAATTATGTGCATAGGTCAGGTCCTCTATGGTAAAGTGCCTGCACTTCCCTGTGGAGTCTATGGGGATCTTGTTGCTGTAGTTGGGGTGTATTCTGTCTAGGGTCGATCTGAGCCTTCAGCCAAGGCTGCAATGTGTGATCACATGGGGTGTGAGGTGTTGGGCTAATAGCATTCTGTCCACCCTTTCCTGCCAGTCCCTGAGCCCATCCTCTTGACAGTTTCTTTGGTGGACCTGACCACACTTTTCACTTGCCCATTAGTGGCTGGGTGTGCCAGTGCGGAGATTGCATACCTTATCCCCAATCCCGCTAGGAATCCCCCAAAAAGGTTGTGATGTGAATTGCGGCCCATTGTCGGACACTAGGACATTCGGTAGGCCATAGGTAGAAATTAGTCCCTGGAGTGCTCTTATGGTGGCCTCAGTAGTGGTTGACTTCATAATGATTACTTCCAACCACTTAGAGTACACATCCACCACTATTAGAAATGTTTGTCCTTGGCAGGGTCCAGCAAAGTCAATGTATACCCAGGCCCAAGGGGATGTGGGTGTTTCCTATTTCATGGGGGTCACTGATGGGGGTGCAGGTCGGGTTTCTTGACATGGTTGTCGGCGATTACCCAGGCTCAACCTCCTTGTCTAGCCCTGGCCATCACACATAGCTCCTGCGAGGGCTTTCATGTGGACAATCCCCGGGTACCCTTCATGCAGCAATGCCAGTACCCTAGTCCTTAGCAGTGGTGGAATGATCACTCTCCCCCCCACACACAACAGGCAGCCTTTGACTACTGATAGTTCAGTTTGTCTGTTTTTAAATGGCTTAACTTCATCACCATCTATGGTTTCCAGCCATCCCCTCCACATCCAGTTTGAAATCTGTCCCATGTTTTTGCACTTAGCCGTAAGTCTTATGATGTCCATCAACGTCATCAGTCTGGGCCAGAGGCTTTCCACTAGGAACATGGAAGTGGATGGCACTGGTTCTTCGGTGAGGTCGGGGAGGGGGCAGTGGCTCAGGGCAGTAGCATTGGAAATGTCTTTCCCTGGTTTGTGGATTAGATAATAACTGTAAGTAGCCAGAAATATAGTCCATCTTAACATCCTGGGTGAGAGGATGTTTGGTGTGGGTTTGTCCCCGGCGAGGATGCCCAGCAAGGGTTTGTGTTCGGTAATCAAGTTGAATTGCCTTCTGTAGAGGTATTCATGGAAGCACTTGATGCCAGCTACAGCAGCAAGGGCTTCCTTGTTGATTTGACTGTAGTTCTGCTGTGGTTTGGACAGTGTTTTAGAATAATATGCAATGGGGCTTCTCTCCTGTTTGGTAGTTTGTGGCTGAGAACTGCCCCGATTCCATAGGGGGAGGCATTGCACGTTAGTGTTAGGGGCACTGTTTCACTGTATTGAATGAGGACATGGCTGAATGTCAAAATGCTTTTTATTTTTTTAAAAGTGTCAACTTCACATTGTCTCCAGGTCCAGTTAGTCATCTTGTCTAGCAGTCTATGGAGCGGTTCTGCAATAGTTGCCTTCTGTGGAAGAAAGATATTGTAGAAGTTGAGCAATCCCAGAAATGCTTGCAGTTCCGCTTTACTTTGGGGGGTGGGGGCTTTCCTTATTGTTTGTAGCTTGCTGCTTGTGAGTCATATGCCTGACGCGTCAATAAGGAAACCCAGGTCATCTTCCCGGTGAGGGGTGGTCTTGGTGGTGTGGATACCAGTGAGGTGGATCTGGAGAGGTTTGAACCACTCTCTCCCCAGTAGACTTTGCAGGTCCCAGTCCACTATGGTGAGTGGTAGGGTCCCTTGGAAGTGGCCATATTCAATCCGAATTGGCTTCCTGCCCAGGACGAGGGTACAGTAGCCTTGGTAGTCTTTTAGATAATCTTCTGTGGCTCCAACTGATTGTACCATATGCTAGTTGTAATTTCTTAAGGGTGTCCCACAATATCATGGAGATGTATGACCCCCAATCTGGCATGGATTGCCTTCGATGCTCACTTAGGCCATAATTTTGTTGGCCTCATAGGCATCTGTTCACCTTACCTGGGGTTGAGTATAGCCAACCAAGGTGAAGTGTGCTTCTTCTTCTCTGATGTTGTCTCTCTTTTTGAATTTCCCACCATGGTTCTTCTGGCTTTCCCTTTGGTGGCCATATTGTCTAGTGGGGAAGGACGTTCTCTTGTCTTGCCTGCTGGTCAGTTGGATGGCTCAGCATACCTCTGTGAGGTGTCCCTTGGAGTCACAACACCCACATATAGTGTCTTTGAAGTGACACACCGATTGGTGGTGATTTCCTCCTCAACCCCCACATGGCTTGGTACCTTGTTTCCCCACTGGCTTACTCAATTTCATCTGGTGAATATCCTTGTCTTCATCACTGGCCTCAGAGTTTGAGGTGTCTGGGGTTGTGCGGCAATCGACCTGGGTGGCATGCATCTTCCTGGTCCCCTTGATTCATGCAGTGGAGCTGTTGGAGGATTCCTCAGCTCGGGCCTCGTAGATGGCTTCCTTGAATGAGATGTCCTCTAGGGCCAACAGTCTCTTTTGTAAGGTCAGGTCTCTCATTCCAAGGATGAACTGGTCCCAGATCATGCTCTCAGTGTCGGGGAACTTACAGTTCTTTGATAGCTTCCGAAGCACAGACATGAACGTATTTATCATCTCCCCTTCTCTCTGGCTCCACGTATAGAATTCATGGTGGTTGGCCAGGTAGGATGGGGATGGATCAAAATGTTCATTCAAGGTTCACTGGAGTTTGTCCCAGGATACACTGTTCAGCTCGTTGGCCACGAGGGCATCCACCATCTCATAAAGTTCTGCGTCACAGTATGTTTGGAACAGGGCACGCTTCTTTGTATCAGGGACGGCCTGAAGTCCATTGACTTCCAGGTGTAGGTTGAATCGGCCCATGTAGGAGGCCCATTTTTCCTTGGCTGGATTGCAGGAGATTGACATAGGGCAGTGTGCCATATTGGTCGGTAAGGTCATGATCATTGCAGTGGCTGGCAAAATGGTGTCCAATTTCCACAAAGTTGTCCTTTGTTCTCTCCTCAGCTCAGGATCCCATCTTCATCACCAGTGTTAAGTGGGTGCACAGAGAGAAGAGGTAGGACACAGCAGGAGCAGGTAAAACCTTTTATTTCTCAGTTAGGTAAAAGCTGCTCAGCCGCAGCTGGCGCCAGCTTATATAGCCGGCACTGTCCAACACTTCAACAACTGACAGAACTTTATTTCTCGCACCAGTGGCTGGTCCAATGAGTGGAATCTGGTTTCAGATTCTACTCCTATGACTATATTTGGTGGGTAATACTTAACACATGGCTTCAAAAATACTTTAATTCTAAGCTCTGCTTGTACAGTTCTTAAACAACAGCCAATTATAATTTGTTTATATTTGTTCTGGAAATAATCAATTCATAAGATAATACTGTCCATGAGCTACTGGTGTTTAGCTTGGTTACTAATTAAAAACTAATAAAACAGGCATGGTGTCTACATACCACCTGGCCTCCAACACATCCTTGAATACTACACTTGAATTCACAGCTCTGTGAACATAGAAATATATTTGTACAATACATATAAGATATTACAACATACATATTGATGATTCACTACTCTGCCACCTATCATAGTTGCCAGGATTCAATAAATATTTCAATTTATGCATGTGGAATTCTAGCAATCTGAAGGATTGTTGAGCATCAACAAACTAGAATGTATGGATGACTGGCCTATTTGGTGTTACAGATCTACAATACAGATAGTCCTGGTTTAGTGACCTCGAATGGGGCCAGTAACTTGGTTATTAACTGAAGCCATGACTGTGCTTACGAGCTTACTTCAGCTTTCCCTTGCTTTACAAATCTGTGGCAGTTATACATGTGAGTATTGGTTGTACAGTTACCTTTTCATCACCATTGTAACTATGAACAGTTGCTAAATAAGGCAGTCACTAAAGGAGGGTTACTGTACCTGCATGTAACTTTTGATTGGCAGGAAGGCACATTTCTAAATAAAATATAGTTAAGCATATAATGTTTAAACATACAATGTGAAAAGTGAGTGAATAAATGTTATTCTTTCCCACACATTCCTCCATGTTCACCCTCCCCTACCCCTACCCCTGGTCTCACACCACTTTGTCATGGCCCTAAATTGTTCATAGCTACATTCCTCTTATTCTGAACAGAGGCTCGGAGAATGACAAGACTCAGCTTTCAAGTGGCTAAATTCATTTGAAAAGCAGAAGTGGTAAAGAAGATTCAGTTACTGATGATTCTGAAAGGCTTAAGCTGCTGGACTGCTTTTAACAGTCTAACTTTAATGGGGAAAAAGAAGGGAAGGGATCATGGACAATTAGGGAATGATGAAAGTTATGTCAATGGAGCTGCTGGAGTAGACATTTAAAAGGTCTCAAAAGTGGCGGTTGGTGGACAGAAGCTCTTGGTTGCATGGTTATCTAATAAATTTAGTAATGTCTTCTGAGAAGCAATAAAGGGCTCATAAACTACAGGAGGCATTTGACAACTGCTTTTACAAGAGAGATCACTGCAAATGAGACCTAATTGAATAAAAGCCACACCTTCTGCCAGTTGTTAAAAGGAAAAATGCTGAACTAGGTGGCTCAATTACATTAGGAGGAGGCTTGTCTTACACAGGATAACATAATTTGCTTCCAGCAATGTCATGTTGGGCATTGGGAAGAATTTATAAATGAAGGCTGGGATTTCCTGAAAGGCAAAGTAAAAAACAATCAGTGTCAGTCACTGTGCACCAAGGAGCAAATTTCTATTAGAATTGTCTTGGGTAACAACATGTTTCAGGCTGACATTGCATTATTAGGCTTGTTCCAGCCTTAGGTCCACTTCCCCTTAAGTTCTCAAAGCAGAGGGATACAACTGTTATATTATGTCATGCCTTCATATGCAGGGCTTTAAATTGCTTCCACCCAATCAATTCCACCCCATTCATTCAGAGAATGAAGGGAAATTTCTCTAGTTTTCACAGTGTATGGTATTTTCAGTTACATAGCCCACCAGGAGGTACCATATTAGCAGTTTCATCAGCAGTAAAATATGGTCTGCAGTATTCTGATTTTGGTAAGTATTGACACATTCCTCATCTGAATATCCTTTCACTGTTTCTCTAAGTGCTAGTCTATAGTGTGTTTCTTGACTGGCTGCTTCCTTTACTCTTGATAGTTGATATAGACCCCCCTTTCTGCAAATCTCTGTATGAGGGTCCCCTGGTGCTCTCTGAACTTGGCTGGTTTTTTGCAGATGTTTTATTATCCATACCAGATAGCATCATCAGTGTTAGTAACTACACTGAAGATCTTTCATTTCAAACATGAGCTACAAATATTCTCCTTTATTGAAACCACTGTGTATCTGGAGCAGGATAGCTCCCAAAACTAATGCACTATGTAATTATCTAAGTATTAAAGTTCAGGAGTTTATTTTCTCAGAGATAGTTTGAACCCCATAGAATAAGGTGTGGCTACTCATGTTTGATGATTCCCAATATGCCAAAATTTGGTGAAGACCATGAAATTTATGTCTTTTTTTTCCTTACATGAAAAATCTGTTGCCCTTTAACCTATAGGATTTTCAAAATTGGATTAAAGCTAACTGAATGAGTGATTCAATGTTTATTTTTAAGTACAAATAATGTTGATATGCATTTTGGGTCTATTATTTAGCAGCTTGAATATTTTGTGAAACATTAATAAGAGTAAATTTTAGGATTTCTTTCTCCAGCTTGAATTTGTCTGCTAGGTTTTTATAGATGAAGGGAAAGTCTCATTTAGTTATTAAATTATTAGTCATAGAAAAGTGGCATGCAGAGACATTACAGCAAACTGATTGTTTCCTATTTCATGACCTTAATTAAATTAGCATTAGCAATGAAAGAACAACCTATTTTAGTTTATCATCTCCTTCTGAATATGAACAGCTTACTGTCAAATGAATCTTAAGATAAACCTCAATTAGCAAAGGGGTTTATTCCTCTGCTTACAATGGAGCTTTGTACATAACATATGTGAATAGAAAATGTCTGTTAGCTTAACAGCAATGCACATGTTTTGCATTTATAGCTCTTCAGGTAAAATCTATGATGAATTAACTGGCTGTTTAATTTTAGATTCTGGATAATTGTTCGGTGGTGGCTCAAAAATTAAAGATGTTAGCTGCAATGTCATTTTACCCCTATTTTTTATGTGTGCCACATGCACAACATAGAAAAGGAAGATGGGGCTATACTTGTAATGTTATGTTGTCTATCTTGATTCCCCTCTTGCCTCTTACACACCAACTCAATTCTAATAGCTAAGTGGGGAATTATTTCCTGAACAGGAACAAATGATCTAGAAATTCTCCATTGCACAGTTGCATTGTATTCTATACAATTGCTTGTTCATTTCTGAATCTTGTGTTTGTGTGTTTGTATATATGTGTCTCTGTGTGTGATTTATCTTGAAAGGAAACTAAATTCTATTTGAAAGCTATAGGGTTGAGACACTATTTTACTTACTAGTTTATGTCCAACACCCAATATGGAAGAATAATGGTGATGAATAAAACATTTTCCCTTTTTTTCTTTTTTACTTAGTCTGTTATCACAAATTCTCAGATCTGTTGATGTACAAACAATTGTTTTTCAAAGAGCTGTTTCTCATCTGCTATTGCCCAGAACTGTATGCCTCCATCCTTCATTGGGTTAGAATCATAAAGATTTGTGAAAGGAAAGACTACACTGAATCCATAGTGTAATTTCTCTGGGTTTTATATATATATAACAAACTCCTAGGGAGAAGAAAATGAGTGGCTTAAAAATGAATGGAATCTGTTATAACAAGATTCACAGAGCATACTTGTATTTTTATTTCAGCACACAGCTAGTCTAAACAGGGTTACTTTATTGTTCAACAGCCACCATACTTGCAATTGACTTCACACAATTTCATTTCTTTTTTTTTTGAGACAAATTTTATTGATTTTAAAGACAAACAAAACATCATTAACCATTGAGTACATAAAACCTCTTTCCATTATAAATTTTTACAAGTCAAATAAAACATTATTTTATACAACATAATTCTAATTTATCCCATTTCCATATGGACACATAAATATATTTTAGCAAATTTCTCATTATTTCTCTTTACTCTTATTCAATTTCATTTCTTTTCTATATATATCCATTTTATAGTCATCATATTCATTTCTCTCTGACTTGTTTACAATTATTCTCATCTAACATTCCTCCAAGGTTTTATTAATTCTCAAACAAACATAAACACACAAAACACAAAAACATAAAACTTCTTTTTAGAAAGTGGCTTAGCCCCAGATTACCTCTCTTTATACGGACTTCAGTTAAATTCATGCTCATCTTATATACCATTACCTATCTTATTTAACATTCTATATCTTCTATATAGCTTCTCCCCGCTTTTCACTCTTCTTAATTCTATTTTATTTATTTCATCTTAATTTAAATCATTATACTTGTATCTTTTGTCCATTCTTTTCCAATTATCCATTTATCTCATTCCCTATATTAAAAAAAAAGATTTCTCCTGAAATCACTAATCGAAGTATGATGCCTTTCTATCATCCCCTTAAATTGACATTTAAAATAACACCTAATTCTCAATCTGATTCTGCTTAGTACATTCTACCTACTAGATTTTAAGAAGAAGAAAAAATAGTAAATCTAAAATGATTAAATACATAATTAAATATTAAATATAAATATTAAATCTTGTAACATTCCAATTATCTATTTCAAAGACAAATGTTGCAATAATCAGCCGTCTTGGTGCCTCCGATCCTGATGGGTCTGGAGGATAAGGCTGCCCCATAGTGGCAGCCAAAGATAGGGGGGATCCGGAAAGGGGTTTGGAGGTATCGCAGACCCCCTCCCCAGCCAGCAAAACCCCCTTTTCTCAAGATGGTGGAGCGGCGGTCAGCAATGGCCGCCACAAAGAACCTGGCAGCTGGATAAGATTGCACAGGAGGAAGAAGGAGAAAGTCTTGAAGTGAAAGTTCTTTGGCTGTACCGGGACCTTAAGATATATTTTACATCCTGAAAACCACGTTTTTCTTTGAATGATACTTTGTTTCCAAGAGGAAATCTTTAAAGCGGCGAATGGAAGTGCTGAAAGAGAAAGTTTGCTCTCCTTCCCTGCGGAGTTAACAAATGGACATTGAGAAACCTGCCTTTTTACAGAAGGTAAAAATTTAAAGCTTTTTGTTACAAGTGGGAAGGGAGAGGACAAAAAAAAATTATATTAGGATCTTGTTGGAGGAGATGCCTTGAAGATTTTCAGACTAGAAGTTAATTGCAATAAGGCTTTAAAATACAGACTGGATTTTTTCTTTTTAATTGATATTACCCCAGGAAGAGAAAGTGCAAAGGGAAGAACTTTGTGTTCTGTTTGGACTGCTTGATGACTCTGGGACTTTGAGGAACTGTTTCAAGCTTTGAAATATCTTGGTTTTTTTAAGAAGAAGAAGGGGGGAGAGAAAAGAAGAAAAGGTTTATAATGGCTTTATCTGTTGATGAACTAAGAAAGGAATATGGAAAAACAAAGAAAGAAGGCAAGGACGCTGTGGGAGAAGCCTTTCACTTCTTAGAAATGGTGCTTGCTGTTTATCAGCAAACACAACAATTGATGGAGGAAACAGAAGAAGAAGAAGAAGCCATCTTTAATGAATCTAAAAGCTTGATTAAGAAAGGAAAGAGAAAGAGAGGAAGGAAAAAGGACTTAAGACTTAAACAAACACCCAAGAAAAAGAAAAATAAGATGCAATATCAATACAATCCTAGAAAGCAAAAGAAAAGAGGAATACAACAGAGAAGGGAAGCTAAAAAGGTGGAGGTTAGGCGAGGGGAGGTAAAAAGGCCAGGTAGGGTAAGAAAGGAAGGGAAAAGGGGGGGGGAGCCACAAAGGTATGAAACAAGATGGGAAAAAGCAAAAAAAAATTAGGGATAAAGGGTAATGTATAACTTTAAAAAAAAAAGATTCTGCAAGGTACATAAGATGGTATTGTAGTATTTGTATTAGAAATAGAAAATTAGAATTGCATAAGATCTAATAAAAGATTAAAATATTAAAATGTTTAGTAATGATAGATTTTAAAATTTAATAAAATATTAAAGGGAATGTTTAAAATATTGAGTTTAATTATAGTTTAATTGACTATTGCATTGATGTTCTACACAATTTCATTTCTGATTTGCCTTTTGGGTTGAGTATATTTTCTCAGGATTTTTAGGTTTGAGTATTTGTACTGTTATGAATAAAAAATAAATGTTCTCTGTCAGAATATCACTAGTTAAAACTATTATAAAACAATGCAAAAAACAATAAAAAGTGTACATAGAAAAACCATATAATAGATATAAGAAAAATCAAGATGAGTCATAAGGAGAACACTAAATATAGCATACAATGACATTAAAGTAATAGCAAAGTACTGACAATGTGAAATGACAAAAAGGGGTTTGAAATACTTGAAAAAAAGTGAAAAAAAAATATCCTGGCACTGCAAAGTTATGGGTGACCAAAGAGCATCCTTGGAGAATGGATACTCCAAAAATGGCATATCATTGCCCCAAGGAGGTGTTTTTTTTTGTTGTTGTTTTTTTAAGCAACAGTGGTGAATATATGTAGTTCATGTGTAGGATGAGGATGGAGGTTTTGCTCTCCAAGATTGTAGATTGATTTCCAAATGTTTCATTACCAGACTAGTAACATCTTCAGTGGCATTTAGTGGATGTCAATGCCAGTGTTTTTCTGTTTATAAGGGCTTTAGGTGTGGGTATGTCAAGTGTATCTTGTGGTGGGTCACTGATGACTCACCCCTCATCCCTCACAAGACCTTCGCTTGACACACCCACAACTGAAACCCTTATAAACAGAAGAACACTGATACCCCCTAAATTCTGCTGAAGATATTACCTAGCTTGGTAGTTAAATGTTTGGAAATCAACTCACAAGCTCAAAGAACGAACCTTTACCTCAGCTCTTTTTAGATTAGCAAACCAACCTGCCACATTGGACAAGGATTTTTTTTTTTTTTTCAAGAGCATTTTCACACATTCCCAAAGTGAGCTACTTCTGGTGACTTTTGTATATGTATGTGGAAATTCATCACAAAAGAATGTTTGGCTAAATAATGTTTCCAGATTTCCAAAATATTTATTTCAATTATGACACAATGAAGCACTGATTACTGGGAGGTCACTTTAGTTGTTTCCAGAGTAGAGCGTATCCTATTCATCCATTTTCTTTGCAAGCAATGCACTTTCATTTGTTTTCAGTCATATTTATATGGAGTCAAACTTAATTTCTACCATAAGGATGGCTTTTTTTTCATTGAATAATCTGTGATTGTCAAGGAGCAGAGAGAAAAAGGAGATGGGGAGGAAAGGGGGAGGAAGAAAACTTACAGCCTAACTATTTCTGCATTGCTGCCCTACCACATTTACACCCTGTAGGTGATATTAGATTGAAATTTTTGGGGATGTTCCAAAAGAGATATTTCCATACCAACTTAACCATTTCATGTTCTATTATGGAAGGACACTAGGCTAAATTACAAGATTATAGTAAATACTGTTAAAGTAATATTTATAAAGAGATTACTGAGATATGTATGGAGTGGTTTTAGCATTTGAAATGCATAATGCAATATAGGCAGGCATAATATGTATGTAAAATATGTGATTTATCATACTGAATGCAGCATTTTATATAACAGACCTATAATGTGCCTTGCAACATTTGTCAGAGCTCAAATAAATACAGAAAAGTGTTCAAACAGAATATGGCTTTTTATAATTTCAGTCTCAATGTAAAAGAGAATAAATATCAGAATCTTCACTGCAAACAAGTAAGATTTCTATTATAAGTGTTGTAGATTCTTGTTTCTTGGGAAATGTTAGGAAAACTTAGCAGCTTTCCCTTATTTTGAGAAAGGCTTTTTTGTTCTTATCAGGAATAGCAAACAGACAGGAAAGATGTAAATAAAGAAGAAACTAAATTTGATTTGGCAGCTCATAGTGTGTATCATATAATTAGTCTGTCCTTAAATGATTCTGAAAAACATGGTTGAACTCCACTTACATTTACATTTAAATTCTATCATCCACCTGTCTGCCTACCTGTTGGTCTATCTCTCTCTCTATGAATGTATATGTATGTAATAAAGTGAAAATGGAAAGTTTTTAAAAATCCAGAAAATACAAAGATCAATTTTAGTAATAATACCATTAGTTGCTAATCAACAGGCAAACCCTTTAACTTCAGGATATTAAAAATTATTAAATGTATCTCAAAGATTTTGAACATTTTTTTCTCCTAGCTAAAAAGGAAATGTGAACCTTTGAACTTTAACATATAGTTTTGAATACCAGAGCAAAATTGCCTTTTGCTTGTAAAGTAATTTAAAGTCTTAACTGATAACATTTGCTCCATTCATCTAAAATTAAAATAATACCTTGATATGAAACCTACTCCATTTGTCTGTTCCTTTCTGAGCCTAAGGTGGAATAGATAGGTCTATTTTTAGGTGAATATCTTAGAATACTACATTCTCACCATTAAAAAATAAACTTTATAAGACTCCTCAAATAGCACACTCTGTCTTTCTAACTGTATCAGATAGAAAATCTTCATTATACTTATACAGTATTTGGAGACCCTAATGTCTGATATCTAAAATTAGATCCTCACTTTAAAAAATCAGTATAAAATACTGGAATCTGCAATATTGTGAGAAGGTATGGGTATAATTGAATTGAAATTTCAATGGAATCTATCAGTACCATCTTGTATAAAGTTGTTGACTTCCATGAGGCTTTGTTATTCATGTTGTACAACTGACAGGCTTCTTAAATTACACCCCTGAAATTCAGAGGTAGAACCCAACAAGTCTATTAGTCCTAATTGAGATTTTGTTTTTTATTTTTTATTTTTTTTAAAAAACAATAAAATTAAAATAATATTTTCCTTTATTTGTTCCAGTGATCTCATAGCATCATTTACATGTAGCTTTGGCAATTCTTGATTATTAAAGAAACATGTATCCCGCACCTGTAACATGATTTATCATATCTGCTTTCTATTTCCAGAGCTTTATATCATATCTTCAATGAATACCATGCAATCTCTCAACAAATATAATACCGGTATTTAGCTCTGAATAAATTGGACTCCTGAAAAAATATTTTCAGTATTTTTTATTGTTTTTGTTTTTTTGTCTTGTTCAACTGCAACAATGAGCCAAGTATGTGATAAAAGAGAGAGGAAATATGTGGAAGAGACCTTCATTCTGCAGTGGATAGACAATGCCTAAAATGATATCATCAATCTATATCATCTATATTTAGGTCTGTCTGCCTGCCTGTCTGTCTGTCTGTCCCTCTCTCTCTCTGTGTATGTGCAACATGATCTCATGATCTAAAAAAAAAATCTGAAATATAATGTAAACATAAAGTCACCAAGCAGTATTGGGACTATATGTTATCTTTCCAGAAGTCCATGGTGATCTTCCTTCGTGCTTAAAACTGCTGAAAAGCAGTAAAAATTCCAAAGTTCACATACAGTCATTTGGTTGAGTGTAGGTAAGGATATTTAAAATCACATGTTCAATCACTGCTAGGAAGGTCACAATCTCACAAGAGGATCTTGCTATTTTCTATTCAATCTATCCACAGGATCTTGCTATTTTCATTAAAGAGGGATGTATGTAACATTAGCAACATAGGTAACATATGTCAAAAAGGATCAGAATCTGCATCATGATGTCACAAGGCTGATTTCATCAGTTTCATCTTCTCCCCCATGCTTACCTTCCAACCTAATGCTGTTGAACTTTATTATTATTTTGTATTTATTTATTTTCAAATTTACACAGCTATTTACATTGTTAACAGTATTGTGTCATCAATATTACATTTATTTACATTTATCTCTATACATTAAACCTTATTCCTATGTTCTATCCACTTATACCATCTATCCCATACTGCATAATCCAATTCCTCGTTGCCTTTTAGTTCTATTGTAAGTTTGTTCATCTCGGCACATTCTAATATTTTTTGTATTAACGACTCTTCAGACGGTATTTTTTTTTTAATTTCCAACCCTGCGAAAAGCTATCCTTACTGCTGTTATTATGTGCAATATGATGTATTGGATTTCTTTGCTAAATTTCCCTTTGAGCATTCTCAAAAAGAATAGTTTGGGTTTAAATTCTATTTGATGTTCTGTTATTTCCTGTAACCATCTTTGTACTTTCATCCAAAATTTTCTGGCAAATCCTGTTGAACTTTAGCTGAGCCTTTTTATCCTTTTCTGTCAGGTGAACTGGGCTTGTACATTTAGATTCTAAATCAATGTGTCATAAAAAAAACCAATAACCAGATTAATGCAGCCCCATTCTATGTACCTGGAAAGTTCATGTGTGAAATAGAGATAGGGGGTTGTAACCAATCTTGAGTATAATCATTGATGCATAAAATGAATTATATGGTTGCATTGTAATCACTCTTAATACAAATAAGATACAAAATTTTATGCATGCATACCTTGTCTGTATGCACATGAATACATCATATATAAAATATGGAGAGAGAGAGAGAGACACAGAGAGAGAGACAGAGAGAGAGAGACTTTATTTTTCATTTTTCTTCCAAATCAAATTACCCTTTTGCAGGGGAAAGTGGGAGCTCAGAAAATGGATTTTTCTCTACATGAAACAGCATACTTTTAATTATAGCTATCCTAATTTAAGGATAAACTTGGATGACTGCTTTACATATCTTTTCTCTAAGGGCAAAAAAGTAGAAGTAAATACTGATATTTAGTTTTCTGTTGGAAAAATGAACTCTAGTGTATGTATTAAGATTATATTTCTTTCTGAAAAATAAAGTATATCCCCATTTTTTTTAAAAAAAACAACCTTTATATCAAGGATTAAGCTGTCATTAAACTAGTGTTCATTTTTTAAAAATGAGAGCTTATACTTTTCTTCTAAACAGTTCAAGTCACTCATCCCCCCCCCCCCCCCAGTAATCCCCCTTGTTTGGTGGTTTAGTCTGGCCTATTAAGTACTACTTCATACTTAGTTTTATTTATGTAGCATATTCATAATATATCCTTACAATGCATGTTTGCATGGCAATTTACTACCTTTATATTCCTATCTTTTACTTTTATACCACTCTTAATGTTTGTTATAAAAGCTTTGAGAGATAGAGTCAGTGGTGGGATTCAAAAAATTTTTAGTACCGGTTCTGTTGGCTTGGTGAGCGTGGTGTGGCTTGGTGGGCATGGCAGGGGAAGGATACTGTAAAATCTCCATTCCCACCCCACTCCAGGGGAAGGATACTGCAATATCCCATTCCCTCTTCTACCCACTTCTAACCTGTTTCCAGCTCCATTCTCCTGTGCAGGGCAACAAAAGAAGGCCCAGACAATAAGCTGGGACTCAGGAGGCAGAATATAGATGGGGGCAGGGCCAGTCAGAGGTAGTATTGGCTGGTTCTCCAAACTACTCAAAATTTCTGCTACCGGTTCTCCAGAACTGGTCAGAATGTGCTGAATACCACCTCTGGATATAGCAGTGATCATAGTTTATAAGTCCACATAAGTTGAAAATAACCAATGTTTTTTTTTTTAAATAGAAAGGAGTGGATGGAGGAAAGGATGGAGGAAAGTCAGAACTAAGGTCTTCCCCACAGTATTGTTCAATGTCAAAAGTAATTGTTTGTGATGCCCACTTGAAGAATTTATTAGTAATGGGACAGGAAATCTTGATATATATCTTCATGAAAATTAAACCAATTTGCACATCAAGCCAATACACCAATGATTTCTGTCATATAATTCTCCATTTTAAAAAAAGGTCATTAAAAAATTAAGCAATATCGAATAATGAATATTTGGAAGGGAAAAGTCTTGTTTTTAAGATAGATAAAGATGATAGATTTAAAAATGATACTTATCTGAATTGGGGGAGAAACTTTATATTCTTTGAGATGTTGTTGTAAACCAAAAGATTATTGGAGGGAAGGAGTTATCTGATTGCTGATGTCCGTGTTAAAAATATATATATTTGAAAAACGATATTGAAGATTAGTTATGGAAGTTGCTTGACAGCTGAATTTTAATGTTTCATAATGTTATATTCAAGCACTTTCTGTCCTGCCTGATCCCCTCATGCCAATTCAGTAATTTTTCTGGGGGGTGTTTTTCTCCCTATTTTAATTCTACTTTTTTTTTCTTGCTAGAAAGTACCCATAGCAAACTGACATTACATTAAAATGATACCTGCATGCTGACATCATGATGTCACTTTATGTATTTGTCTTCCAACATCTGACATAAGTATGCAAATTATGGTTATTGTATCAAGAAGTACACAATGTGGTATCAATTACCAGCTTGGATGGCTTTAAAAAGTTATATTGATTCATGGAAGTCAGGGGAGATCAATGACTACTACCTTGGTGGCACTGTGCCTGCCTCTAAAGATCTTCTGCTTGGGCTTCCCTATATGCTTAGTTGACCAATGTGAGAACAAAGTACTGGATGAACAAGAGTGATTGGCATATGAAACTATTTTCTCAAAGGGTTTCTTATTTCATAAATAAAAATTATTAAATTATTGTATTTTTATTAATTTTATGTATCATAGAAAACAGGCCCTCTTTATCACTGCCCCCATCAACACCCCACAAAGCCTATCCCCACATGTACTACATCTTACCAGAAAAAGAAGTCGGAGCATGTGTTTTGCGCCTATGTATTTGGGGAAAAAAGCAGATCAAAGTGACCTGAGATTTGGAATCTTTTAGGCATAAAGTAGACAAAAAAGAAACCAGAGCAAATTTTTAATTTTATCTGCATCCTACTGCCTTCTTCAATCACTAGATAGTAATGTGTTGATAAGCCAGGGCCATTGGATTGGCATCTCCATCAAAGGCTTTGCATTCCATCTCCAACAAACGGCCTTGACAAATATTCTAATGTCAGCAATGCAATGGAGGAAAAGCAAACTGTGGTGTCTTAAAGATAAGTGTACAATGTAGTTAACTTTCCAGTTAGCAAAGGGAAATAACAATAGAATGCATATAACAAAAACAGCCAGCTAGCTTTATCCCTTAAGTATAAAAATGTATATGTAAATGATTTTCATTTGTTACAGACACATTAACTGCAACGATAAAAAAAAATGTGTAGTTTTATGTAGCATATGTAACATTTAGTTCCATTTCCATTTCTAAGGTTCAGCAAAGCTAGCCATGAAATTGCATGGATTCTAAGATCTGAAAGCTATTAAGCAACAACAAAAAAATGCTCAAATATTCAAAAGAGTATTGCTGCTTTAAGCCTTACCCAAAATGGTTTTCACCAAAAATCAGTTCGATGTTTTAAAAGTGTAGCCTCTTTGCATAAACAATTGCCTCTTACTCTAAATCTAATCCTTGGATGATAATTGGATTTGAAGAAACTATTGAAAATTTAAAAATATACCATTTCTCCATTTCAGTTTCAAATACAGGAAAAGTTTCCTGCACAACTATGTAATGCATTAGGTAATCTCAGCATAAATTATATTATTTGGATCATTTTGAAGGTAGGCAAGATTCAAAAGCATCTGACAATAAAATAGGAAGAAGCTATTCTATTCCCAAGTATATATGAACTGATCTTGCAACTTCAGTGGGTTACACAGGGGAAATGTTCTCATCTTTGACACAGCCAATTACTATTTTACATAGTAATATTCTTCCATTTGATTTTTCAAAACTAGTGCAACTAATTCCTTTAAAACTATGCTAAATATTCATTAGGAACTGCGTATTAGACTGTTGCTCTTGAGCTTGATCCTATGCACATTTATTTACCTTTTCTATGTGATTTTCTCCCTCTAATAACTGATTATAAAGATATGACTCCTGAGCCATTTTGCATCATGACCAAGTCAGTCGCAAACTGAACACATTTCAGAGTGCCCCTCTCTTCATTATAGTCCATCATTTCCCAAAACTTAATTTATGCAAAGAAAGATGGCCAAAATAAAACATTAGGGCCATGCCTCCCTTAGAGCTCCTCCTCCTCCTCATTGTAACTATTACCTCCCTTCCTCTCCCTTCTCCCCCACTTTTCCTCCCTTTTCCCAGAATGTAGGAACATGTAGGAGCATGGCTGATCAGTTTCCTATTAGCATTAGTGTTAAGTCCTGGGCATGGGCGCAAGGAACGGAGACAAGACATCGGATGGTGACTTCAACTCTTTATTAACAAGAAAAAATGGAGCAAAAGACCTGGGCAGCACTAGCTCTTTTATAGAGCTTGCTGCCGTCAAAACAACCAATGAGCTGAGTCTATCACTGTCACAAGCATCCAATCAGGGGTTCCTGTTAACAGCCAATCAGACTGGCCAAACCTGACCAATCACGACTCGCTATCTACAGGCCAATGAGAATTGCAGGATTACAAGCCTGCTGTAAGACAAAGCTGTTGAGGGTTGTATCGCTGCATTGGCTTAATCCATAACATCCCTCCCCCCTTGGTTCCATCTGAGGGGTGGGGTGAGGTATTCTCACAAGTAGGCAGGCCGCTTCACCTGTCTGCTCGACCTGCGCTGTTCTACCGGGTTCTGTCCCAGTTCTGGTTCTGGTTCCGGTGGGCTGCCATCTGGGTTGGATGGTAAAGATTGTGGTCCCGGGTTGCTTTTGTCAGCGCTGTCTTCCGGGTTCCCTAGATCCGCCTCTGTTGTGGTGCTGTCACGTGGTGAGGCCATTCCCTGGCTCGGTTCTCCCTCAAATGGTGAGTATCCCCTGGGCTGTTGGGTTTCGATTTCTTCTTCGTCCTCCTCCATGTTCCTTCGTCCCCCGGCTAGAGGTTCTGGCGCTAATCTGGAACGGAGTTGGTCTATGTGGTATTTCCACATCTTACCATCTGTCGTTTGTAGGTGATAGGATCGGGGTCCTGTAAATTGCGTTATGGTAGCGGGGACCCACAATGGGTCACCCAAGAAGTTTTTTGCAAACACAAGGTCCCCTTTCTGGAATGCCCGACACTTGCTGCTGGATCCCAGGGGTTGTTCTGGTCTGTAGTTTGGGTGGAGGCGATCGAGATGCGAGCGAAGTTTCCAGCCCATCAGGAGTTCAGCTGGGGTTTTGTTCGTGGTGCTGTTTGGGGTTATGTGTTGGAGAAAAAGCATTTGGTTTATTTTATCGTCAATGTCGCCGTGGTCCATTTTGTGCAGGGTCTGTTTTACAAATTGAACCATTCGCTCAGCCCTACCATTGGCCGCAGGGTGGGCTGGCGATGTTAAAGCATGGCAGATGCCCCGATCTGCCAGGTATTGTTCAAATGGCAGGGCAATGAATTGGGGGCCATTATCTGAGATGAGGACATCGGGAAGTCCGTGGGTAGCGAATAGTTTATTCAGTTTTTTAGTGACTGCGTCTGTGGTGGTGCTTTTCCTTTTTTGGGCTTCAAGCCAGTTTGAATTGGCATCCACTGTTAAGAGGAAAGTGTGTCCTCCTGTGGGTCCCGCAAAATTGATGTGGATACAGGACCAAGGACCTTGAGGCATTTCCCATTGAGTTGGGGGAGTCTTTGGACAAGCGGAGCAAGTCTCTTGGCATTTACTGCATTTTGCTACCCAAGTCTCAATCTGTCTATCTAAACCAGGCCACCATACATAACTCCTGGCTAATGCCTTCATCCGCACGATGCCTGGATGTCCCTCGTGCAGCATTTTCAATACCCTATATTGCAATTTCTCCAGGACTATGACTCTGTCTCCCCATACTATACAACCTTTCTGGGAGAATAGTTCTGTTTGACAATTCCTAAATGGCTTGAACATGTCATCGGTTGCACTGACCAGCCAACCCCATTCTACCCAGCTGAGGACTCGTGCCAAAACAGGGTCCTTTTTTGTCTCTAAGGCTATGTCTCGAGTGGCTAGTGGCGGCGATTTGAGGGTTTCAATTTGTAATACGGTTATGGTTGGAGCAGGGTCCTCTATAATGTCTGGTAGTGGAGAGCGGCTCAAAGCGTCAGCGTGGGGAATGGTTTTCCCTGGGTGATGTTGCAATTGGTAATCATAGGCAGCTAAAAATTCTGACCAACGTGTCATTGGTTGGTGATAAGATATGGGGAGTTGGTTTGTTTCCTGCCAAAATACCAAGTTGCGGCTTGTGGTCTGTAATTATGGTAAAGGGTCTCCTATATACATATTCATGGAAGCGTTTAATTAGCGAGGGCCTCTTTATCAAGTTGACTATAGTTCCTTTCGGTTTTAGACAAAGTTCTTGAAAAGAACACAATGGGTGCTTTATTTCCATTTGGTAGGACATGGCTTAAGATGGCTCCTACTCCAAATGGTGAGGCATCACAGGTAACCATCAAAGGGAGAGTCTCGTTGTATTGCATTAATACAGCATCGGAGGTTAAAAGGTCTTTTATCTCTTTGAATGCTTTCTCTTCAAGCCGTCCTCAAACCCAAGAAGCCTTTTTATCGAGAAATCTATGTAGGGGCTCAGCTACGGTTGCCTTCTGGGGCAAGAAAATGTTATAAAAGTTAATGAATCCCAGGAAGGCTTGAAGGTCTGTCTTATTCCTAGGTCTCGGGGCTTTTTTGATTGTGGTTAGTTTTTTTTCGGTGGGGTGGATTCCCTGTCTGTCGAGAAGGTATCCCAGGAACTCCTCTCTCTCTGTAAAAAGTTGACACTTGTCTCGTTTTACCTTAAGACCCGCGTCTTTGAATTTCTGCAGGACTTTTCTGAGTCATTGCACTAATAACTCTTTAATGGGGGCAGCTATCAGGACGTCGTCAAAATAAGGCACAACACCTTTTATGCCTTATAATAGTCTCTCCATTAAACTTTGGAAAATGCCTGGCACCACACTTACTCCAAACTGGAGTCTATTGCACTTAAAAGTGCCTCTATGTGTAACTATTGTCTGGGCTTCTGCAGTTGCTGCGTCTACAGGGAGTTGCTGGTATGCCTGAGCTAAGTCCAATTTTGCAAATATTTTTCCACCACCCAGGAAATGAAGAAGGTGTTGAACCACCGGTACTGGATAAGCGCTCTGTTGAAGAGCATGATTTAGGGTGGCCCGATAGTCCCCGCAAATTCTTAACAAACCATCTGGCTTCATGGGCGTTACCATCGGGGTTTCCCAGCGGGCGTGGTCAATCGGTTCCAATACACCTTGGGCTATCAGTTTATCTAGCTGCTCATCGATCTTCGGTTTTAAGGCAAAAGGTACTCGACGGGGCTTAAGCTGAATGGGAGCTACATCGGGGCTGAGATTAAATGATATAGGGGTCCCCTTGTACTTGCCTAATGTTCCTGTGAACACGTCCTGGAATTTCTGGATGAGAGTCTCTTCCCAGTCGTCATTTCTGGTATGGTGTATGCCGGCTAGTTCAATTCAGAGTGAGGCGAACCACTGTAACCCTAACAAGCTGGGTCGGTCACGATCGACGACAGTCAGGGGAAGCATTGCTGTGCGGTCCTTAAAGGATACTTGGACGTTGCTGGAACCGACAACTGGGATTCTGTTTCCCTGGTAGTCTTTCAGGATGATTCGCTGCGTGCTGAGGTCATGACGGGAAATGGCAGGGATCAGCTGTTTGAGGGTTTTCCAGGATACCATCGATAGGGACGATCCCGAATCGACTTCCATCACACATGGTCGATTCTCAATAGTAACCTTTACGTGGATCTTTCTTGCATCGAACGATGAAGTGTGGCCGATGATAATGGTTTGGTGGGCCTCTTCTCATCTCGTTGAAGAGGCAGGTGCTTGGTTTCTGTAGTAGTAGTGGTTGTTCCATTGGTGGTTCAGATGGTCCTGGTTCTCAGGAGGTTTGCCTATCTCCCGATGGAGGTTGTTCTCCCTTCGGTTGGGACTGGACTCTCATCTGCTTCTGCAGACCTTTGCGATGTGGCCTTTTTTTCCACAGTTACGGCAGAGTGCGTCGAGGAATTTGCAGTCCGATCGTAGGTGGTTTGCCCCGCAACCTGCACATTGGCACGGATGTCACTGGTTCCTTTGCTCTCATTCTGACCGGAGCCGGTTGACCTCCTCTTCATCACTGTCTGAGGGTGACTTGAAGTCTTCATGGTGGGTAGTGGTAGCGTGCTTCTCAGTGGTGAGTGGGATCTCGTTGGCGAGTTGGCAAAGTGGTGCATTCGCTCAGTGCATTCAAGCGGCTGACTTCCTGGTTGCTTCTGTGGCAGTAGCGTCGACGATGACATCTGTAAGGCTGATGTCACCTTTTGCCATCAGCTTACTCTGCACGTGTGGTGCATTTAAACCCAGAATTATACAGTCTCTTAGGGCTTCCTCTAAGTTTGCAAAACTACAAAGGCCTCCTAGGTTCCGGAGGTCGGCTATAAAATTACTAACGCTCTCGTCCTTCCATTGGTCCCTCTGGTAAAATTCGTGTCTTTGTATCAGTGTAGGTACTGCGGGTGCATAATGGGCCCAGAGGATTGGAGTGAGGGTGTCCCAATCCATGGTCTTCACTTCCGCCGGTTTAGCTAATGCTTTAGCCATTTTGAAAATGGTGGGGCCACAATGAGTCAGGAACACCACTCGTTTCTTGCCAGGCGTAGCATCTTTTAAATTGTTGGTCTCCAGGAACATCTGGAAGCGGTCTATATATGAGTCCCAGTCTTCGATTGCTGGGTCAAATGGAGTGGGTGGTATGGCGCCGCTGGTCATCCTGCCTGTTGCGTGCGCTCTTTTGCCACGTGCTCTGTCTTGTCCGATGTGTTCTAGTCAGCTCTATTGTCTCCGTATCCCACCTTCGTCGCCAGTGTTATTTCCTGGGCATGGGCGCAAGGAACGGAGACGAGACATCGGATGGTGACTTCAACTCTTTATTAACAAGAAAAAACGGAGCGAAATTTCTGGGCAGCAGCAGCTCTTTTATAGAGCTTGCTGCCGTCAAAACAACCAATGAACTGAGTCTATCGCTTTCACAAATGTCCAATCAGGGGTTCCCGTTAACAGCCAATCAGACTGGCCAAACCTGACCAATCACGACTCGCTATCTACGGGCCAATGAGAATTGCAGGATTACAAGCCTGCTGCAAGATGAAGCTGTTGAGCGTTGTATCGCTGCATTGGCTTAATCCATAACAATTATGATCCACATGTTATTTAACATGTCCAGCTGAAAGACAGATACAATTTTCCTCTGAGAGCTGTAGGTGGTGCAAAAGATATATTGCTGCTTGTGGGGTAATACACTTATCTCTTTTACTTTCCTGGTTAAGCAGATTTTGCAGACTTTTTCAAGACTGACTTGAAGCAGCTGCAAGCCAAAGAAGTGTATGTGCCATCCACACTGTAAGAAATGACTTCACTTGAAAATCTTAAACCAAATGTTGTCAGTCTCCAACTTTTAAAATGTCCTGTGTAACAGTAAGCAATCTCTCAGTATTGGTAAATGCTTCAGAATCTTGATAGCATTTTAAGGATGCTCTCTCATAACAACTGTTATTAGATGTGTTCTGCTTTATGAAATAGCTGCTGTAAGAAAGTGGCTAATATAAACTACCCAATTATTGGAAGGCAAGTTAGTGAAGGTCCCAAGATCAGGAAGTAGTGGTTGTAGAGAGTGTAAGTCACATCAGTGTTAATGGGATGACAGGAGTGAGATAGTTGAAAGTTTATGCATGTTTTTGAGAGAATAACTTCCTTAGACTCAATGTCATTATTTCAGACTAAAATTTGCAGTAGATAGTAGACTATCTAAACTATATTTAAAATATATGGGATTTTAACACTTCTGTCTTCTTCCTAAATATTTGGAAATATATGTACAGAATCCCAGATGACAAAGTTTATTAAATATGCATGCAAAGATTGAAAATGAATCAATTTAATGCCACGTGTTCCATGAATAAAAAGCTTACTAGTGTTTTCACTTTCATCCTGTCTTCACTCATTTATACTGAAGTTTGCAATTGCAAATGTTTTACCTATTACAACAGGAAACAAGGAAGACAAGCATCAACAGATAAACAGTGCCTGAGGGCTCTAACTTTTTGACATGCAGTTTCCTCGAGCAATGGAAGAAAGAATATAGGCATGTCTGATCAGTTTCCTATTAGCATCTTTGACTTTGAAGCAAGTCTTCCTTCTCTCTTCCTCCAAAAGACAATGATTAACTACCATTTGAGGCTTGCTTATGCTTCTTTCCTGCATTGTATACCAAAGGATGTTCTACTGCATCCCTGGAGAGGATAGAAAGGAAAATGACATAAAACATACATCCATCCTTGTTGAGGGAGAAGAGGGAGATTAGGAGCAAGACAGGGAGTAATTAGTGTTTTGGAGGAATGGAAAGTTGCTACCTTAGGGGTGGGAAGATTTCAAGATCGCATAGCATGGATGAATGGGTGACTATGCAGAACCTATAGGTTGTCTGCTCCTGGTAGTTAATTCTGATCTACTGAATGGTGAATTGGCTTGTGAGAAAGCTATGAGAAGATGACTGGAATTAATTTCTGGGGTGAAACAATGGAGTCCAAACTGAGGTGAAGCCATTCAAGCAAGTCCATCTTCTAATCAGGTCAGTTTAGCCTGACCTGGGGCCAATAGAGTGCTAAAAAATGTGTACGAACTATCACTTGCCAGTTCCTTGCCATTAATGGACTACTTACTCTAGGTGCTACCAAACAAGAGACTGGCATGCTAGGTTCTGTTCTCAATCAGCTTGTAAAATTTCAGAAAATTTAACAATCAGCATTCACAAGCCTGTATGAGCTGATTCCAATATTCCATTGTCCTCAGTCTGGCCCCAGGTGCTATGAATAAATGCCAAATTGGTTTGAGACACAACTGCATCTATTTACAATATAGCAGTGAACAAGCAATGGGTCCAGTGTGTGTCACTCTGGTGAGCTGGGCAATGATGGAGATATAGCCCTATTAGAAATTTGCCATCCAGGTTGCAGGTCATACAGAAGCTGCAATGCCAAGGTGAGGAAGGAGAGGTAGATATCATTGTTTGTGGGACTTTCTCAGTGATATTAGGCTCTGCTCTGAAGGTGACTGAGTGGGAATGCCTATGAGTAAAGATAAGTCACACAACAGATGAGGGATTTTATTGGTGTACCAACTATCTAGGACAACTTAATTGAATGACACCATTGATGCATTAGATTTCCACTATTAGTTTTACCATTAATGAATTATTTTTAATGACCAGGTTCATGCTCACAAGGAGACAAATGCACATAGAACTGTACTCATAAGGACAATCTCTCTACATTGTTTTGCACATGATATGTTGACATTCTTCAATGTCATATTACACTTCCCAGAAAAAAAAATCATATTTATTTAACACCATAATATAGGTTTGGTGACAGGCTAAGAATTATATTTAAGATCTATATATCTTAAGGTTTAAATGACACACCATAAAAGCCAAATATTGAAAATTTCTGTTTCTCAAGAAAAGTCTGTCAGTACATTAATGTTTACTTGACTCCCAGAAGCACAAACTAAGGAAATGCTAATCCATAGTATATGAGGTGCACTTCCTTTAATGGGAAGTTTAATGGAAAGAGGTTACCTGCACTTCCTTTAATGGGAAGTTTAATGGAAAGAGGTTACATCACAATGTGTTCTACATTTTGTACAGATCCATTGGAAATGAATACCACAGTCCAGTTATTTACACTTGTTAAAGAAACTGATTAGAACATTGATCATGAACATTAGACTCAATTCCAGGGGGAGAATGGAACTGGAAAAACATTATGAGCCATGGTGATACAGTGATTAGAATGAAGTACTACAGGCCAATTTTGCTGGCCCACAATGTTGGAGGTAATATGCTGACCAGGGGTGGGATTCAAATTTTTTAACAGCCAGTTCGGTGGGCATGGCTTAGTTGGTGGGTGTAGCGTGGTGGTCATGTGACTGGGTGGACATGGCCAATTTGACATCACTCACATCAAGGGCTGCTTCTCCTTGCCTGGCCTCTTGTGACACTGGGGATGCTGCAATGGTCGTAAGTGTGAACAATGTTCATAAGTCACTTTTTTCAGTGCCATTGTAACTTTGAATGGTCACTAAATGAACTGTTGTAAGTCAAGGATTACCTGTAAAAAAATACAAAAAGCTTCTTTGCTTCCAAAAAGCTGCACTAAATACCAATCATTAGATTAAAAATACCTGCAAGCCGGAATTATCTTGAGGAATTAAAATAGTTAAAATGCAATGATAACTATCAGCAACCAGCTCTTGCTCATAAAGTGAAACCCTTTAGCAGAGAGGTCATTTAAGCTCTCCAGAAAGAGCACACCCAGAAGAAGCAATCCTTCGATCCATTCACATCATTTTAAGATATCTGTTGGTTTCATTCACCTCACAAGATATCCTAAGGAAGTCATCCAGATTTAAGGAAAGGTCACACACACACACACACACACACACCTGAAAGGCAGTAAAAATCTGTGATAAGCGTGCATCCTGCCTCTTGGAAGTACACCCCAAAAGGACAGTGCCAGATACCACTAAGGAAGACCCCCTCCCCAGATTTTAAAAAAAAAAAACATGAGGCAGGAAAAAATTCAAACACAGTAGAAAAAATGAAATCACAACAATAGCTGTTGCTTGTTAAACCAATTACTAGAACAAATACACACAGGAACTAACCAGATTTCTCAAACCAGTTTCTTTTCTGGAACAAAGATTAACCCTTTTCCTTCCAAACAAAGCTGAATAAGGAAAATTATCCCATCCATAAACACAGGATTAAACATAACCAAGCACAGAATTAAACTTCACCAAAAACCAGTTTTAGACCAAAACTTAGAAAGGGTATGTAAACTCATGTTTGGATGTCAATCTTTCTAGCTAGCCAAGAAGCCTTGCCGAATGTCACTCATCTTGCTTCCTTGTTATTAATAACTTCTTTCTCGCAGCTCTACTTTGTTATTCAATTATTTCTTCAAAGTGCTAACTCCAACAGGGGAGTATTTCCTCCTGGCAGCGGTGTAAAAAGCTTAAAACAATCCTTCCCCTTTAAGAAAGTCAAGCTGTCATACATATATGCCAGTTTTGGGCTCCACACAAGCAAAATATTAGTAAAGGAGGGGAAAAAAACTCCAGAGAAGTTCAGGATGTCTAGTCCTGCCAGAAAGTCTAGTCCTGCCAAGAATGTAATCAGGGTTAACGGAGAGGCAGTTTTTGTAAACAACAACACCAGAATGTAAGGAATGCCTTCCTTACAATATTGGGCCTGTAGAGTGGAAAAAAAACCAAAAGGATATTTCTTCTAACAATCAGTTCTCTGAACTGCTTAGAAAGTTAACAACCATTTCTAGCGAATAGTTGCGAACCGGTAGAATCCCACCCCTGATGCTGACTCTGTACAGTAAACCGCTTAGGGCTGTAAAGCACTGTGAAGCAGTATATAAATCTAAGCATTATTGCTATTGCTTTTTCCTCCCTCTTCCCTTACTTCTATGTTGAAGAAGAAAGTAGAAGAAAATGAATTGGCTGCTGTTATTTTAACTACAACTCCTACTCTCCAATGCAACAAATTACAAGGTCAATAATACTTCCAGTTAAAAGTATCACCCTTTCACCTTATTTCTCCTTCTTCCTTACAAAGAGAATATTAACTTGCTATATGGCAAGTTATTTAAAACTGAAGTTAACTGCAATCATGAATGTCAGTAGCTAAAGTGTGAGATAGCAACTACAGAAGCCAAGGTTCAATTCCGACTTGACCATGAGCTCATTCAGGACTTCAGGGCAGTTGCTGTTTTTTAAAAGTGTTAAGTACTTGGACATGGGTTGGAGTAAATGGAGACAGCCTCTGAATAGTGACTTTCAGCTCTTTATTAGCATAGTGACTTCTCAAAACAACAACAGTGAACCCTGCCTTATATAGGCAAACTTTGTGAGAATTGTCCAATAGCGAGCTATGAACGCAAGTATTTTAAACCAATAATAATCCTCTGTTAAGGGCCAATTGGATTCCTAAGAACTAGCCAATTTGATCTGGCCGCCTAACAGCCAATCAGAAGTGCAGGGCCAGAACCCTGCACTTAACCTCAAGCTCATACTTTATTAACTATGGTACATACATAACACCCTTTCCCCCTGGCTTCTTAATTATGGTGTAGTTATATAATCCTTTAAGTAGGATGGTTGTCTTTTAAGTCTTTCGGATTTTCGTTGGACTGGTTGATTGCAATCCTGTTGAGGAAGAATGTTGTTTGGCAGTGTCTCTGCTTCTTGCTCAGGTGCAATTTCTTGTGGTGCAAACAATTCTCCTTCCTGCTCCAATTCTTGAGTCTCACTTGATTCGTCGCTCTCTTCGAGCAGGTTCCCTGGAACGTCATCTTCTTCTTCTGTACCTCCCCCCCCTCGGTTTGGTCATGGGGGAGTTGTTGACTGGCCGTTATGAGTCGTGACCGTAATTGCTCGATATGCTGTTTCCACAGTCTATTGTCACAGCATTTCACTATGTAGGATTTGGGGCCGGTCACTCATACTACTGTTGCCTCTATCCATAACGGGTCGCCTGATAAATTCCATGCGTAAACGCGGTCTCCTACCTGGAACGTGCGACAGCGGCCACTGGATCCTATTGGCTTTTCCGGTTCGTAAGCAGGGTGCAACTGGTCGAGGTGGGAATGGAGTCTTCGTCCCATCAGTAGTTCTGCGGGAGTTCTGCCGGTGACGCTATGTGGCGTTATGTGTTGTAAAAAGAGAATTTGGTTGACTTTGTCATCGATATTGTCATAGTCCATTTTTTGCAAAGTCTTTTTAACAAATTGGACCATGCGTTCCGCTCGGCCATTGGTTGCAGGGTGCGCAGGCGAGGTGAGCACATGGCGGATGCCGCGGTCAGTGAGGTACTGCTTGAACATCAATGCCGTGAACTGTGGCCCGTTATCGGACACCAGGACGTCAGGCAATCCGTGGGTTGCAAAGAGTCTACTAAGGATCTTAATCACTGCCTCAGAAGTTGTGGCCATCATATGATGAACTTCTAACCAATTGGAATATGCGTCGACTGTCAGCAGGAAGGGATATCCTTTGGTTGGCCCCGCGAAATCCAGGTGGATTCTGGACCAGGGTCCACGTGGCGTTTCCCATTCAGTAGGCATGGCTTTTGGTGGGGCGTTGCCGGCTTGTTGGCAACTGGTACACGCTTTGACCCACTGCTCGATTTGCCGGTCCATGCCCGGCCACCATGCGTAGCTTCGTGAGAGTGCTTTCATCCGCACGATGTCGGGGTGGCCCTCGTGCAGGGTTTGTAGTAGCGTCTTCCAGAGTCGTTCTGGGACAATGACTCTATCGCCCCAGATGACACAGTCTTTCTGTGAAAAAAGTTCAGTCTGTCTTGCTTTAAATGGCGCGAAGTCATCTGGGACTTGGTCCAATGGCCATCCGCGTTCTACCCAGCCTAGGACTTGGGCTAGGGTGTAGTCTCGTTTGGTTTCTCTCGTGATGTCTCAGGCGGTCATAGGCGGCGAGTTGATAGTTTCGATCTGCAACGTGGTTGCCGTTGGTGCTGGATCGTCGAGAGTTTCTGGAAGCGGTGCTCGGCTTAATGCGTCGGCGTGGGGAATGGCTTTCCCCAGTCGATATTGAAGGCGATAATTATAAGCAACGAGGAATTCTGACCATCAGGTCATTCTAGGGGATAATATGTAGGGGGTTGGCTTGTCCCCGGCTATTATCCCTAGCAACGGTTTGTGGTCAGTTATAATGGTGAATGTCCTTCCATACACATATTCATGAAATTTCTTCACAGCTGCAACGATTGCGAGAGCTTCTTTATCAATTTGTCCATAGTTCCGCTCTGCATGTGAAAGAGTCTTCGAAAAGTATGCAACAGGGGCTTCGTTCCCATTAGGCAGTATATGACTCAAAATGGCACCCACCCCGAAGGGCGAGGCATCGCAGGTTATAACTAGTGGTAAAGTCTCGTTATACTGCATAAGTACAGAGTCAGATGTGAGCAATTTTTTAACATTCCAGAACACTTGTTCTTCCTGGTAACCCCACACCCACAATGCTTTTTTATCTAATAACTGGTGTAACGGTTCAGCAACAGTCGCCTTATGCGGTAAAAATACATTATAAAAATTAATGAGGCCGAAGAATGCCTGGAGATCGGCCTTGTTATGTGGCCTGGGGGCATTTTTTATCGCCTTTAATTTACTTTCGGTAGGGTGGATGCCCTGGCTATCAATCCTATACCCTAGAAACTCAACACTGTCAGTATATAAGTGACATTTATTTTTTTTCACCTTAAGTCCTGCCTCTTGGAATTTTTTAAGAACACTTTTCAAACGATCCTGCAAGATTTTTTTGGTAGGGGCTGCAATTAATACGTCATCAAAATATGGAACCACGCCCTTGATTCCCTGTAACAACCTTTCCATGAGGCTTTGGAATATCCCCGGGGCTACACTAACCCCAAATTGCAATCGAGTACATTTAAAAGTACCTCTGTGCGTTACAATTGTTTGGGCCTGAGCTGTCTTTTCATGCACTGGTAGTTGTTGATAAGCTTGAGCTAAATCTAATTTAGCAAAAATCTTTCCGCCCCCCCCCCCCAAGGAATGGAGAAGGTGCTGCACCACCGGAACTGGATATGCATTCTGCTGTAGGGCGTGGTTTAAAGTGGCCTGGTAGTCCCCACAAATTCGGATTGACCCATCTGGCTTAATGGCCGTTACAATAGGGGTTTCCCATGGAGAGTGATCGATGGGCTTCAACACCCCTTGAGCAATTAACTTATCGAGTTGTTCATCGATCTTAGCTTTAAGAGCGAATTGAACTCGACGGGGCTTCAAGCGAATTGGAGCTCCTTTTGGATCTAAACTAAATGAGATTGGGGTCCCCTTATATTCGCCTAAACGGTCCGTGAAGACGTCGCTGAACTCAGAAACAAGGTCTTCCTCCCAGTCACAACCACCGACTCGGTTCACGCCGGCCACCTCGATGCCTAGTGGCATGAACCATTGGAGGCCTAATAGACTAGGCCTATCTCTGTCGATGATTGTTAGAGGTAAGTACGCTGTATGTTTTTTGAAGGAGACTTGGACTCGGCAGGACCCGACCACAGGAATTCGATTTCCTTGATAGTCCTTGAGGATGAGGTGTTGAAATGGGAGATCTTGGCATTGGATTGTGGGGATAAGTTGCTTGAGTGTCTTCCAAGACACCATCGAGAGGGACGATCCCGAGTCGACCTCCATGTGGCAAGGCTGGTTCTCGATGGCTACCGTGACTCGAATTTTCTTAGTGTCCATGATGGAGGCATGACCTATAGTGATAGTATGGTGAGCCTCTTCTTTTTGCAGAGCGCGATTTCTGTAGGAGTGGTTTACTGGTTCTCGCCTTACAGGACATTTTCCTGTCGATTGGCGATAGTTGGCCCTTTTTGAGGCCTGGGTGGGTCCTGGTAAGCTGCGGCAGACCCGGCTGATGTGGCCTCGTTTCCCGCACTCATGGCAGAGTGCGTAGCGGAATTTGCATTAGGCCCTGGCATGGTTTGCTCCACAGCCAGTGCAAGGGCTTAAGGGCTTAGGGCGAGGATCCCGGTCGGACCGCATTCGATGGACTCCTTCTTCATCGCTGTCTGACGATGAAGAGAGTGCATCGTAACGAGCTGCCCTTCTGAGTTGGGTAAGATTTCACCGGTCGGTTGTGTTGCCGAAGTGCGGCTTCTCCGTAATTGTGCAGCTGACTTTTTGGTCGCCTCCGCAGCCGTGGCTTCGGCGATGGCGTCAGCAAGGCTGATGTCACCTTTCGCCATCAGCTTGCTCTGCATGCCTAGCGCATCTAATCCCAGAATTACTCGGTCTCTTAGTGCTTCTTCTAAAGCGGCGAACCCACAGAGGCCTCCTAAATTTTGGATGTCTGCCACGAAATCGGCCACGCTCTCTCCTTTTTGCTGGTTCCTTTGATAAAACTCGTGGCGTCTCACAAGTGTAGGCACGGTTGGCGCGTAATGATCTCTCAGGATGGGTTCGAGGTCGTCCCAGCTCATGGCTTTCACTTCTCGAGGTTTGGCGAGTGCTTTTGCCATTTTAAAAACAGCCGGGCCGCAGTGCGTCAGGAACAGTGCCCGCTTTTTTGCTGGTGTGGCGTCCTTCAAATTATTTGTCTCAAGAAACATTTGGAAGCGATCCATGTAGGATTCCCAATCCTCTTGGTTTGGATCGAACGGAGCGGGTGGTACGATGCTGCTGGACATGGTTCCGTTGTTGGCATCGTCTTCCACGTGCTCGGTCTTGCTTCCTGACTTCTTAGGTTCAGACGTCTCCAAATCCCATCTTCATCGCCAGTGTTAAGTACTTGGACATGGGTCGGAGTAAATGGAGACAGCCTCTGAATAGTGCTTTTCAGCTCTTTATTAGCATAGTGACTTCTCAAAACAACAACAGTGAACCCTGCCTTATATAGGCAACCTTTGTGAGAATTGTCCAATAGCGAGCTATGAACGCAAGTATTTTAAACCAATAATAATCCTCTGTTAAGGGCCAATCGGATTCCTAAGAACTAGCCAATCCGATCTGGCCACCTAACAGCCAATCAGAAGTGCAGGGCCAGAACCCTGCACTTAACCTC
Organism: Hydrophis major; assembly: GCA_033807585.1. NCBI lineage: Eukaryota > Metazoa > Chordata > Lepidosauria > Squamata > Elapidae > Hydrophis > Hydrophis major. The sequence continues at coordinate 99,066,820 of CM066330.1, read as the reverse complement.
AAGCTCATACTTTATTAACTATGGTACATACATAACAAAAAGGATACATAAAACACACAAGCTTGGGTTGCTTTTGTATGGCCAAAAAAGGAGATTGGTTTTCTTTTCTTTTCAAGGAAAAAAAATGTTATTTTTTTTAAATTGGCCAAGGAAAAGCTTTTTAATTGGTTGCCAAAGATTGGATTGAAACACCAAGGAAAAGTAATTATGAAAAGCCATTTGAATTTTTTTCTGGTACGAAGTAAATCCTTCCCCTAAAAATGAGTGAAAGCAAAAAGCAGAATCATAAATAAGACCTACATGCATTATAGCCATAAAAGACTGCTAGTTAATCATATTTCAAATAACAATATTTACATTCTTCTAGGTCTCTGTAGATGGACATAGATATTATAGACAACCACAGAGTGGCATGGTGGCCTACTGGCGAAGATGCTTGCCTCCCACTCAGAAGGTTGAGAGTTTAATCCTAGGTAGCAGCAGATATTTCTCTCCTAGGGTTTAAAGAAAAATGGTCAGGAAGGGCATCCAACCAGTAAGTGCTCAGCTCCACCCAGTAGCCCTGAGTCTACCCTGAATTAAGGGCAGGGGTGGGATTCTCCTGGTTTGGGCTGGTTCGGGTGAACCCCCAGCACAGACGATCAGCTGGCAGTGAACCAGTTCACTCCAATGACTATGTGAGCCTGCCTGCCACCCCCTGCACTGTACTTACCTATATCCTCTCAGCTCATTCACGCAGCAGAGCGGATTGCTGCTCCTCAGCTGTGTTACTCCCCAATAGTAACATAGCAGGTAAGATTTTTTCAGAAAACTGTTTATGCGCGCTCAGCGAAGCATGTGATCACTGAACAGGTTGTTACGCTGGCAGCATCTCACCACTGATTAAGTGATTACAGGTTTGTAAAAGGGAGTTATTGCTCCAAGTGACCTTGAAGAAACTACGCAGAAACAGTTACAAAAATAAAAGCTCACTTTGAACTCAAAAAAAAAATGAGAAACTGATAGGGAAACAGTTAAGATTTTACTGTAATTCACAGAAATATAATAGGAAATGAGTCCTTCCGGACAGCGAGATGGGCAGCATATAAATTTAATAATTAATAAAAGAAAGGAAAACATGGTCAAGCTTTCAAGATTCTGTTAAAATAGCCTATCTGAAAAAAGTGGAGGTCTTATCAAATTTGTGGAATCTGGCTGTGGAATCCAGCCCTGACTTGATTGCCTTGAAGGGCTGACCAATATAAATACAGAGAGAAAACTAGAGACACGTGAGTATGGGTGTATACATATATTAGTCAATATGTTTATGAGTATAGTGAATGCTTTCAGAAAGTCAGAGGTAACTTGTTGATATTTTCTCAGATTAATTATTCTTAAAACATCTGCCTATTTTATAATAATTTCCAAGCATACATCACCTCCATTTGTAAGGAAACACAAACTTTGTTATTGCTATTTGGGTAGAGAGCACAACAGAAATGGAAAAGCACAGCAAGAAATAATAAATTTTTAAAGAATCATAAGAAACTCCAGTCCCTAGTGAAAAAAAGTATAATATTTAGTCATTGAATAGTCATGAATTGTCTATTATAAATGGAACAGCTTCGTGCTATTGAAGCTGTTTCATTCATAATCACTTAAATCATCAATAAGAATCGTAATCATGGAAAATTTATTAAAGTGACTTGGGAGAGCAGACTTTTGGGGGACTCGACTGTACCTTCCAACAAAGCAACTATATGGCCAACTATATTTCTTTATGGATGTTTGTGTAACTGGATGTATATAGTTTTAGTTGTTTCTACTCCTTATCCTGTAAAAATAAACTCTTATTCTTACATCACAAATAAAATACTTCAAAGATAAATCCTAACTGGGATTGGATATTTAGCGTCTGCAAAAGCAATTTGGCAAATATTGAAATTCTAAAGCTAAGGCCAATCTTAACATCTGGTTTTTAAGCCCAAAAGTATACTCCTGAAATATGTTTCTTATTCCATAAAGAAAATAAGAAAGTCTTAATCCATCAAAAATTGAAAATACAAATGATATTATATAATTAATTATTGGTGAAACACATACTAGCCATATAAAATTAATATAGTTATTCTGCAGAAGATATTCTGCTCTCAGAATAGAACATCTGTTGTAGATGCATTAAAAAATCTAATTTATGTATGTAGTTGTTGTTTGTAGGGAAGCCATAAATGACTTTTTTACATTGACAAAAAAGTGACTGTGGACATCATACAATAATCTAATAAACAGGACTGTTAGGAATGTAAATCATCTAACAGTTATTTGGGTTGGAAATATATAAACTAGGATAGACATTTTAATACTATGTCTTTAAGAGAATCCTAAAACTGTAATTGGGTGTGCTTTCTCAAATGGCCAGAAGATGGAGCCAGAAGAGAGTCTCAGTGAGTCTCTGTTTCCTTCTGTTGAAGAGAGTTGCTGTTCCTCCTAATGACTGTTACTGATCGTTGATGTAAGTCTATTACTGAACTGTTTTTTGATATTGGACTTTGATATTCAAATTATCTCTGAACTGAAAACTGTTTGTCAACAATGGAGGCTGAATTCTCATGCTTATCTTTGCTATGTACAGGTTTAGTTTGTTATAAGCAACTATTAATTGATATGGGAGTTGATGTAACAGATTCTATTGTTGTTTATGAAGATAACCAATCAGCAATACACATGGCTTCAAATATTGTTGTTAAAACAAGAATGAAATACACAGACTTAAAATATTTAAATGTAAGACAATGTGTGCAAAGTAAAATGATTAAGCTGGAATATTGTATGTCAGAAAACAATATAGCAGATCATTTTACAAAGGCCCAAGGCTCTATAAAACATAAGGCTTGCTGTGAGGATTATGGACTTAGAATGTAAGGTTGTATATATTGTCCTACCCAAAGGGGAGAATGTTAGGAATGTAAGTCACCTAACAGCTATTTGAGTTGGAAATATATAAACTAGGAAATATATAAACTAGGATGATTTTAATACTATGTCTTTAAGAGAATCCTAAAACTGTAATTGGGTGTGGTTTCTCAAACGGCCATAAGATGGAGCCAGAAACCTGGGTTGTTTAGTCTCAGAAGAGAGTCTCAGTGAGTCTCTGTTTCCTTCTGTTGGAGAGAGTTGTTCCTCCTAATGACTGTTACTGATCGTTGATGTAAGTCTGTTACTGAACTGTTTTTTGATACTGGACTTTGATATTTGGATTACCCCTGAACTGAAAACTGACTGCCTTACCTGTGAATGAATTGGACTGCTTGTTTGGATTGTGCTTAAACATTTATTGGAAGTAAAAATCCTACATTTACTGTACAGTGTATCTGTGTGGGGTGTGTGTTATTCTTCCCTATTCTCACTACATCTCCCTGTATGCGCTCATTCTCCTAATGGGGAATTACCTCAACAAGGACATATATAAAAGATCATATAAGAATCATTATTAAAAGATAAATATTATTAAAAACAAAATATATAAACCCCACTCAAAGAGATAATGAGAAAACAATCAGATAACCAAGACAGGAACCCCCAATGGCTTAGTGGTCAGAGAAAGAAGAAAGAAAATTAGGATATATCAGTGGTTAAAGGTGGCAACAGGAAGTTTGTATCTTCAGACTTGCAAAATTCTGTTACTCCAGCCTTACAATAAAGTAGAAATAGCTTTTCTAGTCATATGTCCTGTCCGGTTTTTTCCTGGGAGGGCTATTTGTATAATGTGTATGCCATTATATCTGGGGACTACCAATTACCTGTCTTTTCAGAAATGTATTTCATCTCCTTTTAAAGATGGGATTAACATCCAAGACTATAACCAATGCTAGATCCATTGTTAGAAATTCTACATAAGACTGCACAGAGTAGAGGTGTGCTTCCATTTCTGAATCTCTTAGCATTGAGATTTGCTGGATGGCTCCAGATGCCGGTAAGTGCAAATGAGAGCAAAATTTATTAAGGGAAACATCCTCAACTACAAAGATTTTGTACACTTTTGTCATGCCCCACTCCCTTTTCTCATCTATTTTTTCATTAGAAAAAGAAATCAGATTTGATGCTTGATATTTCTAGTTCATAGGAAAAGGTAGGTGATGTGGAAGGTCTCAGCTTGAGAGTTTGGGCAAATGCTACCAGATGGTATTTAGCTAAGTACTGTTTCTTAACTATCTCTAGTGAGAAGTATTGTACAAATCCTGATATAAAACTCCTTATGGGATAGAATGGCTAACATGAACCAACCAATTTATTTCTCTATTCTTTATTTTTCTACATTTGGCAGCAAATGTTATTGCTGCCAAAAAGAACCAAACATATCATAAAAGCAAACCTATTGCATTTTTTCTAGCTGATTTGGAAGACAGGTGATAGAAGCAATTTCTCCATTGTTACTCAATGTGACAATTAATTATTAAGATAAATGATGAACAATAAGGATCTAATTGCAAGGATGCAAATACAGACACAGAGAGAGATTCTGTAAGCTAGGCAGCCCAAAGATAAGGCAAGTAAAAGCAATGGGATGTTTTTCATTCTTCAATTAGTAAATCATGATATAACATTGATGTAGTATTGAGCATGCCTGTGTATCACACACACATACATATTTCTGTTAATATCTCTTCCTGAAATGTTCATTGATCATAAAAGTTATATAATAAAGACTTCAGTTTGTTTACCAAAAAAGCTTATCAGTTTTTCATATTTCAATGAATATGATTTCATAGTAGTTATACATAACTTGTGGAACTTCTTATGAATCTAAATGAATAGTATGTTTGTTAGGGATTGAATTTAATTCCTTCTAAAATGTTGCCAAAGTAATAAATAGACCATTACCGAAACTCAATAGCACCATTAGCAGGAGCAAAAGTCATCTCACATGTCCATGACTCTTTAAACCAAATTTTGTTTTTGAAATTTTTGAAAAGTAATGTGCTAAATGTTTAAGATATAGATGAATATTAATATTAATGAATAGATTTGTATTGGTATCTATAATACTGTATAATTTTAGAATGTACCAGACAGAATCCCAATGTAAGTTATGCATTCTATATTAAGTATTATAAATATAGGGGGAAGAGATAAAGACATCATACTCCAATTAGTGTGCAGGAGAAGTTTTTTTTTTAAAGAAGAAAGATAAATGGATAGCTGGAAATAGAACAGACAAAGAATAATAAATATTATGATTCGAATCGAGATGAGATAAATAAAATAAAATCAAGAAAATTTAAAAGAGAGGAGAAGCTATATAGAAAATTGAAAATGTTAATAAGATATGGAATGGTATGCAAAATGAATATGAATTTGAATTTGTGTCTGTATCAAGAGTTTTAACCTGGGACTAAGCAACTTTCAGAAAAGAGGTTTTTTATGTTTTTATGTTTTGTGTTTCTGTGTGTTGGTGCGTTGTATGTCTTTAAAAACTAATAAAGTTTTTTTTTAAAAAAATAATTTCTGTAACCCTGATAATTCTTTCTCAGAACAAGGTTTACTGAATAAATGGAACTTATATTTTACAGAAACCTAAGCAATACTTCTCACATCAGTAAACAGCAGGTTGACCATGGATACAGCATCACTGTCTGAAAATGAAGTCTTTCCTGTATTGGAAAACGTTTTCATGTGAACTGGAACAATAATAAAAACTATGTTTGGGATCAGTGGGACATTTTCACATGTACAGCTTATAGATGAAATATTACTGTAAAGATAATCAGGTTGTACTTGTAGAAACAAGCTTTTTGAGTGTCATAACAACTAGAGGATAAGAATTATATAACTTGCTAAACACTGCAAATATGACTATTAATATAATATCTATAGTAAAAGGAGTGAAGTTAAGAATATCACAAAAACACAAAAACAATATATGGTAATATTGAATAATTAAGATTGATAATTTTGGAGAAAGAGGGATTAATGGAATAGATACTTTTCAATTATAAGGTGAATTAATAACAAGGGACTAAACAATAGTGGCAAAATTAAAAATTAGAAAGGGAATAAATAACAGAAGATTATAATTTAATATAAATTGGTGAATTATTATTGGAATCACATAAATCAGTAAAAGATACTCAGTGTTAAGTTCTGCACATGGGAGCAAGGAACGGAGACGAGATGGTGAACAGTGAACTTCAACTCTTTATAATACATTCTGAACAGAGCAAAACCCTAGAGCAAAAGCAGCCCTTTTATAGGAAAGCTGCTGCTCTAGTCCAATATGAAACGTGGAGTGTTAACTCCCTTAACCAATGAGAGTGGCTCGTTAACAGCCAATTAGATTCTCCTGAATGGACCAATCCGATATCGCTATTATCGGCCAATCAGAAGTGAAGGGCTAGAACCCTGCTATTTTCTAAAGCTTTTGATAAACTTTATTTGAGTATTTTATTAGTTCACAACACCCCTTCCCCCCGGGTTCCATTTGGGGGGTGCGGTGATGTAATCTCTGAGGTAGGAAGGTTGCTTCAACTGTCTATTGGATTTACGCTGCCCCACCAGTTCTTGTCCGTAAGCCTGTTCTGGCGAGGCGTTTTCGGGAAAGTCGGGGGCTGGTGGTTCCTCGTTGGATGACTTGGTGCCACTACTGTTCTCGTTGTTGTCCTCTGGCCCTTGCGGGCCTGCCTCTGCTGGGTTGTTTCTCTGTGGTGAGGCCACCCCCATCCTTGATCCTTCTTCACTAGTCACGCCCAATGGCTGACTTTTTTCCTTCCTTCTTTTCGCCATCTCAAATTCAGTTTTTTTGACATCCCCTCCCCCCTCAGTTTGGGAGTTACTGGAGTCGCGGAAACTAGGTTGTAGCCTCGAGCGAAGCTGATCAATATGGTTTTGCAATATTTTTCCGTTGCAGGTTTTCACCCGGTATGACCTGGGTCCAGTGGCTTGAATAACAGTGGCCTCAATCCACAACAGTTCGCCAGAGAGGTTTCTGGCGAAAACTAGGTCGCCTATCTGGAACTCGTGGAATTTTCCGCTAGATCCACAGGGCTTCTCTAGCTCGTAAGACAGGTGAAGCCGGTTGAGGTGGGAGCGGAGTTTGCGTCCCATCAATAGTTCCGCTGGAGTCATGTTGGTGATGCTGGGGGGAGTGATGTGTTAGAGAAGGAGTATTCTATTTATCTTATCTTCAATGTCCCAATAGTCCATCTTGTAGAGGGTTTTTTTAACAAACTGTACCATGCGCTCCGCTCTTCCGTTAACCGCAGGGTGCACTGGTGACGTTAGTGCATGGCAAATAACGCAGTCCGCTAAGTATTGTTCAAAAGTATTGTTCAAAAGAAAGCGCAGTAAACTGGGGTCCGTTTTCGGAACGTGTGGCAGTCCATGCATTGCGAATAATCTGTTCAATTTCCAGATGACAGACTCGGTTGTAGTACTTTTCATTTCGTGGATCTCGAGCCAGTTTGAGTAGGCATCCACAGTTAATAGGAATGTATGTCCCTTAGTAGGTCCCGCAAAGTCAATATGAATGCGGGACCACGGTCCCCGAGGTGTTTCCCATTCTGTCGGAGTTGCTTTTGGTGGGGCATTGCTAACCTCCTGGCATTTATAACAAGTCTTTACCCAGACTTCAATTTGTTTGTCGATGCCCGGCCACCATGCGTAGCTTCGTGCAAGCACTTTCATGCGCACGATGCCGGGGTGGCCCTCAAGCAGTGTCTTTAGTACCACTCTGGGACGTTGTAACCGCTCTGGGACGATGACTCTATCCCCCCACAGGATGCAGCCCTTTTGCGAAAAAAGTTCCGTTTGTCGATTCTTGAAGGGAATGAAGTCATCAGGGGTTTGATCTACTGGCCATCCTCGTTCGACCCAGCTAAGAACCTGTTTTAAGATCGGATTGCGTTTTGTTTTGATCACGATATCTCTAGCGGTCAGTGGTGGTGACTGCAGCATTTCAATCTGGAGCGTTGTAAGGGTTGGAGCTGGGTCATCAATGGTTTCCGGAAGTGGTGCATGGCTCAATGCATCAGCGTGGGGAATGGCTTTCTCCAGGTGGTGCTGTAGCTTATAATTGTACGCAGACAAAAACTCCGACCAGTGAGTCATTCTAGGTGATAATATATAGGGGGTTGGCTTGTCTCCCGCTATAATCCCCAGCAAAGGTTTGTGGTCAGTAACAATAGTAAAAACTCATCCATAAACATATTCACAAAACCGTTTAATAGCAGATACAACAGCAAGAGCCTCTTTATCGATTTGACTATAGTTACGTTCAGCCTTTGATAGAGTTCTTGAAAAATAGGCAATAGGGGCTTCACTACCGTTTGGTAACACATGGCTCAAAATGGCTCCTACTCCAAAGGGTGATGCGTCACATGTGATTGTTAAAGGCAAAGTCTCGTTATACTGCATTAAAACAGCATCTGAAGTTAATAGGTTTTTCACTTGTTGGAATGCGTGTTCCTCTCAGTGCCCCCAAACCCAGGTTGCTTTTCTATCGAGCAGCCGATGTGGGGGCTCAGCTACAGTTGCTTTGTGGGGCAGGAAGATGTTGTAAAAATTGATAAGTCCCAGAAAAGCTTGGAGATCAGTCTTGTTTCTGGGTCTTGGGGCGTTCTTGATTGCCCTTAACTTGCTACTGGTGGGGTGAATGCCTTGTTTATCAATTAGGTACCCCAGGAACTCTACTTTATCTGTACACAGTTGACATTTATTTTTTTTAACTTTAAGGCCAGAGTCTTTAAATTTCTGGAGAACAAGTCTAAGACACTCCTTTAGTATTTCCCTATTAGGGGCAGCAATTAAAACGTCATCAAAGTATGGTACGACCCCTTTTATTCCCTGTAATAGTCTCTCCATCAAACTCTGAAAGATTCCTGGGGCCACACTAACTCCGAATTGGAGGCGGTTGCACTTAAAAGTGCCTCGGTGCATAACGATCGTTTGTGCCTCTGCTGTTTTTTATCGACGGGCAGTTGTTGGTACGCCTGTGCTAAATCCAATTTAGCGAAGACCTTTCCGCCCCCCAGGGAATGGAGGAGGTGTTGTACCACCGGTACCAGGTTTGCGCTCTGTTGAAGGGCATGATTCAGGGTGGCACAGTAGTCCCAACAAATCCTTAACAATCCATCCGGTTTGATGGGTGTTATGATTGGGGTTTCCCAAGGAGTATGGTCAGTTGGTTCTAAAACACCCTGGGCTATTAATTTATCAAGCTGCTCATCAATCTTTGGTTTAAGGGCAAAAGGGAATCGACGAGGCTTAAGGCAGATGGGGGCCACTTCAGGGTTAAGGTTAAATGATATCAGGGTCCCCTTGTACTCGCCTAGTTTGTCTGCAAAAACATCCTGGAATTCCTGGACGAGGGCCTCCTCCCAGTCATTGCTGCTGGTTTGGTGAATGCCAGCTACCTCAATCCCAAGTGGAGCAAACCATTGAAGGCCTAACAGACTAGACCGATCACTGTCGATGACAGTCAATGGTAAGGATGCCGTATGATTTTTGAATGAGACCCGGACCAGGATGGATCCAACGACTGGAATTCGGTTTCCTTGATAGTCCTTGAGAATGATTCTTTGGGTTCTGAGGTCTTGCCGCTGGATGGCAGGGATCAATTGTTTCAGGGTCTTCCAGGAAACCATCGAGAGGGACGATCCTGAATTGACTTCCATCACGCAGGGCTGGTTCTCGATGGCCACCTTCACTCAGATTTTCTTTGCATCTAATGAAGATGCGTGACCAATCGTGATGGTTCGGTGTGCCTCTTCTTGTTTCGTTGAATGGGCTAGTGGTTTATTTCTGTAGGAGTGGTTGTTCCATTGGTGGTTCGAATGTTCCCGATTCACAGGACAACTTCCTGTGGGTGGGCGATAGTTGGTCCCCCTCTGAAATGGGCTGGCTCCTATCTTGCTTCGACAAACCTTTCCGATATGGCCTCTCTTCCCACAAATATGGCAGAGCACATCGAGGAATTTGCAGTCTGATCGTGGGTGGTTTGCCCCACAGCCTGCACATTGGTACTGCAGTCTCTGCTTACGCTGGTGGCATTGGTCTCGTTCAGACCGGAGCCAGTTAACTTCTTCCTCATCACTTTCTGATGACGATTCGAGGTCCTCGTGGTGGGTTGCCATTACATGTCCCTCTAGGCAAGGTGAGGTTTCACCGGCGAGTTGGCGGAACGGGGCATTGGTGCGGCGCATTCGGGCAGCCGACTTCCTGGTTGCTTCTGCTGCAGTAGCGTCAGCGATGGTATTTGCAAGGCTGATGTCACCTTTCGCCATCAGCTTGCTTTGCACGTGTGGTGCATCTAATCCCAGAACTATTCAGTCTCTGAGAGCTTCTTCGAGGTCGGTGAACCCACAGAGGCCTCCCAGGTTCCAGAGATCTGCGATGAAATCTGCAACGCTTTCTCCTTTCCGCTGGTCTCTCTGGTAAAATTCATATCTTCGTACAAGCGTTGGTATGGTAGGTGCATAGTGGGCCTGTAGGAGGGGCTCAAGGATATCCCAGTCCATAGATTTCACCTCAGCCGGTTTCGCCAGTGCCTTGGCCATCTTGAAAATGGCAGGTCCGCAGTGAGTCAGGAATACCGCTCTCTTTTTTCCAGTAGTGGCATCCTTCAAGTTGTTGGTCTCCAGAAATATCTGGAACCGGTCCATGTATGAGTCCCAGTCTTCTTGTGCCGGATCGAATGGAGCGGGTGGTATGGCACCACTGGACATGGTTTCCGCTGTCGATACGCCTTCAGCCATGTGCTCTGTTTGGTGCTCTGTAGTGTTCAGTCAGCTCTGACGTCTCCGCATCCCACCCTCGTCGCCAGTGTTAAGTTCTGCGCATGGGCGCAAGGAACGGAGACGAGAAGGTGAACAGTGAACTTCAACTCTTTATTATACATCCTGAACAGAGCAAAACCCTAGAGCAAAAGCAGCCCTTTTATAGGCAAGCTGCTGCTCTAGTCCAATAGGAAACGTGGAGTGTTAACTCCCTTAACCAATGAGAGTGGCTCGTTAACAGCCAATCAGATTCTCCTGAACGGACCAATCCGATATCACTATTATCGGCCAATCAGAAGTGAAGGGCTAGAACCCTGCTATTTTCTAAAGCTTTTGATAAACTTTATTTGAGTATTTTATTAGTTCACAACACTCAGTAAGCACATTTTCTTTCATTTCAATCTGGATCAAAGACAAACGTTTCTGTACCTACAAAATATAAGTTTTGATTAAGGTTAACACATTTCTTTCTGTTTTCATATTGATTTAACACATAAGATTTTATAGGTTGATAATATCACAGTACACAAAATAGATCTTTTTAAAAATAAAGTATATTTATAAAGTAAAGTATATTTTGTGAGCGAATAAAATCCTCATTTGTATGTGCCCTTGAGATTTTAACTCTCCTCTTCATCTTCAGTAACTGCAATTATTGGTAGCTATGATATGACAATTTTGTGACCATCTGTGAAGCTAGGGTAGACTCTAGTGATAAGACAAGACCAGATATGATCATCAATTACTTGTCCTCTTATTCTGGAATATTTTCTGCTTATATCTCAAAGATGTGGACAAGGTAGTAAAGAGATGAAATCTATCCCCTGCTTACATGACCCTAGTCCCTCTAGTCAATTAAATTGGGCTTAAGCGAAGCAGTTCTCATTCTGGGCAGGTTTGAGTTGTGTTCTCACCAAAAATAAGTAGGAATAGAAACCCCTATTGAAAATTTCCCATGAGATCTGTATATTTAAAGGTCAATCAATCTCAAATATTATATTTTTGGGAAAGATGATCAAGAACACAGTGGTCTCACAGTCTGAGACATATGTGAAAAATAAATAATCATCTGGATCATTTCATTTGAGATATGATATGTGGTGAGAAGAGTCGTTCCTCTGTATGTATCTACAAAGAAAAGAGAATAAAAGAACTGATAGCAGAAGCTATGTGTGAATTACTTTTATCACACTGTCTTCTTTTTCATTCTGTTTTTCACTGAAGTCAAAAGGCGCTTCCCATGGTCAGGGAAAAAGATTCAAGATTCTAGACTCAACTTGTCTCCAATAAATCTTTTACCCAAGTTCACATGCCCCATGTTAAATGATAGGAACCCAGCCTTTATGGCTTTATTTAGAGTACAAAGCTCATCTAATTCTGCATTCTTTTATAAAATATGATTAAAAGACTATTTCTTAACATGTTTTTACAAACTATGTTTTTAAACTGTTTTTTGAATAAGAAGCTGCTATTAACCATGATGCTAATCAGATTAAATGGGTATTATGATGCATCAGAACACCTATTTAATCTAATTAAGATCATACAAACCTCACCTTTTCACACTTGCATTTTGATACCAGATCTCACAAGTTATAGGATTTGTGTTGTGATATCACAACCTGGACATTTTCTAGATATGTGGACTTTAACTTCTGAAACACCACATTCAGAATGGCCATTGCCAAGAATTATAGAAATTGATACTGTATATCTGAAAGCTGTCTAGGTTATTTGATCTATAACTGAAACTCTGAATTTCAACACCCAAGCTTTATAATCTCATTAATAAACACACAGCACAGTAGCTTGTCACATTTTTATTACAGAACTTTATGTAAAATTAAGTATGTCTTCTGAGAATAGACATAAGGTAAGAAATTGGGTTGGAAAATTATTCTCAGTTCTTGCTGGGCCTCTGAGTAATCTAAGTGAACACATTAAACTAATCTGTCTTCTTTTGTCACTTTCTCCATGAGGACCTTGTGTATGATCAGAAACCAGAATATGCATAGTCAAGCATATTTGTTTTGAACTGCCACTTTTTCAAAATTGTCACCCTTTCCAAAAAAAAAACAAAACAAAACCCTGGAAATCTGTTTCAGAAGAAATATACAAGAGTACTATTACAAATGTAATCACAGAAAAAAAAATTATGCATTCTATTTTTTCAGCAATTTAATAAATGATTTCACTTCTCTTCACCTTATATAGAAACATATATAGTAATTTAACATTTTCCATTGTGGCATTCCCCTAGAACTGTGCCAAGTATTCTGGGTGAAACAGATCTAACACATCTAGATAAGTCATTTCCCAATTTGGGAACCTCCAGATATGTGGATACCTGCTGCCAGAAATCCCAATTTTTTATCTTGCTAAGATTTTTGGAAATTGAAGTTCATACATCTGTATGCAGGATAGGGAAAAGCCATCTATGTCTTGGAGAGCCCATATTATATCCCAATCTTGGGATAAAGTGAAATAGGAAAGCAACTCAGTTCCACAGAACAAAGTCTCTTCCAAAAAGAAAGCCACTTTTTCCAGGAGAAGGCATCTTTTCTAATATATATTTAATAGCATTGATGTATTTTTTTTTTTTGCTTGATGATTCATTTGTCAAATACTTTGATATCTTAAAGAGTTTTCTCTTTCCTATGGGATAAGGTTAAGAGAAAGAGAAGTCTGCATTAAAAAAAAAAAAAAAACAACAGTTGAAACTAACCTCTTTTCTCAATCTTGCCAGCAGTACTGTAGAAATCAGTACCATTGCCTAATGCTTGCAAATCTATTCTTTGCTCAGAAGGTACCAGTGTGCAGACTGAAGAATTCATTATAACCATTGTGGAAAACCCTATGGAACATGCACATATTCACGTTCAATTATACTGTATCTCTACACAGCAGTACCTCCAAAAGAAATGCAGCATCACATGTAATTATACA